>OZ021725.1:29020287-30220287 GCA_963978545.1 Linyphia triangularis | reverse complement strand
ACAACTAAACAAGTAATATTTACTTTTTGATTAACTATGTGTAAGTATTATAAATGTAAAGAACAGTTTTCAATTTGTATTTAAAGGAGTATCTAATTTTTATTATAGGTGGGAAAATTGCTCAGTTGAATTTGTATCTCGAGTTATTTTTTTCATAAGCGGGTTAGTAACGAGTCGTTTATTTCTAAGTGCATTCAAATTTATCGTAAATCTTAAAAATACAAAATGAAAATGAAACAACTAGAAGAAATAGTAAAATATAAAATAGGCTTAAGTTATATCCCCTTAAACGGCTATTTTCTTGTCTCATCACAATTAAAGTGTAGTAAAGGTGTTAGTATAAAGTAAAAATTTTTACTACCAACATAATCAATTGTAAAATTTTTTTTCTCCAAATTAATGGAAAAAAATGCAGAAAAATTGACTGGTATTTAACATTTTTTAAATTTTCCCCCCTGTTTATGACTAGTGTAAAGTGTTTTAACATTTTGTTCAATGCAAAATAATAACATTCCAGGATGTTTTAGCGTGTGTTTAGTTTTCCCAAGTTAGTTCTTGAATTCCATTTAACGAAATTTGATTCGTTGTGCAAAAAATTTGCGATTATTGCACACTATTTTGAATTAAAAGCACTTAAATTTGTTGAAGAACAAAGATGTATTAGAAATTATTGCATAATAGTTTTCATTTTGTTTCCCAACAGAAAAGTAACATAAGTGTTTTGTTTCCCTGGAAAACAAACCTTCCGAGTGCTCCAGAAAACTTCCTCTGTTTACGTTTCGGCTAATGCTCGTTACCTCATTTCGAAGGGTGAACACAAGCCCTCCCCCCTACCTCCCCATCAGCAACAGACAGGTAATGGAAGGAAGTTAGCGAGAGGCGGAACGACATTACGCAGACGTAACAGTGAGGCGTGACATCAAAGAAGAGGCGCCACTGGAAGATGACTATCATCAGGTGAAGTCGGCTCTGGGTGAAAGTGAACAACTAGTATTGTGAGTGGGAGGGGACGCTATCAGGAATATTAGTCTGTCTTGAATTTCGGAGCTGGCAGTTCGAGGCTGATGTTCACTGAGCTAAATTAAAAGCTGAAGCGGGAATACAAAAACGTAAAATAAAGTGGCGTGAAATAAAGAATTTGTGTCCATGTAGACATAATTTTGTATAAAATTTTTGAGAGACAGAAAGAAAATATAACTGTTATTCGTATCAGGGAAATTCTTTGGTGTACGCAAAAGGGGTTTAAAAATTACATGTACGTGACATAGGTCACGTAAAATTATGATGAATCTACTAGTTCTGTTGTATTACGTCCGTGTCTCCTGAATCAGTGGTTATAAATATATATTTAACCCAGGCAATTTTTTTTTTATTTCCTTATAATTTGGCACCACCAATCGCCAACTAATATTATATAAAACAAAAAGCATAGATACTAGATCAATAATGTTTTCAAAATACTAAAATCTGTGAACGAGTTGAAGAAAGAACGCAATGTCTCGTGCCTCTGTCCCAGAGGATTACTCTATATATCTTTAACTTTTTATGAAGACTATCATATATCGATATATAATAGAGTCAGTCACACTCTAAAATGGTCAGTTACTAAACAATAATGAAATATTTTGCTAAAATATCAAGAAAAATAAGAATGATTATATATATATATATATATATATATATATATATATATATATATATATATATATATATATATATATATATATTTTAATAGGTAAGACAGAAAAATTAATTAATTTTGATGATTTTTAAATATATGGTGGTGGGCACGAAATCCCTATTTGAGCACAAGCTGATTCTCTACCTCAAATCTTTAATTCATCATATTTTTTAAATAATATATTTATATGAAGAGATAATCTGTTTATAAGAAAATTTAGTGTAAACAGATTGATATGAATATTACGTTCGGAAAAGAAGGTAAACTTAGACATAAATCAATGAGGGTGCATAATTCGATGCCCTTTGTGCTTAAAAAAGTCTTCAACCATGTCCATTTAAAAGAAAAAATACAAGTATTGTGCTATAAATATATTTATGATCAAATGACCACTTTGAGTCAGAAGACAGGAAACCATTACGAGTTTTAACTCGGTGAAATAAAATCGGAGTTCGTTGAAAGCCTATGTCCGCAGTACTAGGAAAGCATATCCCAAAGGAAGTAGCTTCAGAAAGCCCAAATATTTCCCCCTTCCCCCAAAAAATGGAAGAAAAAAAAAAAAAAAAAAAAAAGACAACAAACGATTCAATCAAATATCCAAGAGTCCACAGAGAATTGCCCTTTTCCAATCCCAACTCTGAGGTCTTTGAAGATACCACGGAAACTTTCAACGTGGATACAGGACAGCCATTTTTTTTTATGTTACATTGATGGGACCAATACACCTCAAAGTAACCATTTATTTATTTGTCTTTGAAGCAATGCCCAGAAAGAGTTCGGCTGACGACTGTATTTTCCTGTGGATAGACCAGCCTTACACTTGAAAGGAAATATAAACTTTTTTTTTTATATATTATTTTCAATCCGATACAATATCTCAGTCGGACCAGAAAAGTAAGAAATAAACACAAGGAAGGGAGTGGTAAGTGTGGTGCGAGGTTGTTCAGTAGTTGAGAAAGTGTTTATTTTTTCTTCCCTTCTCTTCTCACCCGCAAATGAAACTGATGAGTCGGCACAATATATCAGAAACGAGCGGAACTTGTGAAATCCGATATGAGGAGAAATCGACCGAGATTACTTTCTTCTTTCAAAACTGTGCGTATTTCTGTGTGTGTAGAGTTACTGCGTTTATCCACAGTAAATTTTTGTTTTGAAGGCTAGAAGCTCGTAAACAATAAATAAACAGTAAGCACAGAACGGGTAACTGGGTCAGTTAGATCTTTTTAATTTAGCTCTACAAGTAAAAACGTTATTGCAATGGTTTGAATATGAAAATAACAAAAGGAATTTTTATAAATAATGTGCACACATTTAAGTATTTTTTTATCAATAATCGTGGCAAAAGTAAGACTTTATCGGAGGTAACTATCGAATTAGTAGTATAGAAATGACATATTTTCAGAAAAGATTTATTGACTGGAGTTTGGAATTACCAACATTAATATACATATAAATTGACTAACGTGTCATGACGTGCAAAAATACTTTTTCAAACTCAGTAAATTAAGCATTTTACCCCGTTTAAAAAAGTATTAATTTCGCCGCTAGTTGCATAAATAACTATTATCTTATCATTCAAAGAAATAGATTCTGTAGGGTGCTGAAATTACTTTTTATCGTTACAATTGAAAAAAATTCAAACATTGAAGATGGATTTTTAAAATGTTATTTTAAAATTGTATCAACATTTTGGTATCGGCTAAACATCTTCAAAAAACTGGACTTGGTCATGGTTCTATTTCTGAACTAGGGAATCAGTTATTGATATTATTTCACACAAGGTAAAATTAGAGACCTTGTACTACATCTGTGAAGGGTAACAGTACATGAAGACAGGTTTCTGATTGGCTGAGAGGGGTAAACAACCGCTAGAACCAGTTCAAAAACTAGGTATGGCTATAGTTATGCAAAATGAATGATTAAAATAAATAAAGATCTACATTTTTAAATATCTATAATAATAATAATGGATAATTATAATTAAGTATATAATAAATAATATAATAATAAGTTAAATATATTATTGTGACTATATTTTCATTATGAATTGATAATACTACAATGAAAAGAGTTGTAGTGCTATCGAACCAATAAACTAAAACTCTATAATGTGTAAAGTTGCTGATTATGTTGCTTCTCACAGTGTACTTCAGGTATAAGTTTTAAAATTGCTACATCACTACATCATTAACAAGGATATATAATTCCAAAATATTCGTAAATGCATATATAATCGATGCATTAATTTGAATTTGAAAACACATTCGAAACGCCTTCTTAAAGATCTTATATTAAACTGCTTAATTTCAAAATTTGGAAAATTAGTTTTGTGAACAGATTTAGGTTTATTTATTAAAATTGACGATTCTTTGCATTGTATTGAATTTATTAAATTATCATTTTAATTAGATTTAAATGGAATTTTTTAATTTGTATAAATATTTGTGTGGAATCTATTCATTTGTTATGTAAATTAATGCCTTTATATATTCGGCTAAAACTTCTGGATGATATAAATAACAAAAGCGATTGTAATAATTGTGTAAATTTCATGCATGAAAATACATTTTTCATTCACCACTAAAGATCAAAGGCTTAAAATATTAATGATGTTTGTTTATGTCAACAATTCAAATCTTTTTCTTGAACCCTTATTTTATAATTGAATTTTAGTGACTGTTTTAGTATTTATATTCTCTCTAACAAATATTAGTTAACTTTCTTATTGAAAATATCGGATATGATTGTATTTTGTTTTATAATTTTTGTATGCAAAGTACACAAAATTAAATTATTTAACCAGGGAAGCGATTATATATTTCTAAAGTCTTATAACTAAAGATCAATATTTCATTTCCTATAGTGAATTTTTTTTTTTTAAATTTAGCATTATTCTGTTATTTCCTAAACGTACTTTGATTCAATATTATTCGAAAAGGATAAGCATACTCAACGAATGATTTGTAAGAAAAAGTCTAAAATTTTGGTTTTCAATAACTTCTTTAAATGAGTGTAAATTATTTTTTATTTTTACTTACGTAATAAAAAAACTAACTTTAGTTTTATAACTTAAACCAACTTAAGCTGTAAGAATTTAACTTAAGTTGACAAGCTTTACTTAAACTAACTTAAAATGTAAAATATTTAATTTAAGTTGACTATCTTAATAAAAAGTAACTTAAGCTTATTTGCTTTCAGCTTAGTAAGTTGTTGAAGATTTAAAGATGCTTTACATCTAGATGAGTTCTTTTATAAGACTTGTCATCTAGAGGATTTTTGTTAAAAAAATTGAAGGTAAATGTATTTCTTCCAAAGTAATGCATGTATACAACTATACATTACTTTTACATTTCTGTAATAAATGAATTACCAATATATTATTTAACTATTGAAATATACATTTCGTGACTTTGTGAATGATTTTTAGTAAAGTTGTATTTTTATGTTGGCTCTGAAGTTACGAATTATAAAATCGTTTGCTTATTCGAAGGAAAACCAAATAGACCGAGGAGAGACCTCAAGATTACATACCTCATTGAACATCAATATGAATTTTTCATAGAATGTGGAGTAAAGTTATGAATGTGCTGGTATTCCGGGGAAAAAATGGTCGAAACTTGTAAAAAATGTACTTGAAAAAATTGAATGAGTTGAACTAAATCCGATTGTCGAATTTATAATAACTTGCCAAATAATGAATAGTCTTTTTTTTTTGGTTGCTCTTTAATTTTCAACGAGGAAGGGTGCAGACGATTTCCCCTCGTTGACGAAATAAAATTACTATTTTTTAAAAGTGATCCAGGTTGGCGATACATATTACGTAACTCATGACGTAATATTTAGTTCCAACTAAGCTCACTTTTAAAAGATGCAAGTAAGACATCGCCAGAAATCTGAAACGTCTGCAACTTTCCTCATTAAAAATTAAAGAGCGGTTTGTTACCAAATAAAAAATAATGCTCATTATTTGGCAAATTAAGACAGTTTTTTTTACAATCGGATTTAGTTCAACTCATTCAAAGTCAATTTATGAGTAGTTTTGGGCATTTTTGCCCCGGCAGAACAGTATATTTATATTCTACCAACTTTTCTTCACATTCTATAATAAATTTAGAATGATGCTCGATAGCGATTCAGTTGTCTCTTCGACTATAAAGTTCTAATGAAACATTTTCTATTTTACAGCAAACTATATACAAAGGAAAAAAAAAATACTGACTTCATGATTTGGAACTTCGGTGGGAAGCCTTTTTTATAGATATATTTAGATTGAGGTTGGAGGATGTGGATTAAAACTATAAGGACCTAAGCAAACCCATTTCATTAAAACTTATCTTAGTGGCATCATCCATTGATGTAATCTATATAGAGTACATTATGTATGCTTTTGATGTTTTTTTTTTAATATAATATAAGGACGGGGGGATAAAAAATATGTTTTATGGTGGTTTTGATGTGTTTATTGGAAAAAAAAAAAAAATCGTGTATTTTGCAAAGATACTCGAGATTCAACATGGACTAACCAATCTTCCCAAAACCCCTGTTTCTGACATAGGCCAATACCGTTGTGCTACCAAGGTCTACCGACTCATTTTCAACAAATCGTATTGTCTTCTTGTCAAGTAAAAAGCTTGAGGATTTGTAACAACAAAAGAGCAGAAGTGTTAACTCACCGTATACCCTAACCTCCTTCTCCTCCCTGATGGTCTGGAAGGATGGCGACTCCGCAGAAACTTCGCATCTATACACGCCCTCCGTGTTGAGATCTGTGCGCATCAGATACACGAATCCCTCCGCAGACTGTGGCAACTGCAATTCAACGAAAGTAAAAAACCCCATCAAAATACAAGTTGAAGTACAGTAAGACATTGCGATAGTTAGTATTATAAACATATACTCATCGTACTTACATACCACTATAATTTCCGTTGCTTTTTTTTTTTTTAATGATCTCACTAGTTGATTAATTTTTTTTTATTTAAATAGGAGCTGAACATGGTTTGAACACATATAGTTGAAATCTCTCCAATTTTGTTAAATCAGGCATGGTTTTGATGTTTGTCGTTTCTATATTATCGTATTTTGTATATTGCTAATGAGATATGTAATTTTGATGGGAATGGAAGAAAATAAATATATCCTGTACCACTTACAATGTGCAATCAATCGGAATGTTTACAGCCTCCTGTTCAACGTATTATGTAATATTAGGTCTCTGAAAAACCCAGGAGAAACACTGTGAGTTGGACGTTTTTATTACATGTAAATATGATTTCATTTCTTTAAGCCTACAACTTGTTGTTAAGAGGCTGCTTTGGGGTTCATGGATATGTCTCAAAGAAAAATAATAACTTCAATAGACATTCCATATTATTACTAATTTAAGTAAATATTATTAATCGACAATGAATCACTGCTTACTCTTAACTTTTTGTGAAGTTTACATGTTTTTTAAAAGGTTACTGGTTTTTTTTACTGGTTTTATTAAAGTATTGACATGAGTATAAAAAAGACTTAATCAATTAAAAATATAAAATGAGCTTTGAAATAACTGTGATTGAATGGTAGAGCGCAACAGAATGTTTTCTTTTTCTTAAATATATACAACATACCACTGCATTAGTCTAGTGTAGGTATTAAAAATCGATTTTAATGTTTTGTAAATTGCAATTTAGGTAATGAGTTCCTCGATGAAGGTGTACAATTTGGGAATAGTTGGATTTTAAAAGGGGACTTCTGACATTTTAAATTTTACAGTAGAAGGAAAAAACAATTGGGCTGTAAACAACATCCAAATTAAGACCCACGTTATCTCTAGAGCAGGGACGTACTGGTACATAAAATCAGACCGGTGACTTTAGATTTGTGCCGGCCCAAATTTTCAATATAATCATTGATCAAATTTTAATAATTATTGTAAATAAAATAATTTCAATAAATAATTTATTTTGATAGTTAATATATTTTATCATTTAAGAATTTATATTTAATAATTGAGTTGTTTTAATAATTAGTTTAAATATAATTTTCTCTCTTCGCTACTATTTATCTCTCTTTTGAGTGAACTTGGTTTGGTTCCCATAGTTGTTAAAAAAAAAAATTAAAATTAAATTGCAGATTATAGAATATCCATGCATATACCTATCATGTTTATTAAAAAATGACATCCGGAATAATAATATATATTTGACCCTAAAAGTTATAGAGTAAGTAAAATTCCTAGCATGATAATAAAGTAGAAAGGGTTGATGAGTGTGATTGGGATTTAAATGCATTGGTTTAAAAAAAAAAGAAAAAAAAAAAAAAATACTTAAGAAAGTCTTCCGAAACCAGACTAACCATTTTTTCAAATACTGACCAGCCCGGTGATTGCACCGGACAACCCTATGGCCAGTACACCCCTGCTCTAGAGTATTTTGCAACAAAACATTTACTTATTAACGAGTTCCCTTTTCTGAAAAAAAATATTTTGTTTGACAAGTTACCAAATTAAAATTTTGAAGAAGTCCTCTTTTAACATCAATTGCTATAAAATTCACGGAATTAAAAACAAAATTTATGATACATCAAACGGTATAAATCTTGCGGAATTTCTAAAAATAATTATGATATAAAGCCAAGAATATAATTAAAACACAGATAAAACTAACAAATTATTAACAATCTCTAGTATCGTTCTTTGATCCGTTTTAAAACTTATATGAAACCAAAACTAAACACTATCTTCTTTTTATTAAAATCGATCCGTGTCCCCCAGAAAAAAAAAAAGTTGGGATAAAGAGTTTAATTCATTCTCCCACTTGATGGTCATCTGAAGATTCTCGTAAGTAGGTTTGGATCTCTTGCCTGATGAGCAGGTGTTCTTCTGGGTGGCATTTTATAGTTTTTTCGATATTATTAATTTATTTGCCATAATTATTAAATTTTCTTCTGATCGTCATTGGTTCAGTGGGCAATCTTACATTTTTTTCGGTGTTTTTCAAACGAAATTTTTGCTTCGTCTAGTTATCCCTATTCTCCCTTGTATTTAAAATGTTCAGTAAATTTAATTCAAAGTTCGGTCTATCTTTTCTGTTCTTAGATTGAAGTTATTAAGATATATCTATCTTTTAATCTTAAATGCATTTACAGGATATTGTTCCGCGATAAAATACCGTTAATTTAACTCAAAGAACATCAAAATACGACCTGCATATTTTGTTAAGTTAATTTGGAAAGGACATTGTCTTCATTAACCACTTGCAAGTTGAACTTACCGTAAAAGCTTCTTTAAAGTGTCAAATTTCGGATATTTCCTATGATCCTATTTCAATTAAAAAGTGTTTATTGTTATTTACAAAACTGTAATGTGTGAGGGACTAGTATACCAATACCAATTGTATACTAGTAATTGGATCTAGTATTTGAACACTGATAATGTTGGGTAAATGAAACATCGAAATTCATGTCAAAAGAGCTCTTCAGCATGGCTTCTAACATCATACGGAAATTTTTCTGCTAATAAAGTGGTCAATAATAGGCAACCAATTTCAAAAACATGTATTTTTGTACGTTTTTTTTTTAAAATTTGCTTTTAGCGTTTCATCAATTGAAACTGATAGTTAAAAGTATTTCAAAAAGCGTAAATATTTTTGATAATTTATTTGTTTAATTCCTCCCCATTCCTAAAAAAAGATTTGAATTTTATGCGTCCTACATAACTATTAACTTAAAAAAAAGAAGATCCACTACTGAGAATTAAATTTTCATTTTAAATTAAACTAGAGTACTATTCCAAATTAATTATATTAGAAATGCAATATTTAATCCAGTGTTTAAATTTAGAATCTAGTCTTTTTACGAGTTTATCCCTCCGTGAAAGATTGATTAGTCATATTCGGTTTCCACAATGCTAGAAATGAAATAGAAAACGTGTGAACGCATATAAAACCAATTAACCTCATTCAAAAGAAGAAAATGGGAGACGTTATGTTTCATTTCCTTAAATACATTTCATAAATACAAGAAGGATCCAAGAACAGGAAAGTAAAACGAAAAAAAAAACAAAAACAAAAAAAAAAACAGTTCCTAATTCATTAAAAGGGAGTGAAACTAGCCATGAAGGAATATTAAACTCAAAATATACTTTCAAAAGAGCCGTTTAAATTGAGATAAATGAAATTGATAAAATCTACGGAAGCAAAAAAAAAAAAAAAAAAAAAAAAATCAGTTAACTGATTTTATCGAAATATCGAATAAAGAACAAACGATCGATTTTGGAATTAAAAAACAGGGAGAGAACTAATTTTTTATGGATTAAGATAAAAAATAAAGAGATTCTTCTTTTCACTATAAATGAATAATGATTAAAGAGATGGGATGAAAGTAACATTTGACCAAATATTGTGATCTCAGCAATTATTTGTGGCATTGTAAGTTTTTTTTTCATGGGATGCTAAAGTTAATTTTTTTGCTGTTGCTGTAAGTGATCTGCATGCCTAATCATAGAAAATGAAAATTCAAATTAATATTAAGCTAATTTGAGATTAAAATATTTTACAAATTTTGTTATGCATTAATACTCAATACTTATGAATTTATAAAAGAAGTAGTTGAAAAGTTTGTAATGAAGAGATAATAATATTTGAAAAAAGTTCTCCTGAAGCGATATCAGTTTGATTTTTGATGAAGTGATGCGTTCTGAAGGAATATGGAGATTTATTTGGAAAGTTTGATGTGGTATTTACACGTCGTTACTTCTTGGAAGTCAATAATTTCTTGAAATTGCACACACACACACACACACACACACACACACACACACACACACACACACACACACACACACACACACACACACACACACACACACACACACACACACACACACACACACACACACACACACACACACACACACACACACACACACACACACACACACACACACACACACACACACACACACACACACACACACACACACACACACACACACACACACACACACACACACACACACACACACACACACACACACACACACACACACACACACACACACACACACACACACACACACACACACACACACACACACACACACACACACACACACACACACACACACACAGAGTTTTTAATATAAATCTTTTATGCGCATTGCCAATCGTAGTATTTGACTACTCCGAAGAAAATAAACATTCCGTATTATTTACAAATTTTTCTTTGACCCATCCCATGTATTGATTCAATACATTATCATCCACACCGAGTCTATCTACCAAATTTAGCTCAATTGAATGATGGCAAGTGGGTTAGCCATCCTAACATTTAAAAAAAAAAAAAAAAAAAAAAATGAAATGTAGATTGTTAACTTTTTGAAGATTTATTACTTGCGTAAGTGTTTTTTTTTCTCTGTAACTAATTTATTTATTAAAAATATAGTTCCTAGAGTTATAAATAGATACCTTAAAAAAAAAAAAAAAAAAAAAAAAAAAAAAGAGTGCAGAGAAAAATAATCAAATAATAATAATAATAATAAAAAAAAAGTGTTATAAATTTTAAGCTTTAACTTTAAAAGCTTCAAAATAAACAAAATAATTTCAGGGGTTCTCTTTCATGTTGCAGGAAACAAGAATAAGAAAAAGCCACTCACATCCACGTACACTCCTGGCAAATCATACTTCTGTCCGGGAGGATTGTCACTCGGCAAAAACCTATAGAATTCAACGTTATTCTTGTACCACTTGACGGAATAAAGTTCGTCCCCTTCTAAGGTGTAGCTGCAATTCAACCAAGCAGACTCCCCTCTTACCACAGCGGCAGGGACGTCCAATCTCGCCAGTCGAAGGGCAGGGACCACTGTGAGTAAAGAAGGATGAGAATTAACAGAGGAATGGACTTCATAAACGACATTTTATGGAGTCAGTTTTTTTCAGTCATCATCTTAAAAAAAAAAAAAACAAAAAAAAAAAAAACATGTCCAATTACTATTCCTTGTAAAGCAAATTTCGATTTTCAAATTCCTTTATCCATTTACAAATCTGAGTTTCATTTCCCCCAGACATTTCAATGAGCAGTTGCCTGCGACGTCCCTAAGTACCACAGTATAGCAACTTTAGCCAATATCGGCTGAAATTGACCAATTCTAATGTGAAATGTAATAATGTATTGATATTGACCAATCTCGCCCAAATCCGGATAAAATATTCTGGAAGTTTTGAAACGCTGCTGTACAGTTTTAAAACTGAAACATTTTATAAGAAAGAACAGAGGGGGAAACAATATGTTTTGTAATGTTTTTGACAAGATTTAAAAAATAAATAAAAAAAAAATAAAAAAAAAATCGAATTTTTTGTTACAGTGCTCGAGTTTCGCCTGGAATGGACCAATCTTCCAGAACTCCCGTGTCCGACGTTGACCAATACTGTGCTATTTGGGTGTAAGTTTCAGACATGTTCTTATGTTGATGGGAGGTATCATCTTTGATTGTAGTGAAATTGTCAAATGGGATCAACAAGTTGGAAGATTTTTGTTATCGTAGAATTTGTTTTTCGTAGAATTAAATTTTGCGGCGAAATGTTAGTGGGCGGAAAAAAAATTATTTTACCTAATACTTCGGTTAAAGTATTATCTTACTTTATTAATTAATGGGAAAATGTAATAACTTATTCTTAATGTGCAGTAGGAGACAGAGGAAGGCTACATTGCAATAATTTTTACTTTACAATTCCTGATAAAATCTATTATCATTAGTAGGAATGGAATCATTATAATGATGGAATCAATATAAACTACAGTTCCTCATCATAAGAAACAAGTTTGATATTGGATTTCAAGTGATACCTATTTTCTTCGTTGAATTGTACCCCCTATCAGGGAGTAAAGGGAATTTCTCAACAATATCAGATTTTTTTCAAACTTGAAATGAAATAACGTTTAATTTTAATGCAAACATATATGTGGATTCAAATGCAGCAAAACTTAAGTAACAAATTAAATAAGTTTTAAAATCAATCCTGTTCTATTATCCGGCTCCATGAAGGACAATTTGCAAAAATTTGAACTAGTTAATATTTTAATTTATAGAATTAACTAGTTAATAATTTTAATTAATAGAGTTAACTAGTTGATAATTTAAAAAAATGGAAATAACTAGTTAATACTTTAATTAATTGAAGTAACTAGTTATTGATTTTAAATAATAGAATTAACTAGTTAGGAAATTTAATAGAACTAACTAGTCAATAATTTTAATTTTTTGAATTGACTACTGGGATATTTTGATTTTTCGATTTAACTAGTTAATAACTTTAGTGAATGGTATAAAATTTAAGTTTGTTTATTTTTTTCAAACCATTTCTTAATTGTACGTATACACAGTTTTATGGAGATCAGTTGAGGACTAGAAATGGAAAATGACCCAAGTCCAAAAAAGAATTTTTTTCAGGTGAGCCGAAAAATGAAAAACATTCGCATCTGGTACTTAAGGATATGACTAAGTACCAGATTGAATTTGAACTATTGCTACTGGAGTTCGCATTTTTGGCGTTCTCCACTTTGTTTAGCTGGTTCTTAAGGACATTTTTCCGTAAAACAAGATTTCCAATTTTTTTGGTACTTAGATCGTTTTCCATTTCTAGTCCTCAGTTGATTTCTACATTATTTTGGTTACTCTAAGCAGCGTCAGTTGAATTATAAATAAAATTTTTCATTATGTGTTTTCTTTAATAAAATAGTTTTTGGAAAAAAAATAAAAAAAATTAGTTATTTTCCATTACAATCGAAAAAACAACAAAACAGAAACAATTAACAACCTCAATCTTATATCCCATCTAATTAAAAATTTTTACTACAAACATTCCATACAAACATAAGAGCAGAATCATCCCTGGAATTGTTAATCGCACCAAAATCAAATACCCTATTTATTTAGTCGATACCCTACCTCCACAAATTCGCCTCTCTTCCAACATAGTTTTAATCGTCTTAATTAAGTGCAAAGGGATTAGTGAAAGATCGTTATTTACATCGATGTCGAATGCTTCAAGACACGAAAGAGTTACTTACTCGCTGTTAATGTAATTAAATGCCGATGTTGATTCGCGTCTTGGATTGTATTTGCGAGTGATAATAGCATTGAAGGATTCTGAAGATCGTCACGTCTTGTAATGAGTTTATGAACTAAGAGGTTTATGAAAGTGTATTGTTTAAGAGTATTACTTGAACAATTGGGGGAAATTTTCATTTATTTTAAGTAGTTTTCATTTAGTTTTCGATAGCATTACTTCGTTAAGTGCGTATATTTTGCGTAGTTTTGAGTTATAAGTTTTTCTTTGTTAGAATTAACTGCTTTGAACTTGTACCGATAGCTAAACGTAAGTGTTTTTGATGAAATTCTTTAATTTCTCCCCATTTTAACTAAAACATGTACCGTATTAAGACAAGCTTTGTTGACTGTAAGAAATATCCAAAAATACAGTTACTATTTCAAGAACAAGTGTTATTTAACATAAAAAAAAAATGATGCAGTATCACTAATGCAATATCTTCAAAGCGCATTGATGAGAGGGGAAAAAAAACAAAAACAAAACAATTTTTTTTTTTTTAATAACCGCTACACTAATACTAATAACACAATACTCGTTCTAATTATAATTCTAAAAACAACATTTAAACTAAAAATAACTCTAATGCTATAATCAAGAAGCACTAATTCCAAGAGGAAACAGCCCTAATATTATAAATAATAACACCGACACAAAACACGTTAGTCATTAAAAACCTTACAGACGTTAATTCACCTCATAGTTAAAACATTCCCTTCACTTTACTTATTCAAACTTGGCCAGACACTTATGCATTAAAGCGGTTTTCCATCTTTTACAAATCTCATCAAGAAATCCAAGATACAGTAGCAAGAAAACGAATACAGCAAAACTCTGATCCCACTCCCTCCCCCAATCATTAAGTTTAAAAGAATGAGCAGACGACCGATGAAGCGATGTCAGATTGGAAACCCTTAGAACTAAATTGAACACAGCAGGGCTGGGAAGTCGTATGGGGTGGACCAGATAAGAGCAGTTCGATTCCTCTTGCTTTTCGTATCCTTCCTTCTCTACATCCTAAGGGGAAATATTACCCGGGCATTATGCAAGAAAATCACCCCGAAATGACGTCACACACTCTGTTTTGTATTTTTATTACAGAGTAACAGTTTTACCTTGATGGGGCACTTTGCATAAGACGAGGGGCCATTTCAATAAAAAAAAAGGGGGGGGGGGATATTCGGTATATCTTCTTTCAGATGCGCGGAAAGGGGATTTAGTTGAAATACTGACTCCACAAGAGGTATTGTTGCGTAAGGTATTGAAATAAAAACTTTCTTGTGAAGCAAATACGTCACTTAAATGATGTACTCAATAACCGGAGGTACAAGCCAAAATAAACAATGCCTTTTTACCTGACGTCATTTGTTACGCTGTACACAATATGGTAAGATACAAGTCAATATAATTAATTCAATCGTTATTATTATCATCATCATCATCAGTGTCGTTATCATTATCAGTATCATTATCCTCATCATTATCATTATACTCATCATTATCAGTATCATCATTATCAGTATCATCATTATCATTATCCTCATCATTATCATTATGGTCATCATTATCATTATGCTCATCATTATCAATATAATCTTTATTACCATTATTAGCATCATCACCGTTATTATTATCATTATGAAGATCATTATCCTCATCATCATTATCAATATTATTTATTATCACGCTATGGTGTTAATGCATTCAAATAATTTCAGTGGTACATGTGATCGCTATAGACTAAAAGGGTTGTTTAGTGTCTAGCAATGTGACTTTGTATCACACTTGTGACTTTTTATTTGAGATATATAGGCTACTTGACATCCATTTTCATAATATAGTATTTAAATAAAACCATTAATTTTGAATGAATATTTTCAGATAGATATCATGGCAAAGATGGTATGTGTTGGAGAAGTTAATGTATTATAAAAATAAAATAAAATTCTTTCTCATGAAGTGTTATATTTTATATTTAAAGTATTGTAATATATATTTTCACATTATGTCATTTATCATGTTCTTTGATCAAAGCATCATATGTTACTGATTGTAATACCTTATGTATATAGGGGATTAACTCTGATTCTGAATTCATCAAGTATACTATTATTTTTACTAATTAAATATGTATTTTTTTTTTACTATCATACAAATTACAAATTATTTGAACTTACCTTAACATTTTTGTTTTAAATTTTGTTTAAAGGAAAAATTTTCTTCTAATCAAAATATTCAATGAATTTTAGTAACAATACTCATTGCTAAAATAAGCCTGCATTTTACAGTTGGCTTAAACAGAAAAGTGACAAAAAAAATTGGAAATCTCATGGATTTGATCAGTTTTATGCCAAAGACAGCAAACTAGTGTTTGCTTTATTTATGAGAGGTTTAATGTGAAGGGTATAATTTTAACTGTATTATGCCGACGTATATTGCTTGTGAATTAATAAAATTGTTCGAATATATATTTCTATTCACTCATTGTGGATTTTGATTTTTTACTAATTTTTGTTGAAGTAGAACTGTGCAGAGGCATTTACATTTATCTATGATAATTATCCATCTATATTTTAATATTTTAAGGAATTATCTTTTACAAATTCAATTCATTCTAAACTGTAAAGCAATTGTCTTATTATCATTATTTATAACAATCTAATAAATATTTTTTTTTTAGAATTTAGTTTAACTGTAAGATTAAATTTTACAATTGCCTTATTTTTAATAGTACCAGTACCCATAATTTATTTTTAATCATTTATTTATCATTATTATATTTCAACATTTTGATGATTTCTCTTTTACTACTTCAATTTATCATAAACTGTAAAGCAATCATACAAAACATGATTTGCAATAATTTAATTAAAATAATTTTTACTTTATAATTTATTGAAGTAATTTAACTCATTTACCGTTAATTTCAAATAATTTTTTTTTTATCTAAATGAAAAGCTTTCTTTAAGAAAACTCAAACGACACAAATACTCAACTTCATGAATATTTTATAAAATTTCAGAAATCTAATTTTGGATTTCACATACCAGCCACAAATGTCTAATATAAAAAAAAAAAACATACCTACAAAAATTTGGATTTTAATTCATAAACCCCATAAGAGAGCATAAAAAGTAATTGGCTTTAACTTCTAAGCATACACGATAGATTTTACTAATAAATGTATGTGAAACTCGAACTACTTTTTTTAAGTATTTCCATGTTAATTACATTTTCCATAGAGGGGAATGCTTGCTTTTTCACTACTGCATTAAATGGCTTTCTCCATCAAAAATACAGGTGTCTCGTGATAAAAAAAAATACTGCATATATTATTCACATTTCTTCTTTATTCATATTTTGTATCCCTTAAGAAAGCCTCTTTCTAGGGGTATTTAACTCCTAAGAAGAAAGCGCAAGAGACGTTTTACTTGTTCGAAACGGCAAATTACTGCGTAATTATTCCACCCCCCACTCCGCTTTACGCAAAACTCGTTTTTTCTTTGCGTTTTTCTCTTCTTAGATGGTTCCTAGAAATGGAATTTCTCACGAATTTTGAAGTTGTTAACGCATTAGGGTAGTTTCATTTTATGCATTTTTTTGTTTTAATTTTTTGGATATTTTTTCCTTCTGTGGTATTTACTTTGACGGTGAATGTTCATTTGACTTTTAAGGTTTCCTAGTAACTACGATGGAGGGAAAACATTTTTATTTTGTTTTATAAACAACTTGGTAGGTTTTTAATAGAACAAAATACTGACTTTGTTTCGTATATATATATATGATTCTGACAAAAACAAAGTAATTACTTTTTAAATAAAGAATGACATGCTACAACTAAGAAAAATAACTACAAATATTTTTAGTCAATAAAAAAGAAAAGTAAAAATTAATTATACATATATGTCATGTGCTGCTTCACAAACTCTCATGTACGTTAATAAAAAAATACCTCAACATTGTTCAAAATACTGCACTAAATATTATGGTTAAAAAACCCTGCCGTCTTTTAAAAAATGTGAGAATAAATATTTATTTGAATTTGTAAAATAAAATTAAGAACTAAAGTTTAATAATTTTAAATATTTTAGGTAACAAACGATATCGAAGAAACAATCTAAATTTGATAAAACTTACATAATCACAACATTAAAAAAAGTTAAAAACCTATTCAACTACATTTTCCATTAATCCGAGTGTTTCGTACATAAACGCTATGCTTAAAAGCACTAGCACATGAATTTTTTGGAACGTAAATAAGTAAACTTCTAACTTAAGTCTTTAGTGATAGGAACCGATATTTTACTTGTTTTCTAATATAGCTTTTAAAATATATTTGAAAATTAAAAAATTAACGAAAAGCTGAATTTTTTTTAATAATTTAATTCTATGGCATCTAAGCTAACATGTCCACCAAGAAGAAAGGCAATTAACAGCTTATTTCTAAGATCATAGCCATGTTTATGATTAGCTTAAATATTAAACTCTCAAATTAAGATATTTTGATTAAATGAAACAATTGTCCTTTAAGCTATTCATAATTATATACTTACCTGATTTTCCGTTTAAAATTTTGTCTTTATTATTCAGAATTCTAAGGGAGATAAGGAAGGAAAGGGAGGGGGGGGGGAGGGGGGTTGAGGCGGGCATTTTCTTTCTGACACTCAATTATATATTTTATAAAAATAATTATAACAAATCAAACAATGCTATAAATTTTGGACAACCTCTCATGTATAGCTTGCATTTGGTAACAAACTCAACGTTATTAAAGAAAAAAGAAATTCTCTGATCTGCAGATTCCACTTGGTACGAAAAAAAAATAAAAAGGGGGGGGGGGGGGAAATAGAAAAGATTTTTTTTTCACACTACAAAAACAATTATAAATATTTTTTCTCAATGTTCTTACTCATCTATGTTTGCTAATATATGAACTAGTTGTTTTCGAAATTTGATTACATTATCCATCTAGTTCACAAGTTATTTAACTTTTAGTTCTTCATACTGATAGTTAGATTCACAGAGATTGAATTGATTGTATAAGTATTCAGTTTCAAGCCTTAGGGTACGGAGCCCTGATAAAGTTGAAAAAAAAAGAAGGGGGGAAAAAAACAACTCACATAATATTTTTATCCTACAAGATGCAATAAAAACGAAGATAAAACAGAATTGTTACATAATAATATTAACTTTAGTTTTATAAATAAAAAAGCATAGTTGCTCTGCTGCATAATTCTATTGATTCTACATTCGTTGACAACAGCTTATACAATTTAGTTTAATGAACTAGTGTCGCAAGTCAAATCTATATTTGACAACATCCTTTGACTCCCACCACAAAAAAGAAATTTCAATTTTCAATTCTTTTCTTATTTACTAGACCTAATATGCCGTATTTTATCGACACACTGACATACATCAAACTACCGTTCCTAACATACGCGAAGGAGTATATTTCTCTCACACGCATCAATTCCATCAAACCAAATCGAATCTACAATAAAACTCCTTCATACCACACACGACGTTGAGAAAAGGCATAAACTGGCATTTACCGACAAACGAATGCTTCAAACCTTTCATTTTTAATAAATTATAATGAAATCTGATGTCTGACGCTATTCCTCCCCCCCCCTCCCTCTTCTCTTTTTACATAAGTCACCCTCTCAAGCTGTTTCGTGATGCGGAAAATAATTCACATGGGGTCTCAAGGGGCTGACTAGTGTTGCGCGTTCTCGACTTTGATTATAGAGGTTTCTAGGTTATTACGTGAGTCATATTATTGGTGCTGGTGGGAAATTTGTCCTGAGACAAAAGGGTCGCCTTAAAAGTTAGTAAGCCTTTGTGAATAAAAGACATTGTTATTTTCCCAAGGGTAAAATTTTTATAAAACGTTAAATGTGTAATTATGTGAAATAATTTTTTTTTTTTTTAAACAAAATAATGCTGGAACTTGAGGAAACCTTAGAATCGAAATTGAAATTAAAAATGCCCTGAAAAGTAAGTTTAAAGTTAAATAGAAGAACCGCCAGAAATAAAGTATCTAAGGGCAATACACAGTTTAACAGAGAACTGACTGAAATTCACCACACTGAGATCGAAATATAGGCAGCAAATAATAATAAAAAAAAGGTGAAAATCAGTACTAAAAGTATTAACTATGTCTCTTTTATAAATAACAAATTTAATAAATATATATATTTGTGCAAATATATTAATTCAATTTTGCCTTCTTATGCTTAGTACATAAAAAACCACATCTAACAATGAAAGTCTTTCTTGCCGCGTGTGTTTTATTCTTTAAATGAAATAATAAAAAAAAAAGCTGAAAATCAGTACTAAAAATATTAATTATGTCTCTTTTATAAATAACAAATTATAAAAATAAATATATTTGTGCAAATATATTAATTGAATTTTGCCTTCATATGCCTAGTACATTATTGCTTAGTAAAAAAAAAAAACAAAAAAAAAACAGTCACAATTTTCATAAATATGGACAATTTTACAGTAATTATCTAAGATCTCGTACTCTCATTCGGTAAAAGATGAAAGTATCCAAATAAAATAAGACAATTCAAGTAATGCATACAAATTCTCAGTTAAATTTTCCTTTGCTAAATAATGCTATACCTTGAACAAATAAATTCAATTTAGAAATAAATTTCTATTTCATTTAATATGTTTTCAAAATAGCACTTAAATATTCATTTAAAGAATAAAATACACGCGGCAAGAAAGACTTTCATTGTTAGATGTGGTTTTTTAATGTATGAAAATGTTTAGATAAATATGTTATTTACTTAAAGGCGAACATATTTTGCTCGTTATATAAAAAATAATCATCCCACTAAAACAAAAATATGGTAAAATTAAATAGCACATTTTGTAATTTCCCATTGAAACAGTATGATATTGTACTAATAATTAAATTAATAGGGTTTTGTACATTCTGTTAATTATGTTTTGTTTAAAATGCTTTTCAATTTATCTCTTTTTCCACCCAAATCGTTTAAAAAAAAATCTATTTAGAAAATAAAGTTTTAACTTTATCGGAAAATTTTAGGAATTACAAAATTTGTTTTAAGGAACAATTTTACAAGGAAGAATAAAAGAATTCCAAAATTAAACTTTTATAAATTTGAGACATTTTAATGGGCTTAATATCTACTTATTTTTTTTACCAAAATTGTTTTTACTTAAAAGGACAATTTAAAACAACTTCTAAAAAAAGTTTATTTTGAAAACAGGAATTATAAAGTTATTTCATGCCTGCTTTTTTAAGTACATCATAGAGATAGAATACCTATGAATAGTAATGAAAAAATTAAGCAAAGGTTTGACCTATATACAGTTAAAGTAATCTTATACTTACTTTTATTATCTAATTTCTATTTATCATGATTTTTACCATACAACAATTCGTTAATCAATTTTTATGTTAAATATATCATTGGTTCGCTATTTAAAAAAAAAAAAAATCTTAATATTATTTAATAAAATTTTCATTATGGAGGAAAAAAATTCATCCAGGTTATCAAGAAATAATTAAAATGAACTGATTCATATTAATATCTTGCTTGAGGTCAACGTAGCCTTGCTGGCTTTATAATCAAATTAAGTATAATTTCGAAAAACTGTCAATTTTGAAACACACAATTTATAGTTATTGAATGCAAAACTGTCTTTCAGTAAAAATCCGCTTAGGCGAATTAATTTAGCAACTTAATGAAAATTTAACCCATTACTATTATTTCAACAGTGTGAAGAATAATAACATGTCAGTAATATTCAATCAGTTAACCAGGTATTATTCACAATATTGTATTTGAATAATAATTTAAAATTTCCAACACTGTATTCATCACGTATTCATTCTTAAAATTCATCACCTCAGCATAGGAAATTATACATTTCATGCTGAACCTTAATTTCAGCACGCCGTGTCGGTTAAAAAAAGGTTCCTGTCAAAATAGGAAATATTCATTTTATAAAATAATCTAATTATAAACATCACTCCATTTCTCATTAAAATTTATGCATAACTTTAAAAGTTCAAATTCAATAAAGTTGTGTGGCAGGATAGCAAAAAAGAGAAAAAAAAAGTTTGATAATCTGAATACAGAAATGCTTATGCATAATTAATATTTGAATATAAACATGTTCGTGCTGGCTAATTACCAACGTATTAAGGGAAATACTTGAAAGGAGGGTTGAAAAAGTGGAAGAATTTTTGAAAAATTAGATTTAAGAAAGGCAACGGAGAAATAAGTACTTTTTCTAAAAGACTTATGCATGCTTTAGGGGGTTAATGAAGATCTTTGATAGGAAAGCAAAATGTAAATTAGTCAAACTTTGCATGTTTTTTTAAAACTATAAAGCCATATAAAGTCAATAGTTTTAATTGGGAAGTCAAAATTCGTTATTAGTTTTTAGTAATAGTTAATAATTATATATAATACCAAGATACTGTTATTAATGAAAGGAAGTAAATAAGATTAAAATTAATTGTTTAGAACAGCATTATGTAATTTTAGAGATATTTTGTTGCAAAATACTTATGGATGCCTCAATTAAAACACTTCTAAAGTAAATTCAGTAAATTTAAAATTAAAATAATAATTAAATTCTTATAAATATAATTTAGTATTAAAATAACATTGAACTAAATTGTATAACATATTAATTAATAATATTATAACTTTAAAAAAAAAAGGGACAAAACTTCATAGTTAATAAAAAAAAATTAAATTTTTTGAAAACTTTACAATTTTTAAACGTTTGTTTCTCCGAATGTATATATTTTGCAGAATTATATTTTAATGTAAGTTATTGGTTTCTCCAAAAAATATAGGGGAGACTTGTGTTCCTAGGGCCGCTTTTTATCAATGTACGAATAATTAGCCACTGAGCCGTTTAAAAATGTGAAACTGTGCATAACATCGTTATAGTAATTACTTCCCACTGAGATAATAAAAATACTTAAAATAATAGATTCTGTCAAAAAGAAGGATTTAAAAGAAATTTCCCAAATGGCACAGGTACAAGACCTCGCTGTACCTAGGGCCAGTAGCTGATGTACCTAAGGCTATTCTCTTTAAGTGAGGTTTCAGTCCATAATGAATAGAAAACAAACATACGCAGATGAATTTTATAAAAGAAACAATATTAAGTAATTATAAGTCATTGGTTTATCATATAACAACTATAATAAATTGCAATGTTTCAAATTATTAGTGAATTACACGTATTTTCATAACTTGAACAACTGATTGCAAATAAATGAGTTGCATGCATTATCGCTTTGAAGCACCACCAGATTTTGGTTTGGGTAATTTGAACAGATTAAGCAACTATGTGACCCTAAAAACACGACTTGGTAATTTCATATTAAATGTCTTCTATTAAAAATGAACAAGGGGAAAGGACTTATTTAAACATCTTATTTAGAACTTGATGTTACAAACAAAATTATTTATTAGAATTCAAAGAAAAGTATTTGACTTAACTTTGTAAAACAATAAAAGATATGAGTTGTAAAATGTTACTGCAGACCATACAAAAACGTTTTTCACTAATAACTTATAACGTCACAGTATTTTCCTTCAAGATTTCAAAATGGCTACCAAAAGAGCAAATGGGTGTTGCCACTTACCCAAGTGAGTAAAAAAACTTGGAACTAAACATTATTCAATAAAAGCGGAGTGGCCCTAGGTACACAAGTTTCCCCTATATATATATTTTAAAATCACATTCTATATGATTATATAAGTTTAAAGAGGGTGTTGTATTCAAATACAATTTTTAAAATTCATATAAAATCAGTGTTTTGAATGCAGTTTTAAATATATAGATTATAATTAAAGTTTAACCTTTAAAAAGCTGTAAGAAACGAACCACTGGTCAGTATGATCCTGAAATTTTCATTGTATATATATATATATATTGTTATGAATTTTTCCGCTGAGGCAATGATGGCACAGTTTTCACGGTTTAAAAGTATTTATTCTCTCTTCAGAAAACTCACAAAAATCTATTCACAGGCAACAGTTTAACTACTCTCAAGCTTCAACACAAGCTTCAACAAAAATAACTTCGAATTCAGCGATTATACAAGCGCACTCCAATAGGTCAACAAAGCGATCAGCTTTCAACGAAATCCGAAGTACATCTGAAAACTTTCCCGTTCTCCAGTCTTTTTATAAGCAAGCGCGTGAGACATTCTCGAAATTTCCAGCCAATTCATCGGAAAGAAATTTCTCGAAACGTCTCGATTACTTCAGGTGTTGCCACCTTTTTCTAACTTGTATAATCGCTATTAATTACTAAATAAAATTGGATAAAAATAAATTACAATAGAATTTTGAAATAATACGTCACTATTTACAATATATACAGACAATTTGTGCAACATTTCCCCCTTCTTAAAGACTGCACGTCCCGGGCAGTGAAGTCCTTAAGCCATTCAATGACTTCTACCATAATATGGGGCTAGCCTATTGTAGTGTACAACTCTAGGTTTACAGGAAGGTGTCCGTTGAATTCTCACCACGACGTCGTTGATCTTCTTAAGGATCCCATACGGCCCTTCCCAGTTCATCTGGAGCTTAGGGGAGAGTCCTTTCCGACGTTTGTCACCTTCCTGGAATGAACGGTCCATGGCCTTGGCATAGTACAGGATCTTCATGCGCTCCGTCATGATGTTGTTTCTCTCTCTGGCGAACCGATGTACGGCTTCCAAACGTGCCTGCAGATCATCTAGATACTGGACAGGCGAGGAAGGAGTGTCCTGTGGTTGTCCAAAGAGGAGGTTGCTGGGGAGCCTAAGGTCTCTTCCACACATCGTTAGAGATGGAGAAAATCTGGTGGTCACGTGAGTTGCACTCCCGTATGCCAACAGAAGAGATGAAAGTTTCTGATCCCCATCTTGCTGGTTATATGATTTTGAGATTGCGTCCAAATCACCCGCGGGTGCAGCTGATAGATCCCGGGACCTCCGTTCGATGCTTGTAACAGGAGTACGGATGTCGATTCCCTCGTCACTAACTTTGTCCGTTTCCACATGAACCACTTCCTGGGAGGGTTTCATCAACGTCGCTTTCTTCGGTTCTCTCTCCGAGGCTGGAGAGGTACTTTCCATAGATGTGGACTCTTCAGAATTCTCTATGACATTGTCTTCATGAGCTACAATCCGATATACGCACAGCTCTTTCATGTCTAGATCGTGCAAAGGAACTTCGCCTCTCCATGTTTGCAGCTGGCTTTTCTCAAAATTCAGCGTAATTCCATTTTTCTTCAAAAAGTCTAGTCCGAGAATGCACGGATCTACAATTTCGGCAACATAAACGGTGTGTTTGTAGGTGTTAAATCCAAGGGCAATGTCCACTTGCAATTTCCCATGAACAGAGATATTACCACCAGACACAGTTTGTAGAGAAACAGAGGGCGCTGTGTAGAGGAGTCGGCTGTTCAGGCGACGAGCCACGTCCGTCCTTACGATCGTTACGTTCGCTCCCGAATCGACGATTAGACGACATGGAGTTCCGTTGATCTCCCCCTTCACGAATAAACCCTGGTTTCCTCCTTGTCGGGATGAAACGTGGAAACGACTTGTCGGGGCTTCACCTGTTCTACATTGCAGCTTCTGCCCTGCGAGATGACATCTTCTTAGATTCAGTTGTGGAGAATCCGTGGTAGTGTTATCCCTTCATTTTTTCAGATCAAGGCAGTTTCGTCGTAGATGCCCTTCCCGTTTGCAGTGCCAGCAAACGACTCTGGTCCTTCGATCGCTGGCTCCGGGATAGCTTCTCATCATTCTATCAATTTTGCTCTCCAGTTCTCGAAGCTTACTGGTGACAAAGTCAGAAGAATCCTCGGCTAATGCACCACGCACATATCGTCGGTCTTTTCCAGAAGCTAGTTTCGCGGCTTCTACTCTCATGGCGTACACGAGGGCCGACTTCAGGTTTTTGTTTTGGGATAACCTTACCGCCTGCTGCACATCGGGATCTTGAATAGCGTCGATGAAATACTGCAGAGAAAGATCGTCCCGTACATCCGGGGGACAGTCAGGGAAAGCGAGGAGCGACAGTCTTTCTATATCCGATGCCAATTCTTGAAGAGTTTCATTGGCCTTCTGCTGTCTCACTTTCAGTTGCAGTCTGTTGTAATCCTTTAGATGCTGCTCCCCAAACCTTAACTCCAACGCACTTGTCAGCGCCACGAATTCTCCCCGCTTCTCTTCAGGTAGCGTCTGTAAAATATCAGCAGCTTCACCTCGAAGAGATGCCGCGAGATGGAATGCTTTCGAAGTATCGTCCCATCCATTTGCAGAAGCAATCATTTCAAACTGCGTTTGATAAACGCGCCAAGACGACCTCCCATCAAAAGTTGCCACTTTGATGTTGGAACGTGGAGCAATGAATGGAGTGGAAACATTATCCCAATTAGGCGTTGCAAAGGTTACAGCTTCGCGAGCTTCCATTTTCCGTAGTCTTTCTTCTACAGCGTCATGAAACTTTGTCTGCTCCTCCTTCAAGGTGGAAACTTTGTCTCCTAAGTTGTTCACTTTGCCGTTAAACTCCTCAAACTTTTCATCAACTTCCTTCCTTACTGCATTGAACACTTCTTCTTTCACGGATTGCAGAACATTTGAGGTAGTTTCGATTATGGTTGATTCCACCATTGAGGCTAGCTCTATCTTCATTTCTTCTTTGATTTCATTCACTGCTGCAGATGTTGTTTCACACTTGGCGGCTAAAGATTTAATGTCCGACGATGTTACTTCTTGGCTGGCGGCGATTGTAGCGGCGAGTTCGGCATTTGTCGTTTCTTGACGGGCTTGACCAGCGGCGATTGTAGCGGCGGTTGATTCTTGTCCGGCTTTTATTTCGGCGATTGTAGCGGCGGTTGATTCTTGTCCGGCTTTTATTTCGGCTTTCATTTCAGCGGCCGTGGATTCTTGTCCTGCTTTTATTCCAGCAATCATTTCCATCAACTGCTTCATTTGGTCTTCCATCATTCCTCTAGTCGTCGGCATTCAAAATTACAATACCCCACTTCTGACACCACTGTTATGAATTTTTCCGCTGAGGCAATGATGGCACAGTTTTCACGGTTTAAAAGTATTTATTCTCTCTTCAGAAAACTCACAAAAATCTATTCACAGGCAACAGTTTAACTACTCTCAAGCTTCAACACAAGCTTCAACAAAAATAACTTCGAATTCAGCGATTATACAAGCGCACTCCAATAGGTCAACAAAGCGATCAGCTTTCAACGAAATCCGAAGTACATCTGAAAACTTTCCCGTTCTCCAGTCTTTTTATAAGCAAGCGCGTGAGACATTCTCGAAATTTCCAGCCAATTCATCGGAAAGAAATTTCTCGAAACGTCTCGATTACTTCAGGTGTTGCCACCTTTTTCTAACTTGTATAATCGCTATTAATTACTAAATAAAATTGGATAAAAATAAATTACAATAGAATTTTGAAATAATACGTCACTATTTACAATATATACAGACAATTTGTGCAACAATATATATATACAATGAAAACTTGGAACTTGGAAGATATATATATATATATATATATATATATATATATATATATATATATATATATATATATATATATATATATATATATATATATATAAAATATTGGAAAGGGTAGGACATCAGAAAAAAAGTGGTTTGAAATGTTTTTTTTGTATGCCTACCTACAATTTCCCTTTTCTTCGCGTACATTCAGGTCGAATTTCAGGTCATTTTGAGAAGTGTTTGTTTTTAAATCCTTTATATTAACTTTGATTTTGCTTGTTTGTGGATGCCGGACAAATCTGCGGAAGCCTAATTAATCCACTACCCATAATGTGATCGGATTGAAACTTGGTAGATAGATTCGATGTCGATAACAACGCATTCCATCAAATTTTGGGGACTGTCATTAAAAGGTCGCTTTTACACACGTTTCTATGATCGTTTTGTAATAATAAGAAATTTCCTTCAACTTATCATTGTAAAAACTCTTTCCTGTTGCCAAAATAATTTTAATCACGATAAATAAAAGTTCATTGGACTTTAATGCATATATTTATTATAGAGTGTTTTCCAGTCAATTCAACGATGTGTTGCATAGTAAAATAAATGAAAAGATATTTGGCCGTTAATGCATAAATTCACATTTGTTTTTAATAAATAAATTTTGAAACGTAGCTTGCTGCATGTTTTGCTGATAGAGATGTTTTTAATATTTAAAATTAGATGCAAACACGCTGTACACACTAAGTTAATGAATATAAAAATTGGCAATGAATATAATGGAGTTAAATTAAAAACTTTGTTTTATGGATTATATTATTTTAATAACTTTTTAAAGTTTGAAGTTTAATTATAATCACCCCGTATATTTGAGTTTCTAGAAGAGCTCTATAAGTATTTAATTAAATAATTATTATTACAAATTACATATTCACAGTCAGATTATATATGTATCAAAAATATATGCAAAAAAAAAAAAAAAAAAAAAAAAAAAAAAAAGAATTTAAACAGACAATTACAAAAAAGTATTTTTTTATGTGTATGTGCTTAATCAAATAAAATTAATGTATGGTTTAGTTTTTGAAGATTTCTTCATAACAATTATTATTATTGCTTAATATTTAAAAAAATTATCAAAACATACGTTAAATATTCATCCATAAATAAGACAAAGAATCCAGAACGAAAATTTATGAGTACAAGAAATTGATAAAAAATGTGTTGCATAACTAGTATTTCAATAAAATTATCTTTGATTTTTTTTTCAATTAGAAATATACATTAAAGTTTTTACATTACTTAACCAATATAGCTAATGAAAATGTCTTATCTCACTTATGATTAGAAATAACAGATCATTTTATAATAATAATTTCTAATTTAAAAAACATTAGTGAGGCTATTACTCTTGGCAATTACTATTGATTTTGAAGTTTAAATTTTTCATCTTGATAAACTGCACGTTTATCTAAAAGTGCATCTTTTTGTATTCTTAACAATTGTAGTTAGAAGAAAAAGTATTTTTTATTTTACTTTCTTGAAAAATACATTTTTTATATCATAATTTATAATTTTCTTTTTCAAAAAAGTTTTTTTATTTGATTAAAAAATGGAAAATTAAAGAAACACCTAATGAATAAAAATAAAAATACGTATACTTCTTAAAACTTAATTATTTCTAAGGTCTCAAGTTGTTATTCGTCAGTTCTTCAAAGAAAATAAATAAATTGAAATACGCAAAAACGAAAAAGAATAGGTAATTGCAATTTGCATACTTCATATCAAAACCTGCATTTAAAAAGAAATTACTTCCATTTATTATTGCTCTTCACCGAGAAAGGCGCATTTTTTTCTACATCTTAAGCACTTAATTAATAATGAAAGGTGAACAATAAATGAAATTAATGAAATGGAAAAATCGACACAGCACACGACATTCAACCGAATTTATTTTATCATAGGAAAAAATACTAGTTGTTCGTTTTCTGGGTAAAATTTGTTTGTAGTATCTTAAGTGCTCTTTACATTGATTAATTTTATAATTCAGTGGCTGTGATTGCTTAGCGGCAGTTATTGGAGGTATCTTCATTACTTTGATTAAGAACCTCTTATTCGATGTATGAAATGAGATAAATGGAAAAAGACGAATCAAGGTTTATTTAGCTAATAATTATTTCCATTGAGTAAATTGCATTAGTGTTATTCTTTTTTTTTTTAATATTTAAAGTTTTTGTGAACCATAATATAGTTTTTTTTTTTTGAATATGAAGCAATTGTAAGTTAATATACAGTGGCGACTCGGGCACATTAGTTCAAAACTAAAATGATATATTTTACAATTTTTTAAACGGAATATACAATTTGTACGATAAGTGTAAAAAAATACGATAAATAGCAAACTTGTTACATCAATATTCAATATCAACCCAAACTGGTGACCTTCCTCTGAACAGCAGCCGATTGTTCCTGAAACGAGATTCGGCTGCGACGTTGCTATGTGTTGCCATCGTAACCGAAAGAACTCGACAGATCATCCTTTCCCTCCACGTAATGTGTAGCAAAACTGCCAGTGAGTACTTTTCCAACTTCGGCTGACTTTGAGAATTCGATGAGGCGAGTGATCGAAGATTAGCGTGGATAGGGTAAAAAGAGAGCGAATTTTTTTTTTTTAATTATTTCCGAAACTTGGAAGAAATAAAATTTTACTCTTTTGTATTTTTGCATCTTCGTGCTCCTCAGTTCTAAACACTGTCTCTTGAATGCCGTGGGATCTAGTTGGATGATAAAAAAATCGTCAAAAATATATTTTTACTATTTTTTATTTTTTCTCTTTAATAGGGTTGCGCTTTCACAAATATATACCATGATTTTTTTTTTTAAACTGTTCTCAAAGAATATTATTTAATCAAAGAATATTAATAATATTATAATGAATAATTATTAATTAATATTTCTAAAATATTAATAATTTTGATAAAAATCTTCCCTGAAAATATATTCTTGGTGACGTCCATGAAGATTAAAGACTTAGCGTTCAGGTATGATTGTGGAAAGTGTGTGGTGTGTGTTGGGGGGGGGGGGGGTATGTTTAGTGATATTATTTTGCCACTTTAATGGACTGGTTAGGCCACATCTCGAGTATGCAGTTCAATTCTGGTCACCTTACCTTAGTTAGGATATTCTTTTGCTAGAAAAGGATCAGCAAAAGGCAAAATAAAAAACTCTATATAGGATCCTCGAGTTTGGATTATGGTGCTAGATTCAGGAATATAGATTATACTTTGGATGAAAGAAGGTATAGGAAAGATTTTATTCAGTTGTTTCAATTTATAAAACAGGATGATTTCAAGGGTTTATAGTAAAAAACAGGGGAAAGGATATGAAGTAATTCACACAAGCTATTTAACTTAGGGAATAGAACACATTTCTTTTACAATTGAGTGGTTGATAAATGGAATAATCTGTCATAAGACACATGGTAAAGTGTGCTGGCGTAAATGGTTTCAAAAACATCTGGATCTACATGAGGGATTGTTCAGCGGTATTAAAGTGGACCAACCTATATGTGCATTGGGTATAGTTGATAGTCACTTCTTAAACAAATAGAAATAACAGTAAAACACAATCAAAATAAGTTATACCAAGCTTTGAAACACTAACACTTTAAGTATCCAGCATCAGAAGTACGTACAAACAATTTTACTAAAATCTGTCGTACATAACAGACAACAGATGTTTTAGAAAACATTAATTATGAACTCTTAGTATATAAACTTGTACAATGAAAATATAACCAATGTCAAAAATAGTAAAAATTTGATATGTAAAGCATCGGAAAGCTTTCTCTTATATTTGTTTTATAACAGAACTGTAGGTAGATGCATTATTTTTTTTGTGTGCTTTAGAATCTGGCAAATTTTTTGGCATATACAGAAATGGTATCATGTTTTACTCTTTCTTGTTTTTCGAAATTGCATGTACTACATTAGGTGCACAGAAATATACAAAAATAAAATAAAACAAAAAATTATATACTTATGCTGTTAGTAAAAGATGAACACCAGTTAGTTAATTTCTTTAAAATGTACGTTTTAGTTGTAGTCTAAGATAAGATTGGTTATTTTCATTTTGAATCGATTGAATTTTTTTGTCAGCTGTTTGAAGTAATGCTAATTTAGTAATCTAAATACTTTTTAAACTTAGAATTAGAAATATATGAACTTTCAAAATAGCATATTAATTCAGTAAATTCGGCAAAATATAAAGAACAGTGTAACGAAGCAATGTTTATGGAGTTTCTAAAGTTATCAGATATCTATCGTATAAGAATAATAAACTTAATTAAATTTGACATAGTTTCATAGATTCGGTGTAATTTACTTAAAAATTAAACGAGATTAAAAAGTTAAGTTTATAAAATAACAGGAAAATTGACTTTCTGAATTATGTTGTTAATAAATACGTAAAAGGTGTATAGATTTTTTTTTAAATAGAAAGATATTTAATTTGATTTGACTTGCATAAAATAATTGAAAATTCATTAAAACCTTCACTGGTTGAACGAATTCAATTAATCTTTCAAGTTAGTTTAAAGTTTTGCTTAGCCGCCAGCATTCTGTTCCTTTGTTAAAAGGAAGAAAGTTAAAATTTCAATAGGCACTAATTTTCTCCTACAACGCGATGCTTTGAATTCTTTTACTAATATAGACACAAAAAACGCAAATGATAATACAATTGAATTCCAACTAGTAGTTTCATCAAGAAAACTTTGAAATACCTTTTTCTTAAAGTTTTATTTACAATGTTTAAAAATATATGTTTACTTTATATGTTATCTTTTTTACTCTATCCATATTTCGGATATCTCTCTGCAATGAGTTTCAAAATCATTTTTCATTTTGGAAATGAATAATGTAATTATTTGTTTCTTTTTTTTCTGGTACAAAAGGGTGACAGTTAAAATCTTTAACTGCTTCAGCTGATTATCTTGAACACTCAACGACCTATTTTTGTATACAACAACGGCTAATCAGACAGGGAGCTGCAGCTTAACGTTGATTCCTAATCATAAAGAATATCTTCGCGATCCTAGTAGATGAACCCTACACATTTGGTATGCGATGCCAAAACGCTAGCCACACAGCCATTAGACAATTTATGGCTGTTTAGGAAATCAAGCTGTGAAATTTATTTTAAATATTCAAGAAATATGAAAAATGTACTGGAGACTCCATACAACTATCCTTTATAGAAAAATATTGGTTTTTAACACCTATGTTTGGAATAAATTGCGTTGAGCACTGCCAACTTTTTTGTCTGCAGCTTCATACACAAAGCTTTTGTTTCGGCCAGTACTTGAAGTTTCTTCAAATTTTGTCTCAACCAGTAAATTTCTGGCCATGCAGGTTAAGATGCCCATGTTAAAGAAAAGGAATTTTAAAACATCTTCGATCTACAGACCATTACTCTGATAGATTGATAGCAAGAGCTCGAATCGATGAAAGTAGATATTGGCAATTTTTTTTTACTAAAAAATAAAAATTATTCCGACAATTTTGTAAAAATAAAACTATGGTTCCGGTAAAACTTCATATCATTTAATAAACCATTAATATTAACCATTAAACAATTTAATATTTTTTTTTGCATATTTCGGGTAATGCATTTTAAATATCTTAAAATTAGTTATTAAAAAAAAAAAAAAAAAAAAAAAAAAAAAAATACTACAGATGCGAAAAAGTATAATACTTAATGGAAAATAAAAATATGAATTACCATTTAATATTTTTTTCTGGACATTTTAAATAAAATATTTTAATTCTATTATTATTAATACACAAAAATACTAAATACGGATGCGAAAAATGCTATTCAAAAGTTCGTCTGAATGGAAATATAAATAATGCATGAATGAAAGACTTGTGAAGTTTTTAAAAAATCAATAATTTTTTGTCTCTTGTGTAATAAAGTCCATCCCAGAGTTTAACAATTACATGTCGATAAGCTGTAATACGAAATGTAAAAACATAAAAGTTTTTTTTCTTCTGGAAACTAAATGATAAAATGAGATCTACAAATTCCCTTAGGTATCGGGACCAAAAATAGCCGAAATAAAGCCATGTGTTCACAACTTCCATTTCAAAGCTTCCAATTTTCAACATTTTACCACATCATTCGATTTGTGGATACAAAAGCTAAAGTAATAATAATAAAAAAAAAAAATAGGTACGGGGAGAGAAATTGAAGTAATGCTTTTGGGACTATTTCAATATCACAGAGGTTGCCTTTCATACAGAAAGACCAATCAGAAGTGGATTAGGGGAGGTTTTCAAAAATTGACTCAAGTGATTGACTGCAAAAGTCAACGAGGCTTAACTTTGCATACAGAAAGCGCGTTTTCTGTATTTTTTTTCCATTATTATTCTGTCCTCTTTACATTTTTATTTTTAGTGAAAAGGTGTTTCCTCCAGTCATGTCTGTGGCTATGAATTAGAAAATTAAAGCGTGCACTTAATCCTCAAGTTATTAACAAATCACGTGCTTCGGCTGGTTTGTGAAGAGATCGCAAATTGCTGAGTCTTCTTTCGTGGGTGTTGCCAGATATTGGAAGTGAAAGCGGATTATTTCAGTTTTGGCATCAATGCAACGAGACATGAGTGTTTTCATTAATTGCATTAAGAAAGGAACACAGAATGAGAGAAAAATCGAATAAAGGAAAGAATTTAAATGGAATTCTATTTGTGTCTGAAATATTTCTGTCAACTGAAAAAGTTATAGATGAGACAGGTTTTGATTACGATGTTTTGTTATGGATATAGTATAAGCTAGAATTAATAGAAAAAATAACAAAATAAATAATATGTTTTTTGAAACTCAAAAATGTAAATTCTTCAGTCATTAGGATATTTTGTGAGAAGATAACTTTGTGGAAATTTTAATGAAAATTCATAGAGTTTTATTAATAGTATATATTTAGCTATAAACAAATAATTTGTAATTTAAACTGAATTATATAATTTTAAACTTATATATAATGAAAATAAATATAAGTAAATAAATAATATGTTCAAATACATATAAAGAAAGATGTTATACATTAAATATTTAAAACCATTCATTATACTAAGTCCGTTAAATATTTTGCAATAAATAGTGGTTTAAGATAATTTTTTTTTCAAGCTCGATTGACACGTATTGGTTCATCGCACAGCAAAGTACAGAAACGTAAAACAACTTTCATATTCATGGCATATTATATAAATGACCAAAATATAAAGAAGAAACTTTACTTTAGTTAGATCATAAAAAATCTGTTTTCAATTTTAAAGGTTTCAAAGATTTCACAACTGCTTTTCTGTGCAAGTCAAAAATTTATCTTAATTTGGCCTGGAAGAATCTACACGACATAATCAAAGAATTTTGTAAAATCAACGAGTAATTTAGTCTTTTATTAAAAACTACATATTTCGAAATTGCATCTCTACAGTCAGAGCCATCCAAAGTACCATCACACACCAAAGAGTATCCTCAACAAACACCATTCTAATCGTCTCCCCACCGCACCCAAAATGGGGAGGGGGGGTGAAAGAATGCATGCCTGCACGCCATACATGCATGCACACAATCATCACTAAAACACGAAACTATCCAATTTCCTATATGGCGAATCGTTTATGCATGACCTCCTGTTTCAGTAAGCACGAAGAAAAAGAGGCAACCCAAAAAACGGATCCAAGTTATGAAAAATAAAAAGCAACACAATACCAAAAAATAAAATAATAATAAAAAAAATCCAACCATTCCGTGATATTACTCTAGGGGTTGACAAACAAGTGGCCCACGGTCCCCCAAGGGGCGCGTGCCCCCCAAAACTGAGTCACGAGAGTGATTAAATCACCCACTGAGAGTCCCTTTTCTCTAGTGGCCGCCTTTTCAGCGCTCGTCTTCATATTCATTCGGATTCGGGGTCATTCCCAAATTGATTGTTGCGTGATGGATGTGTAATAGAGAGTAATAAATGCACCCCGACATCCGGAGGAATGGTCAGCGAGGAAGAAGGGAAGTCTGCTGTTGGGAATTTAGAGTAAGTGGGAGGAGTGACCGTGGGTTTTTGGTTGTTCTTAAAGGATGAGTCTGCGTAAAATTAATATGAAACCATAAATGGTTCTTAGAACTTATTAAACCCCAGCATAGATTTTTCATTTGAGCAGCTTCGAGCACTGGGGATATTAAAATTTTTTTGCTTTGGATAGTGCTCTTTTTCTCTTTCTACGGGCCTTACTTAAATTCTCCGTTGAAATTCTTATTTTATCAGTCAGCCTCTACCATTTCATTTATCAAAGTGTGTGTATCATTTTATCAAAGTTTATGCATATTTGTCTAAAAATCTTAAAAATGGGTAAAGTCTGACTTTTTTCACCAATATGTTTGATGCAGTTTTATTTTATACGTGATGCAGTACATAGTAGAAAGGAATTTAGGGTTTTTTTTTGCAAAATTTAATTAAATAAATTTAAAATATAAATATTTCAGTTTTGGAGGCACTATTAAAAATTTAATATGCAAACAGTATCCTCTAAAAGAAAAATATATTTTAATAACTACTTTAATTACTTTACTATAAGTCTCGGTAAAGTATTAGTATATGATTAATAACTTTTTAAATTTGACTCCTAAATAGGTAACTTGTTCCACCAACTTGTATATTTGCTTCATTCATCCTGCGCGTTTTGTTTAACATCACTTGAAAGGTAGAATCAAATACTTATAACATAATGCATTTTTGTTGACGTATTCCGCAACATGTTCGTTACAAAATGTAATATTGAAAACCTAGTCCGCATCAAAATAGGTATAGCTACAAGAGTTACAATATTTTTTAATTTAACGCTTTAAGGTGTAACATTTACGTATGAGTGTTAGTTACTTATTTTGATGTTTAGTGAGATAATTAAAGAATTTTGTTAGTCTGAAGATACTAAGCTCATCTTAGGTTAAATGATCAGCTAGAATCGAATGTTGTGATCTAAAGGTTTAAAAATAAAATAAATGAATTTTGAAAATATCATAGTAGGGGTGGAATAAATTTATGATTCAACGTTTTGATAAAAAAAATTAATTGTAGTTTTAAACGCAATAGACAGGCATTGAATATCATCAATAGATTGTTAAATAAATTAAAAATCATACAGTTTCTTTCTCAGGATTTTTAATCTTATATTAATTAAGGTAGCTTGCTTTTCTGTTATTATCAATACAAAATAAAATATTTCATTAGAAAACTTCCTGTAAACTGAAATTTATTGAATCATTATCTGAATATGAACCAAAACAACAATATTAATCTGTCCTATTCCATTTCTGTATTTTCAGTAATCGCCATACTGTGTTCTGATTACTCTCACAACATTTACCAAAGCTTAACCATCAATTTAAAGTAATAGCCCATTTATTTCATCAGAAAAAACTCGTCCATGTTCAAACAACAAATCAAATTAAATTTCTTGCTAACAAACATACCTCCAAATGCCATCTCTTACATCACCTCCCGTCAATATGATAAAGTATCGGGTCATAAAGATTTTTTCGACGTTATCTTGCTTTATCAATTAGATTAAAGATGAAGCATGATACAGGTATTAGACCGTTCATCTTTTCCGTAAAACGATATTTTTCCTACTATATTTCTCATTCTCCTTTCCTTGAGTAAAGCAATCGGTTGTTGAAAAATGCCATACCTTCACCATAGGACATTATAATGACGGAATTTGGCTTTAAATTATTTTGGCTCAATGAAGCTTTAAATGCTACAAAAAGATTTTATACTGCTGTAAATATGACTCAAGTATTAGTTAATATATATATATCATATTTTTTAATAGTTAAAATTATTGAATGAAGGTGATGATTTGTTTGTTTTAGCTGATAAAATATTCTTTTAGCTACACATATTTTTTTTACGGTATTGTTAGAATTATTTGAATCAACTGTTATTCAAAAGAAAGACAATTAAATGCTTATTTATTGTAAGTAATTGCAAAATAAATAAATAAATAAATAAATAAATAAATAAATAAATAAATAAATAAATAAATAAATAAATAAATAAATAAATAAATAAATAAATAAATAAATAAATAAATAAATAAATAAATAAATAAATAAATAAATAAATAAATAAATAAATAAATAAATAAATAAATAAATAAATAAATAAATAAATAAAAAAAAAATGTGTTTCTATCTATTTTTAAATATTTTTTATTCAGTTACTATTCAAAAAATAGTTTAAGTATTTTAAAAGCATAGTAATATTGTTCGTAAAGTGTAACACTACGAATGAAACACGAAGAAACGGAGAGATTTTAAGGCATTTAATTTCTTTTAGTTCTTTAATTACACTAATAAGTTGGGAATGAATAATTTAAATATATATATATATATTTAAATTTTTCATTCCCAATTTATTAGTGTAATATATATATATATGCTTATATATATATGCTTATATATATATATATATATATATATATATATATATATATATATATATATATATATATATATATATATATATATATATATATATATATATATATATATATATATATATATATATATATATATATATATATATATATATATATATATATATATATATATATATATATATATATATATATATATATATATATATATATATATATATATATATATATATATATATATATATATATATAAATACATATATATATATAAATACATTTTTATATATTTAAATTATTCATTCCCAACTTATTAGTGTAACTAAAGAACTAAAAGAAATTAAATGCCGTAAAATTTCCTTATTAGTGTAATATCTATCTATCTATCAAATCATAAGAAAGGTACAACCACTACAATTTTTTTTTGAGTAAGTGTGATTTCAAAGAAAGACTGAATCTTTTGCTTAAAAATAACATGAACCATTTCGTTGTTTAGAGACAGAAAGCCTTTTGATAGTCTTGTCTGGAACCATTTATATAACTTATCTCAACAACTATCTATTTGTAGCTTGACAATGGAAATGCCATCTTTAAAAATACGCTTATGTACTTGAAGCGATAAAAATAATGTTATAACTTTAAACGGAAGGCGATTATTTCTCATAGTATTGCAAAGTTTATAACTGCTTGACCACCGGATAATAAAGAATCTTGTGTAAAAAGAAAATCGAATAAAACATCATGATTCATACATTTGAGATATCAATACGAAGCTCGGCGGCTCTGCTTCCTATAATTTCCTCTAATCCCTCCAACAACCTAAATAGGATATGTCCAAACACAGTGATAAGGCACCCCGAATAATCTTCTTTAGTGCAGCATGATACCCGATCAGATGTCATCCGATCGGAAATAGCGTCTTTCTTTTGGACCCTCCTTCGCAGGTTGTCCACTTTTGGATCTGCCATGCGTGATCTCGGTAAATAAAAAGTAACAGGCGTGTCCTTTTTTTTTTTTTTTTTTTTTTTTTTTTTCTCAGCTCACCCCATTAACTTTATGTCGCTGAGTTTTGCAACAACAGATTGCAAACACTGCAATTTCCTGGAAAATGTACGGAATGGTATTCCATGGTGTATTTTTTGCGTTGTAAGATATTACTTCTGTATCTTGTTGCTTACAAGAAAGTTTTTTTTTTTACAGAACGGCAGGTAACGTCTATTTTTAAGTGTTGGGATTAGTAGATAAAAGGAATGCTTAGAGAAATGGACCATAGACATTTTATTCCACCTGATAGATGGAATAGTTTGACTATGGTCCATTTCTCTAAAATGTTTCAAAGTGCTTAAATAACTAGAAGGCACCGGTTCGTTTCCTCTTAGTGTAAAGATTTTTCTTCAAATTAACTTTAGCAAAAAAGATTGCCTTGTATTGTAATCAAAAGTTTAAACATAGTGTACTTTTTTAAAAGTATATTCCGTGCAATGTTTAGTTGCTCAGATATTAAGGCGACGGGAAGCATTTATGTATCTGGAGTTTCAATCATATTGTTTAAAATGATGTTAAATAGCTAATTGTTAGTTTATAAGAAGTAATTTTATTTGTTTTAAGGTGGAATTCTGAAATTCTAAAATGTTTGATTTCAGTTATGTTAGATTAGAAGTCTAATGGCTAATAATTTATGATTCAGATAAAAAATTTGCAGAAGTAAAAAATTAACTATTGTATGTTTTCATACATTTTACATACTAATGATATTAAATGTTTAAAAAAAATCTCACTTAACTATTTGAAATTTAACCACTTTTAAAGGAAAATTGCACAAATTTGAGGATGTTAAAGAACACTACTTTTGCAAAACTTAAATGAATCTTCTAGAAAAAGAATCTTGAATCATTAAATACAAATATTATATAAATTTCGAATTATTAAATTGAATTTTGAATGTGCTCCCAAAATAATTGAGTGCTGACTGGATCCTTCTGGAAGTTCCACAAACTCTAAAAGCACTTCTTAAACTGCTTGTTGCGTCAATCATCAAGACATTTCACCGCTGTAAATTACACTCGATCGGTTTTACAAACTGTTTCAGAATATAGTAATTACTATATTAATTTTAAGTAGAATAACTGATGCTGAACAAGAGACAAATTCATCTTCAGCAATGCAGCCAAACTTAAGTTATACTTTATGAATGCTCCATAAAAGTTGCCTATTTCGTCCATTATTCATTTAATTATATCAGTGTTCATTAGTATGAGAATTGATTACGATTGCTTGAATGCTGTTAGATTTGGTATGCCTGTTTAGTCACGTTTCTTATGACGATTACGGGACATTTGCCAACATATTCCACGTTCAGCGCGTTCCAGAATTGCATTCCTTAATGACATGTCGTGTTGCTTGATGAATTACATTAAATTATGAGATTACGAGATACGTTTTATTGGCCGGGATGAAAAATAAACTTGCAAAACGTGGGGATCCAGGTCTTCAACAATATTTCCCACTTCCAAGTTTTGCGTTATAGGCAAGAGATATTCTACCTTCTATTTCATTTGTAAAATGTTGTAATTAATTTCATGTAATGAATAAGGTTGTAATCGTTAAAAATTATGTTGGAAATAAGTTATTTTATAATTTATTTATGCATTTATTAATTTCATGCTAGAATATCTTTATTGTGGTTAGGGTACATGGAATCACCAAGATTCTCAGTGAGTGACATACTCAATTTCTTTAGACAACTTATACCTTCAAAAGAAGGAGATATGACTTAAAACATTTTTGACCCACAAGTGGTGAGAGGTAATACTTATTTTGTAGCACATCTTTAACACTGTGGGTCAAGAAATATCACTAAACGCTGAAGATATTTCAGAAATGTAATTTCTCATGCTTTTAGATTTAGTTTTTTAAATGTTCAAAATATGATAATGTTCGTAGTGTAATTTTAATCAAAATTGAAGATGTTTTATATGAACAGCAAGAATAAAACACAATGCATTAATAACATTGCCTATAATGTCCCCTATATACGATGCTAGTGCTATTTGAATATTTGCATACTGCTATTCTATAACTTTTGGTACTTCTGTGTACATATAGAAAATTTTATGCATTTAATACAAGTTGTTCTCGAATTATATTGATTCAAATTCCAAAAGATGATAGAAAGTTTGTTATCTATTGAACATAATTTTTCAGGAATGATATAAACAAAATTTTGTTATCAATCAATTAAAAATATCTATATACATTTTCAATAGAATAATAATAATAATAATAATAATAATAATAAAAAATTGCACATTCCGATCAGATTATAGTTTTTTCTTCCTGTCAAGTGTTCGTGGATAATTTATTCCCTCTCTCCCAACCAATCCTCTCTTGACGTGCTCTTTCCCATCAAGTATCCAAAACTAAAAACTCCTCATCCCAACCGATTCCTTTTGTATGACGAATGGTGGCGTATGACCCCCCACGGGACCCCCTCCCCTAATGATCAAACCCCGTGGAGACCTCTCTCGCTCATATTTCCTGGGGAGAGAGGAGGGGGACTGAGCTCTCTATGTAAGGTTGATAGACAAAAGAGTAGGCAGTCTAATACTTTCTCATAACATGTGTGATCAACACGGCTACTAAAGGTGAGCAGCCCACATTTTTTTATAAAAAAAATCACAAATCCTTTTAAATTAAAAATTATTACAAATAGAACTCATAATTTACTTTGGTTTAAAATACTGATTTGTCTACATGATAGTTATATATATATATATATATATATATATATATATATATATGTAAAAATGTGCTATCCTTTTGTATTTCTTCAAAATGAGAAACATTCTCCCTCTTTGTGTTTTCTCCATAAAGTGTTTCCCTCTTTCCAGACACGCTTAAATAGATTTTGTCGTATAATTTCCAGATGATTCAAGAAAAAATAACGTAACTCTATAAGGTTTAGAATAATTATTCAGAAAAATGAATGTTTAGAGGAGTAATAGATTCTATCCAGTCTGTCAATCATAGCCCGTTCTTAATATTTTCTTGTTATGAGAGAAAACTATAAAGCAGACAACCCAACTAACCATGGGCTTTGTATGAAATGGACGAATATACGCTTTAATTAATTCGCAATCATTCAGTGCATATACTTTGTGTGTTTTTATACTTTCTCAGTTTGCTTGAATTGTCTAAAAATATACTGGTTTACTCTGTAGTATGAGTAAAGCCACGTACATATTTTTATAACAGTAATACAATTTTGAAACCCAAATGTAAAAATTGTGGGAAATGAAACCCGAACTCAACCCATAGATGCCGCGGTTGAGGAGAAAGGGTCACTCTTTAGTGCTTCCTTCTGAGTTTGTTTGGAATTATAAAAATCCAACAATTAATTAAATTTGCCTTTACATGAAAATTTATAATTCATGGATATTCGAGTAATGAAATATTGTATCTTATGAATGCGTAACGATGTGATATTGATTTTCAATCTTTGAAAGACGAATTTTGAGAAGAGTTAAATTTCCGTAATAAAACTAATACTTTAGTAATATTTAGGATATGAGCAGGGCTATCAGTTAAGAATTCAGTCAAGTAACTCTCCACGTAGTACAGTGGAATTAGCCAATGTAGGAATTAGGGATTCTGGGAAGATTGACCAATCCGTTTCAAAACTCGAGCATCGTTCCAAAGTAGGCGATAAAAACAAAACATGTGAAATACATCACAAAACGTATTTTTTACTCTTACGTCCTCATCTATAAAAGTATATTTCAATTTTACAAATTCTGCATCAGCATTTCAAAACTTCCTGTATATTTTACTCAGCGCTAGGCTAGATTGGCAAAGAACCGTACCAACGGCCAGTCTACAACGGTGCACATCAGGTTTGGCCAGTGTTGAGCAATATTGGCCAGCGTATTTGTGCTACTGGGGTCTAGTAAAAATCTTAATTTTTCTTTACTACATAAAAATAAAGTTGTTTTATTAAAGTTGTAAAAGGAAACTCGAAATTTCATGTATGTCCTTAAGCAAATATTTGATAGAAACCTTTAAAAACAAAATATGTGTCCAATAAACTAATAATAAAATAAGAATATTCATTTATGGTTGCATTGAATCATAAGTTATATAAATTATCAGACACATTATTATTTTTTAAAGTAAGGGTTATTTCCTACGAGAGGAAAGTACCTAGTTTGCCCTATTTCAAGCTTGTTTGAATTCAGTAATCATCAAAATGCGGAAAAAGCACTCAGACAAAGAAAGAAGAAAATTACGAGACTGACATCCTTTTTCTGTATCAGCCTTGTTCGATGTCCATCTGCAGATTACGGTCGCCATCAGAATTTGTTCCCACTTGATGACTGTAACGGGTCCATCTCGGCATCTGACCCGTCACAAGGCTCTGGTGTTTCGATTTCCGGTGGAGATCTTTTCCTGTTTCCAGGAACACACGCTTTTATGGATGTTCCCGGTGGGGGGAAAGGGTTGAGAATGGAAGAGTCACATTTCCGGGATTGCCTATCAACGCTGTATACAGATTGGATGTGATACGTTCGATGAGGAAAAGAACAAATGGGATGAGCAAATCGAATGGGAATTATGCTATCACACCTCAGTGATAAAATATTTAATATTAAGAGTGAGAGTCATTGTTTTACCTGTTCTATGCTGCTAATGTTATGAATTCTTAAGTATAATAAACACTGGATAAAATACGATGAACTATAAAATAATGTAAGCTCGTTACAGCAATTTAAATGAAAAAAAAAGATGGGATTTGAGGACTTTTTTTTAAAATACTAGATCTAAAAAGTTAGCTTTTTAATCAAGTTATGTTATTTAAATATCGCCATGTATTAAAGAAGAGGTATTTTTTATTTTTAATTAATTTTTGAATTATGAAAAAATTTACCTCGTGACATTGTTCATTTTCTGTTGAGATAAATAGTTGACGATTGTATGGAGCACAAAGCAATCAAGCAAAGGTTTTATGACTATAACTGAAACAATTTTTGAAGTTATTTAGCTTAAACGAAATCTTGCTCATATTTTACTCAGACCAGTTTTTCTAAACTTAATGAATTTAAACTGACTATTCTTGTATCGAAATACATATATAGATCACACATTTCCACCGATTTTGACGTTATCATAATATGTGAAAGTTTTCATTTCATATTTCATTCCCTTTAAAAACGCTGCCTAGTCATTTAGAGTAAAATATTGATTAATATTTAAAAAGGAGAAAAGGGTAAAAAGAACTATCGATTAAGCTATACCTTTCGCTTGCCAGGTGAATCAAGGGCTGTTCAAAGGGTGTTCACCTCGACACTGTTCGTCACATTTGCGACCGTTTAAGTGATAAATAGCCGCATGAATAATATTTATGAAGGCTATATCTTATTTATTAGTAAAGAAGTAGAAATTCATAGCGAAGTGAATTTCATTTCCCATTTTCAAGCGCATCTATATTTAGAGTAGGCATACATGTTATATAACATATTTTATGATAAAAAAAAAAAAATTACAAAACGAATTCGACTATAAAATATGAATGTTTTATTTCATATTAGACTAATGATCTTTATTCATTTCAAAATTAAAACATTTAAAATTATACATGAGGGAACATTGGGAAACTTTGATAGTATATGAAAACTATAAATCTATCAAAACTTAAGCATCTTTAAAGAGGCTTCATAAGTCATTCAATAATCTTGGAAAAAGTTTGACGAAACAGCCCCATTTGTCGCAAAAATAACGAAACTTTTGCCCCAAACGTGGCAAGCAATGAATCAATAACGCTTTGTGTTAAATAATTTATAATGCTTTTATGCAATATGATGTGTTCTTTTCACCCGTAACTGCTGCTTTTATAGCTCACGCTTCACTTTATCTTTCTAAACTTACACAGATTCAAAGTTTAACAGAAATACATCATGAAGAATTGAAACTTAAATATGGAACATAAACTCCATAAGTTCACGAGAAGGGCCACGTCTCTAGTCACAAATTCCAACCTCCAAGAAGAAATTGAGAAGTCTTAAAGTATCTCAATCTCCGATATCCAAAGCTCCCACTCATCCGTATCCGATCCCCTGGAGCGATATCTAACCCTCCCGCCCTCTCTTCTTCAACGGAGTAAGCATGTATTTACGAGGAGGACAAAAGACAAATAATTTACGAGTTGGCGACAGCTTAGCTGTATCAATAATTCCTTACAACAATCGGCCGAGGTCCTGCGACCAAACTGTTCGGAAAAGATGAAATATGAAACAAAACAACCCGATCCCAATTGCTTCTGGCTCAACAAATACTTCACCAACCCCTTTTCCTTGAATCTTTGGCTGTGGAATAAAAGAAGCGATGGTTATATATAAGGCGTGGGCCCGATATTGCCGCTGAGATTGGACAGGCGATGGACAAGGCTTCGTCAGCAGGTTCAAACTGTGCTTGGATTTCTGCTATGGATGGAAATAAGGGCAATGGACGGTGAATAACGTGAGAAATTCAAACTGCTGTTTATTGTGACAGGGGGAAGTTTTTAGAATAAGAGTGATCTTGCTTTATATTAGATAAATGACTACTTGTTGCTTGTGGAAAAGTTAGTGCGTAATGCCATGTTTGATATTTTGTTTGTTTAAGAGTTATTTAATATTTCGTAAATTTTAAACCTGTTTTATTTTTAATCAGTTTTAGTTTTATCAACGTATACAACAAATGTTATAAGTTTAAAATAGTGACAATGGTTAGTTTGTAAGTAGATTTTTCTATAAGTCTGTGCAAAGTTTTCAACACACAAACTCTTAAGTGGAAATGAATTGGTGTAAAGTCGGCCGATTTTTAGGACTTGAGAGCTACTTAAAAAGTGTTCTGTATTTACTGCGGCAATGCTTGTATTATCGCTGAAATTGTGATGGTGTGAACTAAACGTTTGTCAAATTTCGACATGTAGTTTTCAGTATAATGAGTTTTAGGGATTGCTAAGTAACAGCTTTATTTTTTGATGGGTCATCATATACTGCACTATATGATATGAATTTTTTTCCATCAAAATTTTACTTTTTTCGATTGCTTGATTTATGAAAAAATTAAACATGATTCCTATTACATGGATTATTCTTATGATTGCCTTGCCAAACTGTACGGATTAGAAATCGTAGAAAGATTATTTAATTTGAATTATTTTAAATAAAAAAAGTTAGGAGTATTTAATTAATTCGGCTTAAAATCTATAATTTTAGATTCTACTCTACTTTAATATAGCGAGAAGCTTACAAAAAGATTCGTCTTTATCTACATCTGTTTAAAGACAATATTCCTTAACAAAATTACAAATGTGTCAGACATGTGTGATTTGCCAAATTAAAAGTCTCGACGAGATGAGTACCCACTTCAAAATTTAATTGTACTTCATGAAAGAAAGTATGAGAAATGGTGACCGGAAATCAATTTGCAATAAGTTAACCCTAAATTATCAATGCTACGAACTTGTTTCATATACCAGTTTGAAGATCTAGAGAAGCTTAGTATAATACATTAAATTCAATAAGAAATTTCAAGCGAAATGGCTTTAAAGTTGTTGAACTTGCTTCCATTATTTAGGAAGTTTGAACCTTGATTGCAAATAGAGATATCAGATTGGAACTTAGATATTTGTTGACATGTTTTATCACCAAGTTGATCGGCAAGCATAACAACACTTTTGTTTATAAAAGACTCCAAATTGAAATAGTATTTCTTTTATTATATGCCATCAACATTAACTGAGTGAAATTTAACAATTAAATGTCACTTAATTATACATGCATGTTACCAAATTGAACAAGCCTGATGTATCGCAATAAAACATGTGTTCAAGTATTCTTTTACAGACAGCTACCGTTTAAATGGTCTTGATAAGAATTCTGTAAACTATTTCTGACATTAGTAATTTTAAAGAGCACTTAGATTAATAACAATGTAAAAGGTTCTACCCTTGCATCGACTATTTTTGATTAATTATGGAAATATAGTTTGTCGAAATTGAATGAATGAAATTTTGCATACTTTTTGCCCTGTTGAGAGCATTTTTGCTTTATTGTCAAAGATTCGAAGAAGTTCGAGGGATAATTTTGATTCTTATACTTTTGTATAAAAAAAGAGCAAAATAAGAGGAATGGTCGAATGGAATTTTGTAAATGATTAGTTTCCATTTCAGAATTATTCAAACAGATGTTTGACAGAAGTTAAATATTAAGAAAGCATTTTATATTCGTTTTTATGTCTTAAAGATAAATGAAAACAAGAAAATAAAGATGTGTGATCTATTGCCTCTTTTAAATATTAAAATTTATTTCTTTTCTTTTAAACAGAATATAAGTCAAGGAATTTAGATTTCTATTAAAAATGTCGTTTAAACAGTTATTTCCCTTTAACCAAATCAGTGTAATAATCGCTTAAAAACATGTTATTTTCTATAAGAATACACATGGTATCTATAATGAGTTAAAGCATAGTTTCAAGTTGATTAATAATCAACTCAACTTTTAATCAACTTAATTGGAAAGTTTAACAAATACGAGTGATACGAGTACTCCTCTTTTGGCAGTGATAAAGAGTTATATTTATCACCCATGTAAGAAAACGTTGGTAAATCTTTAGAAATCGCGAAACTATTTCGAAGAACTTTTGGTTCCAACCTTCCAACCAAACGAGTGACCAGTGATTAAGATAAATATCTTTTGTTTGTCACTGTAAATTCTTACAAAGCTACAACAGTATTATTTAATAGCAGCTGGACTATCCACGAAACTTTCTCAGTATTCATCACAAAAGTGTTTGCTGTCCGGAAAGTTCTAGGAACACGTTTTCTCACAATGCACCATTTAAATGCAAATGCGTGGAATACAATTCGAACAAAAGTGGCTTATTAAGAAAATCTAGGTTTAAAATTAATTTTGTTGCATTGATGAGTACTTAAAATAGGTTAACATTTAAATTAAGTTAGCAAATTAAAATTTTTTGGATAAAATGTGCGAGTGTTAACGTTTATTTTGTATCCTTTGTATCTAGAAAAAATAAAGGTTGTATGGTATGGAGTTAAAGCTAATAAATATATCGTTATCCACGTTGCAGAATTATGTAACTGATTGATTTTTGTAAAATTTATATGTACCGTGCTGGAAAAAACGTTTGGGCCAAGTGAAAAACATTATTATTTTCACAAATACGTATTTTTATGTTATGCAAATTTGTATACAAATAAGACAATATCAGTTTCAATTATACTAAAGAAAATGCATTCAATTTTATCAATAAAAAGTGCATTCAATTATACCAACTAATGAAGTTTTTCAGTTGGCCTTAACATTTTTAACTGTGTTTTTATTGCATAATTTTCCGGTAACTTTTCAAGATATTCCAAAGGTCTACTTTAATTTTAAGTGATACATTTTTTTATAAATATAAGTGTTGTAAGTGTAGAAAATTAGAAATGGAGTCTATTGAGTTCTCACTACCCAAAAATATCAGGATTTTACAATAAATAAATAAAATTAAGTGACATTTTTTTATTTTTATTTTTTATTTTTTATAATGCAATAAATGCTACAACACTGTTGTTTTTATCATCAAAGCAGATAATATTCTTTTAAAAGAGTACAAATAATAATTTATGTTAATATGCTGCATTGTAAGGTTTTCAATTTAATAAAAAAGAATGATTTTTTTATTACTAAAATGAGCAAGATATATTTAAGAGTTTTTTTGTTAAAAGCACGAGTAATTTTTGTGTATTTTAAAATTCGTTCGTGTTGTCCAAATTGTGATCATTCCAGTCAATCTGTGGACGGACGGACAAATATACTATACATACAGCTAAAAAAGTTACTTTAAAGTGTGTCTTTTTTTTTTTTTTTAAAGTGACCAGTATATTTAAATGCTAAAAACAAAAACGATATTTATATTTTCTTACAAATTTAAGGAAATTCCAGAACTTAAAATAACCCATCGTCTATTTGAAAGATCTACAAGTCATACTTAAGTCTATTAGTATTATTATTAAAATGATTTTAGATTATACCAGTAAGTTTACATTTCAAGTGAAGTACTTTGAACATCAACTTCATTTATTATTTTACGTAATTATCCTAAAAATAAAAGTAACCACATTCATTTTACGACATCCCATTTATTCCCGTCCCGAACAAATGCGATTTCCTTTTTTGGCTGTTTGGAGTTATACCTGAAAGATTTAGTCTCTGCATTAATGAGCTACGAACTCACAGCGGGAAATCCACAATATGCAACGTATCAAACTACCACTCGCTTTCATATCAGACAGCTTCAAAGTTCAAAGTTAAAATAACGAGGTGCAGGTTAGAAAAAAAGTATTGTTCTGTTCCCTCAACTCTGTTTTTCAAACTGTGTTCTTCTGCCCGAGGTCGCAAAAATGCTACGTTCGGCACCAGAGACCTCAGAAATACCAGTTTGAGGAATTTTTCAAAATATGGATTTTAATTCTTCTGTATTTATACAAATATTTATTCCGAAATGTATATCTATATGCGTTCGTCCCCGAGGACGCAAAAAATAAATCGCGAAGTGCGGTAATTGCAGGATGCATTCGGATTGAAAATTTGTTCCGAATAAGTGGTCCCTTTTTCTAGTGTTGTAATTATTATTGAGAGAGGAATAAAAATTGCATCGATACGCGTGGAGAGCATCAATTACGGGAATAACGATTTCCGAGCCCGGGAATTTTTAAGGGCGATTCTCCAGGGGTATTAAGTGAGAAGGGTCCATGGTTTGGAATAAATTTTGTGTCGCATCGAAAGCGGTGGATTACTGTATCCGATGAGGGAAGAGAACCAAATATTGATAATTGTATTTAGAATTCAGACGAGTTGGAAGAAGCTAACACTCCGGTAATATTATTTTGTTGTTGTTAGCTGATATATTTATTCAATTATACAGTTACAGCTTTCAAACGAAAAAATACTACGGGTATTTTTACTAAGAATAATGAGTTTTCTTCACACATCTTAATTTTTTCATTCAGTTTTGTTTGAAAAATAGTTTTCTTGATAAAAATAGGAAAGTAATTTGTTTGAATAGAAGACATAATCAATTAGTGTATAGAATAGTATAACTGGGATAGAAAATTTTTGTTAAGAAGAAATGGAAACTGATAATGCTATATTAAAATAAATTAGTTTTACTATATCTACACTATAAAGCAAATAAAATATTTGACAGAAATAAAATCCTCTTTTGAAATATTACGAATTCTAGATAAGAAAAATAAAACAATTTTTGTCGAACACAAGTTTATCTTCTGAATAATAAAAAAGCTTTTATACAAATAGAACTGATAGTGAAAAATAAAATAGGAACGAACTTTCTTTACCCCAAATAGAATTATAACACAAATTCGTTGCATATGATTTTATTAAAATAAATGATAAATAAGGGGCAATTTATTCTATACAAAGAAGATGTAAAAGTTCACTTTGAAAATTAGGAAATATATAAAAATAAATCGAGTATTATTTATGGGGAATATACTTTTATAGATTCAATTAGTTTATATTTTAGTAGTAAAACATAGTTTCGAAATTAACGTTGCCATTTGTAAAATAAAAACTGACGCATAATTTTAAATATTCACATCTTATCACTAGTTAATTTTAAATACATTTTTCTTCAAATTTCCTGAACTTTTTATACTATTTTAAAAATGGAGACAATTTAAAAAAAAAATAAAAAATATTTACATGAATAATAACTAATGTAAAAAAAAATATTAAAACAAAAATAGCAAATTTCCAGTTATCACAGCTAATCTTAAATTACGCAATCAGTAGAAGGGATATATAACGATTTCCATTCGAAAGATACAAAGACAGCCAGTCATCCAAGCGCATAACGCCCAAAAATTCCTTAAAGAATAAAAACAGTCGTCAAGCAAGAATTCTTTACTTTTCCAATTTTAAATACACATTTGCACACAGGCACCCGAAAAATTAATCATAAAAAAACTATAGACAGATAAAAGTTAGTGAGACTGGTACTTCTTCTGTGTTTCATGTCGAGTCATCAACTGGGTCGTAAGAAATAGAAAAATACGAGACAACCGAATGCGTTCAAAACCACTGAAGCAGTGATAACTCCATTCTTCTTTGACAGACAAGCGATACCGGGTTGTTTGATGATACAATATTTTTCATGCATGGTTCAGTGGCCATGTAGATACTATTTCAACACACGAGTACCGGAGGCGCTATATTGGGATAAAATCCGATATTCACGTGAGTAGTAATGGAGAATATTTACAGCCATGGAAGTTGAATGTAATGCCAAGTTGTGTTTTTGTTAAGTTTGATGGGAAAAATAAGAAAAATGATGATAGTTTTTTTTGGCATTACTGGAATTATTCGTTTTTTAAAATATAGGATGGTTTCGAATAGTAATGTAGAATTTTTCGCTCAAGCACAAAGTATGTCAAATGAAAGTTTCCAGATACCAATGCCACTATAGTTTGAGTGAGTACACTGATATTTTTAAAGGAAATTTTTTTATTAGAAATCCTTCCTAACTTTATTTGTAATTCTATTTTATGATGAGAGAAGATGTACTGTGTGTTCAAATATAGGATCATATGAAATCAGCTTTATTTGTTAATTTTTATTTGGAAAGTTTCTATTAATGGATATTCAATCGTTAATATTCAAGGAGATAGTTGCATGTGCTGTAACTATCACCTAAATTGCATCATTTTCAATTTACAATAAAGGCTAGATAGTTCACCAGATTTCAACAATAGTAAGAACGGAAGACTGTGATCTCAAAACAGTGTATGCAATCAAGTTTTTGAACTTCTCCCTATAATTTTTTTAAAGCCATTTCCAAGGAAATTATGCTACCCGGAAATGATACTTTGAAATCATTGTCATTGAAAGAAATAACAAGAAGTACCACATGTTGCTTTAATATAACACTTCAAGTAATTTATTTAGAAGGAAAAACACTTTAAGTTTTTTTACGCCACGTGTGTTTGATGATCAGATACAGCATTTTGGTTGTAACAGGAAAAGTTGTCCATAATGTACCACCTGTTGTTCATCAATGTCTTATCAATTGTAGAATTCCTATTATTCAAAGTCTATCACTAGTAAGGAACTAATTAAATGAAATAAGCTATACTACTTAAATAATAGTAAACTTTATTGTTCTATTATTCATTAATCAAGTTTATCTATCGGTTTCTTCTGCTTTAAGCATTAGCATAGTTCATCTGAGTCATTTTTTAATTAAACCATTTTATTCTAAAATTTTAATGATTAATTTAAACTTAATTTCATTTTTTTTTCAATTTGTTAATTTTATTTAGGTGACATTAATATTAGATAAGATACAGTGTTTAAAATGTTTATAATGACCCTAGGCTGATTTATTGTCATTAAAAGCTGTGCACATACATTTCTTGTTACGCTTTTCTAAACGATTCGTACTTTTTTTTCCTTTAGAAAATTACTTTTAAAATCTTTTTTTTTAACTGTGCATATTATTTCGATTTCAATGTGAGATTTTAGAAAAATCATACATTTTTGTATACTTTGTAAGTCATATTATAGTGGTGCAATTTATTATCATGGTGGGGCTTTCTAGGCTAACCGGGCTAGAAAATATACCATTTGAACACGTTGGTAAAAATATATATTTCTGTCTTTAATGGTAGTTTAAGGTGCGGAAAAAAGTTGAGTTCGAGAGTGCATAAAGCTATATTTTGAAGCAAATCAGGATACAAATTAAAACTAAATCTGGGATCTATAAAAATTAAAAGCGTGAAAAGTTATACAATCTAGGCAACTTTTACCTATGATTTTAAGAATTTTGCGCTCACATTAATTAGCTCTTAATGCCTGTCTCAAAAACTGGTTCGAAGGCTGTTGTTATTTGCACAATCTCTGCAGAGCTAAAGGTAAAATTTAGTCTGTAAAGTGTCTGTTGTCATAAAGGTTACAATATTATTCCAAATTCAATCAACTGCTCTTTGCTGTAATTCGATTAATTTCTTCAAATTTTGAAAAGTTACAATACATTTACTTTAGATTTATTCAGTTTAGTATTCTGAAAAACAAGACTTGTTTGAAAAAACACTTTTATAAATAATTTTTCATTAAATAAGTTAAAAAAAAAGTTTCATCGTATAACCTTTAAAAATTAATAATGGTGATTATTGTTGGAATTTTTTTTTCTAACTTTTAGCATTGGACATTTTCATTGAATAAATTAAAATAACATATCTATTTAAAAAAGTTAAACATGCATTTATTTAGAAGCCGTATTTCATTATAAATTTCAGAATACAACATTAAATGTCTAGACCACATCACATAAATAAAATAGTTTATTAATTAAACGTGATATTGAAGAGTATTTAAATAGTGGTTATTAATTTAAATATTTCATGAAGCTCTAGAAAATCGAAATTGAAGGAAATTATAATAACACGTATTGTGTCTTAATTGGAGGAAAACTCATCTTTAGTCCTGTTAAAAAATATCAAAGTTCCAGTTAATTTAATTTATTAGAAAAAAGAAAATACGAGCCAGAAAAAACTTAATTAACTCCTAAACAGCACCCCTGGAGGGAATGGAAGAAATTGATTCTTCAATGTTTATTTTATTTAAGGTGACAAGGAGAAGTGAAATGGAAATTTTAGCCACAACGTATTAGAATATAAAAAAGAACTTTCATTATAAAAAGGCAACAAATCTTTTCAATTACCCTTTGAGTTTTATTTTCAAAATTAGATAATAAAACGACAACTAAAGTTTTTATTTCAAAATCTCCTAACTTAGTAAAACAACTCCAAAATTAAAAAAGAGTTTTATCAAAAGCTTATTAATCTAGGTGCAAAAGTAGATGCATCAGGAATATTTAAAGTTATACATAAGATTTATTTTCAATTCCACTAGCAGTTTATCTCAAGACATAATTGTCTTTTACTTAATAAAATATCATGTATTTAACCTAAATTTGGAATCTTTCTCATTCTTGGGACTTATAGACTATGGATTTCTATTTTAGATAAATTTTTTGTGTAAATTGGTATCATGTGCTTTATTTTAACCAGGATATTGTAAAAATTACGCTCTTAATAAGTTTCTCCTGCAAATTAAACGAGTGCATAAATATCTTTTCAGTTTTATGAACATATTTCTGTTTCGTGTTTTTTTTTTTTTTTTTTTTTTTTTTTTGTAACTTAATTTTGAATTATTTATCCAAATTCCAAAGAATGCTTGAGAAAAAGAATTATATTTTCAGGGTTAAATGAATAGGTTCTTCATTAAATCTTCGATAATACACCAAACATCATCGCCAAACATTTAATCATTAAAACAAACATTTTATGTTATAATTAATATTTTGAACACTTTTTAACATTTAGAAGGAATTTTTTGTTTTCAAATAGAGTAAAAATTACATTTAAAAGAAAAACTTCTTGACCTTAAGCAATAGAACACGAGTATTTATAACTCAATATAGGCTCGTTGATTTCTGACGTTGAGCTCGTGACCGGAAGATTGCGGGTTCGGTACTGCATCGCCGAACTCCAGTGTGTACGATAACAAGATATGGTCTCGTCAATGTCCTCTCATTGGTGTGGTGAGGTCAGGAAATTTTGTGCTCGCTTAGGTACCGACCTCGTTATTTGACATAATTCAAAATTTCGTGATAATTGGCTGTGTCAAGCCCTTAAATATGGTATAAACAGGCAGCCGGCATAGGTTACACATATCTTAATATAAATATTTAGCAACTTAATGTAATATTGTAAAAGTTTCAAACATTTTCATCGATAGGTTTTCCCTTGGGATGCTCTAAAAACATAAGCGTATAATCGAAACATAGCAATGAAAAAAATCTATAAAATAACACAAACACTTTCTAATTAAACTAATTAAGAAAGAATCAAGATTAAAGAAATGCCGCTGCTCTCACAAAACTCTTGATTCTTATTATATTAAAAAACAACGGAGAAACTAATGTATGCAATTTGAAAATTGCTCTTCCTTAATGCATCCAACATATATATTTAGCTAATGTTTATCGAAGATATTACCAAACAAAACATTGAATTTCATTTTTTTAATCTAAAACAGAAGGAATTGGGAAACACAATGCCGCTTGCCTCATCGACCTTTAAAAGATATCACAAAAGCAATAAAACTGAAATTCTGGAATTGTGTTCCATCTATTTGTTAAACAAATGGAAACAGTAACAATGAAAGCTTAAACTGTTACACTCTTTTTGAGAAAACTTTTGTTAAGTAAATAAAATCCATTTTGAAATTTTATTGTGTGGAAGTTGCAAACAATGAAGTTTATAATATAAAGAAAAAAACTAGTTTTGAAGTAAATATACTTAAAAATGGAATTTTACAAAGTCTTATATGCTCGCAACTATATATACTTTGCTATAATATTTATGCAAATATAGAAGAGAGAATGCTTTTAATTTTATGAATGGGTCTCCGTACACAAAATTTCCGACTTCATTATTTATTTATAAACTGCTTCACTGGTTTTATATTTTCTATTCTTTATTTTTTCATGCAACCTTACAAAAGATAAATGAAATACTAGTTCTTTAAGAATATTGTTTAATAAAATATTTATGTTTAGGGTTTTATCTGTAGTTCACTTTATGGTTTCAATATTTTATATATTTTATTTTCATTATTTTTAAACTGAAAAGGGATTTATACTATACTTATTATAATAATTAAATACAGGTCGTTTTATTCTACAAAATTTTGTAAATTTTAAGCAACTTGGAATTTAATAGAATTATTAAAATAAAAATTTGACACTTATCTAACTTAAAAATATTTAAAATCATAAAATGTAGCTCTTAAATAGAATTTACAATTTCCTCATAAATTTGTACGTATTTTTTTGCAAACTATTACGGAATAGATTCAGAGATTTAATTGAATCCATAATGACTTCTTGAATTGGTATTAGTAAAGAAACCTCTTAGTATGATTATTTGAAATGTAAGGGAACCTGTGCCCATAACTAACATGCGAAATATGCGCAAAACCATTTATTGAATTTCCAAAATAGTTTTTGATTTAAATGAAAGAAACGGCTTTATAAAGAATTACGTTTTCTCAAGTATAACCTTGAAAATAAATAAATTATGAATTGAAAACAAATGGAAATTGGACACAAATTGGTGAAATTAGAAATGGGTACTTACCTTAAAATATCTGTTAGTGGTTCAACTGTAAAAGTTATATAAACGGGAAATTCCATAATCAAAATATAAACGAGAACTTAATAAAAAGCCAATTAGAACACATGTAGAGGAATGCTATGCTAATTGTAAATTTTAAAAGGGCCCAAATTGTTATAAGTATCAAATCCTATACTATTCAATGCAAAATATAATTATTTGACTTTACGAAATAAAAGCAAATTAGTTCAATTTAAGTCCACATTTTTTCATTCAAAAGTAATTTTCATTATTAATTTTGGTAAAATTCTTAGTTGTACTATGCATGTTACTTTATAATTACACTGCACATGTGTATTCACCAAATAAACACGCTTTGAGCAAAAAATAAAGTTTTTCTTATACTGAGTAGAGACTTAATTTTAAATCACATTCACTTTATTATTGAATATTACCTTTAGATTTAGAGACAATTAATATTTGAAAAAGGGAATACAACTAATGTAATAAAAAAAGGTATCATGGAGAAAATTATTAAGAAAAAAAAAAAAAAAAAAAAAAATATATATATATATATATATATATATATATATATATATATATATATATATATATATATATATATATATATATATATATATATATATATATATATATATATATATATATATATATATATATATATATATATATATATATATATATATATATATATATATATATATATATATATATATATATATATATATATATATATATATATATATATATATATATATATATATATATATATATATATATATATATATATATATATATATTTTGTTTAAATATCAATATAAATAACTATGAAATGGACAATGGTCAAAGAAGTGATCAAATCATTAAATAGTAATAGTGAAGCATAATTTCCAATAACCAGTAGTCTTTAGTATTTAAAGTAGTACTTAAACTTATTCATTATCATTATCAACCGTTTCATCACTAATGCACACCATTCGGAATCTAGCAATTATAGAATCGAAATATAGGATTAAAAGATCTTCTATTGAAATAACTACTTTTGAAACTTTTATTTTTACATTTTAAACTATATCATAAACATGAATATATTAATTACAATTCCTACTATAACATATCACACATAAACGCCCTTTGATCACACGCACCCCCCAAAAAATCCACCTCCTTCTAAACACCTTCCAATGAAATGGAATTTGAATCTCTTGCATTTCCATTCGCTTTCCCTACGAGCCTTAATAAAAAACATTCTTTCCCACTTTTATATATCCACTATCTTTCACTTCTCCTTCTCTAATCCAAACCAACATGCACACCCCATCCAAAGCTGATTATTAATTTTCGAAAGGAGAACATCCTTTTGAAATTAATGGAATCATAAAATCAAAACCTTTCTTTCTTCTCAAGGATAACACACCTCTCTTTCAGTTTATAATACGTTTCTGTAGAGAAAGCGAGTCTAAAAGTCAGAGTCAGATATTCTGATGAAGATGAAGGAGTCTTAACCCCCCCCCTCTAACCTCCCTCACTAAGAACACGCAAACCCTTCGCTTTTAAAATGGTCTGATGGGTTAGTGGGGGGGGGGGGTGAGGGGTTTGACTGACTCTGGAGAAAGAGTCACGAAGTCAATATTTGCTCTATGGGTAAGAGAGATCTGAATTGAGGATAGTCTCGGATTTTGTGAAATGGGTGGGGGAGTGGGGAGGGGAGTTTTGCGAGAGCGGGAATTTTGCCAGGTGCTCAAACATCGCGCACCCACCCCTGTCAGGGAAGCGGAAGGAGTGGAGGGACGAGGTGGGGGGATATTTTTACGAAATTCGAAAATGTCATGCGAAGTTCGATCTTCGGGTGTATTTTATTGCCTTTTTGACTGACCGCAGAAGAAGAGTTTTAAATAAGCAATGGTGAGAATTAATAGGAGTTTTTGAACCTGCGGTTTGCAATTTACCGAGAGGAGATGATAGAGTGATGATGGGTTTGAGGAGGGGGGGGGGGGGAGAGGAGGGAGGGAGGAATATTGGAAGTTGAAATTGTCAAGGAAAGTGTGTGGATTTAGAAGTATTTTATTCATTTTTAACTGACCGCATTGGAGTGCAAGTAGTTTTTTTAAAAATAAGCAATGAAGGAAAACATCGTGCAGCATTTATACTGCGTGGTTGCCCATGAATAGATAATTATATATATATATATATATATATAAAAGAAAAAAAATGGAGACGTAAAAGAAAGTCAACGGATTTTTATATATTTTATTTTTGTTATTTCACTGGTGAGATAAGATTTTTTTTTTATTAAGAAACGGTTGGAATTAGTGTTTTTACAAAGATTAAATTATTACGCGCATGATCTAGTGTGGTAAAAAGTAAAGAGGAGTTATTTAATGTAAATTTTTGGGGACGAAGTTGGATGAAATATATTTTATTGATTTCTAACAACCACTGTAGAAAGGATGATTGTTTAAAATAATAAATGACGGATTATATCACGAGTTTGCTAACGAAAAAAAACAAGGAGACAATTTAAATCTTACTTTTTTTCTCAATTTAATTGATGGTAGGAGGTGGCAGCAAAATGATTTACAACACTTAAAAACAATAGTAAAAAGAGTTCTTAACAATTTAAAACGGCCAAATTTAATATATAAAAAAGAAATTTATAATACTTATTGATGAGTGTACACTAAAACTTAGCTATTCAATAAAATATAAAGGTATGTAAACAGAATTTTATTCATTACAATTTCGATGGTAACTAGAAAAATAAATTTAATAATTTCTTAAATCCAAAGCCCAAACTATTGGAAATTCTTTCTGAAATTAGGATTTCAATAAATTTATCGAAGTATTTTTTTCTAAATTCAAATTTAAAATGATATTTCCCTAAATTATTTCCGTTTTTTTCTGATTTTCATAAAGTGCATACTATAGATTGTGTTGACATCCAATATTAGTACACAACAAATTGATATGCTTTGCTCACAATTGCGCCAAATTGAATTTCAACCACTATAATGAATTATATAAAAAAAATTGAGAAATACTTAAGAGTTTTTAAATGAATGTAGATTTTCTAAGTTACTGAGATTGAAACTCGTTTTTGATAAATGTATGGCAGAAGTCAGTTCTGGAAAGCATGTGATGGATGATCTTAGTTTCCACTTCAATTGCAGCCTTCTTTTGAATAAACAGTCACTAGAAAACGCATTGGATTCTCGCGTGCGAATGCACTAATTCCTGTAAAGGGATTTTCAATGAAGTCTGTCGTAGTATTATCGAGAGGATGATGTACTTTTAAAATAAGTTTCTTTAAAAACACAAGGGATTCAGATTTTAATGAGAATTTTTTTTTCCTGTTGAGAAAAATGTGGTTAGACGTAAAATTATTCATTTGTGCATTAACTAATGACTGTTTTCCATTTTAGTACGTGGACACAAGAGAAATATATTTTCATTTTTATACCTCTAAAAGAATCCTTGATGAATGGCTAAGGCTCTATTGCAGAATCGCTTTTTGGGGAGGATTTTAAAGAGAATTTATTTGAAATGTTAAATGAAAATATAAATTTTAATAAATTTCAATTTGCTCTATTGCAGAATCGCTTTTTGGGGAGGCTTTTAAAGAGAATTTATTTGAAATGTTAAATGAAAATATAAATTTTAATAAATTCCAATAATTATCTTGTTGGGTTAAAAGTGAAGGTAAAGTTTGAAACGGTAATTTTAAGTGATGCCTGTCATGGTACTTTATAAAAGATGACATATTCTAACTTTTATTTTCATTTTTAGTTCGTAAAATTAGCAAGCGATATTTGAATATCGTACTCTCTCTATAAAGTACATAAGTAGTTATTGAGATTTTAAAAAGAAATAAGACAAATAATGGAATTCAAATACTTTTTTTTTTACCATGACCTAAAAATCAAAATCCTTGTAAAATATCAACATTTCGGTTATTTATTGAAATTTATTAAAACTTATTTTTACACCTTATAAAACGATCTTCACGATAAAGTATCAATATTTAAGTTATTTTTCTTATTTATCACCATCGAAATACGAACCGTAGCACATTTTCCCATCACCATTCACACCTTGCGACATACAGCGCAAGTTAGTCAATAGTCAAATCTCTATATTCCATATATAACACGAAGCCTATAATTGTAACATAGACTGTGCTGAGAAGCAGCAGATGTCATTAACAACACAATCCGCAATCCAGTGTTATTACCATATAACATGTATACCTGGTTTCCTTCCTGTTCTGAGGAAGGATATAAACTACTCTGAAATAAGACAGGAACACCTGTCGCTGAGACCAGGGTGAATATTTTAAAATATGTATCAGGATCCATTTTCGAGCTAGTAGATAATCAATTTTCGAGTTAGCGTAAAATTATAGCAGTAAAATGGATTGTCAAAATTAATGTCCTCTAACACATATGAAATGTGTTTTAGAGATCACTGGATCGAGCAAACTGCTATAGTAAAGCAAAACCATAGTAAAACATGGTAAAGCAAATCATAATAAAACATGGTAAAGCTAACTAATGACGTGAAGCATGAAGATAGATTAAAATCCTTTATCCTTGCATTTGTTGCAAATGAAATGTGATCATTTACCTTATAAAATGCATTTTAACTTCCATGGACACTTTTTGAAGACCAGAATAACTTTTTTTTAGTATCATCATTTCAAATTTTAAAGTTTTAGACATGGTCAACTTCTCACGAGACAAAAAGAATTAGCTGTCTACATTCTAACATTTCAGGACACATTTAGTTAATTTACAATATGATCACCATGATCATACGGTAATTTCAAATCCTGAACCTCATACAAATCCTCTGTATAATTTTAAACATTCAACAGTCTGACTAATAAACTCAGAAGTCATCAATGCAGAGTGTTCTTAACACTTACCTCTCAAACGTGAGATAGTCAATACTCTTCGATCTGTCCATTTACTTGTTTTGTTATATTTTGTTTTATTTATAATATGGAATACTAACTCGAATATTGAAGGAATACCTTTAACTCCTAATACCGTTACCTTACAAAGATAATTTGTGTCTTACCAATAGCTAACAAACCAGCGAATTGTCATACTACAGTGTGACTTCAGCAGTTGCCTTGCGAGTTAGTCAACCCGTCCTCATCCCATATACAACCCAAGAGCTATAATCCAGTCCGGCATCTGTGCTGAGAAACAACAGATGCCATTAACAACACTATCCGCAACCTAATGCTATCGGCAGATAATGCGTATACCTGGGCTACTACCCCTGTAGAGAGAGGAAACTGTGAAGTCTGTGTTACTACAGAGCCACCCTTGAGCAGGGATGGGTGGTGCTGTTGAAATAGATCAGATCGGACTGTTAATTGGCAGCCAGATGAGGGATTGATGTTGGCCAGGAAGGGAAGCGGAACCAGCTTCCTCCTCCGTTATTAACTGAGAGATGCCAGGTGGTAGGACGGTTTGCTAAGTTTGGCGACCGAATCGCCGAACTTGGATATGAAGTAATGTGTACTTAGTGCAGTACTTCTCTATAGGTGGTTGCAGTGATTGTTAGGAGTCTCAAATTCCGATTATAGCAATTTAAAGAACATCTAGTTTTTATTTACGTCACCAACAATGTATGAATGCAGGCATTCTGTTGAATATTAAGGCATTTTATAGAATGCCGGCTGTTTTTAGGCAAAGAATAAAAACACTAATATTTCACACATTTTCTAGGCATTCTAAAGAATGTCAATTAGACAAGCCTATCAAGTAAGAAATACATCTCCGATTCATTTCGGTCATAAAGTAGCAATGCACATGTCAACCCTACCATGTTACAAGTAGATAAATTTTATTATTTTTATATGAAAATCTTGTTTTTTTAATAAAATAGGCACAAATTATGTTTTATACAACTTCATTTATGTTTGCGAATTTTGAATAAAAGATTTTTATTGACAGTTTATGATTACTTTTTCAAATTAACAATTGCATTCTTTAGTTGAGGAATCCACGTTTTTTAAGTAAAAACCTTATCGTGACATTTTTTCATACTTTGTCTAAATAACCATATATCATTTAATAGAATGCCTAGGTATTATATACAATGCATAGAGAAAGTATATAATAGTTCTCATTTTTTATATTTTGCCTAAAAACGCCCTTCATTCTATAAATTGTTAAAGAATTCTATAGAATACTGGCGTTTCATATATCGCCGGTAACATATGTTTGAGGCCATCACAACCGGAACTGGAGCTTTCCCTTTCATCCGCCCTGGAGAAAAAGTAAAGATTAAAATATTTGATTCTAGAGAGACTATGATTTTGAGGAAGACATCTTTGAACATATTAATTTATGCAACAACAAACGCTACTTCTTTTCTGTTTAATTTTTAATCATGTATAGTAAGGAATGATTGTTAAGTGAACATAAAAGCATATTTTTTTGGTTGATAGCTGATTATAAACTTGTGACTTAACCTTATAATACACTGGACTACTGATAGTCTAAAATTTAAGAAGGAAATTTCGAGTGGTGCGTTTTTAAAGGTAAGTATTCGATTGTCCAGTAATTGAAATTCAAATAGAAGAAAACCACCTTTTTTAGTTTCAGTAATTGTGGGTCGGTTTATCATCACATTAAAAGAATTATGGTATCCAATATTTATTATAATGTTTAATGTGACTGTATTTTTCAAATGTAAGTGATCAGACTTTAAAATCTATTTCCCGATAATGTTGTATCAAACTTCATTAGTCAATAAATGAAATTGTGACCATTTAAAGTTGTGGATTAAAATTGTAAAATACTTTAAGAATTAATGGGTCAGAGCATGATAGAAAGTTTTTTTTTGTTTATGTTACATAAATGCTAGCTACTTTTGTTAATGTCGAATGTCCTTCTCAAAGAATATGAATATTACATTCTCAAAATTCCCTTTCTTCCAAACATAATTTCTTATAACCATGCGATTTAATATTTTTGTTTTCATATTCACTAATGATAAACGAAAAGAAGGAAGTGAATACAAGAGTATTATACCTCAATCTGACATTCTTAATATGAATACGAATACATGCAGATAATATATGCCAATTATATTTCTAAACACAATACTTAAAAAAAAAATAACGCTTTTTAAAAAAATAAATGTAAAATATAATTTTGACCTAGCATTAATGAGTTAATTTGTTTCAATTCCAATACTAATTGGATATTTTAAAGATCTAATTATAAATTACAAATTATATTTATTTAATTATTCTTAATATAAGTTTTATCAAAGAAGTAGAATTTTTTTTTGTATAAATCCATTATCAACCAGATTGTTAAATTTTATTTCTAGAATATTACTGCTACAATTAAATTTACTGTTAGATTTAAAAATACTATTAAACGTTGCCGAATTAAATAAAAAGTAAAAACGAATCATAAGAAAAAGAAAAATTATAAGGAAAAAGAAAAAGATAAAATGATAGTTTTTCTATTAAAAACTATTTATTTGCCAAAATCTACAACGACAAGCAAAGTCCATAATCACAAAACAATTATACAAGAGCAAATGATCTAGAATCTTGGAGACTATATCTAGAAATCATGTATATTCATCAATAGGTCAAATAATAGTACTAGAAAAGACAAGAACTCCAAGAAGGATGGGCGGTATTCTTAGCAATGAGAAATGACTGGTGATAGACTGGAAGAAATTAATTACTCTGTGTAAAAATAAGAAGAGTTGGGAAGAAAAAGAGAAGGATTACTTGTTTGATAAGGAATACTTTTATATATTTTCATTCAGTTGTAGTCTAATATATCAAGGAACTGATTTCTGTGATTGAAAGAAGAGAGTAGTGAGTTGAGAACTTTTCTTGACGGTAACGAAATACTTTTGATTGAAAGGCGAGTTTCTGAAGCGACCTTAGCGAGAAACCTGAGCAGATATTGTATTTTATTGTATGTTAATTGTAATTGTTGTCTGGTAAATATGTAGAATACTTGAGGGTGTTATCTCTTGGGAAATAACGAGATGATGTCTGAATCTATGAATTTATAAAAAATTTTGATGGACTTAAAATCAGTGATGGTACTTAAAATCATATTATGTGCTTCGAAAATTAGTTTTTTTTTGTGTACGGTCATTTTGATAAATGAATTTGAAAAGATTTGTTACGAAGGAATTACAATAGGTAAGGGCGTTAGCTATCATGAATATTGTAAGTGGAATAAACAACATTTCTGTTTTTAATAGTATTCAAGAGATAAAAAGCGATTGAATGGTAATATAAATATTCAGGGTAATTGTACAGAAACTTCCCCGGTGTATCAACTTCTAGTGTCATATTCGCTCAACCAATTGAAAGTAAATTTTCGAAATTGTTATTTGAAGGTACGCTCTCGAAATTGTGATGATTTCACACAATAGAGTTCTCAAGGTTACAGTTACAGTGAAATTTTGTTCGAATAGCTTCGTCCATTTTTCTAATGCTAAATGATACACGTATGACGAAAATCACCGGCATAAAACATTTGCAAAATAAGCATTGTAAAAGGAGGGCCAATGACAACGCAGAGAGGAGGTGCATTGTCATTGCTTTGGACCTGTACATGTTCAATGATCTTCTTTGTAAATGTTTCTCTCACTTTTCGTCAAATGTGTATCGTTCCAACGCCATTTATGGTTTTTCAATGCTCTGATCATTTTTTTTGGCTGATTTTTTTTTTCTCTTTACAAACATTATTCATTTAAAATGTTAAAAATAGGTAGAAAAAAAAACTTAATCATCACGCGACATGATTCTTTCTTGATAAATGAAAGAAAATATGTGTAATATATTTTGCTAATTACTTTAACGGGTAAAGTGAATTTAAACAGAATGTTTTAAAATTGGTCGATTTTGCACAAAAAAAAAAAAAAAAAAAAAAAAAAGGTAGGAAATAAGAAATGCAATGTTTTAACTCAATTATGGGAAGAAATAATATAACCCATGAAACGAAGTTTTTAAAACAAATCCCTTGTATACATCTCCAATTTTTTATATTCATTAACAAAGCGACTTTTCTATTGCCAGAGTGTGCTTGGTGTTGACACCTAATCTTTAAATATAAAAAATAAGTTTATCAGCAAAATACTCGGTAAACTATGATACAAAATTTATTTATTAAAAATGAATGTGAATTAATGCACTCGCTTCCAAATATCTTTTATATATTCTGATTAAAACAACTTTATTATTTATTAAAACAAGTTTAGTAACAGGAAAGTGTTTCTTCAATGATTGGTTAAATGCTGTTTCAGTGAGATTGGATGACGTCAAGTTGGTTTATTAGTATTCTGTAAAAGCAACCTTTTAGTAACAGTAACAGCCGCCAAAATTTGATAGAATGCATAGTAGGTTGGTTCGAAATTTGTATTTATTTTTATTTTTGAAACGCATGAGGTGAAAAAGTTGATGCACATCTCGATAAAAAAAACTGTAAAAAAAATTTGAAAATAATAATAATAATAATAATATCTTCCGAGCGCGCATTCACCTCAAAGTTAGGAGAAAATACAAAATATAACTATTTTTCCTAAATTTTTGAAAATTTCTAAATGTTATATATTTGAAAGGCAATAGTTTGCAAAGTGTAGTGAAAGGGTGGTATAACACAGGAAAATACTATTTCATGCATTTTTAAAACATATATTAATAATTAAAAATACTCAAAAGTAAGATTTTTTTTTGTTAGAATTAAAAAAAAAAACAAAAAAAAAACAACGTTATATTATTCATTTGGTTCACTTTTTTCTCGAGCTCTCTCTCCTAGTGATGCACTTTGAAAGAAACTTTTGTAGAAAAGTTAGACATTATGGATCTTTTTTTAAAAAAATGTTGTCCTAACGTCTTTGTCTTTTGAGTCAGCTCCACTCACTTTTCCTGTCTCTCTACATAAGCGTTCCACAACTTGTGAGGGACAAGGAAACGAGATGAAGTCTGATTTCAATGGTCCCTAGTAAACAGAAAAGCTGGCCAATTTCGCCAGACATAGGCTGATCCCGATGTGGAACGTAGTGAATCGGTCGTTGGAAACAACATTAGCCATTCTCGCCCAATTCTGGATAAAATAGAGACGAGGTTTTGCAATGTCGATGCACAGTTTTAAAATTGGGATATTTTATTTATGAGAAACAAAACTATGTGGCGGTTTTGACGTGTTTGTTTGTTAAAAAATCGTGTATTTTGGAACTATACTCGGCCAGAATTAGCCAATCTTCCAGTCTTCCCCTGTTTTCTCCAATACAGCTGTGCTTCCTCGGATGCGCCAGTCTTTACTAGCAAATGTTCGTGTTAGTTCCTAGTCCTATTACAAGCATTTTAATTAATTATGTTCACATAGTCAGTGGCAATAAAGTTAAGTTTGGTTACCTTGAAATGCCTGATTGTATTTTTCTAGGAAAGTTTTCATGATTTTAGAAACCGACGCCTCAGTTCTCTTACATCTCTCCTTTCGTATAAAATCAGTGCCGAAACAAATTTTTTTGGGTGAGAGAAAGAAGCATTTCGTTCAATAACTGTTCAAATTTTCCAGTAAATATTTAGAGAGGTATCGAGACAATCGAATTGCCTCATATATGTTCTTAGGTCCTTCAGAAAATTAATTTTTTTCCATTCGAAATCAGTGTGGCATGTAACAATTTAAAATAAAGAATACCACTTGCTTGAGTTCATCCAATGTTACATTCACTCGCACATACTCTAAGTACTCTGCTTTCTGTTGTTAGCCATCTAGAGTGTGAAAGGGGATTGGGTTTGCGAGCTGACAAGTCATTGGCCTGATCTAACCGCTGCAAAAATAACATGATATAACTGATCTGTGCTCAGTACTTTTATCTCAGCTTGAGGAATTGAACATTCAACACGTAAAAAATCAGTCGTGGGAAATTTTTCACAGTTCTTTAATTTTTGATCTATGAATCTTCAATTTTTTATCTTACTGAAAGATGTTGGTCCTGTTATAGTACTATCTGTGCTACAACAGGTTTAAATAGGCGTCTAAATGGTAGTTCATTGAAGTATATTCCAATGTAGTGGTCTCCCAACGTGCAAGTTGATCTGCCAGATTATTTCCAGCCAATATGAATGGCAATATGGCATATGTAAAAAATAACATTAATATTCATTTTATAGAAAAATAATTTTTTTAACAAAAAAAATTTATTTTCGAATATTTTTAATTATTAATATATGCTTTAAAAATGTATAGAATAGTGTTTTCCTGTGTTATACCACCCTTTCACAACTCATTGTAAACTATTGCCTTTCATATATATAACGTTTAAAAATTTAAAAAAAAAAAAAAAAAAAATAAGAAAAATAGTTAATTTTTGTATTTTCTCCAAACTTTGAGGTGAATGCGCGATCAGAAGATTTTATTTTCGTCACAATTTTTTTTTTGCAATTTTTGTTATCAAGATATGTATCAACTTTTTTCACCTCATGCGTTTCAAAAATAAAAATACTTTTTTTTCGAACCACCCTAATGCATAGTCATCGACATCGAATCTATCTGCCAAGCGGATTGGATGACGGCAAAGGGGTAATTTAGAGCCTAGGAAGATTTGTCTGCCATAAAAAAACATACAAAATTGAAGTTAATATAAGGGATTTAAAAATTATTAATTCTACTATTTAAAGATAATATTTATTATTCAAAAGTACAATAAATTCCCGATGATTAAAATATGTTTTAAGAATATTTTATTAGTTAAAGCGTATTAAATTGTTACATTGAAAATATATTAATTGAGATGCATCACTATTTCTGTAGCAACTAAATTCAATTGAATTTTAATCAAGTTTTCAAAACAGAAAATATTCAATCAAGTTTATGAATTAAATTTCTAAGTTACACATGTAGTTGTATATTCTATACGATTATAATTTTCTTGCATTTAAAATATTATTTATACGTTTATCTAATTATATTTATATACTTTATATTTATTCATGCAACGTGTCTCATATCTTAATTTATACCACAAAATTAAGAGCCGTGTAAAATGTTATACTTAAATAAAGTGATAATGTAATAATTTTTATTTATAACTTTTTAGTTTTCATATTATCTCATTTGCATGAAAAATGCTTTTCTATTAAAAGTAAGAATATTCTAAATAAGTGAGTCTCACTCAAAAAAATTACATGTTCTTGGAAAATAACTTTAATTATGGAATCGCAATTTTTTTTTCTTAAAACACAAAAATAATTAAATATATCTATCCATTAACCACTTGTGGATCCAAGTTTAATTTCAATTTATGCTTTATAATTTCTATCACATTAAGCCAATTCATTTAAAATAATTGCTTATAGAAGGAATTAAATACCATCGGAATTTATTACATTAAATGTATAATTTGTGAATTGCAAAAATTAAACTAGTATCAATTCATAAAATATCTTAAGAATAAGTTTCATATTTAAAACTTCTCAATTGCTTCCATTAAATAAGAGATTACAAAATTAGTTAATGCAAATTAAGATAGGGAATAAATCTTAAGCATTTAATATTTTAAGTTACTGGTGATAATGTGGATCGAAGTGAAAAATTATATTTTAGAGTTCATTTTTTATTTTGTTAATTTCAATTTTTTATAGAACTGCTGATTTTGTTACATTGATTGCAATCACTTTTCTTTAACTTCTGGATTGCCCATAAGAGTCAATAGACATGAAGCCGGGAAAGGCTTAGTAATATCTCCCAATTGAATCAACGGAGCTGTGTTTTACATTACAATTTGCTGTCGTCTTATAAAGCTTTTAGTTGAATTATAAAGATTGTAGGAAAAAAATAATAAGAAAAAACACTCAGGCGAATCTATCTCTTTTGACTTGTTACTTCATTAAGTAGTTGAAATAATAATATTACTAGGAAGATAAGAATTAACAAAGCCGATATTGAGAAAGACTGAGGAAAGCAAATGTGTATCGTGGCATTCGCATTATAATCTTTATAAATAACTAAATTAGATGTGAAGTATGTTTGGGATAATTTAATATTCAAATTCATTTAAAGTGTAATAACATTAAATGAACAAGTATTAATGTCTATGATAAGAATGATTGACGATTACAACGTGGTTGTTCATATTTGTGTATTCTAATTTAGTTAAAATAAGAATAAAGTGCATCTGGTGTAATATGTAATGTTCAAAAATAGTTCGAAGTTTTTATATCTTAAATAATGGTTCTTAAAATTTTAGGTGCCAACGTTAAGAATGGCAACAAAAAGATGTTCTTCTACTTTCGTGTATTTTAATATTAGAATTTAGTTCAAATGCTTATGAAGTATGTGTAGAATCGCATAATATTTGTATTTTAATATTTTTTGATGAAGATATAGTATTTACTTAAATGTATTGTATATTTCAGTTATAAATTTACCTCAACAATAACAACACAAAAGAGAATTCACAGGTGGATAATTAGTGCACTTCAGAGGTTGCTAATTTGTGCATTTTTTATTGTCGGCAAACTTAGTAGATGTGTTTATTTTTTAGTAGTTAAGATTAAAATTTCATTGTATATGTAATACAAAATATAATTGCAGGTTTCCATTTAGCTTAAGGTTAATTGCATTGGAAGTGTGTTTCCTTGAACATGAAGGATACTTCATGTATTCTGAACAACTTCACCGTGTTAATTTTGTTTCTGTAGTATACTAGTATGTAACTATATAATGTTTGTTTTTAAATATCATTTAATTGAAAATTAATGTCATGAATAACAAACGGTTTTTTAGTCTGAACCAAAGATAAAGAAAATTTTCTTCTAGGTTGTGGAAAAAAGAAAACTACCAAGCACGGTGTAACTTGTTAAAGACAATGCCCCGTCCACATCAGTTGTTATAGTTGAAGTAAATGAACTGGCTTTCGGAAATGATAGCAATGTTTAACCACATAAATGTAGTGCCACATAAATAATATAAATAAAGTTAACCACATAAATAAACAGCACAACATTTAACCACATAAATCGGAAATTTTTTTGAGAAAAGTAATTTACCAATGAACTTAAATTATCAACGATTCAAGGAAACAGAACTTAATTAGTGAAAAAGCAGCTGGAATGATTGAGAAATCCTTTTCAGGTGTACCTTTGGCATTGATAAAAATAATGCTGACTGATAAGGAAGAATGTTTCACCAGAAAAAGGTACTAACTGAGACTCTTTGCCCTTACACTCTAGTCTTACTCAACAAGAACATACGAATACTTAAGAGAAAACCTCTGAATTGACTCTTCTGTTTTTAATACCATTTAAAGATGTGTAGAGGTTTCAATTACGAGCCAAAATTTTGATGAGCAGTGTTGTAACTGCTTTTTTTATTGGCGGTCTTTAAATTTTCTGTTTCGTTTTACGTCCACATTTGTTTGTTTTTATGAAACTTGTCAACTTCATGAACTGATGCCGAACTTGTCACTAATGCAACATAATATTTTATGTATTTAATTTTTTGTTTGCTATTCTAATACTTTATGATGTATATATAATGATGTCATTTCGTACTACCATCAACATTAAATCCTTTTAAATTCATCTCTACAGAAATTCTTTTTGACACTTCCAACATTTACTTTCTCATCAATTTCACCGTGTTAATTTTTATCTTCATAATGTACCATTAATTCGCACTTTTTGAAACTTTCCCATCATTGCAAATTACTTTATGTTTAATATTGTGTTGCAGAACTCATTCAGTTTTAACGTTCCTATAATCTTGGTATATTTGGTTGGTTAGGTTGTACAATCAACACCCTATTTTTGTGCATGATAAAAACAGCACAAAAGCTGCAGCTTAACGTGAATTCCGAACCATCTAATTAGCACTGTTAACATTTTTGTTCCACCGTGCACCAAATATTGGTTCCCATTTAGCTGCAACCAATACTTGGTGTTTAGTTTCATGATCTAATGGTGCCTACGGTTCGAGGTAGCATCATTAAATCGTGAAATTAAGCACCAAATGTTGGTTGCAGCTAAATGGGAACCAATTTTTGTTGCAAGGTGGATCAAAATTTTTAACAATGTAACCTAAGATTTAAACCTGTCATGCGAAGCCAGAGCGCTATAAAAATAGTCATGAGTTGGGGCTAGATATTTTTTTTATACAGTTTTTTAATCACAGGCTCTTTTTCAATGAGTTCTACTGCTGGCGACATTTATTTATTGGCTTCTGAATCTTGAACATCTCAAACCTGTCGTCAATCGCTCCTCTTTCTTAGTTTGTGTTAAAAACTTTCGACTGCAATAATGATCTCTGATGATTCTCTACACTAATTGATGTGCCTGTTCATGAAATGTTTGTCTTTTTATATGTCATACTGGTTATATTTAAGTTTATATTATTATTTTTTATTCATTGAATTTTTGCACTTTTTCCAACTTTATTGTAATAATAAAATTTCCATATCAAACTTATTTGTCTGACTTAATCACTGGTGCTATTTCATTTATATAAAAAAGTTAAAGAGGATTCGAGTGCAATTTAAAAACCTGAATAAAGTACAAAATTTTTTTAATGAAAAGATAAATTCAGAAAAAGTTCTATATTTTTTTTTAATTCCAGTATACTTACAAATTGCTTTACTATTGATATTTAATTCTTAAACATTTTTAACATCAAAATATTGATCTTAAAAAAATTATTTATTAAAGAAAAAAATTGTATAAAAAATTATTATTTCTCAGATGAAACGAATATTTATAATTTTTAATTTAATATAAAAATATAATAGCATCGTTAAGAAGGAAAAAAAGGGGGAAATAATTTTACTTTTTTTATTCTAGTTCTCTTCTCTAGTTTTTTTGCAGTAATTAAAATTTTTTTTCATATAAAATCATTTTTCTATTTCCATCATTTATCATTGTAAGCCAGCAATTAACTCAATAGTATAAAAACTAAGTAAATAATTGGTTTAAAAAAAAAAAAAGAAAAAAAAAAGTATAGGTTTTACTATAAAATATAAATTTATATAAATTAAAATTTTATAAAGTGTAAGAGAGTAAGAAATTCCACCAAGTTATTCCAAAAATTTATTAAACAACGATTATTCTCAATCTTATATCATCCAAATCTTACAAGGAATTGGGGGAAGTTTAGCAGTTCCTAAGCTTTTCAATCGACTTCTTTTGCCCGCATTTCAATTCAAAAAGTGTGTTTATGAAAAGTAGAAGTTTTGGAATTATAGAATTAATTGTTCCTTCTAAAAATATTATTTTTGTTTTACAATATTTCAATAAGTTCGTAAAAAATACAGTTTTTGTATTCAATTTCATATTATGTTAAAGGTGAAAAAATTTGAAACATTAACAAAATCTAGTCGATAGTTGTCTATCCATTCGAAATCTAAAATATTAATAAAAATATGTGAACTGGTTTGACGATATAAAAAGTATTTAGCACACAGTTAGCCTATAAAACCAATTACTATGACAAATTTTTTTTTTAAATTTAACAATTTTCATTATTTGTAAATAAAAGGGGTAAACAACATTAATTTTGTTCTCTTTTCTATCCTATCCTCATACATTAACATTAAATGTAACCTAAAATGTCCTTCCTAATGTAAGCTAAGATTTAAAGAGAAATATATGTTTAAAGAATGAAGAGGGAATGTAAATATTTCTCTGACTTCAATAGAGAAGGATTGATTTGTTGCGAGTTCGAAAGTGTGTTACACTTTTAATGTTACAGAGCCATAACAACCACTAGAATATTCGTCATCCGAAGTATTTCAATAATGGTCAAAACTAACTAGACATTTTCGAAACAAACTAGGATATTTTGATTACTCCTCATCATTGATGTAATGGTCACTCTCGACAGTCTCGATTTCAAATAAAAGCTTTTAGATAACGATAGAGTTGTTAAAGACTACTGATACTTTTAAGCTCTGCGAATGTTGGATGTTTTTTTACTTCAAAACAAATAAACTGAGTCTTTTTTAATGTTCGCGAGTCAAAAGAACCAGTACCTTTGAATTATTTCTGGAATTTATGTACTGTAATATTCATTATACTTCTATAGAATACAACGAAGCAAAAAATATTATAACTTTTTCAATAATCTTTAAGCAAACCATTTTTTTAACTCCATTTAAGTTTTGAACTTCTAGTATTTTAAAATTTATTTATTTTATTAAAAATGGTCTTAGACTAAAATAAACAATTATTCATTATTGCTCTTCTTTCATGAAGTTTTTCTTAGAAAAAAATTAATCATGAAGGTTCCAGTATACAGTGGAAAGAGGAAAAATTGGTAAAAATATTTTTTTATTGAAAGTTTTGTCGAAATCGGCAGCTTTAAAATAATACTATGTAGTTTTAAATGTATTAAAAATAATTTTAAGTATGTTTATTTCTGTATTGGTTACAGTGATAAAAGGATAATTGCTGCCAAATTTAAACTTGTTTTGTGCGGAACTAGTTTTTATCAGAGTAAAACTTTTTTTTTTTACAATATTAAAGTTCAGTTTGAAACTTAAGCAATAGTTTTTTTTAAAAATTAAATTATAAAATACAGGACAAGAAAGCTAATAAATACTAATAATACTAAAAAAAAACACTCGTGAAATAGTTGATTTTTAATTTAATTTTGAGCCTTTGTATTTTAATAAAAAGTGTGTATTTTTAAATACTTTCCGAATAAATTCTATGAAAAACTACTATTTGAATTATATCTATAATTCTAGTATGTTCCCAGTAACAAACCACTGGAATCATTTCAAATTTGTATTAAAAATTTAAATAACTTAGGAATTGAGTTATCATTGAAGCTAGTATGCACTAATTAGGTAATTACAATTTTTATGCACATAGCTAAGTGTGGAAAAATTACGACTCACATGTAAAAAAACAAAGAAAAATTACCCTAATCTATATTAATGTTGGAGGTTTGTCTCTCAGGTTCTCACTGATGAATTTAAATTTAATGCTGAAACCCTATTCTATTCTTTCACTTTGAAAGCGAAGATTTCGAAAAATTTTCATATTTATAATTTGTAAGATATGCTAAATTATTTAAGTCCTTTTTAGGGTAATAAATTTACCAAATTTAAACATCAAATACTCATTACAAATTAATTTTAGATATGTATATCCGCATTTTTCATTAATGCATCAACTTTAAAATAGAGTTATAAGTACACTTTGAATTAACTAAATTCAAAAGAAGACTATATCTCCGTATTTCTTTTAGTCTTCATTATTTTGAAATATATTTTAAGACATTCGCCTCTTCCATAAATATATGAACAAACTTTGAATTATCCTTAGTTTATTAACATATAAACGCAAAGATTTTACAAATCACTACTTTAAGGGGCAGTGGATGAAAACTCAAAATACAACCACAAAATTGCATGCTCAAAGCTAAAATACAATTATTAATAAATAATAATCCACGTTTTGGCTTAGAAGACTCTCAGAAATAAATAAATTTCAACAAAATTTACGTAAAGCAAAGCTTTAATTTATAGATGTTTTCTATGAAATGGATATGGCATATAATACAATGAAATAAAACATCCATCATTTGGAGAAGATTTGTTTTATCTAGTATTCGTAACATCAATAATCATGAAAAATGTGTAGTTATTTTTGCATATCCATATCTACTTTCATAAAATAAAGTTGAAAAAGTACCATAGATTGTTCAATAGAATATTACTTTTGTTGGACGGGTCAGACTGCAATGTCAGAATATCAAGATATCTAACAGTTTTCAAGAAAAAAATGTATGTATATGGAAGAGCATATGCAAAGCTGTTGTTTTACCATCACGCGATGTTTTTTCTTTCTGGAATATATCGCGGCCCTAAGGTTTCGCCCGGAGAAAACAAAACTATTTTATATTTCCAATTTTTCTTTATAGATTTTCCACCGTCTTGGATCTTATGCATGAAAAGGAGGTTTAAAATAAAACAGAATAACAGAAGAATATGTTGTGCATAACTCGCTAAGGGGGTTCGTAAAAAAAAGACCAAAGTTATTTATCATCCCTATTGGGAGAATATACGGATAGATTGTTTTTTTTAGGGTAATGTATTCCTGACCATGTCAATTGGAAATGGACGATTGGGTAGAAACTTGATACATGCGTTAAAACAACAGATCCCCACGTACAGAATCGAAGAATATTATTGTGAGTTTGAAAACTAACACGTAAATTCAGAAAGTGTTTTTGTTTACAGTGTAAAAAGGGAAGTGAAATCTATTTATTATGAATTTATAATGGGAGAAAGTTTAGTATAGTTTTAGTAAAAGTTAAATATATTTCTAGTTACAACCAGAATCAGAAGAGCAAAATCTTAGACTTCAATGTAATATAACTTTTTTTCTAGGTGTTTTTTGTTCAATATTGGCAATTGTGTTTTTGTTTTCATCAGTACAATATGATTTAAAAAAAAAAAAAAAAAAAAAAAAAAAAAAAAAACTGGCTTCTAGCTTTCGCGAAGGAGCTGAATTGAACAATAGGGTGGCATAAACTTTCTTCATGTTGGTTAACGTAATATACACTCTCAAGTTTACAAGTTTTGATATTAACTATTTTGGTGCTTTTATACCTACTATGTATTCATGCAATCTATTAAGTACAGTTTTCCAAAAATACCCACCTTATTCAATTACTATATTTATTGAAAAGTATTGCATTTTATTACAGTATAAAGAATCAAAACAATGTCTTCCATTAATTTAGCACTCAGAATAAAGCATTTAATTAAATATTAAGATGTATTAATAATTTACAAATATTTCACCAAACGTGCATATGGTTTGTTAAGCAGAAGACGGATTTTTCTTGTTCGACATATTTGATATTACCTCAGTTTGTGACACAATGTTCCTAATAAAGTAACCAACTTCTTGTATAGTGCAGCCATATATTTTAATTTAGTCATAATTTGTTAAGGGCAGTTAAAATATAATATTAAAATGCGGTGTTTATATTATTTTTTTAATTCAAATATTAGGACCATTTACATACGCATATTGTTGCAAATGAGTTTCGATTGATTGCAGTAGATAGCTTAACATTTTTTTATATGTAATGAAGGCTAATATATATGAGAGAATGTATAATTATTGAATTTAAGAGGATTTAACTATTTAATTCTACGAACCAACTTTTCATATGTAATACCAAGAATGACAAAGAAATAAAATTTTCAAATAGATTGAGACATTACATTTCAAAAGTCAAGAAAATTCTTCCCCAAAGTTATTCTAGTTTCATTAAACGACTTTGTTAGAATACTTTCAATTAATATTTAACTGTCAGCATTTTCCTAATTCACGCTTTCATGCATGCTTTTATTAAAAAATGAAATTTTATTTAAAATGAATATTCGCGCAGATTCTCTTGTAGCACGAAACATCATTCAAATAGAAATATTAGTTTTCATTAAATAATAAATATTTATAAGCTTGGCAGATATTTGATAGAGCTATGTTTTAACACAGTTTCTCCTTCATTAATTCATTCATATTGTACACTTTTAATATGGAATTAGTATCTCGAAATTTTAAAGTTTATCAAAACATATTTGTGTATCAAAACCACTATAAGTAATTGAACAATATATTTAATTTTTAAATTTAAATAATTTTTAGGTTTAAATAATTTGGAGTAAATTTCCAGGTTATGAAGGAATTAATTAAATTTTAAGATGATTTGAACACGATATTCATGCTCTTAAACGTTTGAAAAATAGTGATAACTTACTGTAATATGTGACTGTTTTTCAGAGGCATCACAATACTTTTCTAGACATCAATACTTTTAAGCGTCTATTGCAAAGTTTTCAATTTTAAAGAATTATAAGACTTTTTATATTTTAGATATAAACATTTTGAATGGTTATTCAATAATGTTACTTTTATACATTTGGAATTTATTAAGTTTTTTAAATTACATTTTGATTTAGATCAATAAAAGTTGTTTAAGAACCTTCTATTTGTTCTGTGTATTTTTCCAAAATGTCTGCTTACACTTCATGCCTCTCATTTTCTTTTAAAAACTAAACATCGAATATCCTTTTAATGGTTTTATCAAATTAAAAGTTGACAATATTAAATTCAGAATTTATAATTTTATCAAACTATTAAACTATTATATTATTTGATATATATCGAATAAATGTGCGGAAGAGAGAGAGAGAGAGAGAATCTCATGAATTATAGTAAATATTCCTTACTATTTAGATTTGAGTATTTTTTTTTCGTACGATAAATCTAAAAATCGGGAGTCTGCCAGTTTGACGACTCTGTCTTTAAGCTAAAGAGTTCCCCTCAATCGTTGTGTTCCAGTTATTTTTGCACCTCCCCCTCCAGAAAGCATATAGGGGGACGAACAGATGTTTAGCGTACGTGTTTTTCGGCTCAAATTGAACACCTTGTCTGACCCTCCCATTAGGAACTCATTTTAAAGGAGACATGGGGGAAGATTATGGGAGGGCGATATTAAGATTTTGGGTTCTGTGAGTTTACAGAATAATAACCTTACCTAACTGAGACGGAATATTTTTAATATTTTATTTAAAAAATAATAATTATATTACCAGTACAAACTAATGTCACTGCTTTTCACAAAATGTGCTGAAATTTTTGGAAAGTACAAAATGAAGCGCTTTTACATTTGCACTTGAGGCAAGTTACCTGTTTGACTAAAAGAAATAATAGTTAAAGATATGCAGTGAAAAATTAAAATACATAGGGAGTCATAATATAGGGAGTCGAAAGGCGTTTACCTTTTTTAGAGCTAAGGATCTTTTAATTATCTATCATAACTATCATAACATTTTTATGAGAACGGATGCTTCAACATTTTAAATAACACTTCCTACATAAATTTTATCAATGGCATAAAGGCAAACATCGCTATAAACTCCTTAGTGTGAAAGTTTAAAATAAAAAATATCCCATTAGGAACTATATATTGTCACTAAAATTTTCATTATAATTAAAATTAAATGTGTGTATTATTTTTTAAATCTTGGTACATTTTAAAAATGTTCATACTCTAAGAGAAATAATTTTAATCTTTGAAAATGATCTTGTTTAAATGAAGCTCAACTAAAAATTTTTAAGAAAGAGTTCAAAGAAAGAATTAGGGAAAGCAAATATCTTACGTTGATAATCAATATTCTTAAAATATCTGAAATCATTAGACTTGCCACGAAAATTTACCATTGTTAATTAATATTCATCAATATAGTGGATAAAGCGAAAGCCTAAAAGCTGAAGTACCTATTTATGTATATGCTAAATTATATATTAAATACCAATAATTGTTTCAAATATGAATGAATTAATCAACTGCATTGAAGTTCATAGTTTCGTAATAGTTAAGTTTTACAATACAAGAAAAATACTTTAAGATGATTATCAATAAAAATTAATAGTGCGATAGAAAAAATTGTGCTAACAACTGCGATAGGAAAAATTAGTTTTTGGACTCAAATTAGTTTATTTCATAAATACTTTAGGGGCACTTATAGATAAAATTATTCCTAAGAGTTTAAGATGTTTCTGGAAACAACAGTGAAATTTATAAATGAAAGTTATTATTATAGAAAAAAGATATACTCTAAAAAATACCACGACTTTCAATTTAAAATTATGTATGCTTATTATTAAACGACTGTAATATAATTTCAAAAATAATAATGTTATATTATAGTAAAAGTAATGCTGATTGAAGAACATTTATTGAACTACAATTACGTCGGTTTTCATTCCCAGAAACTACAAATGATTTATTTTGAAAAATAATTAACTTATTTCAATGTTTGCTCCCATTCTCAGTTTTAATTCATCATCTGTTCTTTGAAAAACGGCGCCCATAAAAACAATTTACGCCGCAACCATAAAAGCTACTTCGCAACCCCAAAAAACACACCAGCTAACTTTCAAAAGCCTCCATTTCAATACTTCTCACGGATTTATAACTTCACATGAAACAAACTTCGCCGAAGAAAATATATATAATTTCACACTCCCATTCGCTTTAATTCCAGAAACCATGGTCGCCTACCACAACCTTATAATTAGAGAATATCTAAGGCCTCCCGCTCTTCTCAAATTAAGAAACACAAACTCTGTTCTGAAAATAAATCTCCCGCCCTTTATTTTGCATACTACAACGGTAGACGGTTAAAAATACTTTGCTTCAGACATCCTATTTTCTCAGAGATATGTAATTCTTTTTTTCATCCCACTATGGAAGGGGAGACAAAGCTTGATACAGTTTGTGAACTAGCATCTGCCAGACTCTAAAAATGTAACAGTAGCAGCCAGCCCGTAGAGGTGTGGTTAAAAAAACTCTACTTAGTTATTAGGTTATTGTTGAAGTTTTTTTTTCTTTTTCTGTCTTGTTCTTTATAAACGCGGGAGTTTTGGAAATGACTACTGAGTTGTTGAACCCTGTTTTGCATTCATTTAGCTAAGCTGGGAGCTGGTAAAAAAGTTTGCGGTAGGCTATGTGAACATAATTGCGATTTAAAGTACGTTATTTAAGGTAAGAAATTGCTTTGTGGTGCAGAAATACAATTAGGAATTTAGTTTTTTTTTAATTTTGTCGGTTAGTTTAGTTTGTTTTTGTAGTAAAAATTTTACCTAAGAATACATGTTTAATGGATCCAGGCTTTACCAAGAACACTTGGATTGACAGCTTTTAAAACCAAAAGGTTAATTTCAGAGTGATACAAAAAATAATGCCTGGTACACAAGCTTATTATGATATAAGGTTATTGCATAGAACATGTAAAAAATGGATGTGTGTAAAGGTTTAATATTTATATTCATTTATCTTTTTGTATTTTGACATGTTGCGAATGCACAGATAAATTTTTATTTTTAAATATACACTATAGTGTTAATAAGGACTATAAAATGTTATTAGAACTTAAAACAATAAATTAATGCTTTTAGATTGTATTAGAATTTTTAAAAAAAGAATCTTTTAAAACTTAAAAACCCTAACATTTTCATTTAATTTATAGAATTACAATCTACTATTAAAATGTAAGCAGATTTTAGCTATCACTTACTACAAATATTTACTAGAAATTATTAGAATATATCCCACACATTAAATCCTTAAGGGCAATTTAAAATTCCACAACAGATCTTTTGAAATTAAAATCAATCTAAATTAAGCATAATAAAGTCTGTAATATTCTATAAAAGTCCCTTACAAAAACAGAACAAATGTATACTACAGCAAAAGGCTAAATTTCAATTATACCTTTATTTACCGAGCAGCACAAAAGAATTGTTTTCCGACGGTTTTTGTAGCCAATTTCTATTCTTCTACGCTTTTTACATTTTCCTTTTTCCCTTTCTAATGAACCTAACAATGGTGGGGGCGGAAACGAAGAACAAAGCCAGAATCTTGTATTTCCGCATCTAATTGCGCCAACGAGCTCGTCTTTTTTCACTCTCGTACTTTCCTAGTCGGGAAGTTAACTCTCTGAAACTTAATTTCGTACCCCTTACGCTTAGACAATTTTGTAACACGAGCCTTGCTTCTGGTTTATCAACATTGGCTTCATTTAATTCCCGCCAACAAAAGGGGTTGATTGAAACTTGGCGTAGGGGTCAAAATTATAGCAGAAAGAATAGGGGTATGATAATTATAACAGAAGAAATGGCGTCGCCAAAGACATTCACATGGAAGGATTCCCTTGTGGGTTAACGTTCTTATAAACTTCTATTCAATTCAGATGTTTTTCGGTTGTTATTATTCACTTGCTCATTTCAGGTTGAAGTCGTTTGAAAGCAACTTTAATTGAGTTACAGATAATAAAAGATTACGAGATTAAATTATTCAGCGATTTGAAAGACAAAGATGGAGATGAAAGTGAACTTAAAATATGAATGAAGAATATAACCAGAATCTTTTGTTATTCATATTGGTTTATTTACTTAGTAAGAGGAGAGAGTCGTTATTTACTTTTGTGGACACATAATTGGTCAATGTCACTTAGAAAAAGAATCAGTAGAAAGCAATTAGATATAATTGGACAGTAATGGCGGTGAGCTTATTAAAAAAAAATCTAAAATAATAACTAAAAATTAATCACGTGAATATTTTATTTGCTAATGATCGAGTTTTTAAAAAATAAAACAACAGATAATTTTTTAAGTAATAAAGACAGTGTTAGTGCAAAGAGGAATGCGCAATAACTAGTGAAAGCGGATAAATATTGCATTAAAACATGTTAAGTTTGATCGAGAGCCTAAATTGGCTCTCTTAAGTAGAAGTCTTAGTAAGGATCATTCCCTATACTAGCTATGTTACAATCTTCTAGCCCAGTGCATTTAGAAACTACTTTCTATAAAACTTTGAAATTTGGTAAGTAGGTACGAAAAAGATCACTTAATAGTTACTTAATAGTTTTCATTTAATGCTTTTTCTATTATAAATGAAAATTAAAATAGCAAAATGAATAACCAGGTGGAGCTACTGTATATGAAGTGACGAAAGGATTTAAAATATGAAATAAAATATATTAGACTCTATTTTTGAGTTTTTAATTTATGTCATTTCAATGTGGGCCCATTTTCAAACCCTCTCGCCAAATTTGAAGGTTTTAAAACAAAGTAGTTTCTAAATGCACTGGGCTAGAAGATCGTAACATAGCGAATTTAGGGAATGATCTATACTCAGGATTTCCTTTTAAGCAATGCTAGAAAATGTTAGATACTAGTACTTCCTCTTAAGAAATGCTAGAAAAGTGAATGTTCACTTGCAGTTGTCGTATTAACTTGGAGATTTTGTTACATTTTTGGCAACATTTATACATTATTTTAAATGGATTGATCAACAAATTGTTGAGCACCATCAAAAATTATAGAGCAGCATCGTATAATTAGAAAGATGCGGAGCACAACAGTGTTTGTTCGCGTTTACAAACACTGTTATGTTACGAATCGACTTAGAAATGCCACCAACAAGCTATGAAATATAATTCCTGGGGTGTTGGTGACGTTCTCGTTTATTGGTAACTTATTGCTAAATTTTTAGTCGTTTCGTATTGTGACGGTTGGTAGACGCTAGCTAACCAAAAAAAAAAAAAAAAAAAAAAAAAAAAAAACTAACGAGTTTGTGTACTCATTCTATCCAAAGCATTCCCTTACATGAGGTGTATTTTATTTTTGCAATGACGTACTTTACATTTATGCAATTATCTGTGTTCACGTATATTGTAAAGCTTTTAAGATTAGGCGATCGTACTCATAACTTAGCACCTAGGCGGATTTGTAAACTAATTCATGGGATAGCGCTTTGTCACTTTACTATACCTGGTCAAATTTTTTGTAATAATACTTAACAAAAAAACGTTAAAGGGAGAAGGGGGGGGGGGGGAGGGAGTACAGGGTTTAATGAACATGATGTATGTTAAATATTGAGTATACAGCCAAAAAGTAACATCATGTTTCGAAATTAATATATTGAAAATTTGAATTGAAGTTCAACATACGCATTTATTAAAATTAAATGGCATTCAAGATGGAATAAACTCGTTTTTAAAATGTAATCAGTAGAGAATATAAAGTACTGAACTGTAGTCGTTTGATAAAACACTTTAAATTAACTTTAACATAACGTAAGAATTTATTACGAATTGCATGTTCTTGAATAACTTTAACTGCTGTACATATTCTTATTGAAGATCAGTTACCGTTCTCGATATTTTGATCTTAAATGAAATTAAAATTATATGTTTTATGGTTATATTATGTTCACTAAATATTTAGCAAGCTAAATTTTTTTAATTGGTGTTTCATGGATTAACTATTCTTTTGATGATTTACTTGTTTTTAAAGAACTCAAAGTTTACATTATGGATAAACTTGTTTCCGAGAGTCAGCAACTTCGAACAAAATAGTGCAAAACTTATTTCAAAAATCATTGTTGCTGAATTTTAAACATTATATCTAGGAAAGGAAAGTAGTTTGCAGAAAAATATACTTTTATAAGAAGCAGGTTTGTTTTGTTTCCGTAGAAGTATGCTCCATACAATTCTTGGAAGCGAAGAAGGTTACTGGATTTTACGTTCTGGCATCATACCAAAAGTAAATTATCAAAATTTGTTTCTCTTACTTTTACGCAGCATATAACAGCAACAAATGAACAGGATATTTACCTAGAAACAAAAAGAAAAGTATTAGATAAAGATGTTTAATATTTGTTTAGATATGTGATATTTTCTGATATTGAAAAGAAAAGTATGCAATACAAAATATTTGAATTGACATGATTCATCTTAACAACAAAGTAAACAATATTTAGTCAAACAAATAAATATGAACACAAGAATACTTTCGTAGTGATATTAATATTTAGTTCTCTCCATCAATAATTTTTATATTATCAATATTTGATATATTATGTTTTTACATACTTTCCACGAATTAAAAATATCTGTTGATACATTTATAACTTTTAGAAATATATTAACACGGCAACACTTCGTTTAGGATATTTATACGAAATAGTAAGTGTCATGTTTGTTAATTTACTCTCGATTAAGATTTCTGATAACTATTTTGCACCTGATGACCAAAAATACTTTCAATTAAATCCTAATACTTAGAAATAGTTTTAGGAATAATCAAAACCTAAAATTTAGAAAGTGAAACTGTTCTCTGGTTAATAGTTATAAGTCGCAAACTATACCATGAAAAATTAATATTGTTTTCATCTAATGTTTAGTTTTTAAATCTAGAATGCTTAAGAATAATTAGGGGGAGGGACGGAAAATGTTACCCATTATGTAAAAAATATAGAAAAAAAAATATCCAAAATTTCAGCAGGAAATAAACTGAATTCTTTCACTCTCAAGAAGACGAATGGTACCATCCATCCATTTCGGGCTATGATTATAGGGATGTGGCATCAAGAAAGAATTGATTGAACGTGGAGTGAACATTAAAGAACACAAGAAATAGATACATTAGTAGAAAGCGAAACAAAGTGTCAAAGAAAGGACCGACATCTAAGTAGGTTTCTACAAAAGGGGATCTTTTACTTTTATTCCCAAATAGGATGTTTCCCAACCCCCTATCTGAAATAAAGCTGGTCACCCGTTTATCGGAATCAAAGCAATAAGGTAAAATGACCCTTCTTCCACGCAGTTCTTCAGACAACACTTTGGAGAAAAGAGTTGGTGGGCCTTTCTTTCCAGAAAAGAATTCTGGTCTGCTATATAACAAATGTCATCGAGAATAAAATCCTCGAGTTATTCCACCAGCATTGGAACATCATTTGGAAGAAATTGAACGGTGGGCTTGTAGGACAGGAAACCTGGATCAAGCCGAAGCCCGCATTCAGCAAAATGGCGACGGCTTAAATATGATCCGTTTTAATCTTGGGTCGTTTTTATGGTAGAAAGTTTTGGTGGATGATTGTGGATCTTTTTGCCAGAAGGTTATTCTTTTTCGTTTCTTCTTTCTTTTCCGATTTGGAGATGAGGTGTTCTTTAGAGAATGAATGTACCATAAGGATTACATTCGAAAAGGAATCGTTTCTCGTTACAGTTACAGACATTCTTCTCTACTCGCTTATTTTCGAGGGAGATAAAGTTATTTTATGAATAGAGAGAAGAATATTTCTTCGGAAGACAAACTGATTAGTTTTTCAGAGAAAAATGTGCTTTTTAAAATTGGTATAAATCTGGACGACAAAGTTGATTTCTTTTCAGTTTAATGGAAATCAATAAACGGAATACGTTTCGAACTCAATGATAAAAAAAAATTACATGAATATGTATATTATACTTTATGAAAGCTTTTTGATATGTTTTAATTGTATATAAGTAAAGTTGTATATAAAGCACTAATTGGAAAAGGGTTTTCCTCAATTATATAACAGTAGTAATAATTTCCTGACAGATATAGCTTTCCAGAAAAACCTCAGTTTACTGCAACAGAAAACTTTCTAGTTTCTAACTCTTGTGTGTGCTTTCGATTAATAGAAAATATACATATATACATTTGTATGATTGGTTTTGTATTTATTACATGCAAAGATAAATTTAATTTTTGTATTATAATTTTTAAAGTTTATACTTGATAAAGGTTTTATTAAATTATTTTTTTTACTATTATTTAAAGTCTTCACAAGTAAGATGAAAACATTGTGATTTAAATTATTATTAATTAAAAGTGCTATTGCACTTAAATATTTGTAAAATATTCTAGAAATTTGTATGTTAAGATATTTTTGATTTTATATTTTATAAATTTAAGAAAATGCATTGTAATAATTTCTAAGCAAATTCTCGAAATTTGAAGTTTATGACAGGTAAAAAAATGATAATTTTTTTTTTGAAACACGTGTTTGGTAAAATTATGAAAGATACCAATAAAATTTTGCTTAAAAGAAACTCAAATTATTTATCAGATAAATTGCACAAAATAATTAAGAAAAAATGCGTCTTTTTTTTGTGTGTGTGTGTGTTGTTTCATATTCTTTAAGCCCTAGAATGTTTGGAGGATGAAAACATTCCCAGTGTAAGCTCGTCCTCTATCTAAATCAAAACCAATACCTAATTCAATGAACGATGATAAATGAATAACTAGAGATATAAAAGTTTTCTTAGGAATATGAAAGGATGCATAAAGCATTAAAAATAAAAAGCAAATAGTTTTACATCTTCCAGGTAAATATGCATAGCTTCAACATTAAATGGTGAAACAGCTAACTACATGTCATTTATTATTGGGGTTATGATACTGATGTATTTTCAAGCAAACTTCTAGGACAAATTGCTTTGTTTTCGTAGCAAAAAGAAAATTTTAAATTCATCAAATATTATTTTAAATCAATTAATATTTCAAGATTTTTTTAATTATTTTGATACACCATACGAAAATAATATAGAACAAATCGTAAGTAAAATGAAATTGCAATTATTTTATGTATATAAAGAAATGTTGAAAGAATATCCATTTTGTTTAAAGACTTTTTTTTTTAATTAAACCAGGTTTTTTTAAAGCTTTTATTTTTTCATATAGGTTATTAATAAAAAAAAAAATCGACAGCCATAAATAACAAACAAGAGAAAATATGCTGTAATAATTAGACAGTTTCTAAAAAAATAAATATTCATTAATTCATTGTAACTATATTTCAAATAAAACTCCAAAACAAGGTTAATTTTTGATAAGTGCATTTAAACCAACTCTATACTCGGACGAATTTAAAATTTTCGGCTGTTATATCGATAATTGTTTTTTTGCTTATGAAGTGGTGGATAAAAAGTTTGAAACGAATTAAAAAAAAAAAAAAAAAAAATACTGAACCCCCCCCGAAAAATTCCAGTTGACAAAACCAAAATTAACAATTGATTTAAACCTCATTTTAAATCATGCCATCCACTTTAAATCGTGTAGTGTTGGCAAAATAGTTTTATTTCATTATAAAATCATTTAAATAACTTTTTAGTAGTTCAATTTAAAAGTAGTATTTCCTAAAGCAAAGATGAAGTATCGTATATTGTTTAAATAGCTTTTCATAAAACCCTTATATCATTATTTAAATATGAAGATGAAGTTTAATTATATTCAACTCAACGTATTGTTAACCTATAGAAAGCAACACATAATTCTAGCTTTTTATGTTCCTACATTATAATCTTTAAATAAAAGAAAACTCAATACCAAAACAATCGACAGTAAATGTTGACTTTATGGAATAACTTTTATTCAAACCAAATTTTAATTAGGACATGAAACATTTTGTTCAAACTAAAAGTTAAGGTTTACAATCTTCACATTCTTTCACAAATCACAAAAGTGAAATAAAAGATATAGATTTATCATTCCTACGGCAATTATCTATATACAACATAAAACGATTGAAAATAGTAAATGCATCCCAATCTTTTCACAATACCGCTGAAATGAAGTAACTATAATTCAGTTGTTTCACAAAACGATTAGAAGAGGCAGCAAAATGAAGCACTCTGAACAGTGTTGAACAATTGATGGTAATAAACTTCATTCAAAGATTTTAATGGGAATAAAACAGAAGACAATCATAAATCGTTAAAACAACCTTTATTGTCATTGAACATACATTTGTATCTTCGATGATATTCTGACGATTTATAGTTATGATTTGTATTGTAATTTTACCAGTAAAAGTTGAAGGTCAAGCTTTGTCAACGAGACAGGTTTCTATGGTTTTTGTGTGTGTTTCGAATCTTATTAGTAAATAGATGTTAGAAATTATTTAAGTACAACCATAAAACTTGTACAATTAATTACAGAAAATTAAAAAAAAAAAAAAAAAAAAAAAAAAAAAAAAATACCACACGAGGGAAAAAAAAACACTTGTTATAAGTTACGTAATTTATTGCCTGGTAATAATTTATTCTCTATTAACTATGTGACGTATATGAATTATTTGTGCCTGTAATTCATGTAATTTTCCAACCATGAACACTTACTATATTAACATGAAGGAAACATGAATGGGTGGTTGAGTAGAGAAATAAAACTTGGGAATGGTAAGTGATTGAAATGTTTTTGGTTTATACTTCAAACTTTTATTAATTTTTATTTATTGATTTGTTTAGTTATTTATTGTACATTAAAATACCTTTATTGAAATTACTAAATATATTCATTTATATGGTATATGTGAAAGAAAGAGAATATATACAAAATATTAACTTTCTTGAGAAATAGACATAAAAAGATACAATTATTTATTTTTCTTTCAGTTTTTTAATCAAGTTAACGGCCGAATTTTCAAAGCAATCTTTATATGTTATGAATTTCATAATATCTTCTCATTAAATATGTCCATTGATAAACATTTTACATTAAGGTCTAAAAAACATGCATTTAAAAAATTATTAATGATACGAGTACTTTCTCATTTGATTTTAATAAGTAAAATGTATGTTTTATTATTTAAATAATTGTCAAAATTAAAAATACTAACATTCAACTTTAATTCAATAGCAAATTGGAATTAGCATATAAATAAAAACATGAATTTAATCCACCAAAGTTATTATACATATTTTTTTTTCATTTAACTCTCTCAGCGACTATATATTTCATGAAATAAAAAGAAATCGATCTTATAAAACTTATGCAAATAACATCCTTCACGAAAAATGTCAAATGTATGGGTAATAAATCACGGGATAAAGCAATAGCTCTGACACATCCATATCCAAAAACCTTATGGCGAGGAGGCGAAAGTAACTTTCCGTTCGGAAAAATACTCTTCTTTTATGGAATTGTCCTATCTCTATCGCTGAATAATGACGCATGGAATGTTTAAACAAATGAGGGAATTCAAGAATAAACGTAAAAAATTATTCAGTATGAGTGAAATTGATTGTTTTACCCATTCTGTTTCTACACATTCAAGTTCTGGATTTTCGATATCAAGACACTTTATCGGGGCTCTACAATACTGAAATACGATGAAATTATTATAGTACCTATAACTTTAAATCTCTTTTCCATATATACTCGTCTTCATTTTTTAAGATCCTTTTTGATGATACTGAATTTTAATACAATAATTTATTTTTGACGTAACACGTTATGGAAGTATGAGCTTATGGAATATAGCTCTTGTCGCCCATTTAGTATAGTGGTTAGCTGATCAGAGTATCACACTGATGGGTCTTGGTTCGAATCCGGGGTATGACATAAGTTAAGACAACGGCACTTGTGGCACTTCACTTTTTTGTGGTACTTCAGAAGTGGTCATCGCTACCGGCCTTGTAGAGGACAAGTGACTGCGAGCACTTGCAAGTCACTTTGAGTACTTAGGCCCGTCATTAGAAAAAAAGATATGGCTCTTTTATCCCTAATTACATCATATTTTCCCCATGCAAATAGGTATATTCAAGGATACCAGAGTTAAATTGACGCTCTTTAGAGAAGGCTCTAGAACATTCTTAAGACTTATAGTTTTTAGCTACTGAATTATTTTCATACTTGGTTCGATTGTTGTTTAGTTTTATTAATGTTAAGATCATATTTTATGAAACTTAAAACATTTCCAATACAACGCATATACGAGGTATCACGAATATCAGATATATGCATCTTTACACACGCTCAGCCTGTTCGAAACTGTTCCAGTATAAATATAGTCTTTTTCTATATATCGTTTTGAATGAGTAAAAACAATACAAAGCAATTTTCTTTTCTATATTCATAATTTTTTTTATTTCACACACTTAACAAAAAAAAAAAAAAAAAAAAAAAAATTAAAAAAATAAAAACCATCCAAAATTTCAATTATCAGTACTCAACACATTTTCATTTTGATATTTTCTTATAACCAACTAATTTCGTCGCTATCGTCTGACAAAGTCTCATATAAAAACAAGCAAATTTGTTAATGAATGTCGGAACCAGATGTATACAACAGGATAACCATAGACGCTCACCAGAGCATAAAGACAAAATACAACAAAGGAATTTTTACTAAACTCTCAATGTGTGCGGGAGTAAACAGATGGATAAGTAAGTAAACAACTCAACTCAGCAATCCATTTTGGAAACTCATCCCTCGTTAGTTGTATCCTGCGGTGAAATCACAAGGAAGTAGGCCATTAAAAATAACCACTCAACCCTAACCAAAAACTTTCTATGGTAAATGACAACATGTAGCATTGGCTTTACCCTCAGGGATAAAAAATAATATTCTTCATCATTTTCCGAAATTCGTGGTACACCAAACCTTTCATTATGGTAAAGATCCCTGAACTAGGACTATTTATTTTGAGCGTTCAACGCAAGTGAGGGAAATTGTTACGAAAATCGTTTTTTAGTGGAGAACTTTTTATGGAAAATATTTGGTGTTTGATACACTGGAGATAGTAGAAGTTTTGGATAACACTTTTTGAAAGATCTGGCTTGTTTAAAGAAGTAAAGCTTAAAAGCATTGTTTCGCTCGTTGATGTTTTTGTAAGTGTAGACTTTTTGTGCATTCAGATTTTTCAGTTGCGTTATAACGTTTTTTACCGATGAAATTACAGTGAATTTTAATTAAAAGGCATTATCATATCGATAAAAACGTAACTATAGTTCTAAGTAAAAGGTGTATTTTTTATTTTAATTTTTTTTTTCGAATTAAGAGAATTATTATTAGGTTTTTAAATTAGAATTGATTATATGCTTGCATTTTTGCATCACGTGAAACAACGACATCTTACTTAGTTTATAAAAAAAAAATTCCACTTTAAAATGTCAAATTCAAACTCTTTAAATAAACAAGAATGCGACAAATTCTGAAGGATATTTAGCAAACTACTTCATCAGAAAAATGTTATTTAGAATTCTTGAAAGAGTTAAATAAAAATCATTTGAAAACTGATGTCGTTAACAAGTTACCGAGTTTATTTTAACAAATCTTCATTTTTGAAAATAGCTTTATTTAAGTAAACTTTTGCTTTTCTATGAAGAAAGTAGTAGGATCTCAATAGGAAATTATTCATAGTGTTATTAAAGTAGACACAAAGTCTAGTGTTATTGTTAAAATTGTTTTGCTTAGAAAAGTTTTAAATATGCTCTGGGAATAGATAATTGTATCCTAGATCAGACTACAGATAGTTTTTAATTTATTCAAGAGGAAATATCAATGATAATACTACTCAGGACACTAGCTTTTCGAAACACTTTAGTTGAAATTTTTTAGAATGTGAAAGAGAATGCGGCAATGAAAGTATTCATTATATCAAGTGCAATTCATAGTTTTGAGTATTGGATTGAATATTTTACTCTAAAAAGAGCAAAACTAAATCAAAATATCCTAAGCATACCTAGACTATTAATTATAAGATGTTGAATGTCTTTAGTGAGGTCTCACTACTTGGTTCGTGCTTTTCGAATTGAATGGAAGAAAACATCGAAAACTTCCTGAGGTGTAGCGATGTGCACCACATTGCGATCACATAGAAAATTTATATCCTTAAATCTGGGAATAGAACTCGTGTACTATCGCATGGTAGATGCTTTCTGTACAAGTGTACCAAGCTTTTTCTTCCTATGGTCATTTTAATGTACATGACAAGAAATTTACGTATGCCAGAACATGGATTTAAACACGTAGCACAGACCACTATCGATACTGTGAAATAATAGCAACCGAAGACAATAAAATTTGCAGAAAGTTTTTTTTTTAATCTGTACTCTTCGTTTCTTGTTCTTTTTTCAAAATTTGGAAACAAAATTTTGTATAAATAACGGAAATTATGCTTTTCAGAACGGAGACAGTAGAAAAAGAAACTTCTTTAAATGTCGGAAATTGTACTTGCTTCTAAGTTGACAGTTCAGTTTTGTTTTTTTAGTGGAAAAATGCTGAACTATTTATATTTGAATAAGAAAAAAAACATAGCTTTTTTTCTGGACCAGCAGAATTCACCTTTCTTTTGCTGTTTAGCGAGAGGTTAAAACTATCTGATTCTAAAATGTTTAGTTTGGTCAAAGGCAATAGTAACAGGCAAAAAAATTAATAATTTTTATATTGAATGTGAAATCCGACTATAATAGTTTTTATTTCCTAAAAAAGTATCGTAAATAAAAAAGAGCGTAGGAGTTTTTAAACTGATATAAGTTGACAGTTATAAATTTAATTAAACTTATTCACTTTAGATGTTCCAATGTTATCGTGATTCATTGTCATAGTTATTTTACAAGTCAAAAACCAGAGGTCAAATACATTAAGCAGATTTAGAAAACATACAATCATGATATAATTTTATTTAGAAATCCATATTATGCCTAGTATAAAAGTTAATTTTTTTTTATTGCACTAACTTTTACTATATAATCAAAGAAATTCATATTCCAACTAACTATTTTCATAAACTACTAATAACAGCTTCCTTAATTTCATAACAAACTTAATAATCACTATCAGCTAAAAAAAGAAATCTTTTCAATCTTAAACCAATTTATTACTTCATTCAGAATCAAATGAAATTAATTATGGATTCTTAAAACCTAAAAAGTAAAATTCTCAAAGAGCTTATCATATATATTTTAAGAATGCGACACTCAGCTAAAGTGTTTCTTTTAATTTTGGTTCTTCATAAAAATCAATGTAATTTTCATTACTTTCTAAACAGGAAGCTGCAAAAACTAACTAAAGCAAAGATGGTCACCAAAAAGAATCCTTTCCGGAAAGGACTATCGGTAGAAAACAACTAAATGTTATGGATCATTTTGTTGGATGAAACGCCATTTTAAAGTTCAGGTCTTTAGCCTGTTCCGACCGGTAGGTGGCTCTGGAGTTTTATTGGTGTCATAAAGACGAATGCTGCCAGATTCAAGTTTACTATTTTAAATCGTTCCTTTTGGGGCGGATATGGGCAATTATCTAATTAATGGTTATCTAGAATCAGGAGAAAATCCGATTTTAAGGGGGTTATATATTATGAAGCGATGTTCAAAGAGGAAATATTTTCCAGTGCGTGGTAACAACATATACTCAGAGCGCCATTTTGCTACAGCTATTTACAGAGCAAATCTTTATTCATGGGTATCATAACGGTTAAGCGTCCAAAATTGTGCTTTAAGTTCGTCGGCTTAAAATTGTTTTCAATGGTATTATTGAGGCGCTGATTAGATTTCACTAGAGAGGATGAATCCTGTAATTCTAAGTTTTTCAGAAGTGGAGAATTTAAAAGGTTGTTAAAATTGTCTAACCATCCAACTAAAACAAATGATTGTACTATTTATTATTCAAGCATTCAAAAGAAAATGTGCATCTGAGTTAACATATAAAATATTTAATACGCCATGCAAATGTATAAAATATTTAGTTCCACCTAAAAATCTTGAATCGATATATTTAGGGTATATACTTAGTATTTGAATTGTTTATTTTAGAAACCATATAATTACAAAAATTTCGAAATCGACTTTTTTTAATATGAATCGATTCCTTAGTGGTAGACACAAGTATGTATCATAAATTAGATGAAGCAGGTTAATCATTTATTGTTTAAATTGATCATTGAAAATCGCGTTTAATGCAGAAACCACGTAAGTCAGTAACTTATGGTTTCTGCAGAAAACCGCAGATCGTCTCTTATCGTTACTAATAGGTTGCAATAATCGTTACTAATAGGTTGCAATAGGTCTCCAAACTCTAGGATTATCAGAATTTCTCGATGCTGGCTTTCTTTGGAACGGATGACGGTTTTTTAATATATTTAAGACTGACAGGTAGCTTAGTAGGCATGTTTAGCTTTTGAAGTGAGGGGCCACAGATTCGAACCCAGGATGCTACAACTGTTTAAAAAATCAGGAGCTACGATAGCGATACGTAGTTTCATGCGGATTATCGTGCTGTCAGGTGCGAGTTAACGCAGTTTCCTCCCATTTGAGATGCATATGCGATACTTATAAATTCAATATTGTTCAGGAGCTGGAATTAAAAAAGTTCAAAATTGTTAAAATCTCTGTTCAAGAATTATTTTAATTGTGGAAAATTACGTTGAGTGTTTTCTGCATGCATAACCTTAGGGACAATACTGCTTTTTCTTTTTATATACCATGAAGACGAAGCTGCTGAACTAGTGCGTCTACTTACCCAAAAGGGTTACTTCGTATCAACAAATTGAAAATTGATGAAGATCATTTAGCAACTTCTGCAATTTATTCTAGATGAATTTAAAGTGTTTATTAACTGACCAACTTTAACTGTTTCATCAATAAATGTTACAGATTATGAATAACAAGAACAAAATTATATTTAATAAAATATATCTATGTTTTAAAAATATTTATAAATTTTTGTTATTTTGAATACCAAATATCGCCTTTTTTTTCTTTAAAGTAATTAAAAAAACTTTATTCTGATTTTAATTAGCTGTTTTATTAAATTTCATCTTCAGAGATAAACTGAAGGCCTGAGAGGTAAAGGGGTCCAAGGGACTTTTCTTAACTTTTGAGCAAATACACTTTAAAGCTTTTTACTTACATTTAATTGGTATGGAAATTATTTGTTGTTCAAATATTAATCTCTGCAAGGAAGATATCACTAGTTTTCATAGAATTAAATATAAATAAGAAACTTTATAGTGTATTTTATCGAAAGTTAAGCAGGTGATAACTTGACTTTGCAGCTAATAGACTTAAATGCAAGAGAAGTTGATAATATTTCAGTGGAAATTACCTTTGTTTTCATGAGCCTGCGTCCATTTAGAAGTCACGTGGTACTATAATTATTACTTGAATATTATGTTATTAACTAATTTTCTTTTTAGTGCTTTTTAATTTTTCATACCAACATGTGCAATAAATAATAAGCTATACCTGACTCAGCAATTATTCGTCAATTTGAGATTCTTAATAAATAAACCATCTTTATTTCAAAAAGAGAAAAATTTTGAATACTTAGTGAGTTATATTGACAGTTTCAAATAGTAAGAAAAGTAATGGAAAAAAATTGTTGTTTGAAAATGCTTTCATGTTTTAGTCAACTAGTTCTTATAATATGCATAAATGAAATAGTACCAGTAAAGAACTTACTCTCGAAACTTGATAAATATAGAGAAGAGATAGAGAGAGAGAGTTAGAGAAAAATTGATTGATAAGGAGAGAGAGATGAAAGATAGAGATAGAGAGAGAGAGATAGTGTGAGAAAGATGAAAGATAGAGATAGATAGAAAAATAGAGAGAGAGAGAGAGAGAAATAAAATAGCACTTTATTCGAAATATTCAATGCAATAATGCAATCCTATAGCAGCGAATGTTTATAGAGAATGTTTCATTCGAATGAATGATTTTTTAACGCTTTTTAAGAATTTTATCTTCACCCAACTTATGCCACTTAAAGTACAAATAAATACCCATCTGTATGAAAACATTTATTCCAATTGGGATTTGCGACATCGCTTTCAAATCTCAATTGAAATAAAATAAGAAATGAAACGTTCTCCTATTACCCTCTAATAGTTACTGGCATAAGAACTAGTCTATTCGATGGGTTCAAAACCTTGCCTTTTGAGACCATCCGTCCTTTTATATCTTTTCCATACGGTACAATATATCCGTAAAAAGGTTTCTTTTACAGTCGTACCTATAAAAATTGCCTTGAAATAGTCAGAAGTAAGCAGAAGGACTAGATGGCAGCTTCTTACATTCAATAAAAAGCTTTGCGAATGTGTCGTCTCCACATATCATCCAAATACTTTTCTATTTGTCACACAACACTAAAAAGTACAACATGCATCTCCTCCTCTAAAAATCTTATTTTCTCGATATTTTATTCTACATTGCTCTTTCCTGTCGCTTTTTTCCGATAAGTACTTCCAGAAAATGAATAAATTTCTTGCGCAACCCAACACTCAAGGGGGACGGATTCGCAGTCACAGGTAACGTATAGCCCACTTAGAGCATTTTTCAATGTACGTCACGTCTTCAGCTTCAAACGCCAAAAATATGATCGATTGGGTATATACATTTGACCCTCTACTTTTTGCTGTCTCTCGCTTTTAACTATGTGTTGATGCTACTACAGCAGCCCATGATCTATGGCGGCAATGTAACAAATGGAATAGAGCAAGTGGCGTTCGACGGAAAAAAGGGCTGGCGGTCAGATCTCTTAAAAAAAAGTGGCGAAAAGGGGAAGAAAGAGACGGAGAAAGTAGAATAAAAATTTAAGAAAAAAAGAAGAAAAAGGTCGCGGAGACGATTGAGTTATAGGCTTAGCATAGTGCTTGTCACCTGCAGTGGTGGACGTGTTGGGGTGTGGGTTGCCTTTTTTTGGCGACTTATCTTTGATATTATTCAGAAGATCTTAAGAGGTATCGGCAGTCTGTGTCTGCCTTACTGACTTACTGCTTTATTTTTTACCCACGTTACCTGCCGAAGTTTGCTTTAAAATATTTAAAATTCTTTATCAGATATAACGCCTGTAATAAAAGCTCATTAAAAATTTAACGGGGAAAATAAGTGGATGCTTTTAGTCATTAGATGGTCAAAAGTTTTCTTAAGCAAGCTTATAAAAATTGAAAGAAAATTAATTAAGAAAAAGCCACCTTTTAGTTTACTTAAAAAGTTCGCTAATTACCTTTATTTTGTTGTTAAATCTGGTAAAATATTTCTCAAGTGTTTAAACTATACTTCAGCAGATATTGTGGCTCAAATCATAGTATTAGATATCTGGGGTCGGGGCAGGTTGACAATTTCTTTTAATGCAGAGTTTTGTTTCGTTTTCAACTTTTTAGATAAGTTTGCTGGGATGGTGTTGAGCTCAACTTATGTTATACAATAATATGTATATTATAAAGATAGTTTTTATTAGAAACAATGACCTCCTAACTCTTTGTTGAGTTTCTGCAAACAAAAAACTGACTCTCATGAATACTGAAACTTTTCTTGTATATTTTTTATGGATCATAAAATTTTTTCACCTAAAAATTTAAAACTTAATGCATGCAAAATAGTAAGTGAATATTTCAGAGAGACAAAGTAATGTAGGTTAATACATGAAGCATTAATTTGAAATCAGGGAATGATTGCAAATTTAATATTACACTACGAATGTTAATATTGAATTCAGCAATAGATTTTATACTAATGGTTTTATTTCGAGTTTGGTGTTGTATTTTAGATAGCTATTTTTCTTAATATTTTTAATTTAAACAATTACTTTTATTTCTAATTAATTTAAAATGCTAAATAAAAAAATTGCTTTTAAGAGTATCACAACAGAAATAAGAAATTAATCTATTCTGGGAAAATTTATTTATATCAAAATGAAGTTAAAAATACGTTTTGTTCACAGTGCTTATTATATCAGAATAAAAAAACCCATCTTCTTTGTTTTTTAACTCCGTTTCAATTTAACTGATACACATCAACTATCATCCTTAATCAATATCACTTAATTTCTCCTAATTTTAAACTACAATTCAAAACAAATTTCTCACAGAATACAAAATCCAAATCTTTATGCGAACACGAACCGATTTAAATACTAAACTTAGCCAACTTCAAGTTTTCCACAATCTTTGGAAGATTTATCTCCAAAACAAATCCACCTTCACTCCAAAGTCCATCCCACCCAATTAGAATACCACCCCTTTCACAAGATCTACGGCAAACATTCCTGCCAGTTGGCGATTACGTCCAAACCGTCACTCTTGGCGACGTCCATCTACTAACTACACACTGGCAACCCCGCCAGGATTCACGGAACATTCCCAACTAAGTCCTGGGAAGTGTTGTCGCCACACTGCAGCATACATCCAGACATACACACACACAGCCAAAGAGGCAGCATATCCATTATGCATAGTGTTTGGCGGGATGCTCTCTTGAAAGTCAAACGGGCAGAGAGCGATATGGAATTGGAATCACTATTACTTGACTTTTCGTTGACACTTTCCCCAACGGGTTCTGGGACATCAAAAGACACCAAACTTCGGTGGTACCCATGGGATTACTCCTTTTCCAAAACCGGAAGTTATTCCAGGAGTACTTTAATTCTTTATTCGACGGAAAGCCCTCCTGGTAGGCTGTAGGACAAATCAAATGGCATTCCTGGAATATTAACTTGAAAGGATGGAAGGAAGGTGTTCTATCCCTTTATCTGCGCGCCAGAACGTGAGATATGGATCTTCAAAGAGATCTTCTGATGCAATTTGGATGGTGTAGGTCGTACGTGTTTATGGATTTTTTTCTCTGTCCTACTTGGCAATGAGTTACTTAGCTAGCGAAGAGATGTGGATGTGTTTGTTCCCATGAGTAGTTTTCCATTTGCCATTTTATCTAGGAGTAGAGAATTTCATAGCCAAACAATATATATGGCGTGAAAGTTTAAGTAACCCAAGTTTTAATAATTTGGGTAAAAAAATTTATAGAGCCATTGCGAGGGGAATTTTTTACAGATATATTCAAAGAATTCAAATCTCTCTCTCCGAAGGCTGTTAAGAGAAATACATTTAAAGTAGAGCTTATTAGAACTCACGTTTAGAGATAAAAAAAAAAAAAAAAAAAAAAAAAAAAATTGAGCAGGTTTGAATATAAAAGCCAAAGTGTTTAAACATTTTAATATGAGTTCATTTACTCTTTAAGATTGAATAAATCTAAAATTTTCAGTTAAAATTGGAGAATACCTTTTTATAAACTATACGCTCACGAAAATATTAATTTACTAATGGAGAATTGGAATTTTTTTTCAACCTCTCTAATTTCGATGAAAAATATATATTTTTTCAAACACAAAACAATTTGCAACTTTTTTAAGAGTATTCTCTATTATTGAGCTATATACTTTCAAGAAATGATTTCTAAAAGAAATTATTAAAATGTTAATAGTATTTTGTTTAAGAACAATTGATAATATAATGGAACATAAAATAACCCATAAAAACAAAGTTTATCTATAAATCCTTTACACGCATTGCCAATTTTTATATTCGTTAACACAGAGCCGATTCTGTAAACAGTGTATTCTTGGTGTTTGCATCTAAATTGAAATATCAAAAACATTTCTATCAGCAAAATGTGTGGTAAACTATGTTTCAAAATTTATTTATTAAAAATGAACGTGAATTTAAGTACTTACAACCAAATATTTATTCTGATTAAATATATTTATTTATTTATTAAAAAAATTTTGGAAACAGGAAAAAGTTTTTTCCACGATTGGTTAAATGTTAGTTTAGCGCGATTGGATTAGTATTCCGTAGTTTTTTAGTATTCCGTAAAAGTTACCTTTTAGTGACATTTACTGCCCCAAAATTTGATAGAATGCATTGTCATCCACATAGAATCTATCTGCCAAGTTTCAGCCCGATTAGATGATGACAAGAGGGTTAATTAGGCCTCGGCAGATTCGCCACACATAAACAAAGTTAATATAAAGGATTTAAAAAAAAAAAAAAAAAAAAAAAAAAAAAAAAATTCTAAGCGTTTTTTTCACTTTTACCTTTATATTATCATTAAAATTTTGAAAGATAAATAAAGAAAAGTCATCTATTAAAACAACTTAGCTTTGAATAATTTAGAGAAAAAATTAGAGATTCATTTTGTGATTCCTTTCAGATGAAATATACGACACATCTGTCAAAAAACATTTTTAAAATCATAAATATGTAAAATTTTGAATGCGTACATTTTAACATTTTCTTCTGTTGTTGGATTCAGCAAGAAATTTTCTGATATACAGATATATGTCTTCTCTTCCTCTCGGGATTCCTGTACTACGTTCCAATTTGGAAATGCATCTCAAAGTTGTTTGAAATCAATTGTCTCGAGTCATGAAGAATATGTCTTACGTTTTATTGAATTTTTACTTGATCTTTATTCGATGCTGTATTTCGCGTAAAGGAATATTGATAAGAGAAATGAATTTATTTAAATATTATTGTTGCAATGTATAAAACTTAATTTGCATTTCTGTATTTTCACTCGAATTTTTGATTTATGAAACGAGATAACGATGAACTGATTTAAACCTTTGTTGAAGCACACAGTTACGGTTTACTGAATGTCTTTCTAGCTTTAACTTTAAATAATAAATCACAATTTTTAAAATAATATAATACAGAAATTATGCCTCATCTTAACATCTCAAATAACCAAAAAAAGGTACATCTAAAATGTATTTGCTTAGTATTTTTTCACGTGTGATACTAAAATGATTCGAAAAACAACAAAACAATGATTCTATTCCAATTGAATCAAGTGTGCATTGTTAAATACCTTGTTAGGTTTTGGTCAGTATTTTTTTTTAATTATTTAATTTTCTCTGGAGTTTTTTTTAATAAACAAATTTACAGATTTTTTTATTGTTTAGTCTTCGGTGTTATTTTTATTTTAAGAGAGGTATACGAATTCAAAATAGAATTGAGAAAGAAGACTTCAAAATGTAACATTTTGCTCTCAGAAAATATGTTTAAAAATGAACATCTGAAAAGAAAAGTCCAGAAAAACAAACAAAGGTGGATATTTTAAAAAATATAACAAAGAAATATATCTATGCTGTTTTTTCTGTTTTTGTCATCGTGAAATATTTGCATAAATAATCAGTTTACTTTTCTTGATGATATTTTAGATAAAAAAGTGTAGAGTGTGTTTGGACAACGCTATACTAACCTATTTTTCAGAGTTTAAACACAATTGTGCGTCATTAAATAACGTCAGATCAGAAGTTGATTTCCAACCACAACAGATCTGATCATAATAGTAAAAAGAATTCTTAAGCAAGTCCCATTTGACATATTTTTGTGTTTCACAGTCAAGTATGTGGTACTGCAAAAATATAAGAAATTAAAATATACAAATTATAAAAAAAAAAACATTTTCAAGTAAAATTGTCAGTAAAATAACCTAAAAAGTTTAAAATTTTTAATTTTTGTGTTGATGTACTTAAAGTGTAAGAATTGAATACAAATTTTCAAGCATAAATAAAAAGTTTTCCCAATTATTCAATCCACAATTTGATGGAAATTGCCATATACGCTTGAGACCACTTATCATTTACCATGTACTCGTTTAACTAAAATGAAATACTCTTTTAAGAAAATTATAAACTAGATAATTGGGTAATGAGCGTAGATTTCCCTAGAAGCTATATATTCTTTAGAAAATAAACAGAAGAAAAGAGGCGGAAACTTGCATTGTATAAATATATGAAACTTGCACTAATATAAATAGAAATAAGAGTTCTAAAAAATGAGTGAAATTGTGACTAAAAAGATTTATAAAAGAATCTTAGTTTGAGCTTATTAAATGATAATATGATTCATTCTGATTTTTAAAATTACTAATAAGTAAATAAATATTTGAATTGAATTGCTTAGTGTGTATAAATAAGTATTTTTTCTTATTTTTTATTTTGTGTTTTAAGAAATGAATGACCGGTAAATGTAATAATAAGTTAAACGAAAGCGTATAAATATTTAATGGCAAAATAAATGTATTATTCTCGTCTTTTGTAACAATTCCTTAACTGTATATAATAACAAAGACCTTTAAATTTATGATCGTGGTAAATGTTTGATAGTGCCCGGTATTAAATATTTTAGGGCACTACAAAATGGGATTGAGGTATTTTTTTGCTTTTTTTGTACTAAAAGTTGTTTTTTTCTCAGTTATTTTTGAAAAGAATTGATGGTCCGTTGATACGGGTTGTATACGGCTTATATAAAGATCACTGAGAGAAAGCTACATTCAATCTATAAAACTATATAATAACAATGTAATTTAAAAATATTTTACAATGATGAATCAAAGTCTGAAAACATAAACCGTCCGACTCTGCGTTTATATAGAAAACACATAATTCTCAAAATTGTTAATGTGTTACATATAAGATTTCAATTACAAATTCACTTTTAAATACCGATTCATTGATAGTTATATAGTACACATAAGAAATATCAACTTTCTAGGCTATCGATATTCTGCGTGCAGCTTTCTGAATTGTTTTAAAAATTAAACGAATTTCTTTCTATATGAACAGTGAATGGAAAATTGTTTGTTTGATTAACCTATTTTACAAAAACACATACAAAATATGTATTTCTTCTTCCTGACAGTAGTAATTTACTCGATCAATCTAATTTTAGGGAATTCGAAGTAATGAACTTTTAACATATAAATATATTTACATAAATTATGCAAAATTCCTTTAACTTTAATACATTTTTAAATTTAAATTAATAGTTAAGTTTGGAATAAATTATATTTTACTAATTGATAATACCGGCATTTAGTTTATTACATTTAATGTTTCTAGGACTGTAAGAAACCTTGATTTTAACATTCAGAACTGTAGCAATATGTAATAACATTTTATTGATATTTTTTATACTTTAATTAGAATATTCAGTAATTTATTAATGAATTCTTGGGTATAAAATCAAATTTAACAAAACTACTATCAAAATAAGATTATGATTAGGAAAGGGGCTTTTTAATTGCAATACGAATAATTTACATATGTTGCTCTACCACTGAATGCATATTTATTAAATATGAGGTCAGAATACTTCATTAAAGATAATCCACTTTTATTTTCAAAGTAACCACTATTTTTAATTTTTACTTATACACATTTCATTGGATTTTTACTTATGTAGGGTATACTAAAATATTCATTAACAAATTCACTTGTCATATTAACATGCAATTTCATATGTTACCATTAATAAATAAAAGGAAAATTACGTTAATGCTCCTGTAAAAAATTCATCGATTTAATTACAATGATAGTGGTATACTATAAATATTTTCTTAAGAAGTAATACTTTTCGAACAGATAAATATTTCTTTTATTCTCATTATTATATTTACGTAAAACATATCGAAACAGTTTTTATTATTTACAAATAATCAGAGATTATAAATGAATAACAAAATATATTTTATTTCAATGAACAATAAATACAATTTTCAATCAGGAAGTTTATTTCTTTTATGATCTTTTTCAGTATTATCGTAAATTATTTTGTAATCACCAAATAACAAGATGTATATTATGAAAAGATTAAATTTTTGTAAAGCTTTATTATTACTCGTTTAGATGAGTATAAGGGCAGTTGATAAAAGTGGTCTCCAGATCAATAAAACAACTGAAATACCGAGTTTTCCCTATCAGTACCGACATAATAACAAGCTTTGACAGAGATTAGAAACCAGAAAGTGTGTTCTTTAGAGAAAGAAAATATAGACTCACAGAAAGGTTGCGTTTCTGCGAGTTTGAAAGAAATAGCAATTTGATTAACTGCATTTCATCAAATAAATTCGATTTATCGACGTTGGGTTTGTTCACTACAATGGAAAAAGCGTATGACCTGACCTGATTATTTTGGCAAACGTTGTCGTTTAGTTCAGTGCAAATGTGCTCTTTAAGTATAAGGATGTAAAAAGTAAAACTGTCCAACAAATTTACCCGGATATTTCTTGTAATTACTGTTTTACGTAACTATCTTCTTTTTGTCGTAACTAAGCAAAACGTTAAAAAAAAAAAAAAAAAAAAAAAAAAAAAAATCGTTGTATTTGCAAATAGTCAATGCGATAAACTGAGATCTCTTAGAGCAGGGCTGATGTTATTTTCGTTTTTGGTCAATTATTTAAAAATTAGTAATTCCCGAAATAATTTTACTTAAGTTCGAAAAAGTAACTTTTCAAAAATTGCATCAAATAAAAGTGCAAAAATGAATAAATTCCCGAAATATACATAAGGAACTTAATATTAATAAATGAATTTTATTTTTATATTATCAATTTAATGTAATTATTATTATGTAGTTATTAATAATGCAGTAAGTAATTATTGATTATAACAAAAATGATAAAAACTTAATATAAACTGCTACATTTTTATTATTCTACAATAATTTTTGATGTAATTAGTTTAGTGCAATTATTCTGCAGTTATTATTAATAATGATTTATTATTGATTATTACCTAAATGTAACTTTATTAATTAACTAGGATAATTTTATTAATTATTTATTAATTACTGAAATATTTTTACAAATGATTAAACAATTCTAACTATAAATGGCTCCATAAAAGGACTAATGACATTTTTATGAGCCGTCTGACCATTCGTTGCTATCTATAATTTGTAGGTTTGAAAAATAACCATTCTATATCTAAATATACAGGTCCAAAGAGTAAATCAAATCCTTTTGATAATACATAAGGAAAAAAAGTTGAGAAAAAGTAAAATTACCTTTACATAACAGAGCTATTAAACATTTTAATAATAATACTTAAATATTTTTCTTTATTGAAAATGCTAAGTTCTGAAGTGCAAATCATTCCAATATCTTCTAATAATGTATAACATTTTAATATCTTTTGCTATTAAATAACACATTTGATCTATAACTTGATCGAAATTTTGTAAAGAAATAGGAATTTTTTTTTTTTTTTAAATTTTTTTTTTTTTTTATTTTTTTTTTAAAGAAAAAGTATTTATAACCAAAATCATAATAATGATAAAAGAAAAACATTTTTTAGACCAAGTGTAAATATGATTCTCTTTATTTTAATCCTTTACATTTTGAATTGAAATGATATATTAAATAAAACGGGCAACTTTTTCTAATCTCAGCCACTATAAGTCACACAAAAACACCAAATTGAAATGACATCCATTCAAACAAACCATCAAAACCTCACGAAAAATCCCTAAGTATGCTTCAGGGATGCACTTTCCCTATGAGCAGGGAAAAAGCCCCACGAATCATGAGACGAGTTTCCCTAGAGAAGTATTAATCATGCGGTGGCATCGGTGAAAAATGATAATTTTTACCCGACCATTACTTAATTAGGCCCTGAGTAATCACGTTTCGCGATGAAAAGGACGCCACTGACTGCGATGATGAAGTGACTTTCCCAGTGATGATACGCAACTGAAAGGTAGGGGGTTGCTTTGTGGTGGAGAGGGGGTTTTGATTGCCCCATGTGAATAGACACTGGGGATGAATAGGGATTTGAACTTGTTGGGTTCTCATTTTTAGGAGATGCTGGATTTATATTATTTTTTGGATCTATTTTATCCTGTTTGAAAATTAATTATTAAATTGTATTGTTAAAAAACAATGATTAGTTTTAATACTTAACAGGTTGGATTTAAAATACGTTAACTTATATTCTGATAAATGTATTTATATGGTTATTCGCTAATATAGTTGGATAATTTTGAAATTTAATGAATCCTGTATTTGTTTAGTTTGTATACTTAAATGCATAAAGAACAATGAAAAGGTAAATGGAAGATAAGTAGTAGAATAAGTTTTGTTCGAAAAAAATGTGTGTGTGAGGGGGGGGGGGGGGGGAGGAGGGAAGACAAATAAAAAAAAAATCATAATTTAATAAAATAAAGCAAACGCCTTTCAATTAAAACTAGTGTTTTTAATTAATTTAATAATATATTATCAAGAAAATTGAGAGAGGTAGTTTTTTTTTACTACATTTTATTTTAAAAAATAAAGATAAATTTGTAGAAAAAATCAGAATTTTTATTTAATTGGTACATCTTCTATCAATAAAATATCATTGGAGGCCTCCAAGGAATTTGTTTTATGCAATTTAATATGACTTGGCGAAGACACTCAATCACTAAAATGTTAACTTATTACAAAATTTACTAAAATCGCTTATAATTTTTAAATCTGAAAGAATGTAGTGTTTTACTTGCAAAATAAATTTAAGATGCAAATATTAAAAAATTTGATCATAAGCGTTCAAAAATTAAGTATATATATCTAAGTGATTCAGGATATGCCCTCTATTTTTCTTATTTACAGAAAAGCTGACAAGTTAAGAAACTGCTTTTCTCTTAACGTTATTGCTACAATCTGAAAATGAATATATCCGGTTTAAAACAATGAATGAGATATTATTGTTTATCAACAAAAAGAACAAACACACAAAATATCGCACTCATATTTTGAAAATTTAAAAAAAGAGTGTAATTTAACTTTTGATTTCAGATATATTTCACAAATTATAGCTCTTAGGAAAATACAAATTTCTTACAATCGATGAGGCAGTGATAAGATAGTTCACGAATGTATAAAATGTTTCCATTAAGTTATTGAACAGAGGAATTTAAATCTCCGGTATTATTTTCGAACTAAAAATGTTTACCGTTCTACATGGACTTGGGAAAGAAAACCAACACCCCAGAATAACACGTCAATTCATTAAATATATTGTAAACGGAATTCCAGCAATGAGCATTGCAAACCCAACGCACATCGATATCAGGTTATCAACAAACACCAGGAAAGAGCAGACATACAACACCTTTTCCCCAATCTTTGGTACATTTGTAATGGGGGCGAGGGTACTACCCCCTGCCCTTGCTATACAAATAGGAGTCTTGTTCGGGCACGCGCCCCGTTGTAACCAAACTCTAGGACAGATGTTGTTGCATGCGCCATCTTTTGTAGGCATCCCCCCGATGGGACATGTGATCAGTACTGGCGCCACAATGTCGACCCTTGATTGAGAACTGATAAAAAGGGCTCTTGGAAAGATTACCTTTTAACAAAATCTTTTCATTGTCATGGTAGAGAATGATTGGATCAAAATATTTTGGGAAGTTTAATAGAATGTTGCTCTATATGCCCGTATTGGATTTAGAAAATTAAATGGTATGACCTTGCCCGTATACTTACGGGATGTTGTCAATGAATAGTTTGAATTCGGATAAGAGAAACGCTGTGTGTGTTGACATGACATCAATTGATGTTTTATTTAGTTTCTGCTGCAGTGCTATAATTCTATTTACTGACTTGTTTGTGTAGGGAATTTGCTTGATTTTTTTAACAGTGTAATATGTTACATTTTTGTTTAGTGTCAATATTTATTAAACCCAAAAATTTATATAGGGCGTACACAGTTTATCAACCCATTTATTTCTAGAGTATTTATTAACGCATTTATTTCTAGAGTATTTGTAAATTTCTCTGCAATTCGTATTGGTTATTTATTCATTCGGTTGGTTGGTTGTTTTCAGATTATCTGGCACTATCAGCAACACGAGGGTTATAATGCGCCGAAACATTCGTCATTAGACAAGCCAACATACATTTACAAACACCCATGTCTAACACGGGACTCGAACCCTCAAACTCGTGGTCTAGAAGCTCGCAAGCTAACCACTATACCGTTTGGTCGCGATTTATTCATTCGGAGAAAAATGTTTGAAGCTATAAAATTCTTTTAATGTAAATAGATATTTTAAAAAAGGTCGCTCATTCAGTATAGTGGTTATTGCATTAGACTACCACGCTGGTGGGTGTCCGTTAGAATCCGGGGTAAGACATGGACGTAAAGAAGTGAATGTACTAAGTTAGGGGCAACGATGGCCCTCCTAATGGGTGCCCTTTCACAAGTGACCATAGCTACCGGTCTTGTAGTGGCGAAGTGACTGCGAACATTAATCAAGTGACTGTAAGAAGTTGAGACCGCCATTAAAAAAAAATTAAATGACAGTGACATAATTTTATTAAATAAAAATATATTTACGTTTGAATTAGTCTCATTATACTGCATATGTCAATAGGTATTACGGTGAATCAGTTTTTGGCGAATGAAAAATAACTTAATAAAAGATAGGTATAATTTTCAACAAAGAACTACACATATCTTATAAGTAATTCTTATAATATTTATATAAATATTACAAGTATTGAATATTCATGTGGAATAGTTGTAGACTATTTAAAATAACATAATAAAAAATTAACATATTAAAATAAAGGCATTATTTTCAATAGAGTAATAAATTCTTTTAAAATTAAAGTAGAAAATTTATGTACGAAGAAAAAACCTAAAGTACTGTTATGTAGATTCCTATAAGAGAAAAGTAAAAATCAAATATTAAAAATTTAATTTGAATTTCAGTTTGATTATTCCTTATAGAAACAAATTAAAATAATGTTATTTTAACTTAAATTTAGTTATTATAATTAAATATTTCATAATAGTCGTTATTAATTTAGATAGTTTTTTAGATACAAATTGAATCTTTTGAATTCAGAAAAAATAATGAAATTAAATTTTAATGAAAAATACCCCCAACAAAAAGCCATAAATAAATAAAAAGTTAACATTTCTTGAAGCGCATTACCACTAAATAACAATATCAATTAATTTTTCCATACACGAGCATAATTATTCTCAAAAGCTTGGAGTACACTTCTCCAATTATTCATGTAAAATACAACACAAGAACATTCTTCACTAAAATCGTTTGTTTCCACTCAACATGCAGCCATATTTCAATTCGATAGCAAAATTGGTCTCTAAACCGCACTCAACGTGTAGTCTGTCTCCCAACAGCCCCAGCTACATGAATCAACTCTCGAACAATGATCTAACCACCACACGATCCATGTCCCAGTAATGGGCCCAGGGACACAAAATATTAGACGCATATAATAAATGGTATTCGCTTAAAGACCTTCATTAACTAACTAGCTGTCTATTTCGGGTGGCACGGTCATTTCAATAATTGAAACAGCTGTTAGCTTCATGGACTGGAGAGAGCAACCCGAAAAGAGTGGTCTTACCACTTCACTGGACACACGCTGATGAAATGTAATAATTACGCTGCCTGGAATTCATAATTACCCCAGACACGTTTCATTCGGCATTAGTTTGTAGGGGGTGGAACAAAGAATGGAATAAAAAAAAGGTTCCATGGAAAAAGTTAACACCCATTTTGGTGGAAGATTCCAGCTGTTGGAGAGTGGCCAAGCACCAAGCAGGTGATATCTGGAGGGAGATTTAGCAATTTCTTGATGAGATTCTTTTTTTTAAATGCGGCTCTTGTTTCAGGTTTGAAAGTGGGTTGTTATTAACTGTGTCAGTTATAATTAGTGCGGCCGTGAGTTTGTTAATTTCACTCGATGTAGCGTGTCGCTTGTGGTAGATGGAGTTGTTCTATGTAGATTTTCCATTGTTAGTGTTTGGCAGGTTGCTAGAATTTATAGGAAGTTTTGACTATTTTATCAAAGTGTTGTAGAAATGTGTGGCTGTGTGTGATATTAATTACTGGGGGACATCCATAACGATATTTCAAGGCAAACACATTCTTATTTTAACTTATTCATGTGTGGGTTTTTGAGTGATGCTCTAAAACTTTGGAATTCATTTAGACATTTATAGCTGACAAATTCAATGGGTGTTTTTTTTTTCTTTGTATTTGAGAATACAATAACTTTTTATTTAAAATATATGGTGTTTGAACTATTTAGCAAGGGGAATTTAGAAATGAATTTTTTGTTGTTGCTTACTTAAGTGTTTGGCTCTTAAATGTGAAGTCATCAGAAAAGTATAAAAATGTCATTTAAAAAAAAAGAAGGGGGAAAAAAAAAAAAAAAGAAAAAAAAAAAAAAACCTTATTGAACATAAGTGTCCATTTAACATGTTTCAAAATGCCATATACTAAATTGTAGCTATGTATTTTTAGAAATTATTTTATACAATTTTCGAATGTCGTAAGAATACGTTTGATCAATGCAAATGATTTCTGGGCTTTGCAAAAGTATTTTGAAATTTTATTATATTTTAATTCAAGTACTCAATGAAAGCTACTGAAATGCATAATAAAATAAAATAGTATACACATTATTTTACTATGTATTTCATATTAAGTAACAGACAAAAATACTAGTCATACTTTTATCCTGTTTTGAATAGCCATGATATATTTATTACTCACATTGGCCATTTTTTTTTGTAAAAAATATATAAGATATCAAAATATGTTTTCGATTAAATTGATAACGTTTTGGTTTTCTTAGCACTTTTCAGTATTATTTCAAAAAAGAAATCCATAAAAAAGTATTGAAGTAAAATGGGCTTTTCTTTGAAGTATATGATTGTTACGAAATTGAATTTTTATGACTTTTCATGTATTAAAGAGGATGTAAGTAATCATACAGAATATACATATCGTTTGTAATGGATTGAGTTTTGTAGTTTCCCAATGGATCTGAAATATCAAAAAAAAAAAAAAAAACCATGGGCTTTTTAAAAACGCCATTCGTTTGAATATAATTTTTCCTTTTTGTGAAAAAGTAATGTTGAAGCATCAGATATTAATCTTAATAAAAGAAAAAGAATTTAAACAGTCTAATAATAAAAAATTGACAACAATGAAAAGCAGTTAAAAGAAAAATCAATCAGAGATGTTTTTATGATATTTGTCTATACTTACATATAAATCGGTTGTTTATATTTTATTCATTTAATATATTTCTAAGAAAAAAATACAATGAATTTAGATTGATTGAGTTACAAATAAAGATCAAGACAACAAGAATGCCACTTATAATTTAAAATTTATAGTAGCGCAAGCACTACAAAGTTGAAAAAATATAAGAAAACATACTCAAACAATTTTTCAATTGAATTTAACTAACAATCAGGAAGAATTTTTTGTTCAAATAAAAAAAATACTTTAATAACTAAAATTGTATAAAAATATACAGGTTCGTCTTGTTTGCCTATTTTTTCATACTTCGCTGACAGACTTCCAGATTTCTTTTTTTCCCCTTCACTTCATATCATAATGAAATAAATAAATAAAATTATTGGAATTGAAATTTTTTTAGAAATATTATATTGGATTGTTTCGCTTGGGTTGCTTTCTATTTGAAAATATATTCCCCGTTCTTTTTCCCTTTTCGGAGTATAGCGGAAACTGCAGGATGAAGGGAAATTATTCTGTTTTTTATGACAGGAGTTCTAGTACTGCAGAACACATGATCCTTGCAGTTTTTCTGACTGAGATATGACTTTAGGGTTATATTTTGAAGCAGTTACTTTTATTTTTTATGTATTTTCTTACTATCAGTTTGGAGTGGGAGAAGTGTATGAAAATTTCGAGATTCAGTCGTAAAACGGCAGCCTCCTCACGAATTGAAAATCCCTATGTAGGGGAAAAGCTAAAGCTTGTGAAAAATAAAGGTATAAACGTGAAAAAAATAATATCCGGATCTTTTCTTTAGAGTTGATCTCGGCTGACAAAGAAACATCCATTGTGTATTTAAATGAGGAAGGGAAAAGAAGTTGAAATTGTTTTTGAGTAAGTATTGTAAGCACTATCATAACGTCAGTGAATGAGCCTGGAAGAAATTTTTGGATGAGGGGTGGAAGTAGGGCGTAATTTTTTCTTACATTTTTTAGTGTAGATTTTATACACTAAGAGTACTTCATGCGTACTAAGAAAATAAAAAGAAAGTAAACTTTTATCCGTTAAAATTTTTCTTTACGAATACATAAGGTGTGATTGCATAATGAGTATCCCAGTATCCCTATGAAATCTCAAATTATTGTTTTAGGGGTTAGTCTATTCGACAGTAAAAATGATTCTCGTTAGTACACGAGTTTCTGGGAAAACATTCAATTAAATGAATGTTTATGGACGATGACATTGAAAATTTTACATTTTAGTTTAATGCATATACCAAGGAATAGTTTCTTATACATGCTTTTTTTTTTTCTTAAATAACTTTTTTGAAAGACAACAAAGCATCAAATAATGATCTGTTGAATTGATGCACCGCTGGATGAAAATCCATTTACTGGTAGTTTAGCCACCGTAAACTAAGTTCAATTGGAACCTGCTGATATTCACCAGATAAGTAAATGTAGTTTTCATTGATTAACAATTTTACTAAACAATCGAAAGTTTTTTTTTTTTAAATTTGATTCTTTGTCTATTTTATTTTATTTATTTCAATTTCATGATTTCCCTTCCCAATACAGGATAATTTTACTAAAATTGTGGTCAATTGGAACTTATCTTATCCTTAAGGAATCTGGTTTTTAATTGATTCCTTCGCTATTTTATATGGAATTCATTGTGTTTAATTATTTACTAAGTTTTATAGTAAAATTTCTGATTGTTGCATCAGTACTGCCTAAGTGGACATATTGCATACAAAAAGATACGAGAAAAGCACTTTGAACAGATCTGCTAAACTTAATGAAAAAGTAAATTCTAACGAAAAATTATAAAATTTCTGAATATGCCAACAAATCGTGATTCACAAGTAATATTAAGCAATTGAAAAGCCGTATAGAAATTCGGCCAGTTTTCCTTCACCCATGAAAATTCCTTCACCCATGAGCATAATTCTATTGAAAAGGATAACTTTGATGAGGATATAGGGTATCCTTTGGATATGACTTTCCTAAGATTTCTACTCCAACGCAATTTGGACAGAAAAGGAATTCGTTCAAGGACCTTAAAATTGAATTTCGTTCCTCATTGTAACATTCATTAAGTGAGGAAATCACTTAAAATTTCTTATCACATAAATTTCTCATATGATGAATGTTTAAATGAAAATTTATATTTAAAGAAAACTTTAATTTTTATTTCTCCCCCAAAACTACTTTTTTTCGTATTTCTGCCATTGTGTCCAACATTTCTTATAAATGAGAACACGTATGACAAGTAAATAGTTTTCCACTTGACATCATGTCTGAGAGTGAAGGAATAACTACAAAATACATATATTTATATAAATTTCAAATTAATTAGTAAAATTGTTTATTTAAATATAGTAAAATGAGAAGAAGTAGTAATAATAATAATAATTAAAAAAAAAAAAAAAAAAAAAAAAAATGGCAAACATAAAAATACCAACCGCATAAAATTAATTCTTATCAGCCGCGTTTTGCAGCATATCATTTTTATTGTTCAAAGAAAACATTTAGATAAATAAATTTTCTTAGTAAGATTTTCAAACATTTAAATGATTAAAAAGAATTTTTTCCTTTTTACTTCTATATCTAAATTTATGCCATTGCCAAACGCTAAACTATAACAGTTGCTAGAATAGTAATCAAATGGTTTTCCTGCATTCGATCATGCTAAAGTATTTTATACTAATGAGCTTGTTATTAATATTATAAGTACCAATTAGTTAAGTAGTAAGCAATCTATTAATATTAATATTTTAAGAAGAAATTCCTGTTTTCTGGGATATATATACAATATCTAGGATTTATAAAAGATTTAAAAGCTTTAAGCAAGTGTTTCAGATATAAATATTCTTTTTTAAAACATTATGTGTCTTGGCGCAGTATTGATAATGTCAGTATTAAAATGTCATGGATAATAATAATGTAGTTGATAATTTAAGACTTTTTAATTTCAAAATAAATGAGTTAGTTTTACCAGGCCTTGAAGAAAATGAAAGAATTATCTAGGAATCTTATGACATGAACTATTTATAACATTCATTAGATGTCAAAACTAAATCATTTTGAATTTTAGTCCCTTTATTTTGTCGCCGAGGCACGAGTTAGGATTGATTTCTCTCTAGTGTTAAAACTAGGTAGACAAGATGCTGATCGTGACAAATTGCCTTACTTGGCTCGTGTGGCTTGATACACCCTGAATTATGAGACGCTTCAGATTATCCTAATTTGAGCTCGTTATTTTAGACATATATATTTAAAGTAAAATTTAAAGATGAGTAATTTAAATACAAAGATTCACTGCAATTTTAGTCATATTGCATATTCTCATGGGGATCAAAACTATACAAGAAAATTTTTGTGTATGAGCTGCACATGTAAATGATAAAGCAATATTTTTAGTGAGAAGCTCAAAACTATTTACTTTCACGAATCCTATTCTTAAATTAATTAAAATGAAATCTAAGAAAAGTACGTTCCAGAAAATAGTCCACAACTGTGCTATTTCTTACAATTCCACTCCAACTTAAAAGACTTTAATGAGACGTTTTAATTACCAAATTAAAACCGTCCCTCTGCACGAAACCTTTACCCTTTAGACATCATAGAATGTAATGTAACTAATTACAGCAACTTGAAAGTGGACGAGATTTTATTCAAATTTACTACACTTAACTGGTAAGATGCTAACGTTCCATTAAAAAAATAAGGTTTTAAGGATAAGTTATATGACTTAAACTTAACTCCACTTATTTTATGAGTGCTGTACTTTTAATTTACAATCATAGTGTGGGTAATATATTTTCCGTTTTGTTTTGTGATGACGATCTTTTGCATGTTTTAAATGAATAAATTCTAGGATGTTTGAAATGCCTATTTAAGATTAGAAGCTTGTTTAAAGTAATTTAGTGGTGATAAACGGGTGTTTAGCACTGACTTTATTTAATGAAGAATAAAAGTGTGTCAAAAATTTGGCTTATATTTTCTTTATAACGTTTAAAAAATACTCCATACAAGCAACGTATGATAAAATTAACAGTTTACATTTGTGACATTTTACCATATTTTTCTGTTTCAATGTGAGAAAAAAGTATGAAAAAGTTAGAAAAGTTAGAATAGATATAGAATGGAAAATGCTAAAACAAAAAATATTTTCTTACTTTTCACAATGCAAATAATAATAATAATAATAAAAAAAAAAAAAAAAAAAAAAATCCGGAAAACTTACTTATTATGCAAAAAGAGGAATTTTTGAAAAAGGAATTTTTCAATAATACGCATCTATATCTAACCTTTAAGAATAATTTAATGCTTAATAAGAATTAAGAATGTAAAAATTTAATACTCCTAAAATTTTTTAGTTAATATGTACTTTGGTTTGCTCGAAATCTGTGAAAAGTTACATCTAGAAGTTTTCAATTTCATCACTTATTGTTTGTTTTAGTTACTAAAATACTACAATTTCGTTTGTTTAATTGTTAAAAATTACCTATTTTGTTTATTAGTTAGTAATTTAGTCAAATGCTTATTTTAGTCAAGTTAAAAATAAAAAATAAATGGGACTAGTTAGAAAACACGCAATAATAGAAAAGATATTTCTTTTATTATATAACACAGGCCAACAAAAACAATTTTTTTTATTGATGCAAAAGATTTTAAAACTGATTTGAGCTATATTTGGGGTGCAGAATCTAAATATCAAATCAGTTTTTCTCTATCAGCTCTACTTTTTTTAGATCAGTGCTTCTTTAACGCGCAGTTCTACGCGAAATGTGCAATTCTAACTTCATTTAGATAAGTCCTGAATCACATATACAAGGGTCGGCTATTATTTCTGTTTTGTATGTATTACTGGAATCAATCAAAACAACTGTAGCAACTGGACTTATCCTAATTTAGTCTCTGCAAGACGCCTGGTCCTTCATTCAGAGGAAGTGCCGATACCAACGTTTCCCCAGGTACCAAAGCTCTGCAGGAACGAGTATTGTCCCTTTGATCACCCTTCTAATATTAATGAAGGTGATATCTTGTGATGGTGTATCTTCAATTCCTCAACATTTCAACCAGTATGAATTAAATTGCCTCACCAGAGATCTCAACTTTTTAAAATGAAGCTTCAGAATTACTAGTTTCCAGGTTGAAAGAAAAAAAAAAAAACACTGGAATAAGGAATAAGGTTTTTGGTAAGGAACTGGAATAAGGTTTTTACCATACAAGAGAAAAGGATCTGCTAGTCTTCTTTTCTTAAGAAGACAATCTTGTAGTTTGTTACGAAATTAGAGAACTCCTAGAAAAAATGGGTCTTCTTGAATATTTTCCAGGTAATTGGTTCTTGTTTATTGACAGCTCAAAGCAAAGTTTGAAATGTGTCCTTCCTTTTACACAATGGGAATAAATGTGGTTCAATACCAATTGTTCAATCAACAAAAATGAATGACGAATATAACACCATAGCTTTGGTTTTGGAGAAGATAAAGTATCATGAACATCAATGGGTGATTTTTGTGGACTTAAAAATCGTAAATGTTTCCTTCGACAGCAAGATAGCAAAGTGGCTGCACAAAATATTCTTGCTTTTTGTGCCTCTAGGATAGCAAAGATAGAACACATCACTGGGTTAAAAAAGAGTAGCCAAACAGAGAAAACATGGACGTTGGGGAAAATAATGTCATGACCGATCTCTTAGTTGAACTAGAGAAAATCATCTTTCTTTCACTACACATTAAGCTGGGCCTTATGAAGCAGTGTGCAAAGATTCTTGATAAGAACGAATCAGGCTTTGTATATATAGAGAGGGAGGGTGGGGGGATGTCTCAGTTGAGTACGGGAAAAATTAACGCAGGAATATTTCATGACCCTCAAATAACACAACTCATTAAAGATCCTGTCTTCGTAAATTCGGTGAAAGGGACTGAGCGAAACGCCTAACTTCATTTGTTGCAATTGTCAGAAATTTTCTGGGCAAACGCAAAACTGAAATTATGTTGTCTGGTAAACAAGATGTTTAACACTTTAAAATCCTTTGGTTATAACATGGGTATTAAGGTTGTTGAGGTTGGTTGAGTTAAGGTTACAGTCACTAAAACCATTTTCCTGAAAATTTAGGAGACAACAGTGAGGAATAAGACGAAAGATTTCACCAGCATATTAAAACTATGGAAGACTACTACCAAGGAAAATGCGATACACACGTGATGGCAGATTACTTCTTGAGTTCAAAAAGGGACTGTTCCAAAATAAATTCAAGAATGTCACGAAAAGAAACTTCTGATGTGTTCAGTGACTATAGTTAGTTTCGTCAATGACATTTTCCTCTATCTTTGTATATAGTAATAATTTTATGATATAGTATTAAAAAATTCTTGTTTAGTTTTTTATTTGATCCATGGACTTAACTTAAAATAGTGTAATGTATATTTGGGTAATTCTCTGCTGTGCACATGAGACATTTTGGCTCTTTTTTCTACTCGGAAACAAATTAGAATTCTAAAATTATGATGAATTTAACGGTTATGTTTTTGTATTATGTAACTCTAGTTGGTGACAAAGTTATATTCAAAAATAATTATTTTAACTAGGTCAAATATACATTTAAATGCCACCAACGTATGGGTTCGTGCTTCGGTGGATAAAAATGTATATTTGATCTAGTTAAAGTAATTATTTCTCCATATAACTTTGTCACTATATAATATTATACACCGCGTTGCATAATGATAGAACCACCATGTATTTTTCGCCTAGCATACAGTAATTGGAATAAATGATTGAAATAAATATTTTTATTGAAAATATACAAAATAAGAATGACAATAACAAAGTAAAAACATTACTCATGTTTATATTTTCATGTAATAAAATAAAAAATAAAAATTTTAGGTTGCAAAATGATAGTACCACCCCTACTTTTTAGTGGAATAATCGATCCCAGAGAAGCATGCGCAGTTGGGTTTCAACAAACAGGTATATAAAAGCTTCGTTTGATCAACTAACGTAACCTTACTTGCATTTATTGTGAGCACGCATAGTTTATTGATTTGAAAAAGTGTCACTAAGTATGCGGGTAGGAAAAATCCGTTATCTGATTTCGAAAAAGGACAAATTTTATGCTTTGAACCAAGCAGGATTGTCTTCTCGGAATATAGCAAGACATAATGGGCGTTCACCACACGTGGTTAATAATTTTCTACATCTTGGATCCAAATATGCGACAAAGAAATCCACTGGAAAACCTCGAAAGCTAACAAAGCGGCAAGAAAGGTTAGTTGTAAAGAAGTTAAAAGCTGGTGAAACATTGAACAGACTATCATAAGACCCCACCATCAAAGTTCACAAGTCAACTTTATCCAGAATAGCTCAGCAGAACGAACATCTTGAGTACACGAAAATGAAAACGCAACCGAGACTTACAGATCTTCACAAACGAAAAAGGATGCAATGGGCTAAAGAACACATGACTTGGAAAGAACAGTGGACTCAAGTAGTGTTCAGCGACGAAAAAAAATTCAATCTAGATGGTCCTGACGGGTGGGCATTCTATTGGAGGGATCTCCGAAATGAGCCACACATTTTTTCTAAGAGACAGTGTGGGGGAGGATCGTTAATGGTTTAGGCTAGATTTGGCAATGCTGGGCGGACTAACATTGCCTTCCCTACTGGTCGAATGAGAGCAATAGACTATCAAGACCTGCTGGAAGAAAATGTGTTGCCTTTTGGAGAAGAAATTGGAGGTCCATTTTGGAAGTTCCAACAGGACAATGCTAGCATTCATGTTGCAAACTTGTCTTGGGAATGGTTCCTGGACAACGGAGTGCAGGTTATCGAATGGCCTGCATGTTCTCCTGACATGAACCCCATGGAAAACGTCTGGGGTATTCTAAGCAGGGCCGTATACGCCAACGGCAAGTAGTATTCAACGGTTCAAAAATTGAAAGACTCCATTATTACAGAATGGGAAAATCTGAATGCAGATATACTCAAACGCTTAGTCGAAAGCATGCCTAATCGAATTTTTGAACTTATAACCAAAAAGGGTGCTCTTACAAAGTATTAACTGAAAGTGGTTCTATCATTTTGCAACCTAAAATTTGTATTTTTTATTTTATTACATGAAAATATAAACATGAGTAATGTTTTTACTTTGTTATTGTCATTCTTATTTTGTATATTTTCAATAAAAATATTTATTTCAATCATTTTTCCAATTACTGTATGCTAGGCGGAAAATACATGGTGGTTCTATTATTATGCAACGCAGTGTATCAAATACAAACACAACTATAATAGTCCAGGGAATAGAGACATTTTGCCTTGCAAAAGGTTATGTAGTTTTGATTTTTTAATATGTTATAAAGGTTGGTTTCGTGGTTTATAAACCAAGTTTTCGACCTCTTAACCCTTGTGCGTTCTCCGTGGTGCACCAAAAACTGAGCCGTTTTTCAGTTTATACGTCATAACTCTTTGCCAATGCATCTTAGAAAGAAATATTATATTCAAAAGTTGTATAATATTAAACTATCTACAACTTTTGTATACTAAGTTTAACTTTTTCGTAAAAATGCTACTTTTTTAAGATTTTTGTCCAGTTTTTTTATTATATCTTCATAATGGTACGTTTTAGAGAAAAAGTTTGGATATAAAAGTTGTAGAGCAATCAATTTCCTACAAGTTTTCAATATAAACTTATTTTCTAGGACTAATAACAAAGGAGTTACTCTGCTTTGTGTATTTTCCGTGGTGCACCACAAAAAATACGCTTTTCAGTTTATAGATCATAACGCTTTAGCAATGCATTTTAAAAACAAACATTACAGTTAAAAGTTGTAGAATATTAAATTTTCTACAACTTTTGTGAACAATTTGCTTTTGTAAAGCTATTATGTAAAGTGTTACGTAGCATCTAAGTAAAAACTTTTTCGTAAAAATGCTGCTTTTTTAAGTTTTTTGCCGAGTTTTTCAATTATATCTTCATAACAATAAGTCGTAGGGAAAAATATATTATACAAAAGTTGTAGATCTATAAATTTTCTATAAGTTTTATACAAAAAAGTTACTATCTAGGACTAATAACTAAGGAGCTACTCTTCTTTGAAGGTTTACGAGATGATAACCTATAATATTTTATGTATAGGTAGGGGTTTAAAAATAGCTTCTTACTGCATAATCTGACAATTTTAATAAAAAACATAAAACAATATATATATATAATACTAATGATAATGTAAAATAAAAAGTGGAAATATATTAAATAATGTATATATCTATATACAATAACGGTAATATCAATTTACCATTTTCGCCATGGTGCACCAAAAACCTTCTGAATTCTGAAATTTTGAATTTTTTTCAGTATACCGATCATATCCTTTTTCCACTGCATTTTATAGGGAAAAAAATTATATTTTAGGTTTGTAGAGTATTAAATTTTCTACCACTAATGTATGTGCAAAATTTGTTTTGTAGTACTATTGTATGAAAAACAAATTGTATGAAAAGCATCAAAGCAAAAACTCTTTCGTAAAAATACCATTTTAAGATTCTTGTCGAGTTTTTAGATGATATTCATAAAAGTATATCATAAAAATTGTAGAACCCTAAATTTGCTGCGTTTTATATACAAAGTTATTTTATAGGACTAATAACAAAAGAGCTACTTGGTAAGATCTAATATTAAAAACAATTTCTTACTGCAAAGCCTGACAAGTTTAATAAAAAATAAAACAATATAGGTATTAAAATAATAGTATTATAAATCAAAAAATATAAATATTATAAAAATGTATGTGTCTATATATAATAATAGTAATATCAATAAAACTTACAATTTAGAAAACTTATAAATTCTTAAATTTAGTTTCGTTTAGCCACGAAGGCTTGGCTAGATCCTCCGCTACTTCTTGATTTAAGAATTCTGTTGGGTCGTCTTCATCGTTGTCATCAATTATGATGTTCGCTATATTGTCACAGGTTTGTCCATGACAGCCTTTACATATTATGGAGCACTTGAAACCGGCCTTTCTGCAAACGCAGGCCTTAGTGCATCCTATGTTGCGCTGGCTGAAAATGTAGGTCAGAATTGTTTGAGGAAATGAATCCCTGGTGGTTGTAATAGGAAGAAGTCCTTTACTGTCCTTCTTCCACCCACAGACCAGATGATGTTTCAATTGGCCCATCCATGTCTTTACTTGATGGTATATGCGAAAGACATGGTGCGTAGCAGCTTCTTGGGTCGGAGGTAGCTTTGACAGATTTAACTTGCTCCCAGTTGTTGATTTGGAAAATTGCTTATAACGTAAAGCATCTCAAGTTGTTGCCCTGTGACCACCAAAGATAGCAACAAGAATGCTTGATACTACTTCTGTCATGCTTGAAACACTGGCATTAGGATCTAGGAAGATCTTTGCAAATTCTTGTAATATTGGATATGATGAATCAGCCATCATTACAACTCATGTATTCCAATATTAAGTAACTGCACTGAGTGGTTGATATTCTGTCGGGATGATTAGTGGTGGGGAGGGTTGAGAATGGTTTTTCGGTTCTTCAAATCTTCTACCCTGAATTCTGCAGTGGCAAATCTCAATCAACAGTATATGGTGTTTTCGCGGAAACTGAGTCCTTAAAAGAATTCCTTTACATGTCACTAATGCCACCCGACTTGTTATTTTTCTATTCTATCTCAAAAGATATGTACCCCACGTAGTTTAGAATCAGTCACTTGAATGCAGCATATTTCTCATTTTTATTTCCGAATGCAGAAATTTTTGGTGCATCACGACAAAGTGGTAAATTTTATATTACTATTATTATCTATAGATATATACATTATTTAATGTATTTCCACTTTTTATTTTACATTATCATTAGTATTATATATATATTTTTTTATTAAAATTGTCAGACTATGCAGTAAGAAGCTATTTTTAAACCCCTACCTATACATAAAATATTATAGGTTATCATCTCGTAAACCTTCAAAGAAGAGTAGCTCCTTAGTTATTAGTCCTAGATAGTAACTTTTTTGTATAAAACTTATAGAAAATTTTTAGATCTACAACTTTTGTATAATATATTTTTCCTACGACTTATTGTTATGAAGATATAATTGAAAAACTCGGCAAAAAACTTAAAAAAGCAGCATTTTTACGAAAAAGTTTTTACTTTGATGCTACGTAACTCTTTACATAATAGCTTTACAAAAGCAAATTGTTCACAAAAGTTGTAGAAAATTTAATATTCTACAACTTTTAAAATTAATGTTTGTTTTTAAAATGCATTGCGAAAGAGTTATGATATATAAACTGAAAAACGTATTTTTTGTGGTGCACCACGGAAAATACACAAAGCAGAGTAACTCCTTTGTTATTAGTCCTAGAAAATAAGTTTATATAGAAAACTTGTAGGACATTTATTGTTCTACAGCTTTTATTCACAAACTTTTTCTCTAAAACGTACCATTATGAAGATATAATAAAAAAACTTGACACAAATCTTAAAAAAGTAGCATTTTTACGAAAAAGTTTTGACTTTGATGCGACATAACTATTTACATAACAGGTCTACAAAAAAACTTAGCATACAAAAGTTGTAGATAATTTAATATTATACAACTTTTGAATATAATGTTTGTTTCTAAGATGCATTGGCAAAGAGTTATGACGTATAAACTGAAAAACGGCTCAGTTTTTGGTGCACCACGGAGAACGCACAAGGGTTAGGAGGTCGAAAACTTGGTTTATAAACCATGGGACCGACCTTTATAACATATTAAAAAATCAGAACTACATAACCTTTTGCAAGGTAAGACCCCTTTTTCAGTCTCTATTCCCCGGACTATAAGAATTATAAAATTAAAATGAATCCAATCTGCTTACGAGTAGAAAATAGAGCCAAAACGTCCTGTGCGTCAGCTAGAGAGTTTTCCATTTTATTGAAATGCGATATCTTAAAAATTCGAGCTGATGGGCAAAAACTAAGGCCATGTTTGAATTCAGAGCATCAAATTCATTAGAAATCAGCTCAAAATACCCCGTCACCAAAACCACTGTTGGCCTGTGTAATACATAAAATATTTCAATAATTAAAAAAAAACGAAAAAAAAAAAAAAAAAAAAAAAAAAAAACGTATAAAGCAAAGTAAACATCAATTTAAAAATTAAAATATTTCAACGAAAAATAATTTACTAAGAACAATAGTTTTAACCAGAAAGTTTCTGAACTGCTGAGAAACACTTCTAAGCCATTTGTTAAACAATTGGATTAAGCTGAAGCCGGACAGACTTTCACCTATGGCTTCTACATTACCATATTTTAACATAGATTATCATAGTTTTATTATTTGTGTTGTACTTTGGCTACCGAACTTTTTACGATTAGAAATTTCATAACACACTAAAACTACTTTTCAAAATAATAATATTTATGTGAGTTATTTTATAATATTAAAGAATTCTTAAGCACATAACGAGAAACTTTTATCGTTAAAAAGGTTTCCAAAGAAGTCGTCTTATATAAGTGCGTAAATGGTGAAAACTTGTGTTTTGTTTATTAAATTTTATTTACAGTTATTTTGAAGTTTCCTAAATAGAAATATAGAAACAGTAATCTATAAACTATAAAATATTTTTATTTCATACTTGAAAACGGAACGTAATCTTCACCTATAAAGAAACGTATACCACACAATAAAAAAAAAAAAAAAAAAAAAAACAGTAATTAATTTATATACTTATGTTTTAATAATAAACCCTACTTATGTTTTAATAATAGAAAATAAGGCCTTAAACTGTAAATACCTTTAACTTTTAACCTATTAATATTTAAATTTTTTTTCACAAAATGGCAAAAGAAGATAATAATAATAATAATAAAAAAAAAAAAAAAAAAAATAAAAAAAAAAATCCTGTAGCTATTGTATATTGTGTGTATGATCATGTAACTATTCTATATTATATGTATGATACTGTAACTATTGTATGCAAATTATTTTCTATTTCTATATACGTGTGTATATATATTTACTCGACCAACCCTGTTGGGCCTTGAGCCTGTTGTTGGTCTTAAAATTTGTATTTGTATAAATGTTCAAAGTAAATAGTATTTTTTTTTAAATGTACCTTAAAAGAATTTTTTTTTAATATTATTTAAATACGGAATCAGTTGCGTGAACCTACACCCTTAAATTTTTAGTGAATAAATTTTAATTTTAATTTTTTGTTGTTCAAAAAGTTATCAAATACGAATTATACACTAAATAGAAATTCGATTAAGACAGAAAAGTTTACTTAAGAACAATGGCAAACTCAAGCTTCCCTAAGAAAAACAAAGTTTTTGAAAAATAATTTTCTGCGCGAGTCTTCAATTAAATCAGCAACTTTTAAAATACCAGATGAAAGCACTTAAAAGCCCGCATTTCACTCAAGTTCGAGACAATTGTTTCGATATCCCACAAACTTCAGCACACACAAAAGTCGGGATATTTTGAACAACAAAAATACCAGTAATTAAAGTTACTTGGCTTCCGATCATTCACGGAAAAGCACGGTTCAAACCACCCTTTTTTCCCCCTTTCCTTTCGCGGGCGACTTAGGGTGATTGATGATCGAATCGTCAAGGAATGGCAAGAGCATTCTCGATCACATTCCACACCAGACCTTATCACGCCTTTTTAGGCATTTGGTACATCGATCTTCCTGATGCGTTAAATTGACTGGTTTCTTATCAACAGCAGCACATAACAAGGTAATGATAACACTTGCTTGTGATGTAATAAAGCAATCAGTCAGATATATGGCTTTGAAATCACATCATATGAATTTGCTCACTTTATTTAAGAAACATTTTGATGTCTTATAGATACTACGTCTTACTACGTAAGTCTTAAAATAAGAAGAAAGGTTTCTCCTATTTTAATATTATATTGTATATTTATGGTTGAATGATGTATAGATTAGAGAAGTTTTACTATATAAAATAAGATAAAATAAGATTTTTTTCGGACTTTATTGAATGTTTACTGTTTTATTTTATTCAATAAAGATGCAAAAATAGTGTGACATACTAAGAAGTGACTTACCAGCTTTATTACATAACTCATTCTTAGAATGAATGGTTAGTTATTTAAGCAGTTGCCACGGTCTTCTCGTCACGTTAAATTAAATAGTTTTAATATAAAAACCACACATATTAAAGTTAGAATAGCACTTTCTAAAGCAATTACTGATACATATTTCGGTGAAAGAGTATCGAAGGAACTTATCGCTTTCTTTCTAGAAAACAGCACCACCAGCTTTATTTTCTGTATTTATAGAGGGTGTGCGTATTATTTCTTCCACAATGAAAGTAATAAAGTTTGAAGTAGAAAGGAAGTGATCCTATAATTTATAATTTTATTTAGTTTATAAAAATTAATATTCATTCGAATTGAAAATTTAATTTTATGTTGCGAAAAATACATGTTAATAACTTTGAAGATTTATGCTTCAATAAATTTACAGAATCGAATATTTCATAGTTGAGATAACTCTTTTTAGAAATATTGATGACATTACGTAGAAAATTTTGTTTTGTATATATGTTTTTAAAGTTGATATCATATGTATTTAGTGCAATTTAAAATATTTTTTGCCAATCTGTGATTTCAGCAATAGCACCTTATGCAACAACTTTATCCTTAAGACTTCATCTAATTAGCAAACAAAATATACAATTTGGAAAATGTACCCAACTAAAAGAATATAATAGATTTCATTTCTCAATATCATTTACTAAACATGAAATGATTTACTATTCTTCGTGACAAAACGTTTTAAAGACTTTTTTTTTATAGAAATAAAGTTAAACACGAAGAAGAAAAAACTTTTCGACATTTTCTTCCCTTAAAATAGTGCGCCGATAAGCTCGAAAAAGAGAACTTTTAGTAGGGTCGTAAAACTTTATGGCTATTTCAAATGATTTGATATTCCGCAGCATTAAATAGCAGTCAGTCAAGCTCATCTTGGAAGCAAGGCATTCAAACGAAGGGCCCTCGACTTTTAAGTATTTTCTGAATAAGTTAATGCATAAAGATGTTTCTTTTTTTCAACCCATAAATCATATAAACTCTTAGTTTAAGTTTATTTGGTGCAAGAGAAATGAATACATAATCCTTCCGAAGATACTTTGTCTTCACGTTTTTCTTGGGAAAAATTCAATTAAAACCGTAAACAGGATCAGTTTTTTCTTTTAATAAATGAAGGATGTGGTTCAGTTTCTTTAAAAAAGCAATAACTCTAAAATTGTGAAGGGATGCATTATTAATGAATAAATGCGAAGTTGGTTGTTTTTTAAGACGCTCTCAAGTGGATGTTATACTCAGAGTGTTTGGTACTCTTAAAAATGATCAAGAGAGTCCTGGTTTTGTTAAGTTAAAATTATTAATGCTCCTTAAGGAATTATTTACTTGAAAAGTCTTAAGTCGAAAACCTTATCGACTTTTTTTTTTACTCTTAATAGATCAAGTATTTTCTTCGAATAAATATTAAAAATAAATTAATATTGAACACTAGGGAAATAAAATGCTTTTTGTGTATCTTTCACGTAGATGCTTATATTACTGTCTGAAAATATACTAAGCAACGTATGATATCTAGTACCATTTGTATTTGGAATGCTTGTTATCTATTGTTTGTTAGGATTACTCTTCATTTTGTATTATTCTTCGTTTGGTAATCTAATAAGCATATATTAACTATTTGCATTTTAAGAATACATTTCTAAACTAATTGCTATAACTAAAATAAAAATTTAAGTTTTTCAATTACGATTTAAATGTAATTTTAAGTAATATTTTGATAAGATACAGTTAATAATATTGGAATTTCATACTGAATTAATATTTACTCTTAAAAGATTGAATTTCATCTCCACCCAGTTCAGCCAACAAACCATAAACGCTGGTAAACAAATAATTTTTGTCTAATACTCAAAATTTTCAAATTTTTAAGTTTTTACTTAAACTGAATTTGAACAACTTTATAAAGCTAAGAACTGTATCTTCATAAAACTGTGAAAGTTTATTAAGGAAATGTATTAATTTATTTTAGAGATATGTTTAAATATGTAAATTTAGCAGCAGAAAATCTCATCACCATCCTTAGTCATGAAGAAATGATATAAATAGTACATTACCTTAATTTTGTTTTTGGGATTAATAATTATGGACTAGTCATAACTTGAGATAAATACACCAAAAAGTTAATTTTCATTATAGTTTTTTTTAAAAATAAAATAAATGTTTTTGTATTGTCACTATATTTGTGTAAAATAATTTTTTTTTCATTCTTAACATAAAAATTATACTCAAAATAAAGATAATTTTTCAAAATATTGATAGTACTGAGTAGTTAAAAGTGTATCGATAAAATACTGAATAATATGGGAAATAAGGAAATTACTCTTATGATGAAAATAACATGGATAGTAACCATATTTAAGCAATAATAAAGATTTTTTTTCTTTAGATTACAAATTTTGAGTCGAAGTTTATCGAACAAAACAATATAGAACGTAATTAAACCAAATATAATTTAATGCAACTAAATGATATTAAGGATGGTAATAACAACGATGACATATTTTTACTCCCCGCCAGTGTCAGCAATCTTAAATAAAATATATAAAGATATTTCCAAGCAATATCATTATTCCAATCCCAACCCTTAAATGGCTTCTACTCTTATAGTATGTTATTTAGTGGATAAGAAAGGATGTAAAAACTATTTAAATGTAATAACACAGAAAGCTATTAACTGAAATTTACTAATGGAAAATAAAAAATTATCCATTAAAATGTTTTATTATGGGGTGGTGTTGTAGACGTAGGATAGCAAACTGGATGTTTTGGGAGAATGACGCATATATTTGAGATGATAATTTATATTTTTGAGGTGTTCAGAACTGAGCACTAAAACTAGAGGCTAATGTACAGCTGTGAAATTTGGTTAAAGTTGAGACTAAACAAAGATAAAATATTCGAAATTGGTGTAGTTAAAGAAGGTGGAAACGTGAGCGAAAAAGGGCTGTTTTTACACTTTTTTATAATAGTTTTCCTTCACGTTGATAATGTTACAGGTCAAACAACAGCGCAAAATCTCTTGACACATGGTTCATTTTGATTGTATTCGTTGTTATTGCAAGCCTTTGTAAACATTAAAAAAAAATAAACGTATTGTATATTTTTGTAAACTTTAATAATGAATTGCTAGAAAGGTTTTTATTGAACAACGTTTACTTGAAACGTTACTTGAAAAACGTTACTTTTACGTTTACTTGAAAAACAATGATCATACATGACGAAACTTTCTTAAGGGCCAGTTTGTCATCCAGTTAAGAACAGGGATTCTAGAATTTGAGCTTGAAGTATTAGAGAAGACATCGAGTTTGATTCCCGATCACAACCAGTATAAATCCCTTTGGAATATTGGTAGAATTTGGGAATTTTACCGGATAGAAATTTTGATTCGGAACGAAACATGAAATAAACAAACTACAAAAAAAAAAAAAAAAAAAAAAAAAAAAAAACCCATTGGTGTGTACCTAATGGGGGCTGGTGCACATTAAATCTGTCGTGGCCTCAATGTCCTCTCGTTGAAGTGGTGGGGTCGGAGAGAGGGGTTTACACTAGAAGATTTTGATCTCGCATTCTTCTAGATGCTCAAAATTACGAGACGTATTTGGCTGTGTTAAGCACTTTATAAGTGGCAGAAATAGACAGTCGGTAATTCCAAAAAAACAAAAACAAAACAAAACACTAAGGGGACGAAAAAGGTCATTGTTAAGTTGTTAGTTTTGTAGTGAAATCAGAAGTTTGATACTCGCTAAGTTACAAGGGCATCTTGTTATGTATTAATAGCATGCAATTAGTTGGAGACCAATATCTATTTCACAACTATTTCGAGCTGAAAACTTAGTGAAATTTTTTTTTACAAACTCAGTTAATTTTTTTTGTTTCGATTATAAATGTATGTTTTAAATGAAATAGGCAATTTTAGACTTTTACTTTAAAAAAAAAAAAAAAAAAAAAAAAAAATTGAAAATAAGAGTCTTTTATTTCTTCAGTGAAGAAAATAAAAGCATCTAATATTGGGGTGAACTGCTTTCATTAAGAATAATTCTATGAAACCACAAGAGCAAGACTGCTTTATTTCACGATATTTTACATGATAATGTGATAATTTACTTTTCTTTCTATCACGTGAATTAGTAAAATATAAAAATAATCTTTTGTTAAGATCACTAACACAAACGGCTAATTTTAACATAGTTTTCACGAAATAAATTTTTTGTATCAAAGGCGATTAAGTTAAATCTAATCACCAAAAAGCGATGATGTTCACATTTTGCAAAAGTTTCTATAATAATAAAGCTTCTATATTAAGAACTTTATAGAATAAAGGGTAAAAATATGAAACGGGTTTTTAAAATCTAGTCCATTTTATTATTATAATACTATTTTCTGATTTTTTTTTTAAATTGGTTATAATCCAAGAGTTTTTAAAATTAATCACTGTAGAAGTTTTTATATTTTTTTTTTATAAAAGTAAATATAAGCTACTTAAAATAGAATGTCATAAATTTAATAGACAGGATGTTCTTGTTGAAAATTTATTGAACAATATATTTTAGTACATAAAAAAATCATTTGTCCTTCTTTGAAATTCAAAAATTTGTAGAATGAAAACATGAAAAAATTTGGAATATAGAGACAACTAGTTTACAGGAAAATTGTTGATTTTATAAATGTAGATTATGTGAAGAACGAATTTAAATATGTTATTATTTTTGTTCACTGGACCCCTTTCTTACTGTGTATTCAATAATATAAGTTTAGGGCTATTCTTATAATGAATGATGTATCTAAATATATATTTGAGAGTCTAAAATTCTGCTGCGGGATGATTGAGGGTGTTTTTGAAATGAGCCATAAGTACCAAGTTAGAATCATGTTTTTTTCAGACTTAGTATAAGCCAAAATTCAGTTATTCAATTTTATTACGTGTTTGATATTTATTAGAGTAATAATAATAATTAACCATAATAGACCATATAAATCATAGTAATATTTCGTACGACCATATGAATTTCTAAGCTTTGCTTAATTTATTTTATTACGGAGAACAGTGAAAGTGTCTCAGATTACTAATTAGAATAGCAAAGTTACACTATTTAAATAGAGATAAAATTATGTAGATAAAATCTATATTATATTTATCCAGGAATTAGGGTTTATTTTAACAACCTAGTATCTATAATAGTAGCTTAAGCAATCTATGAGAGGTTGAGCAAAAATAGTTTTAGCAGTATATTCTATATCTATAAGTTCTTTAACCATCGTATTGTTTGATTAAAAAAAAAAAAAAATGCAAAAATATATCTTAAACAAATTAACAAAGTAAACAAATGCAAGAAATATTTCTCAGATCAGAAATAAACATTTCTAAAACTATCATTAAAAAATTTGTATCAAAGCTCACATTGCAAACATAAAATTGTAAACAATTTTTGTGTCGAAAATCCCTCTACACCAAACATAGTGTCAACTAATTTCTAAAGTACCTACAATGTCACAATCCAATTTGTAAAAATATCTCTAACTTTTCGGTAATTAGTCGAAAATTGAACTTAAGAAAACAAAGCGAAAATTATCATCGCGTTACATACAACTCACAAAGCGACCAAAGACCCAAACCTGCAAACCAACCACGCCTCGAATCCTGAAACTTTTTTGTCCCGAGTAATCAGTGCATCATGATTGATTGCTTGACATCCACGGGAAGTATACATCACTAATCAGTATTTTTATGAAGAGAAATCCCGATCACAGATCTGATCGAATATGAACAATGAGGGTTCATTAACATCAACAAGTATGAATGATGACAATGTTAATTCACTGATTAAGAGGAAAGGGATGATTCACTCACGTGTTCGCTGCTCTCTCTGATTAGTGTTATTTTTGCAGGATTTAATTTTCGTCAAGTCACTGCTGTAGTTGATAGGGTTCGGTGATTAATGATCGGGTGGCATGAAGCAGGAAATCGAAGTAGAAAATAAAGACTTGTGTAAGTTATTCAGTCTGATACTTTGTTTTGGAGAATTTCTAGTTGTGTAGCTATTAGGAGCTTGAAACTAGATTAAAAATTTAATATTTTTGATTAAGTTCTAAAAGTGCTGATATATCCAAATATGTATTCTATTTTTTTTAATAAAATTAAATAGATTAATGGTGCGGATAGTCTTTCAAATTAACGCGTTTAGTAATTCCGGATACAGTTTAGTTTATCACTTAAAACTTTAAAATGAAATTACGAAATATAGTACGTCAAATAGCAACCTACAGCTATTTTCCCCCAATATAGCTTCAAAATATATTTGTGGTTTAAAATCGCATTAGAGAAAAACAATTGAAAGTTAGAAACATAGATGATGTTATTTGTTATCGTTTTTTCCGAAGGGTTAATAAGATAGGGAATTTAATCAAGCGTTCATAATGATTAAATATAGGAATTGCAAAGAAATTTAATGATTGTTTGATTAAGATTTAACTGAAGTTTTATACGCATGTACATGTACAGATTTGATGGGACAAAGTTGAGACAAATAATAATAGCACAGCAATATAGATTATGAAGCCACAAGCTAAATTTGTTTTGGCCGACCAAACGGTATAATGGTTAGCGTGCTAGCTTCTAGACCGCGAGATTGCGGGTTCGAGTCCCGTGTTGGAATGGGTGTTTGTAAATGTATGTTGGCTTGTCTAATGACGAATGTTTCGGCGCATTATAGCCCTCGTGTTGCTGACGGCGCCAGATAATCTGAATACAACCAACTAAATTTGTTTTGGCTGTCAATACAATATTGCAATAAAATCTATTTTTAATTCACAAAAACTTAAAATATTTATATAGTAAGATATAATCATTGGGTTAAGGCACATTTTAAAATGAAATGGGTAGGCAAGTTATGAAGATATTAATAATATCGATAAGTTTGGTAATACGTGTTAAATATGAATTTCCTTCTGAGCAATGCTTGATTTATGTTCCGAAACGGATTATTATTTAATTTTTGCTTTTTAAGAGACGTTTTACCATTATACTACCTGAGCTCCAATTAATAAGATATAAGCTAAATGAGGAAGATATGACTAAATGAGGAAATGACAGCGTATAAAACAAATGTTTACTTAGGAATAAATCGAATAAAGCCTTGTGACATTTATATATTCGTAGTTGTATTTTAACAGACTAATTAGATTATCATCTTCAATATTGACTCTCAAAACAGTGTGCAGTTTAATTTTTTGATGTATAAAACCCCAAAAAAGGCACGATGTTCTCTTCACCAAGGAAATACCAAATTGCTTTGCATACGAAGAATATACAGGATATTAAATACAATATAATTTAAATAAAGGATGATTCAAACATGAGAAATTTTGCTATAATGCTTTATGATTGTATGAAACGAATTGAGAAAATTAAATATACTTTGCGCGATAGCAATATATTGAGTTTGAAGTTTAATGGGGCTATGAAACGGATGGGAATTCCTAAGATGTTTCAAATGGTGTCCAAGGCTGAGATCGAACACTGATTAATGGATATTGAAATACTTTTTCTCCTTAATGTATTGTATGTTTTAACTCTAAAGATTTCACAAGGGGGTCAGAGTTATAAAAAGTATTTTTTAAGAGTCTGAATTGGATGTTTTCAGCAAATATAAAGCCTAAAATATTACAGTTGTATAAGGAAAACGAGTATCGGAAATAAAAAAAAAAAGGATAGGGATAATAAAGTGAATGTTAATATAGGAAAGTTACGATAAAATTTAAAAATAGATAGAAGAAACAATATAATTAAATATATGACCACAAATGCAATTTACAACAATGAGCATAGAGTTTCAATATATGATTCATAAACTGTCTTTTTAAACAGCAAATAGAAGCGGAATTGCTTAATTTGTATGGGTACGGCGATACTCGGCAGTGGTGTTTGAACTGAAAATCATTAGGTTTACTTTTATTTCGGAGAAGGAGATTTAGGGTTTCACCCTCTTCTATTTAACGCAAACCATTTGACTCGTTTTGTTTCTGCTATAACCAATATAAATTAATTAAATTCAAACAGTTGTAAGATTTACATCCTGACAGTCTTTCAGAAGCATTCAATTCCACGTTCTCAAAATGAGGATGACATTGCTAGATATCAATTAGCAGGCAATAAGCGCCAGAGAATTTAGCACACGAAACTCAATACCACAGTATAGCAACTGTTGTCTCGTTATGCTCATCGCGTCTAATTAATCCCATTACCCAATAAGTCACGCAAATGACGAGGAGGACATTGCTTGCTGAGAAGTCCGGGCTATTCACCACTGTACAATGTGAAGGAGGCGTTTTATCACCGAGCTTCGAGTGGTGCCTCTTATTGCCTCAAATGCATGAAGTATTTAGAAACTGGGTTTTAATGGTTTATGACTTCCTCTTTCATACAAATCGATTATTAAGAGTGTCCTATGAATGGGCTTCAATTTGTATGGGCGATTCAAGTAGGAAAACATCTTGCAGTTTTCATTGGGGCGTTCTGGTATTCATTAAATTGCTGAGCTGGTATTTCGTTTCCGGAATTGCGTTTCTAGACTGTTTAGTGGGGGATGGGGTTTTGAGGGATGTAGATGGGAAGTTTCGATTGGGTTAAGTATCGGTTTTTATCGCTTGGACTTCCTCAGCCGATAGCTATCTTCAACAAGGAAGAATATTTAGAACATGGAATGAAAAGAATGTGCGAATTTTCGAAAGAATTTAGGAAGTTAGAAGGTTCAATCGGTCTAGTTAATTTTGTAATCTAGACATATTACACATGTAAAAGGTTTTTCGTTTGTTGATGCAATTTTACTAACAGTTTATATACTTGGTGATGTGCTGCTATTGAATTATAAAGCTCGAAAAATGTGTCCTTATAGATGGATTAAAATCGTTTGTCTGATCACATTTTTTTATGCATTTTTTATTATTTCATTGTTATGAGGTTGGTAAGAACAAAAGAAAAAGAAATATGTGTTCGAGAAATTAATTTCATATCACATTATTTTAGAGAAAAGTCAAAAAGCAAAGAAATAGCATTTGGAAGTGAAAGCAAATGCTATATTTTTCTCGTTAAGTTATTAAGCATTCAAATTATTAAGGATTAAGAAAAGTCCAATTTTGTGTAAATTTTTAGAAAATTTATATTTTATACTTTGACCAAAATAGTAAAAATTAAATGTTTCACTAAAAATGAGTCGTATATTTATTGATACGTTGTGGGTGAATCCATTTCGTTTTCAATAAAAGGAACTCATAGTAAATAGTAATAAATGAATTTAAGAACATTAATTTTCGTATATTACCTCATAAATTAAGTATTGTATTAAAACTTAAAGAACCAAAGTGTTTCATAAAAAATAAAAAAAATAAAATTAAAAAAAAAAAAATAATAATAAAAAAAAAAATAATAAAAAAAAAAAAAAAAAAAAAAAAGATTTCAGAAACAATACAAGTAGTTTTCGAATTTAAAAATTACATAATATACTTAATATTATTTCGTGATGCGTATTTTTAAAAATATGGAACATAATTAAAAGTAAAAGGTGAAATTCTTTCAAAATGTGTTATAAAATAAAACTTAAATTCATTATTGTGAAAATCAAGTGTTTTTTTTTTTTTTTTTTTTTTTTTTTTTAAATGGTATTATGAGTTATTCTACTGTTTATTGATATACATAGGTTATTATTTCTTTAAAATATTAAAATTTTACTTTTGAAAGAAAATTTCAAAATTGTAATTAAGTAAAAGAAACTAGATCAAAGTTTATGTTATACTTTATGATATAAGCTTTACCCTTAATAAAATAATTTTCATCCTTTAACATCCTTTAATTCAAACATGGGCATTTCCTGATGAGAAGAATAAAATTTATTGTTCTAACACAAGAAGATTTTTATTTTACTTGTTGCATTAATAATAGGATATGTCACAACTCGTTTTCGAAAAAACACTCCTTTGTGTGAAATTCAAAATGACATTAATTCGGACCATGAAAATAGTTTTGGCAAACAAAAGCTTTTTTCTGTTTTAGTTTGAGGATAATCAAAAAATTCATTCACGTATTTTTTAATATAGTTCACATTAATGCAGATTGAACAGAAGTCTAATTGTTTTGTAATTGAATTTAGGTTAATTGCTTTGTAATTGTGTCTTGCATTTTTAATTCATTTAAATTGAAGATTTTCTGATTGTTGTTAAGAGGGAAACAATTGGATGATTTACCACTATATGTTTAACACTTTCATAAAATCGATCAAAGTTTTAATGTTTTTGTCGAAGTTAAATTAAATTCAAATTTATATTTATTCAACAAAAAATAGTATTTAAAACAATTTCTCTATTTTTATCCTTTGCTAAACTGTAGTGTTAACATAACGTGCGAAAAAAATAGTTTAATAGTTTGCTTATATAGAGAAACGGATGCATTTAGAAGCATATTAATTAAACAACAATTAGTCTTAAAAAGTAATTTTACCATAAAATTGCTGGAAAGTTTCAAAATTAAATAAAATAAATACCTTCTTGAAATACCCATTTTTGAAAACTTACAAAGGAAAATTTCCCAAAGGCACAACACAATTACTACTTAGAATCTTATTTAATAAGCAGACATTAATATTAAAAAGTGGTTTAATTAAAAAGTTGTTAAAAGTTGAAAGTTCAAATCAAATAATGAACTGGATTCACACAGTAAAAACAATCATTGTTTTACACTTAGAGAAGAAAAATTCACTCACCCAAATTTATTGCAGCAAGCATGATTAAAAAGGAATAATTACCTAAAAAGAGTAAACACAAATAGTTAGATTTTCTTTCGAAAACACAATAAATTGTAAAAACAGTTCGTCTTCAAGTTAAATTTAACTTGTGGAAAAACTACAGTAAATAATTAAGTTAGTTATCCATTTAATTAATGCACCTTTTTAGTTACAACGTTTCATTTTCAATTCTTATAATTTACACATTTAGTTGAACTTAACGTTTTAAAGAATAATGGCGTGTTTATTTTTAGCTCTATTGTTAAAGTTTTACAATTGTTAGGAAATGTGATGAAATATAAAATTACTTGAGGAAAAATTAAAAAAAAAAAAAAAAAAAAAAAAAAAAAAAAAAAACTGTTTGAAAGTTTATTATAATTTAAATATTTTATAAATAATGGCAAATTAAAGATTTATTTAATATCTTATTTATAATCATTAGGTACGAAATGAAATATTTTAATCGATGTACATTTAAGTACTTCTTATTTAAGTACATTAAATTTAAGGAAAACAATAAATAATAAAATATTTTTAAATTAAAAAAAAAAAAAAAGCTTTAAAAGGTGTTAAATATATTGTTTATACATATTTTTAGACTATAAAATTTCTTTATTCTAATATTTATCCTTTACTATTTATTACTAATTATGTTGTACTAATTCTGAAATATTTAAAAAATAAAAATTTTCAGTTCATACACTCGTAAGAATTAAAATTGAATGCATCACGATAGTGTGATGACGTTTGATTAAAGCGTAATTTTTAGATTTAAAGGCTATAAATAAAAGCAAATTTTATAATTTAATACAGGAATTTTTTCTATATATTCAAAGTTTTGTAAAATTATTTATATTTATTAGAAATTGTCTTGCACTAATTTTGAAATGTTAAATTTTTCAGATCATTCTAAAAAGAAGAATGTGTCATGATGCAATGATGAAATCTGATCTTAACATATTTAGTAGTTATAATGATTTTAAGCAAAAGCAAGTTTTATAATTAAAAAAAAAAATGGAAATAAATAATTTAAAAATAAATTTATATATTTATAATTTAGTATCAAACTAAAAATTACAACTTCATGCAAGTAATCTATAATAATAAAACAAGCTGTGTGTCTGTCTGTGGCTCCCCTCTGTGGATCAATAGAAACCTACTTAAAATTGGAGTAGAGATCTGAAATTTTTATCGTAAGTAGTTTTGGCCTTCTAATTGCATACATGTCAAACAGAAAGTCAACATTTTAATAAGTTTTTTTTATAATGAATTTTTTTTTTTTTTTACAAAGGGACTTCAAACAGAGATACAGCTCTGAAAATTTTAGCTAATGTAGTTTTAGCCTGCTAATTCGACTTTTGAAAAACAGAACGTTGAAATTTTAATTAGTTTTTTTTTTAATATTTTTTTTTAATTAATTAATATATATTTTGCAAAACGATCTCTAATAAGGCTACAGCTCTGAAATTTTCAAAATAAGTAGTTTTGATCTTCTAATTGGACTTTTGTAAAACAGAATTTTAAATTTTTATTTAGTTCTTTTTTAATTAAATTTTTGTAATTAATTAATACATATTTTATAAAACGATTTCTATTAGGGCTATAGCTATGAAATTTTCAAGATAAGTAGTTGTATCCTTCTAATTGGACTTTAGAAAAATATAACTTTAAAATTTTATTTGTTTTTCAATTAATTTTTTTTAACTATAACAAATAGTTTACAAAACTATTTGTAATTGGACTACAGTTTTGAAATTTTCAATACAAGTAGTTTTGGCCTTTTAATTGGACTTTAGACAAAAAATATGTTTAAATTTTAATTTGTTTTTGAATTAATATTTTCACAAAGAGCGACTTCAATAGGCCTAGTGCTCTGAAAGTTTCTAAATAAGTCCAATTGCTTAAAATTTGCTTTCTAAAAACACGTGTTAAAATAATCTTAAAGGGCTGTTGTATTATTGTATTAACGGGATATTAATGGGGATTTTTTGTTTCTCTATTAAGGCTTTACTTAGCAATTAGATTTTAGTGAGTGAAGCGAGCTTATGCTTACGCAGCAATGAACTTTTTAGCGAGCGAAGCGAGCCTATGTTTGCATAGTAATGAATCTTTGAACGAGTGAAGTAAGCCTGTGCTTATGTGTCAATGAACTTTTCAGCAAACAATGCGAATTCGATTTTGCGTAGCGATGAACCTTCCTGCGAACAAAGCGCCAAAATCTGCGACCTATACACCAATGACGGATTTCCGCAACGCGAGGCCTCACCTCTAGCTAAAATATTGCACATGTTAAAATTTCGGGTATTCAGCAATTAATTTATAAAATAAATCTTATTTTTCTTTTCTTTTTAAATATTTTCAGTAATAAAATACTAGGTGACTCAATAACTTTAAAATAAATAAATGAATAAATAAAAAAAATAAAAATAAATAAATAAATGAATAAATAAAAAAAATTAAAATAAATAAATAAATAAATAAAAGAAGGAAGGAAGGAAGGAAGGAAGGAAGGAACGGACGGACGGACGGACGGACGGACGGACGGACGGACAGACAGACAGACAGACAGACAGACAGACAGACAGACAGACAAATAAATAAATAAATAAATAAATAAATAAATAAATAAATAAATAAATAAATAAATAAATAAATAAATAAATAAATAAATAAATAAATAAATAAATAAATAAATAAATAAATAAATAAATAAATAAATAAATAAATAAATAAATAAATAAATAAATAAATAAATAAATAAATAAATAAATAAATAAAAATTATTTGGGGATTTTCATTTTATTAATACATTAATGTATTACTTTTGTTTCCATTCAAATTAGAAATGTGTTATGTTTTGTTTTAAAAAAGCAAACTATCAATTATTTAATATGTGACTTTTAAATTGTACTTTTAATTTCCTCTAGACGTGATATTTTAAACTTCAAAGAACCTTTTCTAATTAACTAGCAGTAAAGATATACCATTATTTTTTATGAAATTGGGAAACATAACCTACTGATTAAATTAAGGTTAAAAAAATTCCATTTATTCTCTCAATTATATTTAAAATCTCAAAACTGGGTAAAGGAAGTTATTCTTAAAAAAAAAAGGAAGATTGTTTAAAATTATCAAGAAAAATTCTGTTAATATTTTTTGCAAACTTTAACCTGAGTTTAATTTGTAGATTAAGTACAATAATTTCATAAAAAATATTAATTTTATATCTACAGAGTGGTCTCTGGTGGATTTCTAATAAATGCTCTGATTTTACCGCAAACAATTTTTCAAATTTCCCCAAATTTTCCAGGTTTCCTGAAATTTTGGGGGGTATAGACACCCCCCAAAAAACTTTCCTACATTCTCCTCAGATTCAAACACAAAAATCCGACAGAAAAAAAGTCGCCCGAAAAATCATTCATCCGACGAAGTTTCGAATACCTTACCAACATCTAAACACAAAAGAGTGGCACTCCTCAAAACGAAACAAAATACGGATCCAGCGTGCGCATAATGTAAGCAATATTGTACACATTGCTCTTACTTCGGACCTGCTAGTGTAAGAACACAAGGCAAGCTTTAACGTTCACAGTCACAGTCAGTGAACTAGGAAATATTTGAATGGTCCACCGACGAAGCAAGACCCTTTAGAGAGGAGAAAATACAAACACAACCAAGAGACGTACTTGCACTGAACCCCTATGAAATCGTCCAAGCACGCGATTTTTATCATATTTTTGCTATCTTCTAATGGGGGAAGGGGCTGGAATCATGCAAATGTGGTCAGGAAATAGTTCGAGCCTGAATTATTGGATTTCAGTGGGTTTGAACTCTGAATACTCATTTATAGTGATGTTTTGACGTCACATTGAAGTGTGCGTCATGGGATGGAGTGTGGAAAAAAATATCCTTTGAGAAATAAAGTTCGATGAAACAGTGAAATGTGTCACTGTTTCGCTAGATTTTATGTGTGTAAAAGACATAGCTTCATATGCACATTGAAAGTAGATAACTACCAATTTGACGAAATACGAGTAAGTATACAAGTAGTGATTTTAGGCTAATGATGCATACCACTTTATACAGCTGGGTAGCTGCCATAGACAATCAGTAGGCGCTAAACTTTTCAAAAATAGATGACGTGGTTTGGTTGTCAATGGGAAGTTTTTGTTTGCGACATAGCTTCGTGTGCGTACTGGAATGAGATATTTACAAAATTGTCCAAATATGGGTAAGTATACAGAACGGCGATTCTAGTATATATGCAGTAACTGTCTTATATAATCCATAGGCGTTAATTTTTCAAAATTCGATTACATTGTGATCAATGAAAAGTTCAATTCTTGAACTTCTCTTTTCTCGAAACAATCTATTTTTCAGTTTTTGAAAATACTACTTTCATAAACTACCTGTGAAATTTCTATTGATAAAAAGGTCTTGAGTGAGTGCTTACAAGCATAGTTATCGGCTACGGAACTCTCAGCGTGTGAGTATTCTCCCTTGTTTAGTTTTTTTTTTCCCCATCAAAATGTGACATATAGTGCTTTAAATATCAGATTTAAAGAAAACTTAAAGAAAAAAAAAATGTTTGGTGCGTTATTCAATCCAATATATTAGAAAAAATTGTAGGTTTCAGAATTATTGATTTAGTTTGTTGAAGTAATATTATTTAAAAAACAATTTAAAAGTTTTTTTTTTTTAATTTATAACTTCCAAATATATTAAATGGCTCTACTAACTAAAATTATTAGGAAAGTAGTGGTAACGTTCTTTTCGAGGATTTTGTCTCATAATAAACGCAGGTACGGAATAGTCAATGTGTGATTAAAAATGAGAATTTATGGGTTACATTAGAGACAAGATTAAATCTTAATTTAGATTATTATACAAAAACATGAAAGATAAATAAATTAGCATCTAACCATGAAATGGTCTTATTCGCATTTATTGCAATAAAAATAACTTACTCCTTGCTTATTTTAACGTTAACCAGCAATTTATAGTATTATACTTAACTATTATTTAAGAAACTATCTGAGATTAGTATAAAAATATAATCTCAAGAGTCAAAACGGCCTTAACCATATTAATTATATATTAATGGAGAATTCATAATGAATAAATTATTTTGTAAGCACATTAAAACTTGAATACATATTACCATTTTGTTGGTTTACGCTATTATCCATTTGAAGAGACTTATTTATTAATAACTTGAAATAAAAATATGACAAAATAATTTATAGTTTTTGGCAATATATAAATATTTATTAAAATAAAACATTTATGCATAAGATAGTAAATCTGTTAAAGTAATAAATTTTGTAATGAAAATTAATAAACGTATTTTACAAGGTATACTGATATTGTTGATTATTTTATTTTTAAATAATATCATGCGTTTATTTAGTTTATTTTGTGCATATACTTATAAAAATTCTAACTTTAATTTTATTTAACTTAACAAAGCAAATTGATTAATACTAACAGTCATTTTGATTAGTCAATTTGTATTCACAATTAATTAATTTGAATTTAATGTTGTTTTTATGTTATTTTTATGAATAAGTTCACATTTATAAATGGACATTAAGCATGTAAAATAAAATTTAAATTATTTTATCTTAGAAAATTATATATATTATAACCACAATCCAATTTAATTCCTAATTTGTAATTTTAAACTGATCTTTTTAATATGAAAAACATTGATAAATTTCAACATATTTATTTTAAAAATTATTTTGCATTAACAATGCATGAGTGTCAATATATAGGATATAGCAAAACCTATTTCCGATCTTTAAAAATTAACATTAGAAAAATCTATATTTAAAAAAATTTTAAACTACTTGTTTGGTTTTTTTACAGCCAATAAAATTCAGACGAATTTTTGAATAAACATGCAAGTAGTACAATAAACATACAATTTGTTGCGGTAAATTCATTTTTAAAGATATGGAGTCACTTTTAGATAACCTGTATAGCAATCATATACAATCTAGCTATGGGATCGTGGCCAATAGAAAGGTTTCACAAGCATAACATCGTAACTTTTAAAGATGCATGCTATAGTAAATAACTTTTCAACGTAATTAATCTGGGATTTAAATGGAAAAAAATATTGTTAGAAAGGTTGAGTTCAATTTTGCAATTTTGTCTCATCGTATAAGGCTTACATTTGAACAATGGTATTTTTAAGTTTAAAGTTTAGTGCAGAATATTTGAGTTGAAAATAAAGAAATCGGATTCATTCCTTCAAGCAAAGAGAATCTTGAAACTAAAATGAAATGAAAAGAAAGATTCTCATCCTTTCAAACTAAAATGACGGTATAAATACATAATACCTTCGTTATTCATATCCCTGGTAATCTTAGCAAATTGAATATTTTAATGTAAATAAACAGTGGAAATACTTGAAAGGACTTAGTGAAGTTTCTTGAATGAAAATAATACTAACATCTTCAGTTGAACTGCTCCTCTATAAGAAACGATGATGCGAAAAAATCATTTGAATGCAGATTATTTATAATTGGACTAAATAGAATATTTTGGTTCCGATAGATTTGTAAAATGTAAAGTCCAAAATTTATACTGATGAAGGATGCTGTTTTGTATTCACTTGAGAGAAGTAAAAAATTTAATATTTAAAGTAAGCGATTTGTTATGTAGGCTTATTTTGAGCCAATGAAGAAAAAATACATACAATATTTAAGAATTTAAGTCCAATACAAACGTAAAACTTGAAATAAATTTATTTATCTAGAAAGCATTTTTACTATACATATATTGGTATCAGCAAGAAGTTTCATTTGATAGGTGAAATCTGAGAATTATTGTTATTTAAAATACCTAATGACTTTTATGAAATCAAAATTTTTTTTATCACCGTTACTAGCAAATATCTAAGAAACGTTTGAGGTTTATTATATACAATTGAAATGCTTAGATCACTTTTACATTTGCATGACCAAAACAAAATGTTTGATATACATTTGAATTAGAGGTAGTATACAAATGAAATATTGATTAATATTTTGTAGATGGCAGAACATTATATAATATACGCGTTATAGCAGTAATAGTGAATATTACCAGACTTAATATTTAATTAAAAACATATACATAAAAATATTAAATAATTCAAGTTGAAGTAATCTATAGATTTCTGAAAATTATTTTATTGAGTAGATTGTTTTCACTTTAATGAGTTGAATTACGAATTTATTAATTAATGTTACCTCTGTGGGGGATATGAAATAATTTTATTTTTTATAAAAAATTACATTGCATATTATTAAAGGCAGCTTCTTTTATATACTATTTGTGACATTCAATCCTTACAGAAATGTTTTACACATTTTTATAAAAGCTAATATCACAGTTTTTGATGGTTTAAGCATTATTGTGCTATTATGTACAACATCTAAATACTTCTTTAGAACAGAATTTCTTGAATAGTTAACATTCTACCATTGAAGCCTCGATTACAGATTACTAATTCCTATACCAAACTTCTTTAGCTGGTTAAAACCCACATCTAAATTCCAAACGAATCCAACATACAAAGCCTTCTTAAGTAACCCTAGGCCACAAAAGCAGACCAGGAAAGAAACCATTTAACCAACTTTCCCAATCTGAGCAAAGGAGAGGGTAACAAAGCGTGCCTACGACACTTTGTTCCTAATCGATGGCCCCAAAGAACTAGAACACAAGCACTTGCATTAAGCAAACAGCGATTCGGATTATTTGTCCAAGGAATCCTTTAGGCAACACTTGTTAATCGCGTCGGTGGCAGGCACAGAAAAGTGGCAATTACACGACTGATTATTTTGGCGGGTGGGGTCGTCCGGAAGTATCCAGACTATCCGGTAACGATCTGCCCGGATAAGTCCACCCTAGGGAGTGTCCTGTGACTGCTCTTGTATTGTCTCTGTCGGCGGTGAAATTCTTTGTGTTTTGGATTGTGTTTAACCACAGTTGAGCTATATGTTCTTGTTTGTGGGAGGGAAAGTTAATTGAAGAGCATTGAAAATGCGTTTAAAGCATGATGTGATTTGGAACTTGATTCATATACTTTTTCTTTTTACTTTTGAAAGTTTTTATTTGTTCTTTTTATCCTTTAAGTTCAAGTTTTTCATCAATTATTGAAATTGAATTGCTCAAATTTTAACATGTTAACATTAAATTTTCTACATGGTTTGCTTGCAAATAAGTTAATGTTTTAAAATACAATGTGACTCCAGTAGTAATGATTAAATTTATATAACTAAACAACACACACACACACACACACACACACACACACACACACACACACACACACACACACACACACACACACACACACACACACACACACACACACACACACACACACACACACACACACACACACACACACACACACACACACACACACACACACACACACACACACACACACACACACACACACACACACACACACACACACACACACACACACACACACACACACACACACACACACACACACACACGCGCGCGTCACCCCCATATATCATCTCCAGGGCTACTTCTCCCACATCTAGCGATGAACTTTCTCGAACTGATCATCAATTGTTCAGAGAGGGCATTCGTTTGAGTATGTCAGAAAGTTTGCAATGAGTGCATGGCTGCCCATTTGAAAAAAATAATTTCATTTACATGTTTACAAAAATAGGAGAGTTATTGTTAATATTTAGTATAAGCAAGTATTTGAAGATCATTGTTTTCGAGGTCAACAGTTAACGAGTTTTGAATAAAAACAGTGTGGGTGTCCTAATGAATGGAACGCTTAAAATTCTTCCATCAATAACTTAAATTGCCTACAAATATATTCCTAAACACAATGATATATTAACTACTCGTAGAATTCACCAAGAGCCCCTAAAAACCAGCCCCTTTGTACCCCTTCCCTCTAAAAATAAACTCCAATGTAGGGAAAGGGAGTTAAGATTTCCCAGACATGAATCAAGTGATTCCCACCTTAACTTCTTCCAACCACAATGAAGAAGTAAAAGTAAAGACTAACGGCCAGGGAAACCGCTGATAAACGGTTATAGAGAACCACGGTTATTTGTTGTTTTGTCTGGATACAGATGGTATATGTGAAGATTTATATAAAACCAGATCCTTAATGGCCAGCGAGAATGCATTCTCTAGGGAGACTCCGAAGCTGGTTACACATTCTGTTTTAGTCTTGTTCGCCTGCAGGAATGCTTTCTAGGACTAATTGTGAGTAAATAAAATGCTGGATTCAAGGAACATTTAACTGGCGTTTATGTTAAGAATGGTAATTCTTCTGTGGTTATATAACAAAGAACCAATTCTTACCATTTTTATTTTGGTTCTGTTTTATGTTCTGTTCTATAAAATCAAAAATGATCCATCGCGTCTGATGAAATTTACTTTGCCTATAAATTCTGTGGTTGAAGACACGATTATAAATTCTATTAGATTACAGTTTTGACACTAATACTCATTAGGCGATTGCTTAGGCATAATTATACCAAATGCCAACTGAGGACTAGAAATGTAAAACGATTTAAGTCCAAAAAAGAATTTTTTTCAGGAGAACCGAAAAATGAAAAACTCTCAAATCTGGTATTTAAGGCTATGACTAAGTACCAAATTGAATTTTAATTATTACTATGGGAGTTCGCACTTTGGACGTTCACCACTTGGTTTAGCTTGATCTTTAGGACATTTTTTCATAAAAAAAAAAAAAGAAAAAAGAAAAAAAAAAAGTTTTCCGATTTTTTTTTTTTTTGATACTTAGGTAATTTTCCATTTCTAGTCTTCAAATCCTCAAAACGTTCCAGATGCTATCTGTCAGCGAAATATCCTTTATCTAACTAGGGATGTGAAGCATCACCCATCTTTAAATTTCATTTTTTTTCACCTGTTTTCAAATTTGATACCGATTGGCGGTATTAACCTTTGAAATTTTTGTAAATTCGCTTAGGTTTAAAAAATTAAAAAACCTGGTTACGTTGGCAAAACTGGTTATAACTTTTATGTCGGATCACGTGACCAAATAATTTCGGTATTATGAAAAGACGTGGGGCTGTTGGGAAAATCGTTTTCATTGTTGTACAATGTTTGTTTTTCATTTTTTTTATATCTTCAGTGCATTTTTAGGGAATTTCGGTTGTGCTGATGTTGAACACAAGAAAAACCATTTCCGGAACTCTTTTATTTTTATAAAAACTTTTTTTTCGCCAATTACAGAACTTAATAGGTAGGTACCTTCAGAACACGCACGAGTTTGATATAATTCTTATTTTTGCAACTATACCAAATTTAGGTGTCATAGACGTTTTGTTTTAAGAATATCTTGATAACGTAGACAGACATGCAGATCATCTTCTAAAAGCCTCTTTTTGGAATCAGGAACTTCCGACCTTCCAAAACGTGGAGAACATAAAAAAGAAGCACATTAAGTTTTGAAATTCACTAAGGCTCCAATGAAATTATCTTATATTTTATATCGGATAAAAGAAATTAAAATAATTTTTTTAAACTGATACTAGCAACAGATTTTTAACCTTTAAACGACTGTTTCCAAAATCCTTAAAACAATGAGTTCGGGTGTTTATTTGGTCTATCTATAGAGTTTTTAAATTCGGGGCTTGGTATAGTTATGCTTAAACACTGTTTATTTGCGATTTATGCTGTTGTTTTGTGCAGGATGTACAATAGTATCGTGTTATTTTGCTTGTATTTTATTTCGTAAAATATCCTATTGATAAGTGATGTAATATTTTAAAGTTTAGGTTAGGTTTAGTTAAATGAATTACGAATGATTAGTTTAGGTTAAATGAAAAAATGGGACTAAAATAAAAGGAATTTTAAATAAATATTGTTTTAACATCTTCTTAATTTGTATACTAATATTTAATTGGTAATAAGATATAATGGAAAGTTAAATTGAGAAAAAGATACAAATACTGAAGATCAATCTTGAAGAAAGGACAAGGAACTGGGAGATTAAAGTAAATAGTCGATAAATTTTTAATAATCAAATATATGTTTACTTTAGCTAATTTTTTATTGTGTTATGTGCGTTTTAAGAAGTAAGTTGTATAAAAATATGTGTGTAAGATTACATTGGTAGGGAATACTTAATTTACAAAAATATATAACCAATTCACACCGAATAAATCTTCAAAATGTAGAATTACACACGACCCATTTACCTTATGGATAAAAGGATATATTTCTTTTTATCTCAAAGTTTAAAGGACGAGACAGCAACGAAATAGAAGCCGGATTTTCAATTTCCTTTCGGAAAACAGTATGTTAAGCTGATTAGCCCTTTCATCTCTAGTTGTTGAAATGTTAATTAACAGAACAAGAGTTTTGTTTAGTAGAAAATGAATATGTTGTCCGATATTTTACAATGATGAATAGATTTTTTTTAAAAGTTTGTTAATTTAATATTACACTTCACAACAAAATTCGTAGATTTAGTGAGCAAACAACGTATAGTGATTATAAGAAATAAATTATAGTATATATCGGTAGTCTTCTCCGATTGGATTGGTTCCATACAATTCAACAATCCTTTAGAGAAGCGTTCACCACTAACTTTTAGAGACGGGCCGTAAGACTTATGTTGGAGTTTTTCGCTTGCCGGATGCACCAATATATGTATATTTAATTATTATAGATTTAACAATTTGTAACATTTCTAAAAACTGAGAAAAATATTGATTTATATATATATATATATATATATATATATATATATATATATATATATATATATATATATATATATATATATATATATATATATATATATATATATATATATATATATATATATATATATATATATATATATATATATATATAAATAAAAAGTCCAGACCGTGAAATAATTAAGAATTTTTTTATTGTTATTAGTTAATTAAAGTCTAAGAAAGAAGTTAATCTTTTGTTTCGACTTGACAATGGGACTTGATCTAAATTTTTAATAAAAGAATTTTAAACTGCACTTCCAGATTACTCTGTTTTAGTCCATATCAATTGCGAGACGATGGCGGTCGAAATCGTTCAGTTTATTTTATGCTAGAGTCGATGTTTGTCACAATATTTGTTACAGCCAATCTTAATAAATTGTCCAAATGCTATTCAGTTTAGTTATTCCTGTATTTATTCTTGATGAAAATCATGCTGAAAGCTTCTTCATATAGTTTCTTTGGGCACGAAGTGGAGAACTCTGTTCTGAATAGTAAATACATACTATTCTAGATAAATTACAATTATGTAAAAAAAAAAAGTCCATACCATGAAATTTGATTTTTTAATCTTCTGTACAGTCGGCGGGTCGCAGAAAAATCTGTTGAAGGCCGAATCTGGCCCGAGGGCCACGTAGTGGCTAACGCTGCTCTAGAGCTACAGCTACAGACGTCAATGCTTAGATATTAAAAAAGAATAGGAAATATAAAATATGTGCATGCTTTTCTTCGATTCAAATCGAAATTTTTTGTTGAAAGAGTACTTGAATCTCAACATGCACCTTTTAGATGGAAGTAATATTAAGCCATGGAGGCATAGATTTAACAATGAATTGTGCAAGATTTACTGAGAGACATATATTATCAAATATATTAAAATTAATCGTATTAAATTTGCTGGATACATCTGACAAATGGATTCCTCTTCCTTAACATCAAGAGTTTTCAAATTTAAACTAATGGAAACCCTAATAAGGGGTATGTCTAGACTGAGATGGGCTGACTGCATCGAGATGGACTTTAAAAAATTGGAACACCTTGGTATGGAAGATATCATGCCACGGTGTTCACCTGATGGAACACCTGAATGGAAGAATATTCTAAAGAAGGCTTTATCTCACAAAGGGCAGTCAAACAGAAAGCTGAAGAAGGGAAATGTTATACCATGTTTAAGTTTCTGATTGAATTATATTAACTCAATTGCCTCAAATCATAAAGATAATTGTTTATCAAAGCCCATCTATAACTATTTATGATATAAAATTGCAACGATTTTTTTACCAAATTTATCTATTTGCTGGTTAAGAGTATTTATGCTGATCAAGAAGCCTCGTATGAAATAATTAAATAAACCTGACTTTTTAACATGATTAAGTTTGATTAATTTTAAAGATTACGGATGTAAGACATTATGACAGGATATTAAAGCTACAAACGTTTTACCATCACTCAGGATGACGTTTTTATCCTTGAAGTTTTAGTATGAACTTTGAAGAGCCCTTTTCATTCCTAATAAGCCAATAATAAATCCCCTACTTCTCTCTCACGTTTTGCTGAAACGCGGAACTAAATGCATATCACATAGACTTCAGCATAAAGCTCCACAATGACGTAAGAGAGTTACATATTATCGCCCACTCAAAATTGTTTTGATAAATAGAACATAAAAAAAAATTATCCATTGAGAAATTGACTATCTTAGTGTATTAATTTTTCTTATGGTGACTGTATCGTCGGCCAATATTTAAGGCGAACATGCCTGTCACGTCAGGTTAGGGACAAAATTCTAGAATGCTTTATTTCTGGGGTTGTTTAAAAGAACTTTTTGACGAAAGAAGAGTTAAAGATCACTAAAAGAAAAGTATTTATAAAAATAGACACTGTTCAATAATTTGGTACTATTTATTTTCTCACTTTCTCTCAATTTTTAATCGAAGAAATTGGTAACTTTTAGAAACTCTCTTGGGGTAGCTCATAAATACTCAGAACTTAGTAAATAAAAATAATGTTATATCTATGAACTTGGACACCGAAATAAACTGAATTATGGAGAAAGTAAATGGTTTCTGTTCACGTATTCCTCCAAGCATTTTTCCTTAAAATGTAGCATAGAGGTGCCATATGTAACTGATATTTAAAGTCGACATAGAATATTAATGATAGCTCGTAGATATATTTATACTAATAAAATCTATTTTGCAGTGAATATGTTATCAACTGTGCAGGTTTGTCAATTAAATTTTAAAATAATTTTAAAATGAAATAAAGTATCTGGGTGTTTTTTAGTCAACGCTACCAATATTTTCACTTTGAAGACTTTAGCAATTGTACCAACTTTTATCATTATATTGAAAATAAAGCTAAAAAAATATATCGCTATGCATCGAATGAGCTTAGATTTGTTAATCAACTTTTCCTGTAAGGAAGGTTATCTGTTTACATTGCTTTTCAAGGTAAGTTTAGAAAGAAAGTTAAAAATTTTTAACCGAGGAACAATCCTGACATTTTTGACCACGTTATTCAAGTTTAATGCAACTGTTTTAGAACTCTTTTAATTATTTTCGATTAATTTAAACGAAAAAAGAAGTATAACTATGTTTATAAAATGAATGCAGTTATGTCTTCTTTCCATTATCATTTTTTTTTTAGAAAGAGATGTAACATTTAGTTTACATGAGTTTATTGAGAAAAATTAGAAAATAGTTTAATTACCTTCACTGGCCTCGTTACTTTACGAAATAAATGTTGTCAAATTTGAAAGCAAAAATATAAAGTGAAAAGAACTTTTTTTTTTTTTTTCAAACTTTGAGGTTAGATCGAAAAAGTAGACAAGCAATTTCTTTTTCAATTTTATTATAAACTTTAGCTTGAAGTAAGTGTAGCTGCATTACCCTAAATTATCTAAACTTGTTAATTTTATACAATGAATTAAGATAATATAAAAATATATACTGGAGTGACATTAGTTGGAGTTGAAAAGCTGTGTGCAGAGAACCTTTACTTTTAAACTCTCTTACGTTGTTGAACTTACACTAGCTTAGACCACTAATATAAACTTTATTGGGCTGTAACTTTAACAACGCCAAATATATTATTAATGAAAATTTCCCAGTCCCAAAGTCTTGAGCAAGAGCAACTTGCCAAACGAGCTCAACCAAATAAACAAAATTACCTTTTGCCACCAAGATAATCTCGATGTATCTCTTTAAATATGAATAATTCAACGGAAATTTCTGATAAATATTTGGTAATAAAACCACCCAACAAGAGTCAAGCACACTCTCTCAAAACTGCGACACCATTATGTGTAGACAAACTCAGGAACAAGTTTAGAAATAGAAAGCTGCTACATATCACGGGACTACCCCACTCTTTACTCAATTTAAAAGGGACGCCATTAATATTTATACTCCAAAGAATCCTCTATTTTATATTCAGCTGTGATCTGAAAATGGGAATCTCAAGACGTAAACCCCGAACCCATTAACATGATGGGAACATACAGTTTGCGAATTGAATATGCAAGCGTAAATAAATATACTTCTCTTTTCTGTATATCTGCAGAAGCAAACTTAAGAGTTATTGCGATCTTGTATGTCTACAGAAATATATTTGTATGTCCCACTAGCGTTCTGAGTCTCATTCTTGGGATTTCCTAAGATTGATCTATAGAAAACTTAAAAACAATGGATTTGTGAACTGTCTTAAGGGATGAATAGTATTAGTAGCAAGTCAAATAATAATTCATTATTTTTCAGGTGAAAATAGTTGAGTTTAAAACCTACATGTCTTCTTGTGTTGTCTTTGAAGTTTTGATGCTTGTTTATAAGTATGATAATTAATGGATCAAGTTAAAGGAAATCTTTAATATATTTAAATTAAATCGAAAATATCATTAGACGCAGATTTTAGTTTCAATTGAATGACTTATTTAACACGGGATATGGATCTTAAATTTATTGAATATTTAATGTAACTTATTTTTAATGTTGGAAGAGTTTTAATAAAATAGTGTTTAATAAAATGAACGGATTAAAATGGTCTTGAATATTGCATGCACATCATAAATTTTTAAAATAGTTTTTTTTTTTATTTTTAAATTGAATGAATTGTACAATTTGACGTGATACTAGCATATTCCTCAAGGGAAGTATATATTTTCTATTTTTATAATTATGGAAATTATACATGCTAAGAAAAAGCTTGGTTTTTATTGTTTTAAGAATTGAATGGCCAAATATCCTCTATTAGTGCTGGTTAATTACAAATATAATAATAATAATGATAGTAATAATACCACCACCACTACTACTATTATTACTACCACTACTACTGCTATCACCACTACTCTACTACTATTGCTACTACAGTCAAACCCAGTTAAAATGAAATCATTTAACATGAAATTTCGTTTAACACGAAATGTATACTGTTTTATGTACGATGAAGCTCCTACTTAATGTTACTTTATGCATCTAACACGAAATCGCATAACATGAAATCCCGCTTAAGGCAAACTAAAATTTTCTCTTTAAACAACTTTTTTCAGATGAAATCTTCATTATTTGAGACGAAATTTAAAGTATTCAAAAGGAAATTTATAGTAAATTTCTCAAAATAAAAACCCTATAAAATAGGAAAGTAGTCCGATTACAACGAATTTGCTGCGAAATTAGTTGATTTCGGTGCGAATTTAAATGGCATCCTTGCGTAAACCGTTTTGCTTCGTCACGTGCCACTCCTGTATCCAACAGTATAATTTTAGAAACTATACTCACCCTATTATCATGTTGTTGTCAATATGAGTCGGATACAGCGATCGTTATTGTTAGAAACAAAGCACAAAATTTGAAATGAAATTGAGGATAAATACTCCAAGAAAAAGAGAGAGAAATTGCGGCCAAGTATGGAATCGCCTACGTAAATGATTTTAAAATATCGTGAAAAGATTGAAGTGGCTCATGCTGTAAATCAATTTGAAACTTCAAGAAAAAAGATGAGGACTGGCAAAAATGTAGACATGCAGTAAAAATAATTTTACTAAATGCACATATAGCTAGTAGTTTATATATGCATTAACTAGATAAAAAAGTGTTCAGACGGTTGACATGGAATTCGGTGAAAGCGAAAATTTTTGGTGGTCCCTTCTATTTCGTGGTTGGTTGTTTTCAGATTATCTGGCACCGTCAGCAACACGAGGGCTATAATGCGCCGAAACATTAGTCATTAGACAAGCCAACATACATTTACAAACACCCATGCCAAACACGGGACTCGAACCCGCAACCTCGCGGTCTAGAGTCTAGCACGCTAACCACTATACCGTTCGGTCGGCCCTTCTATTTCGTGTTTGACAGTACTACAATTAATAATAATGCACATTAACGGCTAGTCCAACTTAATTTGTCCACAACATACATACATCATCCATTTTATGAATAACTACCATGAGTTGGCTGGATTAATATTCAATGTAATTTTTGAGAAATATTAACTGATTTATTAATAAATAATAATATACATTGAAAGCTAATCCAACATAAGTCCCCCATTTAATGTATTGGTCATTCAAAGACCAAGATACTGTATATATAGTAACTCATTTTGATAGAGAGACCTGTTCGAACGCTATTATGATTTGTTATAACAGAATGTGGCAAAGTACTAGTGTTTTAAGAATATACTGGTCTGCCAGAGAAAAATAGCTGAAACTGAAAAAAAAAGAAAAAAAAAAGAAAAAAAAAAAAAAAAAGATTGATTTCAACTCAAACCGATAGCCAAATGTGCACAAATTGGCAACTTATGACCATATGACCATCCTTTCTTTTTGTTAGGTAATCTACCATTATTTAATTTTCAATGCGAACGGGAGATGACGTTTTATTACTTCTGAGACAAACCGTTTCCCCTTTTAAAAATAAGTTTATATGAATAAATAATCGATTCCAAGGCAAATAGATACATATATGAAAAAAAAAAAAAAGGTGTCTTTTTTGTTTGTGGCAAAGAATAAAATACTTTTTTGTAATCTAAATATATTATATTGTTCCAATGTCGAATTAAAATCACAAGTTGTCATCTGTTCTACCATGGATCGAAAATTTACCTTCTTGATGGTTTTTTCTTAAACAAAACTTAATCTTGTGTGTTTTTAAATATGAAATAATATATCAGTAAAGTTTTAAAATAAAATTAATTTGTTAAATAACAATTATTTAATTTATAAATTTGTAATTAAAATAATAATTTTAAACACAAATTATGTAAAATATCAAAAAACATTGAAATGTGTACATTATAAAATATATAATTAATAAACATACTGTAACAAATAAGAATATTTTGAAAAAATATGAAATTTGTAACATCATTCCAATTTAAAAAAAAAAATAACTTATAATGATTAAAATGTTTTAATTTTTTATTTAATTTTATTTGATCTAACTCTTTTCAGAAAAAAAACCTGCATTGATTTTTGTACAATTGGAATAAAATGATTAATACTCATAATTTCTTTAACAAAGGTTTTAAACAAGTAATTAAATGAAGTGGATTAAGGTAAACATTTCCAAAAAATTTAAAATACTTATGAGCTGTATAAAAAAATCTACTATCAGAAGTGGAACGTTAGAAATCTGAGTAACTGTAAATATTTTTTTGAATGCTGTAGCAACTTATTTGCTATAAATAAAATCACGGTTCTCCTAATGAACAAAAATACTTACAAGCAAAAACTATTTTATCATGAAATAAATATTGTTGAAAAATATTTTTTACATGATAAAGAAGTCAAAATGCATTTTTCTTTGAATTATAAATACAAAATGTTTATCTTTGAGGATGTATAAGTTTTAATTTTTAATGAAGATTTTTTTCCCTTTTGTTTTTTTAGTTTATCATTTTGTTTGAAACATCCAATAATTATTTAATTCAAATAGTTTACATATTTTTCAGTTTTCATTAAAAAATGTGATAATAGTATCGATTTAAGTATCATTTTATATATGTTTAATTAGAAATAATATATTTCTAGCAAGGAAATCTCAAAATTTATCTATCTGTTTGTTAGTATTTAACTAATGATATAAGCTGAACATCTTTAACATCTTATTATTTCACTGTGCTCGTGACTAACATCTGCCTAAAGTTTGTGAGACAATTATTTCTGATGCCATCTGCTTCAGTGTTCAGTCACAATTTTCTATCTAAACAGATGTCACAAAGAAATATTATCGTAAAATAGAAAGTGACATCGGGACAGATGGAAAGTAACCTTGAAATTGCTTACATCTAAAACATTATGGGGTTTGTAAAAATTTAACTTAAGCTGAAAAAAAATATTAGGCGAATGCGCGTTGGTTTACTGGGTTACTATTCACGATTAAAAAAATAGTTAAATTAATTTCGACAACGAACGTTTAAAAGAAGTAAATAGATCTTTATGTAATTAAAAGCAAATATTCAGATAGGAATAATTTCCTGTTCTTATAAAAGGGCAAATGCCTAATACTGCTGTAAGAAATGTTAATGTTTTATATTTCTTTTATTAGGTAATATACTGTATCCCTACTACTATATATAACCGCTGTAATAAATCTTTGCAATATGAAATCTTAAATTTTTCTTTAAAACGATATATTTTCAATCATTTTAAATATATCTGGCTGAAACAGTGTAATAATTGGGAATTAAAACCCAGAAGCAGTCTTTCTTACCTGAATCAGAATATCTTTCTTTAAACTCCTTCCACTCATTTAGAAATATATAAAATGCAGGTAGACCCCGATCCCGAACCACTTCATTCCCAAGCTTTTCGTTCTAAGCCACAGACGACTCGAAAGCTTCATTCCGCGTCCAGAGATCCACGCTAATCGCTGCATCCCTTAAATCCCTCAAAGCCCCTGTACCAGCAACAATTGCCTTTTCATTCCTCCGCGACAAAATTTGTTGTTGAGTAATTAATTATCGCCACCACTCCTCAATGGCGGCCTCCCTCTTCTAATCCACTGCTATCTGGAGTGTTTGGAATTGCGTCTTTTAAATACCGCCCACTTACCCGCATCCACTAATTAAAACCACACAAGTTATTCGTGTGCACTTTTACAGGTGCTCATGACAAAGACCTCTACGTTGGTGGACAGGCCGAATTTTCTCGCACTTATCTTTACTGGAGAAATCCATTAATGCCTCTGGTCTCTCCTTAAAAGTGTTCCTCGGCAGTTTCTGGGTCTGCTTAATTCTAGAGTATCTCGGGATTTGACACTTAAGACAACTTTGTTAAGGAAGGTTACTTGTTCTTGGTGGTGGGTTCTTGGGGAGCTTTTGTTTTGGAAACTTATGTTGAAGACTTGGTGGAAGTGTTTGTTACAATTACCAGGTAAGGAGTTGAATGAGGCGTAGTTTAAATTTCATATGAATTGGTAGTGATGCTTTGACGAGATTGAAATTTTGGTTTCACTACAGCATAAAAACTGTTCCGGTGAATATTCCCAGAAAAAGTATCTTATTAAAAATCTTATATATTTATTTAAAAGAGTAAGTCTTGACTTACTGATACAGTCTTAAATTATTCTTAAGCGTTCTACAAAGCTATAGAGCTAAAATTTGGTGCATGTGTTACTTTTAAGCAAAGTAGAAAAAAAGTAAAGAAGTTTTATTTGGTGTTTTGTGATTGCGGGACTGAGACCAAACAAAGGGGATGATATACTCATAACCTTGATATCTATTGAACAAATTTGAGTGTCTTTTTTTTATAAAGGTCATTTTAATCGATCCATATCTAAATATAAATCGTAAACCGTTTGTTGAAAATTCTCTCTAAAACATTTTTACAAATTCAAAGAACGTTAGAAAAATATACAAAAAATGGCAAATAAATTTAATGGGAATATACAAAACTAATTGATGTGTTTTACAATATTTTACATATCCAGGATATTGATTTTTGACAATTTTACCTATGGAGCACATGTTAATTCTTAAGAGGGATATTCGTCACGTAGAAAAAGCAAAATAGCTGCGATATTAACCTAGAAGCAGTGCCAAAATTTCATAAGAAAGTCACAAATAACGTTACTGTTATGAATTGATCTCCATTTAAAATGTTTAAATAATTTTAACCCGAAAAAATAATATTTTTTCGTTTTGCGAACGATTTAAAATTAAAAATATGATCACTTTTGCAATAAATTATTAATACGTTTCCGATTTAAACCCCGAAAAACGGTAATTGAGAAGAAAAAAAAAGAAGTACCCATAACGCGTTGTGGTCGTTTTTTCATTTTTTTCAATACTGACCTTTGTTCTCCCATACTTTAGTGTTATTTAAATTCAGCTAAAAGCTTAATCAATATATATTTTCCAGCTACCAGTATTAATTTAATACCTTCCATCAATTTCGCTTGGGCGCAAACTGCTATTTTGCTTTCTTTTTAGGAGAACATAACGATTGCAATGAAAAAGTTTCGCTGAACCCTCAAAGTAAAGTCGATCACCAAACCTTCTACCAACGTTTTATGCTTTAGAGGAAATCATAACTGTCATTCGGTTCGTTCCGTGCAGTCAATAAATTCACGAGGCATTTTCAGCCATTTCGTTTCAATGTACAATTGACCTTTGAAAAATTCGTGTGTCTGGAGTAAAGGTTGTGCACTGCCCGTGTTGGCGAGAAGGAAGAAAAATAGTTCGACATGAAGCATTGCGTGACAATGTGCAGCGTCAAAGGCTTTGTTCAGTGTCCACTCGACGCGACTTTTGATTCGTGATCGTGTCAGAAACAGTTGGATATTTAACAGTGGAAAAGCATGATCTATAGATTTTCTTTTAAGTCTGATATACTAGTTTATATTACTTGCTAAGAAGTGTTTGTAAATATTTAAGCTCGTAAAATTGTGCCACGTCAATTAAAAGAAGGGTGTATTTATAAGTGAAAAGACGGATATTTAGTAGCTTAAAATGAACTTTTATGCAAACATTGATATCTTTTGCTTTAATTACAGGCTGAATTTTAGAATTAGGATATTTTAATAACAATTTTAGATGCTTGTTAGTAAAATGGACCACAAACTTTGACACTTCATCGATATCACTAAAGCTAGATATGTTTCTGAAAATAACCATTCTGTGACTATAACTAGAATTCTACAATGCATTGCATTTAGCGCAGTCGTCATTTTAATCTGGTGTGCCACTTAATTACACAAGATATTTCACTAAAAACTACACCTTTGCATTTCATTAAGATGAAATATATGTGTTCTATTGACGAAGAATATTACAGTAACATAACAAACAAAATATCTTAATGTAAACCTTGGATAAATAGTAGGATTAAATAGAATTTTTAGATAATTCCAAATGAGAAGTCAATGAAAAAGCTATGTATGCCACATTCAAACCATTTTTAAAACGAAACAAATTGTTTCCACAACCTTACGTGTATAATTGAATAAAGGAATATCATTAATCACGTACTTTTTAAATATGTCTAAATCAATTTGATATTAATATGTATTGCTCCGATGACGTTAATGACATACTAAACTTAAATTCCTGAGTAAACTTCAATCCGCATTATTAAAGTTGTGTTTAGGTAAATAATTAATTTTGTTTCTCAAAGGAATATACAATTTTAGTACAAAGCTAGAAAACATGGTTATTATGAATTAACAAATATTCTGAAATTTTTTTGTGAAAATATTTTGTTAAGATAAAGTAAGTCTTGTGAATAATAAAGTGCACGATAATATTTTATTATAACACCCTAAAGTTAAATTGAAAAACTAGAAATTAAAAAAAAAAAAAAAAAAAAAAAAATGTTTACACCAATCGCGTATGTATTCGGCTTATTTAAATATAAAATAATACTTTAATATCTCAATTGAAATAAAAATAATAAAAAAAAATGAATAAAAAAACTTTCGAAATAATTTTTGAAAAGATTACTAACATACTTATTACGAAAAAAATTTAGTCTAAAATGTACATTTCTGTATCAGTATTTAATATTACAATGGAAATATAACAATATTTCCATTGTAATATTAAAAAAATAAGAACACAAATTAAAATTTGTGTTCGATACTTAATCTTAAATCTTTTTATTATTTTTTTTTCAGTTGCTTCGAAATCAAACTTTATATGCATAAAAAAGAAAGTGTGTTACTCTTTTATAATGAAAAACTTTTGTATCTTTCGAAGTATATTATTAATTATTCCTATGTAATATACAATTGTAAAAAAATTATTTTATTGAATCAATGCATCTTTTTGTTTCTTAATTCGGGATTACTTAGAAAAAATATCATGAATAAATTTCTGTATTAAATATTTTCAAACTACATTGACCTTTTTTCATAGTAAATTGATAGAATAAGCTGTATTTCTTATTTTTTAAGGAAACACTCATAGAATTTTTGTAAACATTAAAAACATTAAAAGTATTAATGTAAAGTTCAAGCATCATGCACTAAAAAATTTATTTTACGTCTATATTTCTCATTTCTTTTTCAATTTTGATAAATTGCGTCGCTGAATTTGTTCAAATACAGCATGTTATTTTCCCTTTTTTGTAAAATTTGATTCAAACAAAGTCGAAGACTTCTAAAATTGCACACGAAATCAAAGAGTATGAACACTGAAATATTTTGAATTTCAAAACAAGAAGCGAAACATTATACAAGTACGTACTTTTAAAGAGCTCGTGCAGTGTTTAAATTAATTTTTAAAGACATTATCATTTATCAATTTTGGTATCAACCAGGAAATAGACTCTCTCAATTTGTCTCAATTTATAATAATAATAATAATAATAATAATAATAATAATAATAAAATATTAAAAGTGAAGTGCATTCTGATACTATCACCTGCATAGCTAAATTCGAGGGAGAAAAACAGTTCTCGCGTACACGCAGCCTTTATTTGTTCTAATTTAATTTGTACATGGCCACTTTCTCAGTGAACATTTGTCCCAAGAATCGATGTTACAAATCCTCACGTAAGCACCAAAAGCCAACGGAAAAAGAAGTTTTAGTCAATCACTGTTGAATGTTGTCCATTTTGCTGTCCGCTGTACTGTTATTTCTTTTGTTTTTATTTTCTTTTGATCCTACAATCTCTCTCTTCTCTTTTATTTTTGAAGGATTCTAGTCAACTCTTTTCTTGCTTTAACATGAATACTTTTTTTTCTTCTAATTGTCTTTGTTCTCGATTTCGTTCGTCTCATTTGGAAAATAATCCTCTGAGGTTTCATGACAATTTGTTTTGCACCGACTTTTACTAGCTCAGACGTTTAGCTTTTCTATTTAACTTTACACTGAGGTACCTGTGGTCAATATTTTCCTGAAATGTTATTAAAGATTGCGGAAGAAAAATGTTGGCTAACAGTTATTTAAATTTAAAATTTTTTAAATTGTAATGAGGATGTTGTTTAAATTATTTATTATATAATTTTTTTTGTTATACATTTATATTTGTTTATTATATAGAATTTGAATGATATTTTTAACAGAAAGACTTAGAACGTTCCAATATTGGAGCGCTTTGAAATGTTTTTTAATATTGGAATGTTCGAATAGCTGTTGAACGTTTCAAAAGAGATTAAAAAAAAGTTATACATACATTAAGTAATTTTAAAATCGGTATAAATGTCAGTAAAAAAGTCATTTTTAAATAATATATTATTAAGTTAGTCAAAAGTTTTTTCCAAGCTTTTAAAAATTATTTCTGCTTTTAGTGTTTTGATCTAGGATCCATACAATTTTTTTATTTCAGAGATTTTAATGGCAAGAGTTCACTTAGTAAAAATTTTGATATGAAAAAATATAATTGGTTTATTAACACATAACAGCTATACAAATAATAATAATTATATAAAACAATAAAAATGTGTAGAACAATGATGATGTGAAGCATACAATTTTTTTATTTCAGAGATTTCAGTGTTCAGAGTTTACTTAGTAAAAGTTTTTATATGAAAGAATATAATGGGACTTACTAACACAAAGTAGTTTTGTAAAAAAAAAACCAACCTAGAGCAATGATTATTTGAATTTGATAAAGAATATATCAGTGGTTTAAAAGTGAAAATGTCTGAATGATGTACGAGAAAGATTTTAAAATAACATTAATTGAAAACAAGGACAAATATTGAATTATGTATTAAACTTTTTTAAAAAAATAACCCATCACTATTCATACATAAAAAGTAAATTAATTTCTCTTTACTGACAAAGAAAAATATATTTATCTATGCACAAGACAACTAACCCCAAACTAACTAACTCTAAACATTTATTCCAGTCTGACTTTTCCAAGACGATTTTCTTCGAAAAAATATTCCCAGAATACCCTTTTTACTTCTTCGAGATAAAATTATCCAAAAAAAGGAAAGGAAAAAAAGTAAGGACAGACCCTTGCGACATAGTGTCTCTACCTACAACACTCACTTGTCATTGTCAAACCATCAAACCTACTCGGAGACACAATTATGAAGCCGATTATAAAGTCATTTCAACGAGGGGTTACTTCCATTTCCCAGAACATTAAGAAAACTTCCTTACAAGCAGTATTGATCCCTCTCTTGCCATCTGGTCCAAGTGAAATATGAGTCATTTTTAGAGGAATCCAAACTGGGAGATAATCTCCTGACGTGAACCGGTATATGATGGACGATTATCACGATTTTAGGCTTTCGGACTTCTTTGGTTTACTGTACGAAACACCTGCCTCGGTTAAAAGGGAATTGATCAATCACTGGTTGCTGCTTTTAATACGGGGATATATAAAGCATACGTCTGTTATGTGTCTTGTGGGAGAGTTGCGTTTCAGTTGTTTTTTAGTGTTTAAGATGGTGGTGAAGTTAAGGATATTTCTTAAAAAAAAAAAAAAAAAAAAAAAAAAAAAACACTAGAATTGCCGTGGAAAACAGTATAAAGATTTAGAACAAACACAATTATCTAGAAATTATTTGAAAAGTTATTGGTCGTAAAATTGGACGAAAGAAATTTTTTGGTTTGATTCTGAAATATTTCTTTCTATTATGATACCTTACATGCACAAAATAAAACTGGACCCAACATTCATAGCTAATTATTTTAGAGTTAAGTAAAATAACATTAGATTAACAATATATATAAGTACCAATAATAATACTATTTAGGTTTTTAGAGCAACAATTACTGTCTGGTTATCACTAGAATAGCTCTCACCACAAAGTCTAGCGTTGTATGTTGTCTTTGAAAGCCCCATTTTTCATGGAGGTTTCCAGAACACACACATATAAATTTGTCTTATTGTAACCTTTTGAAATGCCCTATCGACGTCTTGTTTCTATAACAATCACCATCAAGTAGAGTATCAGGCATTATACATGTTGATGCTTTTGTTGTACTTGTGTTGAAACATTTAGGATTTGTTTTAATTTGTTTTTACAGTTATTTTATAATACATTTTTGTTTTAAAACTAGAGATTATTAATATTTTTAACTAAAGTTTAACAAATGAAAAATATTTAATGAATAATGGATATCTCTTATGAAGAATAAAAACTAAGTTCAAAGAAGGAAATATTCGAAGTTAAGTTCTCCAAATAAAGATTTATGATTTTTCAAAGATAAACAACGCAAGTAAATCTCACTTCCACCTGATTAAAGAAGAATTTCTAAGTAAAAAAAAACAAAAAAACACCTTTTTCGGAAAAGAACCTAAATATCTAAACAAAAAAATGTTACAATACTTTCAAGACCAACAATCTTTTAATAACGTTTCTTCAAAATGCGTATCGGAGACCTACAAATTGATACAGTAACCGTTTTGTACTACTGGTCAAAAACAACCTAAAAACTTCGAACATTTCCGACAAAGCTGAGAAAAAAGTTTTTTTATTTCTAAGAAAATCCAGACAGAAAAGAAAAAAATCCAACGAAACGGAAACGGATAAAAAACCGTTTTCGTGGTTCTTAGCACTCTCTTGACATCAAACCTCTAGCGACCTATTGCAAGAGACATTATTTTCTTCTTACATATAACTGCACTAACAGTTGAGGCTCTCTATTAAACGTAATATTAACAACTTGTTGAAGTCTATTCAAGTAGTTTTCTACCTCACATTTTTTTTTATGTGAGTGTGGGTTAACTTTCTATCAGTGACAGTGTACAGTTTTGTTGCTTTTGAGTTGAACACTTTGACATGGTATTTTTTTTATTTTCTATTGACATTTTTCTAAAGTATTTTTTTTTTCTTACAGAAACGGTTTTGTTGTCGAAGCATTTCTTTTTCATGTGAAAATGATGTAACTGTTCTAATATAACCGAAACGAAAATCGTAAATGCCTTTAAAGAATAATAGAACTCGCTGCTGGGTTTATTTTTAGTTAAAGTTATCAAAAAATAAATGTTTAAAATACAAAATTTAAATAATACTCACTTTTGCAATTAGTTATCAGACTTGTCTAACTTTTATGAATATATCAGTCTGGTTGGTTCATGATTAATATAACTAAAACATTTTTTGCATTAAAGTTAGTACTTGTTTAACTAAGGTTTATTTTTACATACAGGAAAATATTTAATTTTAATAAAGCGTACTTAACAGATTAAAATTATTGAAAGCAATTTAGCAATGGTTTAAATTTTAGAGTAACAAAATAACTGATCACATGGAATTTGTTGTATAAAAACTTTCACATAAAACTGCCTGCACTTAATATGGAAAATAACATGACATTAAAAAAAAAACACCTTTAAATTGGCATAGGTTTATCAATCAATAAGTAGCTCACTTAATTTTTTTTTTAATTTTTTGTTATTGAGATAGTATTACGTTACAATACGTTACGTGATAAGTTACCGTTACTTGAGGTTGACGTTTAGAAGTACAGGAATACTCGTGTTTTAAAGAAATGAAATTGAAACATATTTTACGTGGTGAGTGAAAAGTCTTTTTCCAATAAAAACATTGCTAAAAATTATTATACTCATTAATATATGTGTTTTTTGAAATTGTAGGTTCACCATTTTAGTTTTTTATGAGTACAATTATCTTAGTAAACTTCAAATACTCTAACTTTGTAGCTTAGAGAATGTCAAGTTGGTTATTCAGTTCTGGATATAAGTTAGATAAAAAGTGTGAAAATCATTAGAGTTGATACAGTGTTAAACGTCAATAGGAGGAGTGACTTAACATTCTCCGAACTATAAAAGAGAAGAATGTTGAAGTTTACTAAGGTAATTGGTGGCTATAAATAAAATAATCGATGCCCCTAAAATTTTCATGAAATATATATTAATCAGTGCAATAGTTATAGCACAATATTGTTATTAACTAGATTTATTTTGCTTAGTCAGTATATTTTTAGAAGTAATTCAGTAGTTAATTGTCATGTGCTTGTTGAAAACCTTTTTTTTTAATAATTATTTTAATGTATGAAGTCAGTTTAGAATGTTAATTTTAAAATAATAGAATTGCATTTTAAAATTTAAAATACAGAAATGGTTTTATGAATTCATTTACGTTATTAGTAAAGAGACATAAAATTCAGTTTTCAAAAAGCCTTTGAATTCAATAGTTATTCAAGCTACCATTGTATAAAATTAACGTTAAACAATCTTTTAAATAATAATCTAAAATATTTTGCCTATACTTCAAACTCAAGCATGATTAATTTAGCTGACTCATTTCTTTTTGTAAATCATACTCGTATTACGCAATACGAGTGTTATTTCGTTATTCAAAATTTTGAAATGTCAGTTACTTGATAAAAATGAACGACAATTTCAAATGTTTGAACTATTTTTTGTAAATAATTTTGTTATATAATTTGTTTTGTTCAATTTTTTAAGAAGCATAGGAATCTATATATATATATATGTTACAAATCACACCTCGGTGTTAAACTTTTATGACCTCTTAGAATAAAAATACTACAGTTTTAGTAGTGTAATTGTTGTTTACATAATTTAACTAGCCAGTCTTAAAATAAAATTTTTTTCTACTCTGTCGCATAAATCTTTTATAACAAAAGCTCAAACTTGAAAATTTTCTTTTATAAAATAACTTTGCCAGGAAAGAGTGGGTAGCATATTAAATTAATATGGGAGAAACTTCCACCAACATAAATGAATCAATGAATTTTAAATGAGCTTATTGAAGGAAAAGAATATTTAATATGAGAAGCTTTTCTTCCCTAATCGGTTTAACACATAACAAAAGTAAAACAATTTAAGCTGAAATTTGGGAAAGGAGTATTCTTCTTTTAGAAGAAACGTTTAAAAATGAATATTCATCACCAAAAATTAGAAAATTATAAATCTAATTTAAGCTTCATTGTAATGAATATGATTAGTTGAGATCAGTTGACTTGATTACTTGTAAACGAGAATATGAATTTAAGTTCGGTTAAAGATGCTAATTTTTATAATGCAAATATTATGATAAACTAATGTTCAAAAATATTTCCATTAATAGGAATAAAATAATTACTCAATGTAGGTATAAATTGTTTAAGTTAAAAAAACCCGCTAAGTACGAGCGATCACACACCAAGAGTTCCGTACTCAATCGGTGCTATGTGGGGCCTCAATCTTTTTCTTTCTTTTTTATCATCCTGAGTCTATTTAGTTTCATGTTCGTTTATCATTAATTTTGTAAAAAAAAATCATCAAATAAATTCACTAGTGATTGATAAAAACCGAAACTTAAATTGATTCTTAAAATAGTTTTCAAAACGTATTAGAAGTTTTAAATTTTATATTTGAAAAATAAATGAGCTTTTGTTATCTATTGACCACGATAGAGTAAGTCAGATGAAGCAAACTCGAAGTAGTAACCCTTGAGCCGTAAAACACAAGGCTTTATCGTTTAAGCAAGAATTTTTTTAGAAGAATGTTAATACATATACATTTTCTAAGACTGAAATTTGGGAAAGGATTCTTCTTCTTTTAGACAACTTGATATATACATATATACATATATATATATATATATATATATATATATATATATATATATATATATATATATATATATATATATATATATATATATATATATATATATATATATATATATATATATATATATATATATATATATATATATATATATATATATATATATATATATATATATATATATATATATATATATATATATATATATATATATATATATATATATATATATACATACATTTAGTAATAATCAACTACTCTCAGGCTTTTAAAAAAAAATCTGTCCGTAAGATTTGAAATTCAAAACAAAAGGGCAGGGTTGGAGTGGGGCAGGTCTGGAAATAATTTTTTGAAAATAAATGAGATGTTTTTCTCTAACAAGACTCATAGTTTATTTTTAAAATCATGCGGTGTTTTCCCTGATACATTTTCCCAAAATTTCAAAAAACAAACAAAACTTTTAAATTAAAATAATAAAAATATATATATATATATTTTTTAAACTTTATTTTTGATTTTTATGTACGTATGAACTAGCTGTGAATCAGATTTAATTTAAAACTTTTGATTATCTCCCAATTTTTTTTTTATTATTATTTCGTACGGACAGATAGACATACAGAATGACATCGAAGTCATTTTCTAGATTAAATCGAAATCATTCATCGAGATTAAGACTTTGAGATTGAGTGTTTTACGTTTGAGAACAAAAACTTAAGAGATTAAGTTTTTGATAGTGGGAATGGATTCAAGGATAAATCTCAACACTAGTTTTGAGCATATTTACTGTTGTATTTAATGAAGTAGGATATTATTTAAAGATGATATTTTAAAATTTTCGTTTGCGAATGAGAAAACATGAATTAAATAAGTTATATTCATATTTATTTTAATGTGTTTAAATTTATTGCATATGTATTGAAATACGTCCACAAGTGAGATACAGCAGATTAGTATGAAAAGATATCTTGCCGCATATTTGTAATATCTTCCGGACCACTAATACTGATTGGCATCATTCAAAATTCCAACTTACGAAACAAACATTTTGGAATTAATATTATTTAAACTTCAAATATGTTTATAAAAAATTGAATTGATTGCTTCGATTTCATTGCTTTGACGTTTTGTGATAAAAATTAGCAGTTGGAAATTGTTTGTAAGAAAAGCTACGTGAAAAAACTATCTTGGAGTTCTCTGGTGAGAATCAATTAGCATGTGACTTTTCGGACTTGATTTTGTTTCCGATAACGAAATTTTATTAAGTAATATAGTTAAATATAAAAAATCAAATGTAATTGCTATTTTTTTTAATTCTAAATAAAATGATTTTCAATATAAAAAATTATGGAAAATAAATTTATTTTGTTTTGATAGAATGTATTTTTGATAATTCGGGCTCTTTTTGAATGGATTCATGCAACCTTCTAAATCGTTAAGTCTTGTTCGTTTTAACAAAATCATTGATGATTTCGGCATACATATAATTTATTGATAATTTTGACGAAGACGTAATTTACAAGTTTTAGATAACATCCAAAAGTTATAATTAATTTTGCTATATATATATTAAAAAAAAAAAAAAAAAAAAAAAAAAAATGCAATTTTTTAAACTCATATTGCTATAAGTAGTCCATTTATTTTTTATTCAGAATGCATAAAACTAATTAAAACAGTTTTATTTATTATTGTACTGATTAAAGCTTCTAAATTCATAAGAAATGGTATCCTTTTTAAAATATGGTTAAGAATAGTTAAGTTTTAACAAGACGTACTGATAAAATTCAAAGTATATCTTCAAATTAGTAATATTGAGGGAATTATAATAATAATAAAAAAAGACAGCATTATTCTTTAAATTTGCAAAGAAAATACTTAATTTTAATACACAAAGTAGGGATTTTGGGTTTTTGCCAGGGCAATTTTTTTTTTTATTGCGTAGGTATATATTTTAACTTAAATATTTTAATTAAGTATTAATATTGGATTGTTAAATAGTTTAATTTTTATTTAGAAATTTGAACTTTATGCGCATGGAAAATTATAATTTTGATTAAAATGTAAACCTTAAACGTTACTTTTTTTTCAAAATAATGCCATTTTATAATTGCAAATTATGATTAAAAACTTAAGGAAGTTTCAAACTTAAACAATTACAAAGATTTTGATGATAAAAACCAAATTTTGTTTGTATAAATATCTACTGATATGCGAATAATGCTTCATATTTTCCGTGCCTTAGGTATTTTTTTTTTCATTTTAAAAACCTGTTGTTTACCTTATCTAACATTTAATAACTTCAAGGGAAGATTTTATCAGTTGAAGACAATAAGAAAATGATTTTAATGAACCCCAGTTTTTTTACATCATGTTAGAAAATAAATTGAATATGAATATCCAATATTGTAAAAAATACGTTGTAAAATTAGCGATTTGATTAAAAAGTAGCGCAAAGAAGTTTAAAACAAACTGTTTCGATTACAACCGCCTTAAATATTAAAAAAATTTTAACTCATACCGCAGAATAATTTACCTTTTTTAGCTACTTAATTATAGTAAATCCACATTTTTTTAAAACCAACCTGTTTTTAGAAGGAGATTTTTTCATGGGATTTTTTTTAAAGTACTTGATTCTCCTATCGTTTTAAAAGAGATTTCCTTTTACTTGTTTATAGAAACTGAACTTGATCAAGTATTACTATAAAATTAATTGAAAATAAATGAACTCTGGAATGCACATTCATATATGTGATATAATTTTTAGAGGAAAATCTTTCACCTTAACTTAATTTAGAAGAGAAAAAATAGAAAGTGAATGAACTTATTTAAAAAACTTGTGAAATTTTGTAATCAAGTAATTAAAGTTCGGTGCTTTTTAAAATGAAGTTATTCTAATGAGCTAATGGTCTTTTTAAGATTTTTCTTCTAATTTCATATGTTTCGAAGTTATTCGAATTTACTATAGTTAACTTATTATGATTAATCAATTCAAAGCTTCTGTGAATTCGTACAAGTTTAGGCTATGCATGTGGTACCCTTATTATAGATATAACATTTCCTTCGTCTTTACGTGATCGAATTATAAAAGCCTTTATTTCATTAAATCAAAATCCCTGAGCATTAAACTGTAATATATCACTCAATTATTATAATTATGTGCTTATAGTTGATGCATAATTATACATTACGTATTGTAATGATAGATTCTATACCATTGCCATAATTTAAATGACACATTGTTTAGGGTCTGTTGTTCAACTTGATTGTTCAAATGCTTTTTGGTATCTTTAAAAAATTATTGAAATTATTTACTAATTTTATTGTGTTTCAAAAAGCTTTAAGAGTTATTTTCAAAGTAATTTTTTGGTTACTTAAATTTTAGAGTGTTAAATTAAGGAATCTATAAATAGTAATTTTATCTTTTACTTATTTGACTATTTTTTTTGTATTTGTTATTTTATATTATTTGTTATAACTATTTATGCAAAACAAACCACGATATAAAGCTAATAGATCAATGACAAAATATGTAGATTTCTGTAAAAATAACGATTTCTAAATAAATTTTTAAGTGAATAGCTGGAAGGGTAACAGTTACATAAATTTTAAAATGTTTACTCTATAAATGATAAAATTACTTGAAATATCTATATATGGCGTAGTGCTAAAAAAATTAAATATTAAAATCATTTCAGAATTCAAGTTTTTTTAATCGAAAACAGATATGGCCACATATTAGTTTTTCCCACATGAAAATTAACCTAAAAAAAGTTTATAGTTCTTATTATTAAAAATGTCGTGTAAACAGGTTTGTGAATTCTTGAAAGACTTGTTTATAGTTTTAAATAAACTAGATGACATTATATATTAGACTTGTGTTTGTCTTTTCTCTCTCTCTCTTTATATATATACATATACATATATATATATATATATAATAATATATATATAATAATATATATAATAATATAATATATATAATATATATATATATATATATAATATTATATATATTAATATAATAAAATATATATATATATATATAATATTATATATATTAATATAATGTATATATATATATATATATATATATATATATATATATATATATATATATATATATATATATATATATATATATATATATATATATATATATATATATATATATATATATATATATATATATATATATATATATATATATATATATCATCCTTTTGTCATTGGATTGGATCATAATTCTACATGCTATCTTTATTATCCAGCTACCTATTTCTGACAATTTATTTCCCAATACATCCAAATATGCTTCGTTATTTTGAACTTGTTCAGACTACTAGGTTGATACCTGAACTAATGTATTACTATCCATATTATGCCAATGTGATGTCATTGAAAACAACACACATCTTAAACGCGCACGGAATCCCTATGACTTTTTTTCCCTCATTGGAGGGTCCAAATGCTCGCAGTCACTTAACCACTACAAGCCCGGTAGCGATAGTCACTTGTGATAGGATATCCAGTAGGAGGGCCATTGTTGTCCCTACCTTAGGATATTCAAGTCTTACGTCCATGTCTTACGCCGGATTCGAACCGAGACACACCAGCGAGGTAGTCTGATGCGCTAACCACTCTACTGAATGGGCGACTCTCACATGATTCTATAGCCAGTAATTGGATTAGTGTTATATCCTTTTATATTGACTGTACAATATTAGCAAATTAGTAACAAATTTATTGTGGTAAATATTTTATTTTTAAGTATAAGGCAAGATACACAAAATTAAACGATTCTCTGAAATTAGAGCTAATACATGAACTTTTATTCGACATTCATGTGGATGATATCGAGTGTATACTATAAAAAAAAAAGAATTATGTTTGACAGAAGCATACTGAAACATAAAATATATCATCGCTGTAAAACGTGAATCATAAATAGTACAAATTAACTTCTGCAATTATTCGCCTGAAACAAATATTTCTTCGAAATAGACAACGTTAATCGATTTGAAGCAAGAACAATTTGGAAACAGTTAAACAGCAGGTTTTCAATCCAGTCTATATGAATTAATTTCTAGAATTTGAATTCAAAGAATCCTAAATTCTGGTAGGTGATAGGTCACAATAAATCAATCTCATTCAAGCATGGTATTTTCAATGAGAGAGGCATGAAGAGGAAGATCTCCCATGAGTCCGAAACCCAACACTCCTTCATTCTTCTTATAATATATTACGTGCAGGGCGATAAATGATAGGGCAAGAGTTATATATCACTTCCCAAGCTGCATTTCTCAGGATTACGACGGATGGATACACGCAGTGGCAAGTTAGGAAGGTATACAAGATAATGTGTGTGGTTTTCTAAAGAGTTGATTCTTTAACATGTTGCAAAAATTCATTTTGCAGCAGTTACTTTCCCAAATTTTTGAAGGGCATTACTGAAATTCTTCTGTTTAGAATGATTAATGGAATATGCTCTGTTTGGGTAATCCATTTGAAAAAAAATTATTACAATTAATTTCGAACAATTAAAACGCCTTAATGTTGTCTTTCTTCTTAGCGTTTTGTAACCAACTAAATCAGTCTATTCAATGTCAGATTTTTGGTATATTAAGTGAGAATGAACTGAGATGCGATTCTTGATGATAGCATTTCAGGGCTCGGTCATGTGCCGTGATTCAATTTTCATGATAAACTGTAAATTAACAAGTATTTTGCATTTGTCATCAATATTATTATTATTATTATTATTATTTTTTTTCATTTTTTTTTTTTTTTCAGATGACTTTGCAAACTACGTGATATGATTTTTCCAATTGAATGAAAAATTTATTAGTTTGACCGCAAGCACAGTATTAAATAGGGAAGAATACGATAATGTTATTTTTTTAACTTAAAATACTAAAATACGCATACTAGAATATAGCAAAAAAAAAAAAAAAAAAAAAAGAGAGAGAGAGAGAGAGAGTTCTACCCTTAATTTAAAAATATTTTGGAAAAATGAACGATCACAATTGAATTTAAATTTAATTTTAATAGATATATTTACAAGCATTATCACTACCCTTAGAAAATCAAATACTTGAAACCCTATTTAAAATTGATTTTGTAATTTTAGAAAGGTTACACATGAAGTTCAATTATTAAGCAATGTATGAACTTTAATACAATTGATCATTATTTTACACTTGAAAATGATGTGTACTCAAACTAAGGGTAATATAATTTGAAATTCTTCCTTAACTTTCACAAAATCTCTCATGTGAACGAATACCAAAATATTTTGCACGATACTGTAGTTTCTGTGATAAATATTCAAGACGTTTGAAAAGCAGAACAGTTCAATTTCAATCTTTCTTTTAATTCAATTCAAACCAGAAGATAAATTTCTCACCATCCATTCAAATATATACCTAATATAATGAACAACGCATGCAAAAAGAATGCAGATTCAACGAAACAAAGTGATATATCACAAGCCATAACACTCAAAGGGAGAAATTATTCCACTCGTAAAAAATTCCAAGAAGAAAATCGAAACTTGTCCCAGTTTCGATCAAAAAGCCCCCACGCTATCAGCATTGTTATTTGAAGAATTGACGATATTATGGGTTATGAGCAAAACAGATATATATATGAAAGAAATATTTCACCAGGAACTAGCTTCGAGAGAGCAGGAGAACGGAAATATCCCTTTAATCTTGGCATTGGTTATAAATGGCAACGACAGTTATTTGTGTTTGTACAGTGTCTTGCATGGAAAAGAATTATCTGCGGATATTTCCTGCGTATAAATTTAAACGAGAATTTTGTATTGTGTCGCATATCTTCAGTTTAACGGAAAAAAGGACGGCAGCACTGCATTACAAATATTTATTGTAACCTTTTCAAAGAATGCTACTATATTCTGCAACTTTAAATAAAAATACCTAAATTAAATGTGGATTGAAGATATCGGCTGCAGCCTATACAGGAATTTTTTTTAGGGGAGTATGCGGAATATTTGAAAAATATTGATTAAATGCGGTTTTCACTATTGAAAGACATCGACGAAAAGTAATGTATTTATCTAAATCTCCGAAAAATAGTGAAATTCAGGAACTGACTTTTATCAGGTATACTTTTATATTGTATACAGTTATAAACATGAGCATACAAGAGTAAAAATAATGTCCTGCAGTACTTTATTTAAAATTGAATATTCAGCACATTTAATATAATTTTTCAAACATTATTTATAAAACTTATCTGCAGTATAAATATTTCAGGTAAACTTTGAAATTTTATTTTTAATGATGAATATAAGCATTGAAATTAGATATTTTTATAAGATTAGTAAGTTAAATATTGATTCTCAACTCTCTTCTTGACTCTGATCTTTGACTCACGTAGAATTTTTAAAAAGCTGTTTACGATTTATCACAACTTCAAATTTAGTAATAGACTTATATAAAATTTTTCAGTAGTATAAATTATAATGAGCAAATCCATAAGTAATTGTGTTTATGTTTAGTCATTGAATTTGTTTGCTTTATTTGGTTAGAAATAACTGAATTAAGTCATTTAAGTTTCATACATAAAAAAATATATAAAACCATAACGTTAGGTAAAGTTAAGCTTTAAAGCATGTTCCTTTTCAGACTGCTTTAAAATGGACCCTTTTCTTTCGATTTCAAATATCATTTACTTTACAATATATTCACTCAACAAATCAAAGATATTTCAAACGTGACAATCAACTCCGAAGAACAACAAAGCTAAACCTAAGTAATGAAAATTCGCGAATCTATATATCAATATAATACCAACACATCCATTTCCATAAACAAGCTGATAACACCTGATACAGATGCTCAAACAAAGTCAAACGACCTTTTTACAAATCATTAAACCATCGAGTGCAGAACCCCCCTTTCTGATCTCTGAACTACTTAATCTGCTTGTTCGACTTCGGCCCCTAGACACATAATCTACTGTAGGGACAGCAATCACGTGACTGTCTCGATCCATTAGCACTATTCCTGCAAGTGTTCCCTCTACACATCTCCAGAGTCTTTGTCTCGAGTAATGTCACATTCCCCTTTTACCCACGAAGAATATCCTTTTCGGATTGTTGTAAATGGCTTTTGCAGAGAGGAATTTACGAATGTTTATTATTAGGAATATCTCTGTTCTGGAGGATTACTTACCTGGGTTATGAGTACTTTTATCGTAGGTTGTTCCCAGGGTAGATACTTTAAAATTTTCTTGGAATGCGATGGATTGAGTTAATTAGTGGAAGCTTTAAGGCAGGTTTTCTTGGTCCATGTCGATTATTAGCGCGAACTGTTACAGGTATATCTTTAATGAAACTGCGTATTTCATTGTTAATGTTATTTGAAACTATTTAGTAAAGAAAGTAATGTCCTAGTTCATAAAAATACACAGGGTTTATTTAGTTTAAGAACGTATTATGATTTTACTTAGATTGATGAGATCTTGAATTCTTCTATAGGAAAAGTAAATTTTGTAGGGTATATTAAATGACGATTTAAGATTCAAAACTCATATAACCGGAACAAAAAAATAACTGATTACAACACCGAAGAATAAGTCTACACATTATTTTTATAATAACTTAGAAATCAGTCTTCTTTTATAGTGTAAAATGTATACGTACCATTTTAAAAATTGTTTGTATAAAATTTGTTATACATTATTGCTGAAACTAACTTATTTTATAAATAATAATTTTAAATAAAAGAATGTACATTTGTTTTGTAGATTGTGGATAAATGTTTTACTATGATTGCTTATGGTTCTAAAATCAAATGTAAGTAATTAGTTGGCATTTTTGGTATGGATAAAATATTCTTACTGTAGTTATTAAAATTACCATCTCTAGTACTTGCAGATTTAAAGGTACGTAATTAATATGTATGCTATTACTTAAATGTTATTGTTCAATGATTTCAAATAAGAGTTGTTGTAACTATGTATAAAATAATATTTTCTTATTAAAAACGGATTGTGTATAATTTCAAAAATAAAAACACATTCCGATACTTAATTCGTAAAACAAGAATCACGAATGTATCTTTTTTAATTTTAAAGTGATCAGTCAACATAATTCGGGACATCTTTTTAACATTGTGACTATTTTACTAAGTAGCACCATAGTCTTGTGCAATTACTTCAAATAACGAAGTATATATTCGATTTAGTATAGTAGATGAATCAAATTCAACAAACAAATAAAAAGATTAGTTGAAATACGATGATGTGTGTTATTTTCTTACTTCTATTTTTCAGATTATGTATAAAATTTGTTAGATACGCAATATTGATCTTTATAAAACATATTACATTGCACACTGGAATTAAAGTGGGAACTCTGACTAAACGTATCTACTAAATTCCTTTTTAGCATTGAAAAACACGTTTTCGTACTTCGCTAATTAACGAAAGTGTCAAGCAAAATTACACAAGATCTCAATAGACTCAGTAGGCACTTAGTGTAATCTAATTGATGCGAGTTGAAAATAATCAGTCTAAGAATGGGTAGTGTTTCTTTAAATAGTTTGACATGCAATTTACGAATCTATTTCAAATGTTCTTTAAATTGCTAAGCACTAAATTTTTTGTCGAAAGTATCAAACACTATCTGTAATCAGCTTTAAGTACTGCGAAGGGTGTTTTATTACTTTTTATCATTTAATGAAACAACTGGGAAAAGTTCAAATAAAAAAATGCAATTGGTAGATTGGATTCCTAATTCGCATTCATAAAGGCAGCGTAACTAGATGAAAATACGAGTTGAAATGTTTATATGAGGATAATTTTTGGTATATTGTTCAGAAGTTATATTTTAATCAATTTTGTAAATAATTTTCTAGTGCATAACCTTACGAGATGGTAATAACAAAATGTTTCATTTGTAAAATATTGAAATTCGCTCAAAATTTGAGACTTAAATTTTATTTTCAATTTAGATATTTTTAATTCACCAGTGTTTCTTATAAAAGGTTTAGATAACTATAACCTGTTTTAAAATAATGTTCTATTGATAAATTTTGTGGAACTACATTCATTTTAGAATGTTTTTAAATGTGTCATTACATAGAAGTTTGACTTATTAATTAGTTAATTCACAAAAGTATTGCATTGCTAAAATTCTCAGAATAGAAACATTTGCATGGTCGCATAATCAAAAACATACTGCCAAAGAATATTTTTAGCTCTCATTGCAACTACATTTATTGCCAGGCGTTTAAAAAATACTTTGTTTCTTTAATATTTCAAAAACTGTACATCAGAACAAAATGAAATCTGAAAAAATGAACAAATGAAAATGTAGTAAACAATACAAAACAATATTAAAATTGAATTTTCATTCAAATAATAAAATTACTAGAAAAGTGTCAAAAAATGAGTTTCAAGTTTCATTGAAAAATAATAAGTTAAACATCAGAAATCAGAAAATTTATAAGATGTGTGGCATCATCTGGCAGCCACATATACTGCACAACAACTTTTCATGATTTCAATAAAAGAAATGATTAGTTCTGCGTTCAGATATTCTCAAATAAGTGTAAGAGAACGGTTTTTAATTCTGAAATCGAGCTTGATTGGTGGGGAGGGGTTTTGGTGCAAATGGCTGAAATACAACTCTAAAGCATATCCCATACATGTCTTATTGTATTGAGGTCGGAAGAGTTGGCAGGACACTGCTAGTACATAATATTTTCACTTTCAAGGAAGTCATCAACCAGGTTGTTGTTGTATTTGCAACCAAGTTGCATTTAATAGTGACAACGGAGAGGAGATATCATTCATTAAATCAGGACCAACAGCATTTTTGGAAAGGTGAAGAGTAGGTTCAAGCGTTTATGTACCGTTTTCCAGTAACAGACTTCTTGTAAAAGATGTGGTCTGTGCGACAGCCCAAAATGATGCCAACCTTTACCATAAATCCCTACCTTGCGAAACCATGCTTTTCCATTATGTTTTTTTCTTAAAAATGGGTACCATGCACTCTTTAGACTGAGGTACGACGAGAATCAGCTCCTTAACTTAACCCGGACTCGTCACTGAACATGACATTTCTCCATTGTTGGTGATTCTAGTGTCGATGTTTCAAACCTTCACTATAAACACGTGCGTTTCTGAGCAGACATCAAGAGGAGGCAAAATGGCATAGAGACTAACTTTTACAAGCATTCTGTAAATAGTTTGTCTTGAAACTGATTCCTGCGGCGGTTGCAATGGCTGAACTAGGTTGACAGGTATAAATCTTTTTCTGACATAGTGTTGTATTTGTCAAATAACAATCATGCCAAATTGTTGTTACTTTGGCCAACCTGGTACTGACCATCGTGCAATATTACCAGTTGTTTGGAATCACTTTCACACTTTTGAGAGGGTGCACTGAGACACATTCAGTGAACGTGACACTTCCGTTTGTGATCGACCAAAGTCCAGCATGCTGATTGTTCTACCTTTCATAAACAGGTCCAAGTTGTATTTTGTAGGCATCTTTAGTGTTTGTTGAACAACAGTTCGTAGCAAACAGTTGTGAAATTTGTGTTTAGCTCCCGTTTCCGTCTGAGGCCGTTTTATACCCACTTCGACGTACGTAGTTGTCATACGCATGTCGTCGTTGACTTAAAGAATTCACATATACAAAATATCTAACTTTTGTCATAAGTTTCTTCACAAGTAGTTTTGAACCATTGTGGCAGCTTTAACGCCTTCATTTGTGTATTTTACGAATTATTTTAAATTTTTGGACATGAGTGTATGTATTAGGCATTATTTCTACTCACAATGATTATCTTTTGAAAGAAGACCACTAGACATTGCAAAGCCCGTATTTAATAACTGATCCAATAAATAAGAATTTTACAAGACTAGAAACCACCTTGTTTTCAAACTAATTAATAGAGCAACAAATCAACTGAAATTCTTATTGATAAAGGTACTATTTAATTTTCACACGTATGAGTAAGGAATTCGTAGTAAAAGTAAATTTGAAGAGAAAATAAACATAGCATGATGATAAGGAAAACTTTCTATATAAGCTAAATTTGTTTTAAAAAGATAATTAACTCAAAACTACAAATTATTTTTATTGAACCAAACAAAACATTTAGTTTTATAATAGATCACTGAAAACATTGCACTTAAGATTTGTTCTCAATTGAAATAGGAATTCAATTAGTTTGATAATAATACTGTTCAGAAATAAAATTCTTTCCCCCCTTTTTCTTTTAAAAATGATAACTAAAACGAATAATAGATGTAATTTCAATAGCTGTAACGTAAAGTAAAATTTCGTTTAAAGCATAAACTTTTTTATTTTAACAAAGAGCAACTATTTATCTTCAAAAGACATTAATCATTTGTAGCATCACATATTGTTTGAAAACCAATTGAGTTTCCGAATAAAAGCCACAAAACGATCATCTTGCCTTTCTCCAAGATTGGAAGACACATCCACGATCCTATTAAACAAAGATTCCATTGTCATTAATTCAGAGAAGTCGTTGCACAGGCCACGGAATATTCCAAGTTAAAACGTCATGGCGCTTATCGGAACAGATTTATAGTGAAGTGGATTGGACTGGAATGCATGGCGTAGCTCCATTCAAATTTAATTACAGAACTGTATAGCTAAGTTCAAGAATCGTTAAAGATAAGCCAGTAAATAGTTCCTGGCGGGTTGTACCCACTGGGTTTCATCACGGGTCTGTTCAAGCGTTTTCTAAACTCATGTTCCTTGACGTATTGACAGCGGCAAGTAGACGCCATGACACTTCACTAATACGCTTCGAGTTGCGAAGCTGATCGACGAAGTTTATTCGAAATAGGCTTAAGTATTCAGTAAAAGCTTTGTGGGGATAGTATGGGGAATGGAAGTACTGTGGCAAATTCATAAATAGACAGAAACATTGATGAACAATGTACAACTGGGTTCTTTGTGTTATAATCAAATTATTTGTCGTTATTTGAGGTATAAAATGGAGCTTTGCAACAGGAAAAAATAAAGTTTCTATATTCTTGGTTTTATGTTAAAGGACATTGAATTTTCAATCTAATGCCGTATCTATGAAAAAATAAATAAAGAATGTTGCATTTCAAGACTAAGGAAACTGAGACTTCCAAAACATTTTCTTTTACAAACATATTATTAAGGATACTACTATTTTAATATAGAATCTCTTATTCATTCTCCAAAACAGATTTGTATAGCGTGATAGCACGTAGTAGTATTTGCCTTTTCTGTTAGTATTATATTCCTAAGAATTATCTCCACTCGAAAAGCTATGCGATTTGTATACATTTCTATTCATATTTTATTATCTATATAGGTCCATCGCATGGATCCATTTCTTTATTTTCTCTCTATCTTTCCTACCGTTTCGATTCTTTCTGGAAGGTCAGTTCCTATGCTTGCAACAAGTGGTAAACGATAGCGGATCAGAAAAGTGACAGCTTTACTTTAGTCCTACTTGCAGGCGCTGATTTCCCACAGGTAAATATGGATCAAGGTAATACAGTTTTAATAACTCCCTTTTTGCCAAAAGAGTAGGGAAGGAGTATGATTCTTCCATCTCGGAATTGTTATTTCTAAGGATGCATTTTCGCAAACACAGATATTTCTCCAAAACAGAGAGCAGAAATCGGAGGTTTCTTTTTTGAGGACGAACATATTCGTCATAGACGAAAATAAAGCAGCCTGTTCTTTCTAAAGAATGGAAAAGAAAAACATTTTCTTGAAATGCTGTATGTTTCTTCAGTAGAAAACGGGATGTGTAAAACTAATAAATGTAAGGAGAGAGAAGTTTTGAAATTTATATTTCAATTTTAATGGAAAAATGGAAACTTAAGATTCTTTTTGCTTCAAAAATAATACTCTACGCTACGTTTATAAAATAGATGTTTGTATCAACAAATATTGTTTTAAAAAGATGAATTTAAATGAAAGTAAAACTGTATTGTGTACTTCTTACTTTTAATTGCCTAAACCACTTAATATACCTCCGAAAGATATTTTTATAGGTGATGAATCCATAGTTCTTACTTTTGCATCAATAAATTTAAATATTTTACAACACATATTGAAGAATTTATCAATTCTTACATAGTTGTTTAGAGTAAAGTGTGTCAATTGTGTAACCCAGTTAACAATAATATCAGCTTATTAACATTAAATCCACCTCATAGTCTAAATATGTTTATTTTTATATGAATAAAATTAAATGGTTTATATACAAATGAAAAAAATTGTTTATTAGAAAATTTAAATTGTTACAGAATAAACTTTGAATGAGGGGTGTTCACTTGGGTAATTTTTTTTAATATTATCCTCAGTACTGGTTGCAAATGTACCCAAACTGCGTGGTCTAAATAATAAGACACAGTCTTGAATGATATCGATGCAACTATGTATTATTTCTTGTAGTATGAAATTCAGTGGTCAAAGAAATTTAATTTTTTAGAGAAGCAATTAAATGCACAAATATTTCTTCATAGTGCTTTGCAACATAGTTTTCTGAGAAGTATAAGTGCACTTACGAATTCATTACGGTTTTAACTCATTTGAAGCATATAATAGTATATCTTTCTGGTTGAGTGATAACATTAACTTAATTTCTTGATCTTATCCTGCAATTTCATAACATATAAATTTGATACTTTGGTGATAAAAATCATCCCATTTGCACATTTTAAACTTTCAGTGAGCAATAGTGAAATTAATCTTTTTGTATTTTTTTTTTTTTTTCTTCTTTTCTAAAAATTCAATTTCACCTTTTAAAACTTAATAAGAGACGCACAAAAGCAAACGCATAATTGTAAGTATTCTTCTTGGTTGATTATTAAAAAAAACAACCTGTAGATTATAAATGGAAAACTAAAAAAAAAAAAGTTGATTTTTACTTTGTGTTGTATCTATGAGGATTTAAGGAGTGCCCAGGAAAATAAAGTCAATCAGATGACATTCAGTCAATCAGAAAACGCCCTGTCCGTCGAAAGATGTCTGCCAGCTGACACGTCCTTGCCATTTAGGTGATTACGGAAAAATATTTTCTCAAAATACGATTTTAATATGTTAAAGTTAAAGTGCCATGCTTTTGGCTTATTAAAAAAAAAAAAAAAAAAAAAAAAAAAAACATATATTGACTTTAGTAAAAAAACATCTTATTAAGATCAAGTATCACCATAATGATGTTTACTAAACTAAGACATCTTTAAATGAACGTTGCTACAAAGACTAATAAACCTATCAAGATTTGCTAACTTTATTTTTTTAATAAAAATTCCCACCTAAATATTTCACTTTGTTTTAAAAATCTCAGTAGCTCATTAGAACTTCAGCCTTTTTACCACAATCCCACAATCCAAATAACTTATTTTATTTATTTTTACAATTTTAAGAATAAATAGAAAAAGCACCATTCTTTTCTATGCACATAGCGCATGAATTCGGAAAATGGAATAAAGGAAAGTAAAGTAGACTTTCTTATTCATGTGTATACATTTCTCTCTACTCACGCCTCTCAACAAAATCCTCCATCTTCGTGAAAAATAGCTCAATTGAATTTCAAATCATGGTCTTCACTTTTGAATCAAGAAACTTGAAGTCACACGCATAGACAGATTATTTGCACGCTACTCAGAAGTACTTATTGAAGTAGAGCTTTTTTTGTAGACGTAATTTATTGAAGGCCGAAATTTATTTTTCTAAAATAGGCTGTCTGTTGAAACTTTTAATTAAAAGTTATTTATTGTACAAATGGATATACAGCACCTGATTTAATTTAAATAACTAAATAAATCATTAATCTAGGTTAAAACCAGAAAAAAGTACTAATAAACAAAGCTTTTGAATGATTGTTATTGATTTAAAAAAAGTTGATTTTCATAATTTTGTAGTAATATTATTTATTGAAAATATTAATTAAAATATCAAAATTCATTGTTAAAATAAGAAAAGAAAGTTCACATAGGTGTACAGTGTACACTGGTTGTAATGGAATTACAGCAAAAAAGTTACGTGAGGAATATACTGCAACGAAACATGTTTAAAATATATGCAATACTGAATTTAGTCTATATTTAACAGGAAGAATGTATAAGTAATAAACATGATGAGTATTTCAAGAGAAACTAACTCAAATTTTCCTTAGAAATGGGAGATACTTGGAAAATTTCCTGATATCGCATCACACAATTCTTGACAGTGTTGCACAATCGCCATCGTATCTACTTGTATCTGAAATCAGCAACTGTACATCATTGAATCAAAGAACCGAACAATTATACATACAAAGTACTTGATGTTTTAAGATTTTTGTAGAAATAATATAAAGAAGGCTGTACTTCAGTTTAAAAAAAGGGTCTATGATACGAAAAAGTTTAAAAACAAATTTTGTTAAAAATTGTTTTGCTTATATTAAAGTAATGACAAGGCATACTATTTAAATTTGAAAGTATGCTTTTTAATATGATAAAACCCACAACAATGCGTGTACACGATGGAAAAATAAAATAAATGTTTCATAAGCCATTAGAGGAAGTGCTTTTTGTATGGTTTGATGGCGAGGCGGGTCTGTACCCCCCCGGAAATGATTCCGTTGCTTGGAAATTTTCCCTTGGTCTACAGCTTAAACGCTTTAACATATTCAGACCATTCTTTTTTTATTCTTCTCAAATTGATTATAGGAAGTGCCTTTTGTGTGAATTAATGCGTAGGAGGGTCTTTACCCACCCCCATCCCCAGAAATGATCCTGGAAGTTGGTAATTTTATCCTGTATAATGACGATTAAAACAGGTTAATGGATTTCGGATATTTATCTTTCGCTCAATTTCAAGAAATGACTTTGATACTTTAAGTTGAACTACTTAAACAGTGTAATTAAAAAAAAGTAAAAATTACTTATTGCTTATCACTGAAAAATATATTGCAAATTTCGCAATTGTAACAGCGTTGAAGTTTTTTTTTTTTTTTTTTTTTTTTTTTTTTTTTTTTTTTTGTAATAATTATTACCAAAAACATTACCAAACTACAATTTTTTTTAAAGTACTGAAAATAAGAAAACAAAAATAGTAAATTACACCGACCCATGTTAAATTTAATCTTCTCAAAAAAAAAAAAAAAAAAAAAAAAAAAAAACAACTAGACGTTGTAAAAAACCCCGCCAAGTCAGCCAGAAACAGTTATGATATCTAATGTTTGCCGCTAAGCGGCCTCGTTTATTTTCTTTGGGGTACTTGTACACACAATGATTTAAATTGTTATTATTCGGGGGGAATAACCATAGGCAATCAGTACTTATAGAGCAAAGAGCAAAGTAGTTGATGAAGCAAATGAAATGAGATTAATCCGAAATAACTGTCGCCTGTCAAGTACTGATTGCCTATGGTTATACTCCCATAATAATCACAATTTAGTTCAATGTGTGTACAAGCTCCCCAAAGAAACTAAACGCGGCCGCTTGGCGGCAAACATTAGATTTCATTACTTTTTCTGGCTGATTTTTTTTTTTTTTGCAACGTTTAGTTATTTTTTTGGGATATAATTTTCGTTTTCTATACGCTTCTTTTAATGAGAGAATCGTGGTTTTGATTCGAAAAACACAATCAAACTATTTTATTTTTTATAATAAATGTCTTGTTTGAGCAAAAATTCATAAAAATATTCTACCAGATCCACAAAAGGGTGTCTCTATAATTATTTTTGGATAATTTATAAAGTAAAAATATTTTTAAGATATTATTATCGTAATAATTTAAATTTATGCGACATGCCATCATAAAAATATTTTTTGTTATAAATTTACGAATTCGTTTGAACAAGTGCACTTAAATTTATCTCAATATAATTTTTTTTTTAAAAAGAACTCATTATGTTTTAAATTTAATGAATATTTTTTTGGATATATTTATTTTTTAATTTGGCTGTTTTGTCGAAGACAAATTTAATACACATTATTGAATATTTTAGAAATTGTTCAAGTATTTTTCAATCTTACCAAGTATCTAAGACAACAACAAATATTCTTTAAAATATTATAAATTGGATTTTTTTGTTTAGTTTCAAGTCAATAAATTACAAACTCGTTAATAATTTAATCTGTATTAAAATTCTAATTTAATAATAGCAGTGCCAAAAATTGTTTTTCAAAATAAGGTAAGGAAAGAAATTCAATATAAAATAATACATCGTAAAAAAAAAAAAAAAAAAAAAAAAAAAAAAAAACAGTTATTAAAATTTGAATTGATGGCTAAACAAAACCTATTCACAGCAAATAATCCTTTCTTCAGTTAATTTACATAGAAACATTTTTGCAGCAGAAATGGGTTTTTGAGTCCACCATTATATTTATAATTTATTACTTTATTAAATTATGCAAAAATATGCAGTAAAAATATCTTAACGAATGTAGGTTAACACAAAAGTATTTTGAAGACAACTTTCATATGTTTTAAGATCCACATAATAATGGAAACTTTCTATTTAATGTAAATGATGACGTAATTAGTATGGGCATTTAGAATGGTTGAATATAAATTTCATAACAATTTATAGTTCATTTAGAAAATCAGATTAAAATTTTAATACTTGTAACATAAGTATACAATTTACAAGTTTACTAAGACCATGATAATAAAAATGTAAGTCAACCAATATAGATAGTAAAATTACTGATTGAAATTCGAACTCGTATTAAAAATTGAATCTGCATATTAAAAATGGTATGCGCATATATTTTTATGCTTGTACACTACAGGTAATTGCTATATCAAAAACAACAAATGAATTGCAAGTAATTTTTCTACCTTAAAGCAAACGTTTTCATTCACTAAAACAAACATCATAAATAAACTATTACTTCAGGTTTGTACTTTTTTAAAAAACTTTTAGCTGCTCTTTTTAGTTTTAATTTTATTTAAATATGTCTTTGATAATGCTGTTGATGAAAAATTAAGACATTCAATTCAATATTTGGCTAAATTTAATAAATTTAAACTGCATTATTATTATAGGTGAAGTTGCAAACTATTTCTAAAACTAATGAACTTTTTTGGAAACACGAAAGAAAAATACAGATTTTAATAAAAATAATTTTCTTTTATAAATTAAGTTTGTAATAAAATTGTTTTAAACCATTTGTTTGACAAATTTGGTGTCTCGATTGATTGTAATCCTCGAAATATTTAAATCAATATTCCAAGTTTGTCACGATTTTATTTTACCCTAGTTTGGAAAGGATCAATGAACAAAATATATCGAGCAATTTATCATGATTCATGGCTCTTGGAATGCTTTCCGGAAATATTCATGAATTTCATTCTCTAAAACTTAAAAAAAAAGTTAATCAATGATTCTTCTCACAGATAACGACTCAGATCCATAATATATGCTTTAGTAAACAAAAGTTTTGTTAAAGGAAACTTGTTCTTTTTAAAGTGCAGAATTCTCACAAATTTGTGTTTTATTTATTCTTACTGTGGTTTTTGTTTTTATACTTCGAGTTTAAGGTTAATACATATCAGAAGTAAAACTATAGTTATAAAAATAAAGAATGTTACGGTCTATGAAGTCTTTGATTATTTTTATTTCCATAATACAAATACCATAACAATTTTACATTTATTTATAAAACCGCGAAAATAAAATAGTTTAATACTTTTTGTAGGACGATCAAAAAGTTAACGAAATCTTGTTTTATTTATTAAAAGTCGGTTTCTTTACTTTATTATACTGTAATCACGATTGCAATGAATGGTTTATAACGTGTGAGAAAATAGTCAGAGTAGTAGATTCAGAGTATTTTGATTCAGAGGAGCACTAGATTGTCCAAGTACTGCTTAGTGCTGCGCGTCTGTAGCATTACCTAAATTAGAGCAACGAAAAAAACCCCGTAGTGCAAGTTTGGAAAATTTGCAATAAAAATTCTGAAATCCAGCCAGTGTATCGATGCAGTTCAGCCTTTCGAGATTTTTCGCCATTGAATATTTTCCTTATCATTCATTGTCGCATATTTTCAAATCCCAGAATTTTTTTAAGGACTTAGTACCGTAAACAATTCCTTACTTTTAAAAATTTCTACTACAGCTTTTTTCAGATTGTATGCAAAACTTGCTATTTGCGCACTGCTTAAATTTATACTGCGTTGTCGTGGAAGTGATTTTTTTTATATCCGGACTTTGACTACCCACAGTGCTGCTCTTACTGAACCGAACTTCACGTTATTTATTGCACACCACTAATATTGGTCACAATTACTTATTTCACAAACTACCGCTAATATTGGTCACAATTACTTATTGCACAAACTAAAAATCGTAATAAAAAAAAATTAAAAAAAAAAAAACTCTTAATAAAAAGAAAAAAAAAAAAAAAAAAACACTCTTAGTAAATAAAAAAAATTATTCTTAATAAATAAAAAAAAATTACTATAACATTTTTTATCCTCCTACGAAATTAACTGTTAATGGAAAATATCCAATAATTTAGGATTAAAAGATATTTTGATATTTACTTAAATAACAGCAAGTATAAAAAAAATGTAACCTTAAGACCTTATTTTTTAAAAAAGTCCAAGTAAGTGATAGTTTGGAGTATGGATATCATAACTCAAAAGTATTCCACAAATAAAAGCATACTCAAAAGGATTAATGTTTGTTTTGGGTGGTTAAAATTTTTAAAATCCACAAATACATTCATAATTGTTCATGCGGAAATTCTGAAATCGTTAAAAGCAGAAGAAAAGTTATTAGAAGATCAACAATCTCGATTTTTTTTGGAGAACTTTTCAGTAAATCTTAGATCTTTTGAAAATGCTACTTTATCTTTAGGTTTTTAAAATCAGTTGCATGTTTATTTAAATACTTTAAAACAAAATTCTAAGCTCAAATAGAATAAACGTGTATATTTGCTAATGTACCTAATTAATTATTGCGCATACAAAGTATAAAAAGTAGACCTCTTTAATAAAAAAATTTTTTAGACACTTCTCGTGCTTTGAAAAGAACGCAATGCCATAATTAAATAAAATATTTGAATTTCTATCGTTTGAATCTATTAATGTAAATTTATTTAATTTATTTTTAATTATTATTTAATTTAATTTTTAAAGACTATTTTTAATGGGAAGTAGTATTGGTTATTACAATAAATAACAAATCATAACAGTCATTAATATTTTATTTGAATAGAATTTTGTAAAAATAAGCACACAAAAAAAAAAAAAAAAAAAAATGGCTAAAGAAATGGCTCTAAAAAATACAAGAACTGTTTATTAAATTACTATACCCTCAATATAACATGTTTTTTATAATTAGAATTCTACTCGACCCTTTCAAAAACTAGACTCCTAGAAAGATGGATATTATAAACTGGAGATACTAACTACGAGTTAGATATCAAGAAAGGGACACAATGATCTCTTTTTGCATTCCAAACTATAAATATCAGGTGATAAATTTGAATAAAAGAAAACTAAGGATGATACCATAAAACATTTGATTTAATAAAAGAAGAAATTTTGTATCTAAACTACATTACTCGTTTTGGAATTTAAATATAAAGGTTCACACCCATTTCATCAGAAATTGTGCTACGTCATTCATCATGACATCAAGTTTCCAGTTCCCATGAAATGAATTTTTTTTTCTTAATTGCAATTTTAAGAAGGACAAAAAAAAAAAAAAAAAAAAAAAAAAAAAAAAAAAATTTGAATCGTTAAGATCACTATCTATTATCAAAACTCCACTGGAATTGCTTTAAAACTCAAATGGAAGAATTCTTCCATAGTAATTCAAGGGTTGTTTATATTTTTGCTGCAGATAAATATATCGGATTGGAACTTCAATATACGATGAAATTTTTTTTTTCTTTCCAAGAAAAATTGTTTTCTTCAAGCTTATTGCTCAATACGCTAACTTAGCAACATTTTGGTTTGTATAAAAATATTCCAAAACAGCAGGGTTTCTCTTCCTTAGAATTGAAAGATTTGAGTCCTTAAAGGCTACCAAAAATCGTTAGTTCTTGTTTTCCAAGCCTGATTTACAGGATACAATAAAAAAAACTTGCCGTTTTAAAAGTCGTAAAATATTGATGTTTGCATTCAAGTAATTTGTATACTATCCTTTACATGAATGGTAAAACAAAAATTTTCTTGAGGTGAGAGGACTATTTACTAAGTAAATATAATTTCAATACGATTCCCCATTTCTAAATTTTTCATTTGATGTAGAATACTTCGTTTATCCAAAATATAAAATTTCAATTCTGTATGATAAAAATTATGCTACTTATGAACTATGGCTAAAGCTCAATATTGAGAAGCATAATTTTAAGTTCCTTAGCAAGAATGCAAGAGAACGACCGTGTGTTTCTGGACGTTACAGGTATTAGCTGAAAATTACTCGGGAACTTATTGTGTTATGTTTACAAGACACACAAAAAAAATTAAAAAGTAACTCAACCAGAAATGAATTTCGATGTAACATACAGGCTGGTCTTAAAGAAACTTTTCCGATCTATGGACCTCTAGCTGTCATTTCGCTTAACTGATGAGATTTCAGGTATAGTTATTAAGAGGTACGAAGTTGAGATTCTGTGAACGGCAACAAAATGGCGCTCACGGTTACGGTTATAGGTACAAAAACTCGAAAGTTTCAGTTGGCAATGTCCTTTTTTTTCCTGTCGCAAAATATTCAGCGCATGCGAATACCATAAACAGCATTTAAACGGTACGTGTATCACAGAAAATGGGCGAGTTATGCACGCGCAAAAAACAACTCTATGAACGGTCAACAAAAACATGATCCAGGTTCACGGAGGAAATTTGCAAATTACATAAAAAATACACCAATCACAGAATGCTGCTCACCGCTCTTTTGTGAGAGCATAACGTGTCTGTTTTTTGTGATACAGGCACCTTTCCAACGCTTTAAATGGTTTTCCCATGCGCTGAGCATTTTGCGACAAGAAAAAAAGGGCGTTGCCATTCGAAAATTTCTAGTTTTAGTACCTATAATCGTAACCGGGAGCGCCATTTTGTGGCCGTTCACAGAATCTCGAGCTCATACCTCTTAATAACCTGAAATCTGTTAAATGGAACGACAACTAGGAGTCCATATATCGGCAAATTTTCTTTATGACCACCCTGTATTTGACAGTTGAAGATGGACCAACTTCATCGAGGTCAAATGAAGGTCATAAACAAAAATTACAGGAGTTTAAAATAAATTAACTTTGATAATAAAACTGACAAACATAAAACTGTTATGTTACGGTTTTATTTAACATTTGAAAGGTTTGAAGCCAATTAGGCTAATTCGCTTATTACAAATTTCACTAAATTAAGGAAAAAAGGATTAATTTTTTAAAATATAATTACTAATAACATATTGGAAAATTGTATACATCTTGCTGTTAAGTTACAATATTATCTGAGAATGATGAAACATTTTATGAAAATTTAATCCTATCGTTAAGGAAACTTTCTTCATATTTTATTTAAGTTTGTATCTATTAAGTAATTATCTAGTAGGTGTCTTTTCGTGTCTTTTTTGAAATGCCTATAAATTTATCGGCAATTTATGAGGCTATTTTTTTGTAATCTTATTATAGTTTCGAACACAATTCAAAACTGTTATACTAGTCTCTATATCAAACGGGAATGCTTTAGATAATGGTCTTTTAAAGATAACTTCTTTGCATTTAAAGTATAGAATGGGAGAAGCCTCGAATTTTGAAAAGTATGATTTCCATTAAGTACTCATTTTTGAAAGCAAAAATTAGGTAGTGCCGACGCTGTAAATTGAACTGGAGACGTCTCAAATGCTAAGAGCGTGGACTTGTCTCTGATTCAGGTGTTCGGCTGGATCACTAGATAAAACTTACAAAAGAACGAATTCAATGCACACCTCCCGAAATTTCCGAGTTGCAAAATGTATAGCACATTTCAATATTCGTTTGTGACTAGCAATTATGGAAATATATATTAAATTTTATTTTCTATGTTACCAACAGTTTGAAAATACATAGTAAATACTTAGATTTATTACATAGAATTTTTTTTTACAGGAATGAAACTTAAATTTAAAATTAATCTACTATAAGATCCAAAAAATTGGAAAGAAAAAAACTTTTGGGGGGATTTCTACCATGATAAATCAATCGAAACCAAAAAATATATGTTTCTATTTAAAAAAAATATATAAAAACTCTTTTTTAAAAAATAATTAATTATTGAAAAACTGCTTAATACAAAAGTTTCATGCTATTTATGTTTGACCTCTTACAAACTAATGTTTGAAACATAAATAACTAAAATGTAATGATTATTTAACAATTTATCGAGAAAACAAATTTTCTTTTTAATATTAATTTGTCATTTCATTGTCATCATTTAAATTACTCACTATTCTTTGGAAGATTATGAAATTGGACATTTTGCCTTTTTTTATGATGTTGAATCTAAATATGGCGTAATATTATGGGGCTGCCACTGAATTTTTAAAGTTTTCTTTAATTGTCAATGACTCCTCATGACAAAAAAAAGTATATACAATTATTCAAATCCTTCCATTATATACATACAATTATACTTTTTATTTTTATTTCATCAATTAGAATACAATATATAGTCCCTATTCGGAATTTTTTGTGTTCTGTGTCGAATGAAAAAGCTCGTAGAAAAGATATTTTAAGTACAATAAATATCCCAATCCAACTTGTTTTCAAATAGAATGGCATTTTAATTTACTTATTGCTCGCTTATAAACCTTTAAGATTTTTCCCCTGCGTATATTGTCTCTAAGTAGGAAAGTATGTTTTACAGTGATTAAATATATATTTCATATTGATTGGTTACTTTAGGATTTGATCAATTTGACTTTGGTAGATGCTCAGTAATGTTGAAAAACTTGCCAAAAATAACAATTCCTACTATTTAACACAATAATAATTACAAAAACCTTAATTTCAATTTCTGTCAACAACAGCAGGTCACTTAATAATAATAAAAAAAAACACCTATAACCTGCTAATTATAGTTCATGATTGACATGAGGGCAACTTGATTTGATGAAATTTGGATGTATGGTAAACTTTTAAAGGAAAAGGAAAAGCTAAATTTTGAATATTGACTGAAACAGATTGATTATTAATGAACACTCATCTTTAGGACTTTTATGTGGTGCAAATAAACTACGTTGATATTATTTTTAAAGATATAATAAGTGGTGGATCTGGTATGCATTGTAAAACGTTACAAGATATATTCAATATTAAATTGTGCCAGAACTAAATTGAAAGTCTATCATGTTCATAAATATTTATGAAGCATTAAATATCTATGCATTTTTGGTTCATTAATTTTAATAAGGGGGTAATTACTTTCATTAATAATAAAATTTAAGAAAACATTAAATATGGTTATATAATCATTGGCAAAAACTATATGAAACAATTTAGAGCTTTAACGATATCGATAATCAGAGCATTTAGTTATCAAGCAATAAACAATTATTTTCGTTTTATATGTGTTTTGACTAATGCAGGGAAATTGTGAAAAAGTCAAAACACATTGTTTTCGATTTAAGAGAATATTTTTTCTAAAAGATATTCCTCTAGTCTGTCATAAAACTAACCAATCATTTTTATGCAACGTTCCTTCCACGCATTAAGTAAACTTGAACGAACATTTTAATTAATACCGTATACTCTACTACTTGTAGATTTGATAACAGTAAACTGGTAAACAGACAAGAAGTTACTTTAACTTGTGTTAAGTACTAATATAAGTGCATTTACTAACTTAAGTGTAACATAAGTTACTAACTATAGTGAACATTTTTAATTGCATTTTTTTTTATTAATTTAAACTTCCCAACGCGATGAAAAGCAATAAAAAAACGTTAGTTAGAAATTTAAAAACATGTTTTTTCGTAATATAAGTATGCAAGTAAACATGCAGAACATTTGTACTTCCTAAAAATATTTTCTTATTGTTCCTTCTATAGTGTTAAGAAGTGAAAATAATAGAATGAAAATCGAAATTAAAAACTTTAATTACTAGATAAATTAGATTTTGATGTAAGAATCTAAAGTCTATCGTTATAAGAAAGCTTCTACACCTGTTTATAAGTTCAAATGTATTAAAAAATATATCTACGAAGAGTAATAAGACAAGACCCTGTCATCGTTAGACGATTCCCCCAAACACAAGCTTCAATTTCAAATATATTTCTTGCAAGTATATTTATCTGATAGTTTTCGGTAAAAATTAATAATATAATGCTTACGTATAATTTTTAGCTTTAAAAATATTTCCTTGAGATTTTTTACTTACTTTTATAAAAGTTCGTATATACACTTAAGACCCAAATTGGAAAAAATACGCTTTTAATATTGAGATTATATGTAAAAAGAAATAGCACAAAACTTGGGCAGTGTTTTACCAACCGAAAAAAAAAAATCTAATATAAATTAGATTGATTTCGGACCACATTAAGCATTGGGAACCAAAGAAAAAAATCCTTCTCCTTTAACAAAAGTGTTGACACTTTTAGAAAAAAAAAAAAAGAAAAAAAAAAAAAAAAAAAAGAGTGGTAGGCGCTAGCTGCCCAATGCTTGAGTTGGCTGTTTTCAGATTATCTGGTGCCGTCAGCAACACGAGGGCTATAATGCGCCGAAACATTCGTCATTAGACAAGCCAACATATATTTACAAACACCCATGCCTAACACAGGACTCGAACCCCCAACCTCGCGGTCTAGAAGCTAGCACACCAAACACTTTACCGTTTGGTCGGCCCCAAAGCTTGAGAAATAACTTGTTATGATGAATAATTTCAATATTTTAAACAGACTGAAAACGCACTATAAGAAAAATGTTGGACGGACTTCTAATGACGTTGCGAAAAAGGGAACTGTAAAGAAAGTAGCAAATTAGAAACTGTTACCATATATATTGAAATTTTGAAAATGGTTATTTTTAAAATTTTTGATGCATTCTAATTTTGAAAAATGATTTTTTTTTTAAAGTAAAAGATTTAAATTTCGACTCCTGGCTATTTTACTTCTGGTAATTTACCATAAATTTGACTTATTGGAATTTACCATAGTAGAATTAAATTCTACTTCCTTATGAATAATTGAGAATACCTAAATTCTTTAAAAAAAGTAGCTTTATTTGGTTCAAGATAAATGTAAACTTTTGCTAGACTGTTACTATTGAAATGTAATATAAATGAATAGGTATTAAATTAGAGATTTTGTAGACTCATGTTATATAAGAAGAACTTTAAAGTTATTTGGTATGAGTTGTATCTATGCCTTTTAAGAGTGTATTAGTAATATTAATTTACAACACATTATTCATGAATTGACTTTTAATCACTAAGGTATGGTTATAATTTAAAATTATGTATATATGAGGCGTTTTACTTAAAAAACAAGAAATTAACTAACGCTTTACGATAAATAGTGTTGAGTGCTCGTAATAGTTTTAAAATTTGAATGATAGATTTCAGCAAGCAATATTGTTCGCTAATTTTTTATTTTTTTATTTTGCCTCTTGTTTCATTAATAGCATATACTCATTATACTTCAAAATAACATTTGCAATAAACGTTCTTTAAACGTTACTTTAATATTTTGTTTTTAATTATAAAAGAAACTGTTTTTATTACTTTGTTTTCTCAAGTACAAATCTTTCTAAATTTAATATACTTCTTGATCAATTGTTTTTTGTTTGCTTTAAAATATCCAAAATAAAAAGTTTACAATGTGTTGTTATATAAAAGTTAGATTTCGATTTAAGTTTTGAAATCTTAATGAAAAAACTCTTAGAAAATACCTTTTGAATGAAAAACCACATCCCAATATTTGACTGAAATTATTAGCAATTTTAATCCTTGACACTTGTTACAATTCTAAAATTAAAGGAAAGACTTACCTTTGAATGTGCAGAGAAGAATTCCCAAAGCGAGCAGAATCCCCATCCTATGACAAAATATGGCACAAAAACTTTTCCGGAATAAAAAATAGTGTCCCACGCTCAAACGCGCATCACAAGCAAACTTCGCGGCAAGTGGAAGATCAAGCGACTCACACACTGACTGAGTTGTCTGTTTTCTGGCCGCAAGCAACGATGGTTGCCACACGCTGTCGCTCTTCAGACTGTATTCGTCGCCAGACAGAAATTTCGCCAAACCGGCTGGCACGCGACTGGGCGTGTGGCAGAACAGAGCATGCGCAGGAAACTCCCGCGAAACGTTGAGGCGCGCTTCCGGAGAGGGGAGCGTTTTTTGTGTGTTTCGTAATCGTAGGATCACGTAATTACCGAAGTAGATTGAAGGTGATAAAGATGGTTTAATAAACGCGATGAAAGCAACATTTAGTTGGGGTAGCCAATGTCAAAAGTACTCGGATGTAAGGGCAGTATCGTTAATAATTTTTTTTTCATTGTTCTCATACTTTTGTTTGTAGTTAATAGTTGAAACAGTAGCAGCTCGTGTACTACAGACAGTGCAGCCGGGTAACATAAAATTTATTAGTTCAAACTAAAATTATGTATTTTACAATTTTGTAAAATGAAAATCCAGTTTCTAGAAAAAGTGTAAAAAAAAAAAAAAAAAAAAAAAAAAAAAAAAACACGATTAATACCAAACTTTATTGCCTCAATACTCAATTCACGAGGGGAAAAAACGCTTCCAATCAAGGTAATCTTCCTTATATAGCAGTAATCGTGTGTTCCTGAAACGCATTTCGACTGCGACGTTGCCATGGTAACAAATACAACCCAATAGAGCCTTCCCTTCATGTAATATGTAGCGAGGTAGCCAGATTAGAAATTTTCCAACTTCGTCTGCGCTTTAAAATAATCTCCAGAAGGAATTTTTCAAGATAATGGTATCGTCTGAAGGCTAGAGAGTTATTTTATTAGTTTGAAGTACAATTTTGTTCTGAAAATAAATTTGAATGTTTTAAATTCATTATCTAACTAGGGGTACGGAACATCGCACTACTTTCAATTGCATTATTATACCGGCTTTGAATTATGATATTTACCGTTTTTATATTTTCACCATTCATTTAGCAAAAATGGCCAGTGTTTGGCGATATTTTTTGTCATGATTCTTAGGGCTTGGTTTACCTGCTTTAAAAAAAAAATAAAAAAAAAATAATAATAATTAAAAAAAAAAAAAAAAAAAAAAAAATAAACACACCAAGCCAAAATGACGGTTTTCGAAAATTCTTATATTATCCTTTCTTTTATAAGTGAAATTGTGTAGAGAAGAAAAACGATCGTTGATGAGGTATGCTCAAGGAAAAAGAACTCTGTGTTAAAGGCATTTGAGCAAAGTCGCTAGAGCCGTTTTTTAGCAATTACTGAAAAACATGATTTTTTCAATGACAATTACCTTATGCTCATGCACGATTTTGACTAACACCTTAATGTAAGATCCATGGGCCATCACCAACCTGTAAACCAAATTTGAAGATCGTAGGTCAATTTGTTCGGAAGTTATGCTGACCACGTACACACAGACACACAGACAGTACATGATTGTGGAAAGTGTGAGTGTGGTTAGGGAAGGGGGGGGGGGAGTTGTAGGGGAATCGCATGCTTCAGGCTGCTCTAACATTTTCGACCACAGGCCGCCATTGAGTTGAAATTTAAAGGTACAATGTGGTTTATTTAATAGATATTACTATTTAAGTACCTATTGCATTTTATGTAAGTTTAATGTTGAATTTTTTTAAAGAAAAATATGCTTAGGGCGCGGTGCTAATGGCGGAACATGAAAATAAAGGCAAAATAAAAACGTTCAAACCAACAAAAATAAAAAAGCAATAATTTCCCAAATTTATAAATTCCTAATCTTTTTCAAAACTATACCTTTCACTCAGAAACAAACAGAAAAATGCAAGAGTATATGATTTTCACAACGATAAGTGAAATACTCAACGAAAAAATTAGCAACATGCGAAAAAGCAATAAATTATGTATAAGTATACTTTTTGTACTCTTACACTTATTTATATATAAATATAAATTATATATACGTATAAATTTTTCTCTCTAATAATAATTTAATTACAAGCAACCATCCCAAATTAGACAAACCAAAGAATTTTGTGTGCATTCTATCTACAAATCAACTTGTAAATATCATTCACAATTTTGTTTACAATAATTTTTCCATTCCAGTATTTCTTCTTATAATAACTTGGCCTCAGCTATTAGGTCTTCACAAAAGCTTTTTTTTTATCACTATTTTCTTTTAATTATATAAAAAATATATGCACATGTTTAAGAAAAATTTTGCAATCTCTTCTCTTTTTGTTAATTGAATATATAGAGAAAATTTATTGTTGTGTAAAATACTACAAGAAAAATACTAAATAATTTATGATATACTTTTTGATGTCGTCATTTCAGCATAAATTTGAATCAAAATAAAAAAGCATAATAGGTTACGGTTTTCTCAAAACATAGAAGAAAAAAAAAAATACCCCTCTTTGTTCCTTGCAAAATGAATGACTTTTGATTTTTTTTACCATTTTTTTTAATTAATTAAATTGTTTGCATATAAGCAGCAGTTATTTTTATATCATCCTATTCCAAATATAAAATAATTTAGAAGAATATATTTTTCATTCAATTATTCATTTAAACAATCTTATTATACTTCCTTCAGTCAAATGAGACATTTCCTAAGATTCACAACATTTACTAAAATGTTGATTGAACTTAGGAAATAGAACTTAAAAGTTTATAAATGAATTGTTTTTTCGCATATTTAAACAATGTTACAGCATTACTTGTTTAAAAATAAATGCAAAAGATGATTAAAAAATATGTAGGCACTAGTCTCAAATCAAAGTTACAATAGAGATGTGACACTTAAACAATGTTTATAAAGATAACCGAATACCATACTTTGATAATTGATTGTACTCTCCTTTGCATGAATTTATATATTTTTCAGAAATTTGTAAACCCATTGTTAAGGATTTCAGCGTCAATGCTGCGGCTTTTTATTGATACCACTAAGTTTCAAAATATTTCTTGGAAACCATACGTTTTCATATTTTAAAAGTGTGTTATCAAAAATACTTAATAAAATGTAAAATTGAAGATAAGACCGGTATTGAAATTAAGACTGGCAAAAATAAAGCTGATTGATATTTCGATAATTTTAAAATAATATTTGAGCACAATGTTTTAGGCATTGATAAAAATGTAATTTTTATTTCCACAGCTTTTAAAGAAATTATCTTCTGTTCTGAGCTTTTCAATAATTTTTAATATATTATGGACATCAAAAACTATTTTAGGCTTAAGATGACAGTTATGGAAGAATTTATAATAGATTTAGCTTTTAAAGAATAGAAAATAATTCCTCTTTTGCTTTTCTTTTAACGTTTTACTGTACTACAATCGACACTAAAAAAAAAAAAAAAAAAAAAAAAAAAAAAAAAAAAAAAAAAAAAACGATACTTAAAAAAATTAGAAAATAAAAACGAAAAAAAAAAAAGAAGAAGAAGCAAATGGTTCTTAAGTAGTTACCACATTTAAGACAGAAATGTTAAATTTGAATTTATTTGAGAAAATTTTGAAAAAGCGAACTGGGATTTTTGTAAAAAAGTACCATGAATAATTTTTATTATTTTTCAAACATGAAAAAATGCAATGAAAACAGTTTTCGTACCCCTGTTATTCTTATAAAAAGGATATAAATAAGAAATTTATTTTTAAAAAACTACGTTCTGTTTATTTTTAGAACAATTATTATCTTTATTGCTACAGTATCCCATCATTTCTGGCTAACCCTGAATATCAGCTTTCGACGAAAAGATTATCAATGGAGTACCTTATATACCATTTGTATGAAATAAACATCTTTACACATTACAATGTTAATGAGAAAACAAATATAAAAAAAATATGCTAAGTGTTCATTCATTAAAAGTTAAAAGAAGATAGCACCTTTAGATCTCAGATGGTATTCTTTCAAAAAGCAACTTAAACAGTAGGATTGGCGTTGAAAATTTGACCTCCTCTGACATTAGAATTTACCTTGAGCTATATTTTCACACTTAACATAAGATTTTCAGGCACGCAAATACTGATTTACTGCCGTGGCATTTTGTTCAAGCATAGGTTACAATTTATATATTTAGTGAGTATACACAATAAATTTACTTGCTATTTTTATGATTATTATTTTTCTCATTTCCTGACAGCTGAATTCTCTAAAAAATACAGAATTTTTTTTTTCTTTTGAAAATTTTATCGAGCAGTTACTAAGTTGCATTTATATATTTTTATTTCTTTCAAAATGATGAAAAAATGCAAATGAGATTGAACAGTCGGTAATGTTCGTAAAGTGCTATTAATATTAAAATTTGGTTAACTCATAGGTGAGCATAACTTAAGGTGAGCTGTCGTTTACTTGAACTTTAGTAGTACGTAGATATATTAAACTCATTATTATTATTGAAAAGAAAATAGAACTTGTAATGAGAATTGGCAAATTAATTATTTGTACAGAGTTATGGTATTTTTACTTTATCTCATAAACTTTAAATATAATTAAAGTTCGTAGGTGTTTTTATAATTTAGAATACATTACTACTATTTAATTGATTTGTTTCATAAATTATCACATTGAATTGTACACTATGCTTTAAATAAAATGAAAATTATCTAACTCAATAAATTAACAAGTTTAGGTACTAAAAAAAAAAAAAAAAAAAATTATACTTGGGACTCAAATGGTGTATACTGATAGGCAACAAATGATCTTTAAATTAATTATTATTCTTAAAAACTAACCAATAAACTGTTTCGCAATATTAATTTTATTATTTAAGGTATTACAATTTATTTTCAAGTGATTAACAGAATTCTAAAATACCTTTCAGAAAAAAATTGAAAAATGTTTTATTTTTTTTAAATGGAATAGGGTGATCAAAATGAGATATATGTAGCAATCTACTCTTGCTAAACTTTTCCAATATAACTTTTTAATTAAATGAAACTAAGTGGGACAAATTCCCTTTCTATTTAATAGAAATGAATTATTGATTAATGAACAGTTGATTGATATTGATTAACTACGTTAATTTTAATAAGATCAATAAATTACACGAATTTATTTAACTTAGAAACTCAATAAAATATGGAATAATAAATTTAAAAATTTATGTTTTGTGTTATGGTTATCAATTTATATATTATTGAGAAACACCTTATCACAATTAATTTGTAATGTCATCTTTATTAAAAATCTATTATTCTATACAAAAAACAACGTTCCTTAACCATGTCTGCCCGGTCCCTCAGTCCCTTCAAGTAAAAGTTATGTCCAGTTTTAGTATTCAGTTATGATTAGTTTATATAGTAGTTTTATTTCTTAATATGAATTTTAAAATAATCCGATAATAACATTATCATGACATTTTAGTAACATGATAATTAAAAAAAGGTTTTGGCTCGTTTTTAATCTGATAATTAGTTTTACTAAAATTACCTTATCGAGAGGCAATAGGATCTGGTCGAAGAATTTCTTTTTATTAAACCATTAATAATTCATTTTTAAAAAATAAATATAAAATATAGTTTGGGAATAATTATCTTTTTTCAATTTTAGATTTTTTCAGTTTGTAATTTTTAATAGAAGTTAATATTGCCTATGCCAGTTCTTATTTTTTTAATCAGTTAAAAGTTATGAAGTAAATTATTGAAAAGATTATCGAAATAAACCATTTTTTACTTACTTTGCCCTAACTAACGTATAAATTTCAGAATTTTCCAGTAATGAATGTATAAGCAAGTCTCAATAATTTAAATGTAAGCACTATTTCAATAGATTACTGCTCAATCAAAATATTACATCCCCTATCCATGTTATATTATTTCAAATAATCAAAATCTAATGAAAAATATACACGTTTTCAAACATTTAACATATCGCAATAAAAATAAAAACCCTGTCTCACTACCCCCATTACTAATTCTTCCATCTTCCATACGTCTACAGCTATAAAATTTTGCACAAATATCAACAAGGGCGTAGACAAAAGGGAAGGTATTTTAATTTCGATTTATCATTCTTACAGAGATGGAGAGAGAAAGGGTTAAATGCTAGAACGTAGAAAATTTGTGAACATATTCTTAGCACCCAATATTACTAGATAGATATTACTCTATATGTTCTCAAAGCTATACAGTTAACATAATATGAATCTGAGCCATATCAGTTTGAAGGAACAACCCTTAAGTGGCCGAAACGTAGTAAGTCCGTATCCTAATTCGTAATCTAATACAGTTCAGCTTCAGGAAATGGGCAGACATGTTATTTATGCAACAAATGTTAATTGGCACAAACTAATTATAGTCTACCATAACATACTAACATGCATATAAAAAAATGTGTTAATATTGTGTACCTGATTTTTCATTAGGACCCCAAGCTTTAAGGCCTCTGAGTTAAAAGTGAAAAATGAGACAAAATATCAATATTATGTATTTGTATATTTTATTTACCAAAACATATCAATCCAAATACATCTAAAAATGAAATGCGAAATTGTTGTTAATTGATAATTATTGATATATTTAAAAAACATGTTAGATAAAAAAAAATACAATACATGAGAATTGTATAAAACTGTTAGTTATAACGGATCTTTTTATGTTTGTGGCTTTTATCTTACTTATTAGCATTCGATTGCTCATTGTAAAATGAACTCATATGAAGTACTGCGGCCCTAACCCTGACCAGAAGTCCTGTATGCATTAAAAACACTAAGCCATATACTAATGACACCAAACTCGAAATCCATATTTACTACCCTCAACAACAAAATCTCCCCCCATTCTTAAAAACCGAAATGAACTTGTTTGCCCCAGAAGCTAAATCTGTCTTGTTTTTTGGAGGGGAGATAGAGCCGTAAGATTGGCAGCAGGGCCTCAAGAGTAAAAGAATATGGGCTTCCCCTTAAATTCATATTTCCACGGACAAAAGTAGATAGAAAAGAAAGCTGCTCATTTTGGTACGTTCCATCACGTGTTGCCCGGAATGTCACGGAAGGAACGAACTAAATGATGTATGCCTGTGACAGAACCTCTCTCACACGTCAGGTGATGGAAATACTTCCAGAGATATGTTTGAACATCGTATTTCAAAATGCTAAAAGAGAGAGAGAGAGAGAGAATGGCGGAATAAAGGCCGGAGTATTTTAGGGTTGGATTTAGAGAGAGTTTGTCTCTGATTCTTTGTTTTTTCTTGATGGATCGGTTGGAACTTAATAAGTAAGTTTTGTGGCTAGGCAGTGAAAGGTGTAATATGAAACTTTTAAATGTTGTCTAATTTGTATTCAAAACAACGATTTATGATAAAAAACCATATAATTTATTATATTTAAACCTGATAATTTATTTTCTTGAAATAGATTTTTTTAGATAATTGTTAGAGTTTAATAATTTTTAAATAATTGGTCCTGTTTTCCATTTTCTAAGGTTTTCAAAAGGTAAGTAAAAATTGTGTTAACCATTTAAAATACGAATCAATTAAAAAAAAAAAGAAAAAGTTCTTTAAACAAAAACAATTTCTTTAATAAAATAATTATGCTATTTTGCAGTAATTATTGAGAACTATATGGGAAAACTTTCGAGGTAATAATAATTGTTATTTTTTAAAAAAATATTTTCAGATTTTTTGTATGATAGGATAAACACTTTAGATTAACAGACCAGATAAATCAATCAATCAAAGAAAAAGAATCAACCGTGGAAAATTCAAATGGGGAAAACAGCTCACAGGTACATTATTCAATAATAATAATAATAATAATAATAATAATAATAATAATAATAATAATAATAATAATAATAATAATAATAATAATAATAATAATAATAATAATAATAATAATAATAATAATAATAATAATAATAATAATAATAATAATAATAATAATAATAATAATAATAATAATAATAATAATAATAATAATTATAATAATAATAATAATAATAATAATAATAATAATAATAATAATAGTAATAATAATAATAATAATAATAATAATAAAAAGAAAAAAAATCTCGAACGATGGCTATATCATCGGTTCTAATTATCGTCGAATCTTGCGGTTTGCAGTTACACCAAAATATTTTGTTTGCGAGGTTCTATATGTCTGGTGCAAAATATTTTCCTTAGGGGTGTACCTTACACAGTAAATTTAACTGTATCTTTAAATATTTCAATACGAATCCATATTTTTATGTTTTCATTCGATTTGTAATACTTTCTTTATCCTAGAAACCAAATTTCAGTTCATTATGTCGAGAAACACGTCATTTATGAACTTAAATGTATTGGACGATCTTGAGTGTACATTTTCTTGAAGTGCAGATGAAGCAAACGTTTTGCGTGCTTCTTGAAGTAATCTATTATACGGTCCCTTAAAGTGAGTTTTCTACATTTTTGCTAAACTATTGAGAACCAAAAGTCAAAATGGAATGAAAAAAATTCTAAAGTGGGGGTGGGGTTCGACCATGTTAATTCTAATGGGAGCAAAAGAATACAAGCATCTCTTTAAAAAAAATTAAAACTTGTTTTATTAATTAATAATTAATTATTAAAAAACTGTTTAATACCAAAGTTGTATATAACTTATGTTTGGCATTTTACAAACTATCGTTTGAAACAAAAATTGCTAAAATATATTAACTTTTTAAGAATTTATGGCTAAAAAACAAATTTTCTGTTTAACATTAATTTTCCATTTTTTTTATATCAATTAAATTACTATTCAGAAATTGGAAAATTATGAAATTTGGTATTTAGACGTTTTTTTGGATTCTAAATATAAGTATTGTAAAACATTATGGTGTTGCCATTGAACTTTTTAAAGTTGGGTTTAGTTTTAACTTGTAGATGACCCCTCATGATAAATAAATATATATATATATATATACAATTAATAAAGACCTTCCACGATTTACAACGGTATTTGACTTTTGTTATTTCATCAATTAGAATACAAGATATAGCCATCGTTTTGATTTGTTTGGCGTACTGTACCACAGATTCCCCTATTTAAACTACAGGGCGAGTTTAAAGTCACGCACATCAAAGTTTAGTGGTTCGTAATTCAGTGCAAACACAATGGGTTTCGATTTCCTCCTGGTAGATAATAGTACAGATTGTTTGGAATATATTTTAATCGGTATCAGTGGTCTTGTGCTCAGAGACTTCATGTGTGAAGCGTTTTTTGTTCAAAGCGGTGACATGGCGTTTTGCCAGGAACAGCGAATGTTCTTGTTGAAGTGTTATTTTACTTGAAAATAATATTCCACGTCAAATTCTGCATTTCAACTAATCTCAGAGATAATTTACTTTAATTTAAATACTTAAACTGGTAATTTTACGAACAGGTAAACTTTGATGTATGAGACTCTAAATTCACCTTGTATAAAAAATGTATAGTTTTTGATGTTTTTTACATTTATAATCACCAAGAAAAAAAAAATAATTAATAATATTTATACCTTACGTAAGTTGTAAGTAAATTAGGCCCTAAAAACTTTTTTTCGAAATCGATGTTGGCATACCACAGAAAAGTTACCTAATGGTTCAATTAAAACTCACACTTTTTTTTTGTCTTTATCTAGCCTATTTTGCTGAATATCTAGTCCCTCCCATTTTGGAATTGAAAAAGTGCAAAAAAGACGAAAAATACTATTTTTTTAAAATTACTTGTTGGGTATCATTTTAAAAACTGGCATTTTGGCATAACATGGAATGGTTTTCTAATGGGTCAGTTAAAACACACACAGATATTGTCCACTTTCCTCACTATCTATTGCAAAAATTCCGAGTTTATCATGAGACAATATATGAGATGATAAAATTGAGGGGACATTAACAGTTATCAAAATTAAGTTATAAAGGAAAAGTTTATTCATTTAATAATTATTTTATCTCATTCCCTTCTTTGCACTTTGACCGAAAAGAGTAAAATCCCCCCCCCCTCCCCAACAAGGTATGTTAGAGGAGCTGGAAGGCAAGTACATCGGTCAAGTGTTTCTAGATTCTAATGGAAATGCAAAAATGCAAAAAAAAAAAAAAAAAAAAAAGCGCATAATATCGTTTAAAGATTAAAGCGATTTAATGGAACAACTGTTAATACTGGGTGGAAGAGCGGAGTAATAGAATTTGTTCGAAGCACAAATTGGAAGAAATCTGAAATGGATCATTTGTTTGCTACATACCAAAGAGCTGCCACGAAGATTCAGGAAGTCTATGTCAGCACAAAAGGACCACATTCCTACTTTAGACCGGTTGGTTTATGTTTAATGAACGAAACGAAAAAATGTAGTGGTCAAGTTGGTCAAAATTGATACTATCCTCTTGCATTTGGATGCAAAAGATATCGATAATCTGAGCAGTAACCAGCAATACTTATACCGTATCTGCCTTGTGTAAAGGATGACAATTGCCCTCACAATTTGGCTAAGAAAAACCCTGGCAAAATAGCTATGTATCCCACTGCCTAACGACTACAAACCACCTGTTACGGTTATTGGTACCGTAAATCTATTCGATGAGTTTAGTGAAATCGTATAATCGTAAAGTTGTAGTTTATGCACCAACGTGGTTCAAGATAAAAATAAACCACAGTGCATGGATGGTGTTCGGCAAATCTGGAAGTTGATTGCTCTCTCAAGACAGTTGCCTGACTATGTTCAAAAATACCGATAAAGTAATTTCAAACAAATCATACTATTGTTATGAATTTTCTCGCTGAGCCAATGATGGCATAGTTTTTAAAATAAAAACTACTATTTATTCACTCTCCAAAGGCACAAAATTTATTCACAGACAGCAGTTTAATCACCCTCAAGCTTCAACACAAGCTTCAGTAAGAACAACTTCGAATACAGCGATTATACAAGTTCACTCTAGTAGGTAAACAAAGCGATCAGCTCACATCGAAGTCCGAAGTCAATCTGAAAACTTTCCCGATCTGCGGTCTTTATATAGCAGGCGCGTGAGAATATTCCCGAAATTTCCAGCCAATTCATCGAAAAAGAAATATCTCGAAATTTCTCGATTGCTTGCCACCTTTTTCTAACTTGTATAATCGCTGTTAATAAATAAAATAAGATAAAAATAAACTACAATAGAATTTTAAAATAATACGTCACTATTTACACTATATACAGACAATTTGTGCAACACTATGTTCATTCATAAAACATACTAGTGGCAATGTTACTATTTTGTGACATTTATGCACGTTTTGAAGGCAAGAGATATCGGGAAGATTTTGTGTGAAATGAACGAAATTTTGTTGGTGTTCTAATTGATCCATTAGTAAATTCTTCCATGCTATTACAATGCCGGCTTCCAAAAGTAATTTACAAAATATAAAAGTAGACGAATGATATTTTTCGTCTTTGTTAGCCTTTTTCAATGTCAGAGGAGAGTAGCTAGATAACGAGCAAACTGAATTTTTTTTATGTGTGTCCATTAAGTTACCATTCTATGATGTGCTATTGGTGAATTTTAAAAATAATTACTAAAATTTACGAATTTTTGTGCGGGTTTTAACTGATCCATTAGACAACTTTTCCGCGCAATGCTAAGACCGATTTCGAAAGAAAAATTTGTTGGTCCATTTTTGGCCCAACCTACTGTACACGTTAATATTAAAAGTTATTTCAGATTTATTTCTTCAACAAAGTAGGAAATACTCAAGGAGTTAAAAGAGTTAAGGAGTTATAAAAGTTAGTATGATTTTTTTATGTAATTACCTTAAAAATTTAAGAATTTCAGTTTTTATATATACCCTGTACGAGAAGTAGGTACACGATTCTCCCAAAACGTCCATTTTGCTGCCCAAAGTCAATAAAACTATTACAAGGAATTTTGAAGAATAATTTTGCTATGTCTTTACTAGTTGTCAATAGACAAGTAAAATGAATTTTATTTTGTTTTCCTCATTTATTTTACAAAAAATGACATAATTAATATTGAAATGTCATTACCATCCACTTCCCTTTTCGAAAATTTTGTCTTTTAATTTACAATAATTCTGTATAAAATGTAATGTATATTTTGAAAATAATAATCTTCTTCTTCTCTCTCTCTCTCTCTTTTTTTTTTTAAATATTAGATATTTCAATGACAAAAATAAAAGTATTTTAATACTATTACTGTGATTCTTTAACTTGTCACTAGCATTTTGTGTCATTACTCATCCAATGATATTCACACCCCTTCTTGCCAACTAAATAACAGCTGTTTATGAAGCTGATGAATAGTAAAAATATTTTTATTGTTAGCATTACTATCCTTAAATTAATTTAATTCTATTAAGCTATATTTAGTCTTTTTTTATTTTATATTCTTTTGTTAGTTGAACCTATTCTTTAAATCTGTAATTTTTTAAAGCGATCATTCTTTACCATTTAATTCTTAAAATATGGTAAACTGTCTATACTGTTCATGTTATTACAAACTTCATACCCAAATTTTGATGCCTTTATTTCATTTCTTTTGTAATATAATATAAGTAGACTTTTAGATAAACGTTATAATCTTTACATTACAAATTAATTTGATATTAATGTATTTTTCTACTTTTCTCTTTAATATCTTAGTAGCTGTAACATTGTACGATAATTAGGATTAACAATATTCATAAGCATATAATGGACGAATAAACACATTTTAACAGCATTTCTTTTTGTCTGAAAATACATTAGTTTTATATGATATAAAGGGGGAGGGAGATTGCTAGGTCCGTAATTCTCCAACCCAAAACCCCTAAGAATAACACATTATATGACTAGCAGTTAAATAGAAACACAGCACGTGGTATGCAAACACAGCTGCAACTTCATAACAACGTACTCTATCTAATTCAATATGAGTCTGCCCTCAGAGAATTGGGCGAAAAGTTTCCCCACTTCTGTTTAAGGGAAAAGCAAAGAAATTACTTTTTTTTTTTTTGCAGCTGCTAAGTGTTATAAGTTATTTTGATATAATTATGTAATTTGGAATGAAAAATTAATTTTAAAATTGGTTAATTTGTACGATACTTACTGTAACATGAATTTCTTTTTTAATAAATGGAAGTATATTAAATAACTTATAATGTGGTAGCTGATAATGAAGTTGCTTTTTTTTTCTAATATACTTACTTATATATTTAAAAAAAAATATTTATTTAAACATGGTTTATTAAACAAACCTTATTTTTAAAAATGTTCCTTTAATACAGATTAAACAGTGAAAACAATTAGTTCTTTAAATATTATAAATTTATACGCCGTTCATGTCTAGAAATTTCTTTCGCAAAATAAACTTAAAATTTTTTGCAAAATGTGCAATAATTTGGTCTTGCATTTGACGTCTAAAATTTCGGTTCAGTTATTATACTGTTGTCAATTACTGATACAAATAAACACAGTTGAAAGGCTTGATGCATGTAAATTATTTTTGAAATAGAGTAATATAAAATTAAAATTTTATTATTTTTCGCAAGCATTTTATCGAATAATTTTAAATGTACCACACTAATTAACCTGAACGTAGTATTATCATAAAGTAGCGGTGAACATTATCTTAATAATACTTCCAGTAAACACAATTTTTTAACAGTAATTCTTTAGATGTTGTTTTCTTAAATTCCTTCCCATAATTTCTATTTTATATCACGCAAAGCCATCGTATTATTTTTTCAAAACTAATCGAAAAATGTCCTTGGTAACTTTCTCAAACTCCTTTTGGGCAATAACTCGCCAAATCCGAGTCCCATGCAGGGTTCTTTCCCCACGTGCGATGCCATGTCTTTTGCCCCACCTGGTGAGGAAAGAGTCATCAATATATGCTTCTCATTCGGAGTTACTTAATCTTTTCAACGAGATACGATATTTTTTAAAAAGAAATGTCAAAGATAAAATATAGGAACAGGTTTTGAAGTTTTTATTTTGGATCTCTGGATCGCTACTTTTGAACTTATATGTAATTTTCTCCGAAGTTCAAAGGGAATGTGTGAGAGGTATCTTATTTGTAATATCTAGTCTGAAACTCTGTTTATACTAGGAATGGATTGGATGATTTTTGAACTGTTGATTTAAAAATTGAAACTAGAAGTTATATTTTAGAATAAATCCATTTTCAAATGCAAAATGTACACTATTTTACTCATGTTTAAAAATTTTTAAAGTTTAAATGAATTTAAGTGATACAACTTTAAAATTGAAATTTTTAAATTTTTTTTTTAAGCAGGAAACTTTTCAACTACAAAATTTGGTGTCTGTAATAGTCTTAATATTTATTTCTTACAATTAAACATGTATTAGAGATAATCTTAAACTGGTACTTTCTTGTAAATAAGTTCTTCAGTATTTCAGTATTGTTTATAAATTATAAAAGATGCTTGTAATAACATTTAAAGATAATTATGGTGTATTATTTGTGTGTTAAATGTTATATTGAGGTATATTATTCAATAAACACTATAATAGTAGCTTTTATCTGGTAATGATATTAATTTCTCATCATGCCTCATTAATGTGTATATATTTGATAGTGTGGAGTACGAATTCAGTAGACTACAAATGTGAATGAACGCTATATACATCGTATTTCAGCTAGTGTTGCTTAGGAATGATGAAAAGTGTGTGGTTTTAACTCATACTTTTATAAACCTCCAATGTTCTTACTCGCAATGAAAATTAAATTTGTAGACTGCTTTATTCGTCAAGTGAATTGTTAAAAGTAAAATAGTCATAGTTTTTCAATAAGTTATAATGTATTTTTAAATCCTTTATATTAAGTTCAATTGTGTGTGTGACTGAGTATGTCGATGGCGGGTTAAACCTGCCTGCGGATGCCTAATTAACCCTCTTGCTGTGATACAATCGGTCTGTAACTTAGCCGATAGATTCGATATCGATGACACAATGCATTGTATAAAATTTTGGAGGCTGTCACTGTGACTAAAAGGTCCCTTTTACGGGATACTTATAAATCAACTTGCCGTCATCCAGTCTCGCTGAAATAGTATTTAAATGATCATTGAAGAAACTCTTTCCAGTTGTCAAAATTGTTTTAGTAAATTAACAATACATTTTTTTTTAATCAGAATAAATAAAAGATATTTGGATATGCATACATAATTTCACATTCATTTTTAATGAATAAGTTTTGAAAAGTAGTTAACGCATATTGTGTTCATAGAGTTGTTTTAATATTAATAATTCGGTGCCAACACTAAGCACATGCTGGCAACAGAAACGGCGCTTTGTTCATGAATATAAAAATTGGCAATGCATATAAAGGATTTACATTCAATTTTTTTTTATGAATTATATTATTATATTTAGAGATTTAAATATCCTGAAACAGTCACGTGAACTTAGGTTTGAAAATTTACAATTTTTTTTTTTATTCTGTGGCCCATTGATAGTTTTTATCGCGTGTTGTTGTTTATGTCATGTGTCAAATGTAAAAAAAGTCATGGTTGTCCAATGAGACATGAGAAATTTTTATACTTAGTGTTTCAAATATCACGAAACAGTCATTTTTTTTAATATTATGTGGCCCATTGATAGTTTATGTCGCGTGTTGTAGTTAATGTCACGTGTCAAGTGCAAAAAGAGTCTTGGTTGCCCAATGAGACATTTTGATACTTAGCGTTTCAAATATTATGAACCAGTCGATTTTTTTTATTCTGTAGCCCATTGATAGTTTATGTCGTGAGTTGCAAGTCAAGATATTAAAGTGAACAATACTTTTAATTTTTAACTGTGTTTTTTCAATATATTGCCCGACGGCTACAGAAATTTTGTTTAATGTACCGCAAAATAATTTTAAATAATTTTGATGAAGAATACATTATAGAGTGATTGTAATCTAAAGGAACTAGTGTGTGTTTCCAAATTATTTGTAAAGTATTATATTGCGTTCTTTATTGAGGGTAGCTGTATAAACTTAGATACTGCTATCTATTTCATTTTTCCTAAACGTATAAGCGGGTATTTGAAAATATTCAATGAGGACCCTTAGGGTAAAAATTTAAAGATGCATGTGATAAAAACATAATAATACAATCCCGACAAAGTAACCCCAGTAATACTCAACAAATAAAACTAAAAAATAAACAATAGTTTTACTCTAACCAAATTAAGTTGAATACTAGTCAAATATAAATGCAAACTCTTTAACAAAAGCTTAGAGCAATCGAATTTTCTAAATTTCATACGCATTTGCGAATCTTCTTTAGATAGAATATTACTGAATTGGAAAGCTGGTAATAAAATAAGAAATTTAAAACTTGTTTTGGTTTTATTTTATTAGATGCGATCCTGCATGAATTAATATCCGGTTGCCATTTCAGTGTATTATAATCGCTTCCGATTTTATGTTGCTCATATTAAACCACTTACCCTTCACATTATAAAGATTTTACTTAGTTACATTGCAGTCAACTGTTTTCCGTGGAAAAATAAAATGCTCGTTTATGATTGAATGATCATTGATTTGTTTTTAATATGTATTGTGATTGGTAGGATTGTTTGACTTCGGGTTGCAGATGCTCTAACTAATTTCATGCATATAGTCCATTTTGATATACAAACAACTCTCGCACTATTCATTACGTCATACCCAATATGACAACAGATCAAATACCATAACGTTATAACTCAATTCCATTATCCATTTTAATACCACTTAGTTTCTATCCTATCATATAATCTACCCCTCACTCCCAGCAAAACAAACTTTCCCATCAAATGTCCATCCTAAACAATTTGCGCTACCGGTCAACAACACGTGTGTTTACTTGACAAGCCCTCCTCTTGTATCATTTAGCGCAATCTCTGACTCACCATCGCTGATTGCAGCACGCAGTGGCCTTGCCCGTTCCCAGTGGCGGCGACGCTATAATTAGTCACTAATTGAGCGCGCAGTGGTCGGTAACTGATCAGTCACAGGGTCGTGGGGGCGACTGTCAGACCGATGACAGTCATTGTACCACCGGTGGTTATTTAGAGGTGGGAGGGAATATAGGGGGTGAAGTTTCCCTCAGTGGAATAGGGAAGTGAGATAGAGTGTATTATTACAAGCTACCGTTTCTGTTTGTCCATCTGTTACGTTGGTTTCGGGTCAATAATCGTAGGGGTTTTGTGTAGGGGTTGGGTAGGAATTTGACTTTCTTCATGTACAAGAATGACCAACTTGAGAATTCATTTGCTATTTAATAATCGATTTGTAATTTTTAGCCACTTTAGATTTAATTATGGATTCTGTTATGCAATAATGTTAAAAATGTTCTGCAACAATGTTTAATGCAACTTTATTTTAGCTAATATTGTTCTACTATAAGTATACTAATTTCATATCTCAGAGTGTTGTGCAACAATGTATCATTGAACTTCTTAGAATATAAACTTTTTTTAGTAAAAAAACAATCCAATGCAAATTTGAAAAACTTCTAAATAATAATGAAAAACTGTGATTACATAAAATAAATGAATTCAGAATTTTTTTTACCTAGTTTTGATCGTATTAACTCTCACAGCTTAGATGGAGAATTTATGCGTTCGGATTAAAGGCCTTTTGTCATTCTTTATTCTCCCGATAAAAGTTCCTTTTAAAACAACACATGGTGAACAAGCACACCTAAAGAAGCATAGTATCTAATTCTAAAGTATGCTAAGTGACATTTTATTCTCTTAATTTATTAGTTCTTACTTAAAATTAGATAAACTTAAATTTTATACTGTCCACAAATGAAGACATTTCTATTGTTTTTTAAGTGATTACTGCTTTTAAAATTGCATTTTTCAACAAATCTATTCCCATTCATGTATCTTGCAAGATTATTTAATTTTCGTGAATATAAGGTTGGGGTTTATAGTTTTATTTGCGCAGTTGAAAATAAGGTTTTTACTATTGTCATTCAAAAGATGGATTTATTTTAACTGCCTAATTTATATCCTCTAGAGATCAATTAAGAAAGGATACCATTTAATATACATTACTTAAGGTAGATCGTTAGAAAAGGAAAGTAACATCTTCTTTCATTTGACTTAAAGTATCTTATTATATAATCATTAGGTTGGTTGGTTACTATTTGATATTTGATACCAAACTTTAGATAAGTTTTTAACTTCTTTTTCAAATAATTAAACCGGTCATTTAATTGAAATTTTTGGTTAGGTTGTGGCTAAAGGTTGTTTGATATAAAATTATTTGAATATTCAAGTAATCAATCAATTTATTTGGCATATTATTATGTCTTACTTTTCTGGCATTTTTTTATATAATGGATTATATTTAAATGCATCTAAAATGTTAAAAGTGATGCGTTTGTCTTTTGAAAACGATTTTTTAGCGATATAAGTTTTAGAAAATGTATAAGTATTAGAGAAAAATAAACTCTTAATATTTTCCAATTATTGACGCAAACGAAAAATGTTTAGTAATGTTTTGCGAAACTGAAGTTTTTCCACTTTTATTATCTAATATCCGCAAATTCATAACAAATAGTTTTTTTTTGTGAGACTAACATTTTACTTAATGTGTTTGAGCATCAGAACATTGAACCAATTCAGGTAAATCAATAATTTAAAAAAAAAAATCAATTCCCAATCAAAAGGGAATAATCATTATAATTCAAAGGAGATTCTGAACATTGGATTAACTTCCTTGTATATAAAGATCACAGTTATCATTAGTGTGGTATTTTGTGTGAGGTCAACGTTCTTTGAGAGCCATTGTACCAAAGCGATATCTGCTTTTTCAAAGAACATAGTTTTGCTGTTGAGAAGAACCAAGTTTGTGATTTAAAATCCTTTTTGTTGTTTGAAATTGATATAATTATCTCGGTTTCCGTTAAACGTAATTTATAAAACGTATGTGTTTTTTAAATTAAAATAAATTCCATGAAATATATTTTGTTGCATATTAATTCACCTTATTTTTACTAAAAAGGGAAAAAACACATTTAATACACGCCTTAGGGAAAGTAAACATCAAACATCCTGATTTCAATACCCATTAATTTTTTTTTGCTCTCTAAAGCGATAATTCTAGAATTTAAAATTATTCTGTATGCTCATCAACAGTGTTTACACATTCAATTCCCAAGGCTACTTTTAATCCCAAATTAATGCAAATTTACATCAACTCGCTTTCGTCATATAGTTGCAAAGGCAGTCAGAACGATTTTCGCATTTAAAATAAGTGACTTTACTTTTTTTCTTTGTTTTATTTTCCATCTGCATTTGAAATACATTCTTCTTAGAGAGGAAAAAATTTCTATTTCGAAGATAAAAGGGATTCTCTGTTTAGTAGGGGGAATTTTTGGTGGAAGAGGGACTTTTTGTGTTTTCTTGATATATCTTGGAATATTTTCTGCATTAGGCTTAGCATTTTATTTTATGCTCGTTTACTGGGTATCTTTTTTCTTTTCGTCGTCTCCTGTAATTGCTATGAGAAAATGGTAAACTGGGTCTGAGTTTGAATATGTATTGTGGCTGTGTTATGAGTTTTGAATCCTTACAATTTGGGAAATCTGTATGTTTACTTAATCTCAAAAGTGAACAATGCGTATTTTTGTGAAATGAAATTTAGGGTTATGTGAAAATATTTTTACTGGAGTTTTGTTGTTTAAGAAAGAGTTATTTTCTTACGTTAATAAAAGTGAATTACTGATTGAACAGTGAGAGACTGTGTAAATGAACCAATTTTAATATTTTTAATCTAGCAAAAATTGGCGATGACGTTACAAATGCTTTTAAAGTAGCTACGTTATGTCTTTTGCCTCATAAAAGCTCTCTTAAAATATGAAGAGATGTTCAACAATATAACCTTGCATTTTTAAATGAATATAAATAGAATGCAATAGTTGCTATAATGCTTTAGTTGAGGTGAATTCTGAGGTCGATTGACAAAACTTTTAATTTTTGATAAGTTTTTAAAGCGTTTATAAGTTTAAAAAAAATGGCTTTTATTTAGATAGAGAATGCCTTCTTGTAATGTGTAATTGTAAATGTTATTATTTTGAATGGAATGGAATGAAAAGAATAACCTACTCATTACAGAAACGCGTAGCGCAACTTTTCTTCATGTAATTTCAAAAACCCTTTTGAAAATGACCACACAATGTTTTAGAGTATTGAAACATAAGAAAAAACCTTATAAATAATTTTAGCAAAGTTTTATCGAAGTTTCCTTAATAGTTCCACTGTGTAAATTACTATTGAAGTTTTCATTTTGTTTTTGTGGCACATTTTATATTTTATTATTTAAATAAATTAAAATATTAAATTTATGTTAAAAATTAGTTAAATAAATTTATATATGAACTATACATATTTTCAATGTTATAAAACTTCATTTATGTAGAAGGAAAAGTCACACATTACATAAAAATGCTGATCAACTGTGGTCTGGTTGGTTGGTTGTTTTCAGATTATCTGGCGCCGTCAGCAACACGAGGGCTATAATGCGCCGAAACATTCGTCATTAGACAAGCCAACATACATTTACAAACACCCATGCCTAACACGGGACTCGAACCCGTAACCTCGCGGTCTAGAAGCTAGCACGCTAACCACTACACCGTTTGGTCGGCCAAACTGTTGTCTGATTTCATAAAAAAAGTTTTAAGTAACAAATTATAGTCTTACAGATATTAAAAGAATACCATTTATAAAAACATACATTTACATGTAAGGTATAAAATTTTCTTTTGATTAACATAGCTTTTTGCCCGAAATTGACGTGGAAGTAAACAAGTTTCAAGACAAAGAAATACAAAACATTTTCATATCAAATGGAAGTATTTTAAAAATGGTTTCAAAGCTCTTTTACTACACAAACCAGTACATGATTTATTATTATTTCAAACATACGCAAACTATTTCTAAACAGGCACAAGAGAAATAATAAATACAAATTTGAATTCACTCTATTCACCAAAAGAAATAAGATGAAACCCAGACGCGATGGATGAAATATCAATACGTGAAAATAAATTGGCAGACATACAGAAACACATCGATTTTATTTAATAAAGAGGAAACGCATATCGTATCTTCACACAATAAATCTAAACGTCAAGAATCTTCTACGAAATGAATATTTTAGCGACGCTGGAAATCTAATTGAAAGACTGTATGAGCAAAACAAAAAAAGTCTCCAGCCTTCTTCAGTTTGAACAGTCTTCTTGAAAGACCTATCATAGTATGATCACCGTCCATTATTTATCGTCATACTCCTTGTATTTTTTTGCGTTATCTTTCATCTTCACCACTTGTCAGGGGAAAGATTGATCTGACAAGGAAACAAATAAAAAATGATAATATCTCTCATCAGGAAAAAGAGAGAATGAGTTTATAAAACCCCAAAATAAATACCGTTGGGTGTAGAGTTATATTTTTTCTTCTTATCGTTTTGAATAAAAAAAAATAAAAAATTGTCAGTGTTTTTGCCTGACACTGATCAAGCAATGTTTAGCTTTCTAGAATATTTAACTATTATATATTTTTTAATGTTTTGTAAATTGTTATCATCACGCATCAAATGCATTTTGTAGAGTTATTATTGAAGTAAGTTGAGTTAGCTAACACAAAATTTGTAATTTGTTTGGGATAACCCAGTTCTCTTTGTGTTTGAAGGGAATACCTAAGTTAAAAGAATCCAGAAGTGTCAGAGCTGGTTCACGTATAATCTTTTTAAAGATTATTAAAATATTCTGGTCAATTTTTAAGGTAGTTTTCAGAAATAGGGGTGAATTAGCTCAACAAATAATATACTTTCAATCCTAAAATAAAAACTGTAGAATTTTAAAGTAAATATATTATGAAAAGATGTGATTAAAATTTATGTTTAAGATCAAAAGTTGTATTTCAAAACGAAACTATCAATTAAGTTAACAATTTAAAAAGGATTAAGGTAGTTAAAAGAATTAAAAGTATATGTCCCAAAATTTTTTGATAATTCATATTTTCATAAATACAAAGAAAGTAACATTGAGAAAATTGATGTTACATAAATCTTCAATCACAAGTTAAAATATTTGTCTGACCATTATCTAATATTAATGATAAACAATTGTAAAAAGAGCTTTTTGTTTCCAAATATATTATTATTACTTAATATTTTATTACTCTTCTTATATCTTTATTTCAATTATAGGCTAAAATCTTTGATTAAACATAGCTTCTATAATTATTTAATTAAATATAAAAAGAGAAATTTGTATAACTCTTATAATTTAAATTTTTACAAATCTTATGATATACATGAAAGCTACGTAATGCATTTTGTATACCAAATTATTTACAACCAATAAAAATAATCTAAAAGCAAACATAAAAAAGAATATTCTTTTATCTAGCGATTCATTTTCTTGAATATATTTTCAATGATAAATGCACGGATGTTTTCTGAGTGATGCATACTATTTTTAAAAACGTTATCATGGCATAGATACTGGTAGATAATTTTTATTATCGATGTACTCCTTCTAAAATAAAGTTTTCATCCCCGAAAGAGTCAATAATATGAGAAAAGAGAAAACTAAGTATTCCTTAGATACAGAAAACAAACATTTTTTTCCACATATATCTTTTTTTCTAACTGCGATATTATTTTTTTAGAAACTACAAAAAAAAAAAAAAAAAAAAAAAAAAAAAAAAATATTTCCCAAAGTTCCTTTCCGAAGCTTGAATAATGCCACATTGAAGAGAATTTATATCTAATCTTTATTTCAGTGAGTCTGCTGATTTAATATCCAAGGATTTAGATAATCATCTTGGAATTCCCTCAAATCTACTTGTGGATAAGATATTCAAATGAAGGGAGTTAAAGGATAAAGTTTTTTCTCTCTCTTGCTTAGCGAGTTAAAGTGAAAGCTTGATTTTTAACTTCTGTTCTTCAAATAATTGAATATTTCTAACATATTTAGAAAAAATTTTGTATTTATTTCAGATAGAAATAATCTGGTTAACACTATCCATAATGTTAATTTTGTTTTTATTAAATAAAAAGTAATTATTGAATAAAAAGTATGTTATTGTTCAATGCCATGAAAACTGTGTAAACTTAAGAATATAAAGATATCTTTTTTTAAAAAAACTTTTTTCAAGTATAATATCTTCTTTTAATTTCACTTTCCTCTTAAAAAGTGTGAATGAGTAGTGAACTAAAGGGACTCAGTATCTTAATAATAATAATAATAATATTAATATTAATATTAAAAATAATAATATTATATTAATAATAATAATAATAATAATATTAATATTAAAAATAATAATTTTATAATAATAATAATAATAATAATAATAATAATAATAATAATAATAATAATAATAATATTATTATTAAAAATAATAATATTCATATTATATTAATAATAATAATTATAATAATAACAATACTACCACTACTACTACTACTACTACTACTACTACTACTACTACTACTACTACCACTACTACTACTACTAGTAATAATAATAATAATAATAATAATAATCGATTTTGGAATTTTTATTTCATGTTAACTTAAACTTTTCAATTGATGTATCACTTTAGTTTCAAATAAAATTAGAAGTATGCTATATTTTATTTAAAAAAACTGAGCAATCAGTTATTAACTATATAACATTTTACAATTAATTTTGATTTTATGTGAACATGATATTTCAAACTTAAATGTTTTTTTTCCGACTAACTAGTAGAGATATGCCATTAATTTTTTATGAAATTGTATAAATATCTTGTAGATTAAACTGAGGTAAACAAAATTCCTGTTATTTTCATAATTATTTTTAAAAAAGCCAAATCTTTGTAAAAAAAAAAAAAAAAAAAAAAAAATTAAGGTTGATTTAAATTAAAAAAAAAAGTCTGATGATATTTTTTTTTATCAAACCTTAACCTCAGTTTCTTGTATAACATAAATTTAACCTATATAAAAAATTTAAAACTCTTTGTTAAGAACTTTGTAATTAAAGGTTCATCAAAAGAAGCAATTTTACATTATGAGTATAGGGGATATTAAATAATTTTTCAAAAGTTGCCCATTGGTCCTAATACTCCTTGCAAAGAAAAAAACTCCTCTTTCTCAAAACTCGTTTATTCAGAAATCTAAGTATTAAAATTCTCGCATGCAAGATTACTGGAGCCTTGTTTACAATATCAGTATGCGAACTAGTACCCAGGTAGTGAGGTAATTTAGGACATCTGTTCGATCGTGGGGAATTGTGGGATCATACCCGCGCTCGACCTAACTTGCTATGTAATGATGGAGACTGGTTCATGTAAAAAGTGTATGGGTCCCAATCTGCAAGTTGATGTGGAATTTGAAACAGAGGTGTTGCTTCAGATGTGGATTTCGCCATCTGACCTTCCAAATTACGAGACGTGTTTAGAAATGTTGTAATGGTGTTTCTAAGCAGTATGATCATCAAGGAGCCCTTGCTCCTAGAAATTCAAATACAATGAACTACAATATAATTCAACTATTTTTTTTTTTACTTTTATAAAAGTGCGCGAACATTAATTACTATGGATTTTTCTTTGTTTTCACTTAAAAAAAAAAAAAAAAAGAAACAAAAGAAAAACATAATATTAAAAAAAATGATCTGAAAGACATATAAATGTGTCTTAGACAGTAGAATTTTTTTTTTTTTAAAATTTTTTTTTTGAACTTTACACCCTTAACATTTTAGTAATGCATCCACTGATTTATATGCTGCTGAAGTAAATGAAATAATATGTTCATTATTAATTTAAATGCTGTCTTTTCTTCACAACTTTTATTTATCTATTAAATTGTGAAAACAACATATTGTTTTTTCTATGCCATGTCAAACTACCAGCTTTGTATGCAATGTGTTCGTAAAGATTCTTTTCATACATATTGCAAAAATCATAACTGCTTTAACATTGTTGACAAACATAGCACCAGATGAGAGAAAATCATACAAAACTCATGAAGAAATGTATTAAAAGTTTTAAGTTCAGTCTAGCAAATTACGTCATATCTATTTTATAGTGCTTGTTATCTATATTATTAAAAAAAAAAAAAAAAAAAACCCTCATCCATAATCAACGTGCAAGTATGGCTAAATAGAATTGAAAATACTTCTGAAATAGTTTCCTAATAATATGAAAGAATTTTTTCAGGAGCTAAAAGTATCAGTTTTGATTTAGGAAATCGTAGCAGTAACCATTGCATAAAAAAGATATTTTATATTGGGGTCGAGTTATTATCTTCATTGAAAGTACGAAAATAAATTTATCAAACAGGTTAGAGTTACTATGGATGAATTTTATATTCTGATTAATTAACATAATTTTAATTAATACTGTTGTATATTTGCACAATTTTGTAATCAAGAGTTAGAATATTAGTACAAGTAACTTAATTTTTTTGTGAGATACATTTGCAATTTGCAGGCTTAAAAAATAAAACTATTAATGAAATTTATTTTAGAAATGTGAGGTTTAAATATTTTTTTAATATTAATAAATGATATGAATATATTTTTACATAATTCAGTTTTTAGAGCTGAAAGGTTACATATTTTTTAAAATTAGTAACGTTGTTTTTTTAATTCAATAGCAGTCAAACTAGAATCTCTCACTATCGCATTATGCCTACAGTGTGTATATATGAAAAAATAATACCTTAGTTTACATTTGAGAGTAGAATAAAACCGTCGTATGTTAAATTACTTCAATAATATTTCATTAAGAATGCAATCTGTATAGTGGATAATGCAACTTGAGTTTATTTTTATTTAGAAAATTAGTTCATTTAAGGGGAGTCGAAGTTTAAGAACACCAAAAAATCAATTTTGAGATTAATATTGCAAAATAATCTACAAACTATTTTGGAATCTAACAGTGTAAAAAGTTTTAATCTCTCTAAATTCGAATTATTTCTTACACATATTTTTTTTTTTTAAAAAGTGTTGTGCATCAGTTTGTATTACTGTTTTCAACTTTTACGGCCCATATCTATCATTTTGGAGACGTAAGTAACGTTTACTCCAAAACTATTAAAGATAAATGCCTAAAATTGTTAGCATGTATTCTCACCAATATATTACACAATTTGAGAGTAACATTTTTAAATATTTCGTTTAGTTTCTTGAAAAAAAAAAAAAAAAAAAAAAATTAAAATATCTGACATTCTATAGAATTTTCCAGAATTGTCATTTTTGGTGGCAGTAAAACCGTATAAAATCTTTAATTTCGAAAATGTTACAAAATTCTACACTCAAATTGTGATATATATTGGTAAGAATATATGTTACAAATTTTTAGGTATTTATCTTTTATAGTTTTTGAGTAAATATTCCTTACGTCCCAAAATTGCGTTTGGAGATATGGACGGTTACAGCTTATAACGGTAATACGAATTGATGCACACCTCTTTATTTAAAAATATACAAAAATACTTCCAATTTAGCGAGAGTAAGACTTTTTGCACCGTCGTATTCAAAATTGTTTGCAATTTTTTTTTTAATTTTTTTTTTTAATGATATTAATCTCAAAATTGATTTTTTGACGTTCTTAAACTCCGACTCCCCTTAAAAAGGTATATTTTGTGAAATAATTCAATAAACAAGGATTAGAAATATACTTGAATTTAAAATGAAAAATTTATTCAATTGAGAATCATCCAAATTTAAATTATGTTGTATATTATATTTCCTTTTCGGGTTCAAATCCTGGGTTAGGTATGGATGTTCGTTGTGGTTCGGAATTCACGTTAAACTGTATGTCCCGGCCTGATAAGCCGTTGTTGTGCACAAAAATAAGTCGTTGAGCGTGCATACCAAACCAAATATTTCCTTATCATAATTTTAAATATGTAGCTTTTTGATATATTTTACAAATTAATTAAGATAAAAAGTATGAAAAACTAAATCGTAGAAAATATTCAACTTTTAAAGCAATGAACTCAGAAAACTTTTCGCAGACAAAACCTAGACTACTAGGTTTTAAAAAAACACTTCTAGAATGAGATACAATTGAAAATCTTCCGAAATGAACGTTTTTGAAGAGAGGCAATACATTCCTCTCCCCCCCCCCCCATTTTTGTTTTCTCTTTTTTTTCTTCTTTTTTCTTTTTATACGAACTTAAGCGTCACAGGGTTTTTACTTAAGCCTTTCAGAAGTTTACTTTTACGTATTTACGAAAACAATAACACGACAGATAATGTGGTTAGCATGTGAATATTATTTATTGAAATAAGCTCAAATGGGCTAAATAACTTTTAAATATGCATTCTATTCAAGAAATGTACATTTACGTCTTTTGATTTTTTTTTTTCGAATAGATAATTCTTTACATAAAATTCACATATGTGGTTTAGTTTTGGAATTTTATTGTATATTTATAATATGTCTTCTTTTTCTAGTTCATTGTGCAAAATTCTACTTTCCCAAGGAATAATAATTTTATCGTTAAAATATATTAGTTTGGTTTTTCAGAACGGTTTCTAAATAGTTTACAAAATTATATCAATAACTAGTTAACTATTAAACTCTCTATTAGAAATCTTCTAAATTGTATTTCTTAAAACAAAAATTTAATTTTCGAAGATCCTGTATTGACATAAATTGTAAAAATCATTTTCTCTCTCTCTCTGATTATCACGAATTCATCCCTTGATCATCATATAGATGTTTCAAAATCTTCAAATAAATACAAATGCTTAGTAAAACTGTTTTTATTAATCAACGTTTGTTAAATTAAATGTATTTAGATTTACTGAATACCCATGCTTTGCTACAAAATTTTACAATGTTCATTCTAGCGATCAAACAGATTTATACATTTCCCATTTCATAAGTTTGACCTTAATTTGATCTTTGAAAATTGGTTTATCAAAATCGAAATAGCTTACTTTGTCTAGGATTGCCCTAGTTGACCTGTGTATCAAATTTCAGAGTTATAACTACGTTGGAAGTGAGAGATATGAATATACCCTTTTTTTTATTGTTTGACCCTTTTCCAACCGATAATCAGGATCGGATTAAGTTAATTTTGCTTTGTTTGTCCTTGTTGACATTTGTACCAATTTTCGAAATTGGGACTATATGGAAGTGAATTATTGATGAATGAGTGAGTCCGTGAGTGAAAAAGGTCTTTACCTTTTATATCATATGAAGATATTTTTGTTATAATTAATTACTTTAAAAAGCAGCATCTTTACTTTGCTCATTGTAGCAATGGCTATTTATTAAAAAATGTTTCTTTGCAATTTGTGAAATACTTTATTTACTGGTGAAAAAGATTCCGGGTTAAATATTTTCATTTTTTAATCAAACAGCTCAATATTTAGAAGTTAATGTGAAAGGCTGTAACATGTGTAGAATCCGTAATTAACCAATAGATTTTAAGAGGTTGCATCTAATTTTTAGTAACGAAATGTAGCTTCAGTCAAATTAGGTTGATTGCTACGATTCCACCTGTTTTAAAATGTGTTTAAATATCCAATGATATTTGACTTTAAAAAAATTCAGTGTAATTGTACTGTCAGATAATTATCAGAATAACAAGCTAACATATTTACATAATTTATATGAATTTTACTAAATAACTCCTCTCCGTTTGTTTAATAATAAGAAATTATGTACAGTAAATTTAAATGCTGGTCTTTCTTGCCAACTATTTTGATCATTTAAGACTATACGGTAAACCTGATCAGCTTCTTTTAATCATACAGCATATTTTAATTTCTGATGTCTGCTTATAAACTAACCTTTTACTGACAACGTTTTTAAAATGCAAACAGTTTATAAATATTTAAAACATAATTACGACTGTTGTGAGTATATTTATTAGTGATAATAAATATAGGTGGAAACTTTGCACTATTATTGTTCATCTATACATTTTTTCACAAAACTGTATATTTATAAAAAATAAATGAAAATATGTCCGTCAGTACTTTACTTATGTCAGTGTAAATAGTATATGGGGATGTAAATCTAAACTTCCATATTAAAATTGATCATTCGTGACTAACTTGTAAAAATTGGTGTCTTTGGGAAAGCATATAACCATCTCAGAGAATATCAGAGGAGAATAATAAGATTTACTTTGGCACTATATAATTAAAAAAAAAAAAAAAAAAAAGCAACAACAATACGTGTTTTTTTTTTTTTTTTTTTTTTTTTTTTAATTTTAAGTTAAATTAGACATAGATTGGTGTAATGTACCATTTTCGTTTTCACGTTTTCATTAATTAAAAAAATGAGTCGTGATACTTTTGGCTGAAAAACATTGGCAATATTTTTGGCAATAATTATTACATTATGTCTTTCAGGAATATGTCTTTTAGGAAAGTGAAACGGAGGAGAAATAGTCATTGAGGGACAATGCTAAAAATTAAAAAACCCTAAGTTAAAGACGTTCGTTTTTCAATTTTTTTTATGCTTTTTATTATATTCTTAGGTTTTGGATATGTTTAGAATACCTTATAAAGCATTTTCACGACGAGTTTGATTAGAATTGTTAGAGCCATGCTTTGACAATTTCTGAAAAACATAAATCTTTCAATGGCAGCTACCTTATGCGCATTAGCAATTTTGATAAAAACCTTTATGACAAGTCCCATGACCACCACCACCACTAACCTCTATACAAAAGTTGAACATCTTAGTTCCACATAAATATATTTTTTCAATATTACTTTTTTTTTACTCGTGACGTTTCAAAACTTGAAAGAATGCACAAAAAACAACAACCACCGAATACAATACTTTTATTATCCTACATAAGGTAATTGAAATTAATTAGTAAGAGAGTACTGTAAAAGATAAAGACCAAGGTACATCTGACCTATGGTAAAATCTCCCCTATGCATACATTTGCTGGTAAATGCAAATGGAGGACATGCACTTTGGAAACTAATCTCTTGCAAACTCTTGCTCTCTCAACAGCGCATCACTTCAAAACCATATAATTCCCTTGAATTTAACAGTGTAGTTTTTGTGGTCTTAAATCACTCTTCCTCTGTCTCTTTGTTGAATTTGTCGATAATCCTAGATGGAAACTTTGGAAACTAATCGCTTATGCCACCTCCTATCTACGCCCATCTGTTCTTGCAGGAACATGGAAGTTAGTAATACCGGAAATCGAATTGAGTGATTCTCGAAGGAGAGCCAAGCTGATCACCAACTGAATGGTACCTTTGTAACACTGACCAAGAACTCCAGAAGAAATAGCCCCTCCAGAGATCGCATTGCAATTCGAATGAGGCCAGTAATGAAAACGGTCATCGTTTCTTATAAGAAAAGTAACTTCGATTGTTATATGGAGCGTAAGTATTCGTAAAGTGAATTCTGAGTTATATATAGATTAGAAGAAGATTTGAGGAGTGGCAATGCTTAGTTAAATTGGGAGGACTGATTACCTTTTGTCGGAAGATTTGGTGAGATATTGGTGTAAATAACTTATGAAAAGTAACTATAGAATATTATTTAAGGAACTAAATTTAAAGGGAATAACTTGTGGTTAGGTTATGTAACCTAATTTATGATATTTAATTCATCGAGAGAATTAATTGTATAGAATTTAGGAGTTATAATTAATTATATATTATTTATGGTATAATACAGTTTACGATATGTTATTTAAGATACACCATCTGCGTTACCCGGTTGTACTTGGTACACGGTAGTGAAATAAAACTATATGGATACGTAATTTTAAGTTATAAATTATAAAGAAAAGTGTCAGTCTGGCGAAGTTTCTTGTTTTTAAATGTTTTGGCCTGTTATTGAGGATTTAAATGTCTATTGAAAAGGACTGTCCAATATACAATTAACTGTTTGACTCAAAATAAAACACATGGTTTTGTTTAGTCGGGTGATCACCTAGCAGTGTTAATATTGTAAACTTGAAAATACCGCACTGGTACTCGAGGTTTTTATTTCTACTAATAATTTTTATTCCTAATTATCATTTTTCGTTTTACTTCCATTTCTAAAATTTTTTTTAGTTTATTAAATTGTTTAAATCGTATTGTTTCCAATAATCATTTTTAGTAAAGATTATTTTTTTTTTTTTATGAAAACAGACTGGGATAAACAAATTCATGTAAGAGTAACTCGAAAACATTTTCAGACTCTGCTCCAAAGGATAATTCAATACATATTTCTATGAAGATAATTCTTTTTAAAAAGTTATTTTACTGTGGTCTTAGTTATTTAGAAAATTAATACATCAGTAGATTGCAAAAAAGAAGAAACAAAATTTGATTATTTTCTATGACATTTGATAAACATTGTTATTTTAACATTGGGCAAAACAGCCCAATGTTTGGGCTAAAATAACATTGGGCTGAAAATGGAGAAAACATTTTTTTTTCGAAATGGATTTTGGAATAGTTCTGGCATAGTGCTGAAAAGTTCAAATCCACAAAATATTTTATCAATTTTGTTTAATATCTAGTTGCACCCGTCTGACATTTAAAAAAAATATTTTAAGTATCAGACGTATTTGTGAAGGGTAAAAGGTAACATGTATGAGAAGAGTCAAATCTTAGAATTTTGAGATATTTATGCACAATTTGAAGGCAAGAGTAGCACGACTAGATAGTGAGTAAAATGGACGAAATTTGGTGTGAGCTTTAATTGATCCATTAGGCAACCATTCTTGCCAACCATGCCAATGCCGGTTTTTAAATTTTTTTTGAAAAGTAACTTGCCAAAAATGGATTTTTTTTCGTATTGAGACTTTTCAATGATAGAAGGGGGCGGCTAGACATTGAGCTAAATTGAGTGAATTTTGTATGTGTTTTAACTGACCAAAAAATACCATTCAAGTCGACGTCGTTTCAATTGGCATCGAATCTAATGCAACTAACAAAACCAAGGTTGTCATATTTTCAACAATAGAATTATTTTGCCACGTCCTGACAAAAAAAAAAAGCTCGATTTTGTTTATTAAATAAAATATCTTGTGAAGTTTTTTAATAATAAAAGATAACATAAATATACCACATTAGCACATGTTTGAAAACTATTACTTAAAATACGTGGCCAAATGAGAAAATGAAGGAGATACATGGCTAAGTCATTGACAACTCGTAGGGAGTTTTGAACAATCTAAGTATACCTTTTAAAACATGTTGAAACTTTGTGATTAGGAGATGATTGTCCCCATGAGTTGCCAGTGTCGTAGCCTTGCATATTATACTAATGTAGTATTTAAAATGCAATATCAAGTAACGCTAAAATTTCATTCTTAAACTTGGGAAGTGAAAAAGGAGAAGTAAAAAATACCATTCAACTAACTTAAATTGGTCACATTTGCGTTAAAAGTTTATCGATACCTTTCCCCTGTTTGTAAAAAAAAAAAAAAAAAAAAAAAAAAAAAAAAAAGGAAATCATGCACACTTAAAATAGAATTTTTAAAAAATTTAGATATTAAATTTTAGGCTTATCGGAACATTTCTATTTTTAGGTCAGAAATAGCTGAACAATTGAAAATGATAAATATTTTTAAAATTCTACTTCAAATGTAGTTCTTCAATGTGAAATTCAAAAGAAAAAGATCACGTTTATTTACTTCTTAACCATAATATTTGTAAGACATCTTTTTTCAACACTGTATCGATATTTGTTAACATTTAGGTGGAAAATGCAACTTTGTTAAATCTTAGTAAAGATATAAATAGTCGTTTATTCAATTCCATTTTGCTCTTAACAACATTATAATCTCAATAAATACTTATTATTAAAACATAAATTTGACTTCAAAAAATTGATTGATTTCTAAAAAAAAAATACTTGCTTTGGCGTAGTGCTCAGAAGGTGAGACTAACTGCCGACGCAGAAAAATATTTAAATTTGTTTTAAAACTTGAAAAATATAATATAATATAATATAATATAATATAATATAATATAATATAATATAATATAATATAATATAATATAATATAATATAATATAATATAATATAATATAATATAATATAATATAATATAATATAATATAATATAATATAATATAATATAATATAATATAATATAATATAATATAATATAATATAATATAATATAATATAATATAATATATTATATGATATCCCTTAACATAACGTAACATACATAATAAACATAAATAATAAATTTTCATAATTTGGGGAGCTATAATTTGCTCTTTACCGATATTCCACTCCTTGTAGGTTGGAAAACAACTTCTATTGCAACAGTAATAGGGGTGGATTTGAATACGAAATCAGTTCAAATAAGAAACTGTATGAACTTTTATTAATTTAAGATTAATATTCTAATTCCATTAGCTTTTTTTACAAAGTCTCCCACCACTTAGTAATATGATTCGAAAGTAAGTATTGTAGCTCATTACAAAGTTTCAAAGAAATTCGGCGAAGAACATCGGATGTGAGATTGACGATAAAAGAAATGGAAACTTTTGTGGTATTCGGCATTACCCATTGAGTAACCTCCTCCTTTTGGACTAAAACCATTGAATCCAATTTCCCTTTTTGTCTATTCACAAGGAAAGCTTCCCTCAGGGAGTCCAACGAAGCGTGGTTTCAACAGAATCCAATTATTTAGCCTGGATTTCTAAATGAAAGTTCACGAGGGCCATTATAATTTAAATCCCTGGGCTAAAGATCCTGTGCCGCCATGGATTGAGAACAAGGAGTCAAGAAACAGAAAAAAAAGTCAAACTCGAAAAAAAAAGAGAAAAAAATGAAAGGGGAATAAAAAATACAGGGAATGAAAAGTGGAATAAAAAATCCCAGATGGCCCTGGACTTTGTGAAAGTTACCTGGATAGGTGTTGGAGGAGTAATTTTGATAAAAGGGTGGCATCGGTAAAGTTGTGGAGCTAGGGGTGGAGAATGTTGTTCTACGCCTTCCCGAGGGTTAGTGGTCACGTGATTGAAAACAATCGGACTACGATTTTTTTTGCTGCATGGATTCGCTTTGATTTTCGAAAAAGGTCAACGGCGGAAATAGATCTGTTGCTTGAAAAATATTTTGACAGTGTTGGAATCAGAATATTGAAATGTTGTATTTCAGTAGTTCTTTTTGAAATTGTAGTTTCTATTCGAGTTATCCAAGCTAGTGAGATTATTCAGAAATCTACTATGTAATATTATTTGTAACTTAATTGAAATGCATTAATGCATTTTGATTGCGTATTATTTAGGTATTGTGTTTAGATATTGTGTTATTGTTATATTTTTATGTAGGTGTAATCTGAACATGAATACTTTTTTTTTTCAATTTACAGTTACTTTTAATTTAATATATTTCATAATATTTTGGAATATCTCATTCTTTATGATACTATAAAAAACAATAACAGCAAACTAATATAAATTTTGAAATATTTTATGAAAAAAAAATGACGTATCTCTAAGTAGAATTTCTTTGTTTAATGTTTTCCCACAAATGTCTGACATTTTTTTTGGATTTCTGTTGTTTGAAATGTCAAAAGTTAAATGACTTAAAAGTGTTCTGATGATTTAGATTAAATTTGGCATACATTCAAACAAAATAAATAAATTTATGTTTGAAATCATATAATTCTTTTCAAGTTTACGCATTTTAAAAAATTTAATAATTATGTGTTTGGCACTAAATGAAAGTTTGAGATAAGGGCATTTTAAAAATGCGATATATGTTTTGTTTTTTATAATTACAAAACTACCAACTAAGTTCCAGGAAATTTTTATCCTCCTATAATTTTGAAATAAAATAATCAGTAGAGTAGATGAATCCTGAAAAACAATTTTAGTTTACCTAACAATTTTAGATTCAAAGAAATAATACATGTCTGAAGTGTTTTTTAAGTTTTTAAATAGCAACTGTATAAAATAATGCATACCTTAAGAACTTGTTCACGCATAATAACTTATTGCTAGGTTATCTCTTAGTGGAGTGGATAAAATTCCTAACATCTTCATTTTTTGCTAAAAGTTACTTGTTCCTAAAAGACATGTTCAATCCTAAGATAACATGCAAATGAAGGTTATTTGTAATGCTACAAGTGCATCGATCGGTTTGCAGAAAATTCGGCGTCCAAGTATTCTTTAAAAGTTTCAGTACCATTTCTTTTGCAGCAATTTTTCCGATTTTAATGCCATTATTAAATAGCCTCTACTTTTTGAAAGTATGTTACAAGAACTTCTAAGTATCACCGATAAGAACTGGACAAAGCAGTACACAAAAATGATTTAAACATAACTTTTATAATTCCATTTCAAAGACATACAAGTTAAAATAAACACTTGTCCTCTTCAAATTTATTGTTTTTATATTCTTAATTTCAAATTGCAATTTGCCTTATCATAAAGAAAAATTCTCAATAAACACACATTGAAATATATTTTTTAGCTACCCCGTAAAGTTTTAATTAAACTAATTTCTTCGTACACTTTCAAAATATTCAAATCAAACTATTGTTTATCGTGACATTTAAAAAGGTACAAAATACATAATTCAGTATTATCAGAAACCTCTAATCATAAATTCATGTTCCCAGAAACCTCTAATCATAAATTCATGTTCCCTAGAAAAAAAATGTAATGTTCTTCTAAATTAAGGTATTATCTAACAAAAATTAGTACAATCTTACATAACTCAAACTGCCTTAATTAATTTTTTGAATCGTCCCCCTCAGTTATTATTTCACTCTCAGGAAAAGGGGAAAAAAATGTCCTCGAATTATATTTCGCCGCGATAATTAGAATTTCCGCTTCTTTTCAAGAACGTGATCGGCACTCAAAAAATTCCGGATATTGCGTACTGTTATTTTTTTCTCTCTTGTTTCTATTCGGTAATGGGCATTGGTCAGTTGGGCGGAAGTTATTAAAAATACCCGAATCGGAACATTTTGAGATTCTGCGTTAGTGGATGCTCTCATGATTGAGGGGCCGTTTGGAAAACTTTTCATTCGTATCATGTTGTAGTAATTATTGGTGATAGCATGAAGGATGTTCTCATTTATGAATGGATGCTTGACGTTATATTATTAGTTTCATCAGATTTACGTGTTAGTTTTCCTTAAATTAAACTTTTCAATGTAGTATGAAATTAGAATTGACGTTGATAAAAGTTGTGTTTATAAAAATACATAGAATACCTTTGGAAATATTTTCCCTCTATATTTAGCAATTTTTGTGTCTAGTTTTATGATCGAGAATTTGTAAATAATTGAGGACTAGAAATGGAAAACGACCTAAGCCTAAAAAAGAAAATTTTTCAGGAGAGCCAAAAAATGAAAAACACTCGCATCTGGTACTTAGAGCTATGCTAAGTACCAAATTGAATTTGAACTATTGCTCCTTGAGTTCGCACTTTGGGCGTTCTCCACTTTGTTTAGCTTCGTCTTTAAGACATTTTTTCCATAAAAAAAAAAAAAAAAAAAAAAAAAAAATTGGAACTTGCGTCGTTTTCTATTTCCAGTCCTTAAATGTACATAATGTAAATACTTGAAATTTTTAAATTTTTTATTTTAGTTCTGCCCCTTTTAATCATAGCTTTTTGTGAATGCAAAAATTGTAAGTTTATCCGAAGTACAAGCTTTGAAGAAGTGGTAATTGGTAGGTTTATCTGGATGTTTCTAGAATTTTAAAGAATGTCGTTAACCTATGGGCAGGCTCATGCGAGAATTTATCCGAGTCCAGTAAAGTTCCTCCTGTTGATGTTTTGGGATTGAGCTGCTGTGAATGCAGCTCTTTTTTTTTTTTTTTTTTTTTTTTTTTTTATCAAACGCCTGGAAGCTTTTGTTTTCACTGTTGTTGATTCCTGACGAATGGAAGCTCTGGTTTGAGCTTGCGTTCTTTTTGCTGCTGCAGTTTAAAGAAAGGTACAATTCTTTTTTGAAGAATAAAATTATTTATTTTTTAATACAGAGTCATCATTCTTCTGAGAAGAAAATTCGTAACTATTTTATAACTGAGCAATTGAAAGAGAAAGTGTTACAGAGTTGAACAGGATGGCCAGCATAAAAGAGGTTGTATGTTGTATGGGGTTCTTAAATTTAAAGCTTCAGGCATGTGTTAATTTTGGTTTTTAAATTTGACAGATTAATTTAGGCAGTTTAAAAAATAGAAAAGTATGAAATCGTAGTTCACTCAGTTTTCTACATTTCGAATAACTTCAAATGAGTTATATTTTTTCATACACTTTCACTTTTTGCATATAAAACGACTTTGTTAAAGTAGAGAGCTTTCCCAACAATTTTCTCCATGATTTTATCAATCGAAACACAACAATCATACTTAAGACTATCACAAGGTTAATGATGATGTATTATAATTTTTTTTAATTGGGAAATCACCTGTATTCAATACAACTGATAAAAGTTCTTTATAAATTTACTAATTAAATTTGCATACAACTCCCTTCGTCTCTACAATTTCTGCTTTGAAATGATAACCTGAAAAGATTGTTTTATTGAAGTATGCAGTAAGAAAATACTTTCAAGGTTTCATGAGTTTATATCACTGTGTTTTTTTATCGTTCAAAATAGCTCCATTTTTTAGTTTTTGATTGCTCGAAGAGGCTGACATTACTTACTTATTGGAATTATCAAATAAATATACAAAATATCAAATGAAATTTCCCTAAAATAGTCTTAAAATAATCTTAAAAAAATTATCTAAATAAAAACAACTAATTATAATTAGCATTAATATTAACTAATGATATTAATTGGGTAAATAATTAATTGTGTATGAAATCGTGAACATGTAAACTGCAAAATAAACATAAAAATTGCTTATTATTCTCTTAGTATAGGTTTATATAATCAATGATCAAGTTATTATTCTCAATGAGTAACTTAAATATGGATAATTAAATATATAGTCAAAATAATACTACAAAGTCCATTACTATGAACATTGTATTTCAGATTAAAATTTATATGTAACACATTTAGCATACATATCAATTTTTACATCCTTGCATAAGGCTTATTAACAATTTGTAAATTATGTTCTCTAAAAAAGGTTATCGTTCTTTCAAAAGTATGTATATGTATGTACTACGTTTAGCAATAACTATCATTGCTAAAATGCATCAAAATGTCACAAACTAAAATGAGACTTTTCACTTAGTAATTTCTATATAGACCAGGATACTATACATAAAGAAAGCTAGATCATTATTAAATGCCAATAATTTACTGGTATATTAATAATAACCTCGATGCGAAAATGGATTTTGAAGATAACAACATAACACTGTTGACACTTTGATGCCTCTCAAACAAACGCAATTCATTTACATTTACATTTGACTCAACACCACATAAAACTCAAACAGCACCATGCTTGCCGACCCTTTTCCGTTGGTTGGGTTACCTCCTCAGAGGACTGTCTCCACACTGATATTAAATTTAACGACTGCAGCTAACGGGACTCTGCCATTAACAGGAGGGGTAACACACGCCAAACATCCCCAAATATACCAAGGGGGAGGGAGTGATTGGGGGAGGGAGGAAGGACAACAGACAATGCTTTTATATTGATGGTAGTAAAATGTGCTTTCCCCTTCTCTTGCGTATCCCTTGTGGTCAGGCATCTGCCAGAAACAGAGGAAGATGTTGCTACTTTGTGGAGAGGCCGCTGTGTTTGATGTTGAGTCAGAGAGGTCAATTACAGGGGTGATGTGGACATGTGCCCGGCTCAAAATGTTGATCGGGTTCAGTGTAATGGTAAAACTGGTGAAAGGATATTGCAAATTTATGCATTTCCAAGGAGATATGAGTAATGGCTGTAATATCTGCTTCATTTTCAAGCATAATAGATAGATAAGAATGTGAAATACCCTTTCAGATACTCAGTATTGCAGGAATTGTTAAAGGGATTTTTCTTTAGCTTAACAGTTGAAACATTATCCTTTAAATTGGTTTTCATGTATTTACACATGCATAAACGCAACCATATAATAATATATGTAACCTAATGCATAAATCTAATTCTTTGCAATACATTTTTCAATTAGATTTATTAACATACAACTATTTGAAAATATACTATTTAATGCATTTTGTTTTAAACATTGTAAAACCAAATACATTCGAAATCTAAACTGCTATTTCCTTTAACAATTTCAATTTGGGTGGAAAATTCATATCAGACGTTATATAAGGTACGTGAAGGTAATATTGATACAATTGCTTTAAACTAGAAATGTGCTGAAGTTGAACAAAACGAGGTGCAAAAACAAGCTCCATCCATTTTTAACAAAAAATTCAGGAGAGCAAAAAACGTAACATTGTCACGCCAATCAGTTTTTAATTTCTTTTTTAAAAAAATTATGTATTGAAAGAACCAACGTCATTGATTGTTTGAAGGTTAACTTTACAACTCTGCAATTTTTAGTTTTGAAAATTTGAATTTAAATTTTGGATGGAATTAGTTTTGAAACAAAACGGATGATCAATAACCTTTTGTAATGCAGTAATTAACTGTTAGAAAGTCACCCATTTCACTAAATCTACGTAAAATACGAATTAGAGTCCTAGGTAGATAAATAATATTGTTGGTAGAAAAACTGAAAACAAATTATGATCAATGAATATAACTAAAGCTTATCAGAAAAATATTAGTTTTATTCATGGAAAAAGATTCAAGTACAATTGAATTTTAACAAAATGTAAATACAAATGTAAAGTATTTTATTTTACAATATATATACATATATTTAAAAACAAATTATTTTCATGCAAGGAAACTTGGATGGAGCTGGGTTTGAAACTAGCTTCTTGAAAGTAATGTTCACATTGAAGGAGTTGATTTTTAATCTAATTACTTGGCAGTGTGATAAAGTGTATCGAGAACTTATAAAAAATTACAATAAAACATTTTCAAAAAAATATGGATCCAGCTGGTTTTGAAGCTACACGCCTCAAATGAAAAACATATGTCTACATGTTCGCTCTATTCTCCTTTTAGTTGTAAAGACAATATTTGTTTCAATTGAGATTTCCCCTTTTAAATTTAATTTTTGAAAAACACCTATTTTTAAAGGCCTGTGAAACTAATTCAGTGAAAAGAAGATGTAACTGCATTTTTTATGAACAGAACTATAATTTTTTTTTTTTAAATCGAATGTAAATAAAACCATTTAAATGTATTAAATTGCGAACTAAGATTTTGAAACGTCGCAATAATTTATAGTAAAAGTGTCATGATTGTTCGAAATCCAAAATGCGTGCAAATAAAAATGTTTTGTTTTAATTAATATGCACTCATGCTAGTAGCCATATTTCTTTGCAATCAAGTTTTCTTGTGGTTCATGCACGAAACATAAATAATAAAAAGTGAATTGAAGTGTAGTAAAAGATCTAACAGAATCAACACTTGATAAAGTGTTTTCGATTCAATAATTACTCGACAAAAAGGTTAATAACTTACCTCATCAAAATAATAACGGCCGTCTTGGAAATCAAACAACACCAATAACCTTACTCACAGGAAAGTTAATTAACAAATATCGCTCATTGTTTGCTATTGGTGCTTTTTTAGCGTTCCTTTCCATGTAGAAAAAGCATTTGTTGGTAAAAAAATTAAGCTAACCTTGTGTCTCCGTATTACTACTCTAACATACGACTATGCTACCTCCAGATATTTTTTTTATCTTCATCGCACAGTTTTACCAGCACAACACCATAAAATTTATTACGTGTTTTCTATGTGTATCTTTTTTTCTGTCTAATGCTATCCAAATTTATATCTATAATTTAGAGTTCAGTATTAAGTAAAGTAAACCATCGCTATCCTTAGCAAAAATGTTAATTAGTCATTACAAATTTTAATATTCAGTAAAAATAAAAATGGAATTTCTTTTTATAATTATAATATATTGAATGGAGTGGTTTATTTGAAAATGTTGTGTGGTTACTTTCCTTAACATATCTAGGAACTACTAATTTTAAAGGGTGGTATATTTAAACACTAAAACTATACTATTGTTACGAATTTTTGTATAATTGTAAATATTTTGTAGTACAGTAGTAAAAAGGAAAATTTATGTACATTTCGCATAATTTGCAATAGTTTGTCTTCGCTTTCCTGCAATATGTCTCTTAATGCTTGAAAAAGAGTTTTACAGAGATAATGCTGGGAAGCCAGTTTTGCAAAGAGAAGGCCTTTTAATATTATGGTTAATGGCAATCTCGCCAAGTTGGCGAGGTAGAGCCAAATGTCGCCAAATTTGGCTACCATTCGGGGACATTTTCGGTCCCCATGTACATGTATAGGGCTTTTCGACTACGATCTGAAAAATCCTCCGAATTTCTATCTGCAGAAGATTCGCCTTTCCTATATAAGGCCGGCCGTGAGTGGAGTTAGCTAGCTAGTTAGTTGACTGGAATTACTGAGTTAGTTGTCTCTCAGTGAGCATTCAGAGTAGTTCTAAAAACGAACTGTATTGCATTGTCTTTTGCGGTGATTTTAGCAGTTGGGTATAAAGTTTTTAACTGCAATTGTGCTCTATTGTCGTGTAAAGAGATAAATTTCTGCAAGTTTTAATCTGCTTTGGCTTCAAATCTTTCGAACCCATCCACATAACACTATACTATTTCTCTAAAAATTTCTGACTAATGTAGTGTCAATACATACAAGAGTATTGCAAGTGAACACCTCATAAAACAAAACTTTTTTGTAGCACATGTCATTTCAATAAAAGTTTCAAATTCAATACATGGAAAAAAATTCAGTGTAGGAGGACATTAGGTATTTACAAAAGTTTCATCTGGTATTTCTGCGTAACTGTATTATCTGGGGATACTAGGCTCATATAATCCCTAATTTTTCAATTACTCGGGAAGGACTTTTAATAAAATTTAATTAACTTGATATGGTATAGATTTAAAAAATAAATAAAAATATCTTATATAAAGATTTTAATTTTTCTTAACAGCGATTTTTACATTGTTTAGACAGGAAAAATATAATTTCTTGTGAAAATCTTTATTGATTTATAATAATTTTCGTAACTTGTCAAATTTTTATTTGATATATTAGTATGTTTATGGTGCAGTTTAGTAATTTGAAAATAATGAATAATACCGATTCTAATACAGTAAATAAGCTTAAGTAATTTAAGATAATGTCAATGACCGAGTTAAAAGCTTTAATTAAGCAATGTGTTTAAAAACTGAACTATCAATAATTTATTGTTGAATTACGAGAGAAATAATAATCTTCAAAAATAAACTACTTTTTACGCTTTTATACTCGCACATGCAATTGACTTTAAAATTTAGTGGATGAGTAGGTTTGTTTCCTAAGTAACAAGTTGAAAAATCTTCAATGCACATTAAGTGGTGTTCTTATTGTTTTGGCACGGCTTCAGTATAATATGAGTTATAATGTATTTCTTGCTTTTCAAAAATGTAATATCGTTTTGTAGTAATTAACGAATGCCATTTAAATCGAATATTTTAGAGATTTATTCCTACTAAGTTATTGCAGTAACTTTTGGTATTGCGAGCATGATAATAGGCATTATGCATTTTAGCAAAACTCTTTGATACATTGTGTCCGAAATAGGATGATATGGTGTTCATTTTTTCAATCGAATTTAATTATTAGATGTAGTCGAATGGCACTGATCTGAAAAAGAACACATTCAGAAACGTGACTTACATCATTAACATTATCAAATTGAATATAGTGCTTAGTTTATCATAGTGTTAGCGTTTCAAAAATGGTACAGTCACGCTTTTAAATGTATTCTTTTCAACTGAATTTAAAGATAATGTTATTTTTGTATTGATGTGCTCTAATCTCATGAAAAAATTATTGCATTAAAAAGAAACAATTGTTTATAAAGCAAAATAAGTATTTTGAAAAGCGATAAACAATCGCTTCTAAGCTGAAAATGTTTAGTACTTTTAAAATCCATTTTTAAAGAGTGTGACATCTTTACAGTAAAATGAGTCTTTCTAGTAAACACTTTATTTCTTAGAATTATATTTTTTATCTGTAATTTTCTGATTTTTCATTTTTATAGTATTATTCTAACACCATAAAAACACCATTGGGTATTTTTTTTTATCGTTTGGTAGCATTGCAAACATTTTTTTTTTTTTTTTTATATATAACGTTGAAGGCGTATTTGGGTATCTTAAGAATAAGATAAATTATATGAAATATTATTATAGCTTTAAAGACTGAATAATAATTGAGGATAGCATTTAATTCAGTCATGAACATAAACACTATTTTCGCAGTTTATGTTACAAAAATACTTATTAATTGAAAAAATAGGTAGTTTTTTAGTGAAGAATATCTCATTTAGTAAAATTATATTAATTATATAAAACAATTCACTATTAATTTCCAACTGGTAGGTGCAGAAGGAGGAATCTCCAACATTCTTCCTAATCTTGTAATTAGTTAATAATGTTGCGTTGATAATTTTGTGATAGTAAATAATGTGTTTAATGTCCTGATTAAATAATATCACTTGTGAAGAGATTTAGATAGCAGTTATGTGCATAGAGAAAGGACATTTGTGAATTTAGTTCTTCTATTAAAAGTAATTATAGTTCTGAAGATGGAATTTAAAGAAATAAAGAACAAATAAGTTGAATTATATGTTTTTACTTTTATTACTTTATTACTTTACATTACATTATTATACTAAATGCAGTGGAACTATAAATGGTAATATTGAAATGCAACACATAAAAATGACATACATATATATATTTGAAAGCAATGTTATTTTCAATTGGAAATATTTCTTCAAAGGTTATGAAACAACGTGTCTCTTCAAGAACAAACTTCACCCTTGTAAGATGTTTAGAACGTTTTATATTATCAGTGTAGGATTAATATAGTAAAATTTTATCCTTAAGAATAAAATTAATTCTCTAGTGACCTGAAGTATTACAAAATTGAAGCAGAATAACAATGAGAATTATCAACGTGTTCTTGTTGAGAGGTACTATAATAGCCATTGTTACAAAAAAATTTAAAAATGACTTTTCTTTCAAGAAAAAGCTACAACAATGTAAAATGTACAGAAAATCTAATCTTATTAGCGCAGAAATATAATGATGCATTTTGTCTCTTGAAAAGCATATGATTAGTTCTGGAGTGTTTTGAAATATTTACAAATTGCATTATAATAGCATGAGAATGTTCTAAACTTTTTCTTGTTGAGATATATCTAGTAACCGCTAATAAGAACATAGTTGAATAGTATTCTGTTTAAAATATCTAGTTGCACAATTAGGAATATTACGAAACTCTGTATTTTTATCTGTAAATAAACTTTATAGACATATAGAAACTATATTATTCTTTTAGAGTGGGTTCTAATATTTCAGGCTTCCACCAAGAAACGTTCAATATAAATAGTTGATTGGTATATTTATTCAGGTTTTATTGTAATAAAATATCACGAGGCATATACTGCGTCAATTAAAAGTTGAATGTTGCTATCTAGTAACACGTGCATGAACAGAAATCGATATGATAATTTCTCTCTCTTCACGTAATTTTTTTTTAGCGTATTACAATAAGATAAATAATATATACATAAAATGATCAAAAATTATTATTGAAGTTCAAGTAGTTATAGAAAAAGAGATATTTTTCAAAACACATTCAGACTCTAAAGATGTTCTTTCAATGGAAGGTACACTATGAACTTTTTTTTGGTGTTATTTTCAGTTATTAAAATAAGTACAGTCTGCATCAGAAATTGCAAGTTTTGTTGTCAATTTATCGATTAAAGAAGAAACAATTTATGCTATCATGTGTTGACGATAGTATCAATAAGAAATGCATCTGATTGGTTGAGCATATTTTGAAAATTAAAATTATATGCGTACGACATTTATTTTGTGAAGACGTAAGTCAAAATCTTTCCACACCTTTTTAAAATTTCAGGATAAATTTCTAATTTTAAAATTTAATAAACATGTAAATCTTAATGAATATTTTAAATTTAATAAATATTTAAAATTTATTTAAAATTTAATAAATATTTAAAATTTAATAAATATTTAAAATTTAATAAATATTTAAAACTTAATAAATATTTAAAATTTAATAAATATTTAAAATTTAATAAATATTTAAAATTTAATAAATATTTAGAATTTTATAAATATTTAAAATTTAATAAATATTTAAAATTTAATAAATATTTAAAATTTAATAAATATTTAAAATTTAATAAATATTTAAAATTTAATAAATATTTAAAATTTAATAAATATTTAAAATAAATATGTTGTAAACACTCAAAGACTTGTATCAATAATTACAAAGAATGGATTCACATTTGAAAAAATTGTTAGAGTATAACTGAAAGACGAATTATAATTATAGACGTAAATGCAAATGCAATATGTCTAAACATATTATTTAATTTAATATATATCCTTATTTCAAATAGAGAATTCAAAAAATTAATAAATTTAAATTAAAAATATATATATATATATTAAATCGCTGGTTATATTAACTTTTCTGTATTTTTCGCTGGCGTAGAATAATTTTATAGAGATGAAATATTCTGTAAGGCTGATATCAAATACTATCTGATAGCAAATATTCCTTTATAGTCAAACACTTGCTCAGTATTAGTGATCCAAGGATGAACTTATGCCACAGAGGTAGAATAGCCTAGTGAGTGAGATGAGTGTGAGTTCTATTCTCAATATTGGTGTTCTGACAACTCTTCTTCAAAATTTAGTACACTCGACGAGAATTGTCACAAAATGATGCCTATCAATTCGATTGTTAGTATGGCAGAGGATTTCGCCCAAGTAGCACCACACCACTGGCCAAATACGTTCGACATTGGTCAATTCCAGTACGTGGTACGTTTTAAACCAGCCGTTGTTACAGATATTAGCCAATACCACCTAATTCTGGATAAAATATTCTGGAAGTTTTGAAATATTGATGCACTGTTTTAAAATTCATTTTGTTTATTTAAGAGGAGAATATATATATATATAATATAATCAAGTATATATAATATAATCAAGTGAGTCTTTTTATAATCAAGTGATTCAAGTGATTCAACATGTCATTCAAGTGTATATATATATATATATATATATATATATATATATATATATATATATATATATATATATATATATATATATATATATATATATATATATGGTGGGTGAAAAACATGTTTAGTGATATTTTTGAAATTTTATATTAAAAAAAAATCGAATATTTTGGAATGATAATCCAGTTTTGGCCAGAATTGACCAATCATCCAGAACCCTGTATTTCCGACATTCGTCAATACTGATGCGTCACACTGGGGTAATAGAACTTAAAAATAGATTCCTTTGCTTTCTATCAAGGATGTGATAACTTTGTGAAGTTTTGATGCTGTTCACTATTAGAAGCTGGAAAGTTTTTTTCTTTCTCGCGTAAAATGTATCAAAGTCCCTTTTTATAATCAAGTGATTTAAGTGTTCATTTTTCAACATGGAGTACATAAAACTTAAAATGACCAGTCACGTATTTATAGCTGGAACTTCTTTTTCATAAATGTAAAGGATTTTGATAAGAATTTCCTTCCATCCAAATGACATTTCGTCGATTTTTAGAATTAAGTCATTAAATAACTTGAATACTTAACCATTTACAGTTAATAAAAAGTTGATGAATTATAAAAGATTCAACAGTAAACACATTCAATATTAAAATATTAGAAAATGATAATTTACTTAACCTTAATTTTTTTCAAATCAACTTAAATTTTTTTTATTCCAAATGCATTAAAAACATGCTATTTAAGACTTTTTCCCACTGAGCGTGTGTGACATGTGTGTGTGAGACTAAACTAAACTATTTTCTTTTTACAGAATTATTCTAACTTTCGTTGTCACAAACTATCGTCACTCTCTTTATTAAAATAAGAATACATTTATTTCATAATCGAAAAGGAAAAAGTATTTTCAGAATACTCCTATAAGTTTTACAGACTTGTTTTCTCCATTCTAAAATAATAATTTCATTTGATTAGTTTTAAATGTAAATAAAGCACATGATTCAAGTTTTGCTGTTATTCTTTAGAATAGCATTTCTTTATAATTCAAAATATTTCATGGATCTTTTGTGGGTGAATCTAAAACGCGTGAAAAGTATGTCGTCAAAGGATTTTGCACTATAGATCAAAATTTAGGTCAAAATCTTACATTTTAATATTTTTTTACATGATTTAAAAAAGTTCTTAATATTTTTCTGATAATATCCAAAACTATTGAACCAATTGTGATCATGTTTAAGTATTTCTGTAGTATGCTTATTCTCCTATGTCCGTAACACATTTTTCAAAAATAATAGATTTTCTAAAATGAAGTTCTAGGCTATTTAACGGTAATCGGTTCTACTAGTTAAAAGAAAATATAACTATCTTTTTATATTCACGTGTGTAAGTCGAGATAATAAGTTAATATTTTTAATCTGAATCTCTGATATTAATTTTTTTTTTTTGCTTTTTAAAACACTATAAAAACAACTGTTCTCTAAATTAATTTGAAAACTTCTAATTTTTTAAATATTTACTATATTATAACGTGGTTTAAAAAGAAACGATTGAAAATAATTGCAACTTTTCCTTTATAAAAGTAAAATTACATACTTATTCGACTAGTGAGGTTTCAGTTCAATAACGCATGTTTTATTGTGTAATGAAATTTTTACTTAAAATTTACAATGACACTTAAAATATTCAATGTTACCTCCTTCATTCCTATCGACAATCGCCAGACTAGGAAAAATGTTTGCAGTGTTCTGTATTTACTAATTTTATCTTACATCTTACTTTTTATTCGATAATAGAAATGTTGTCCTTTTTAATATTCCAGAAACATTTTCATATTCAGTAGTTTGCCTATTTAAGAAATTTATTTTTATAGAAATTTTAAACTTAGAAAATTCTAAAGTTTTAATTTCAAATTCCACATGAACATGTTAAGTCATTACTTCATGAGAAGAATTTCTGTTGATTTTATCTTTTACTATCCTTTAATATTTGCCTATGTAAATTGGAATATTGCATAAACTTTTCTCGCAATAACAAAATACCAAAAATACAAAATGTATTTTTCAAAATTATAATATTATCTATGCATAGTACAAAAATTTAATTCTAGCATATACAAAACATTAATTTTTTACTACTTATTTATTTCCACTATTCCAGTTATTTGTATTGATAAAAAGAGAATATATATATAGTAAAACTTTCCTCGATTCCAGTGTGCATACTACGCCAAGAAGATTTTAGACAGTAAATGGCAAATAGGCTCCATTTTTTAAATAACAAGTGCCGTAACTTGCTGTGGTTTTATTAAAGTGCTCTTGGTGCAGAGTCTGTATCGGAATTTGAAGTTTTACTCTTTCCTTTACAATTGAATGTCAAAAATAATTGCTTTAATAAAAATTGTATGAAATGAGACCAAATTAGCACATAATTTCCGAATCAAATATTTGATATTTTTTAAACATTAATCTTGATGAATTCTTAAACTCTTAACTGGGTTTTTGTTAACTGCATATGTAGTGTTAATTTTTTGTGTGTGATATAAGAAACATTTAACATTTTTGTTCCTCTGGTATTCCGATCTCGATTAATGAGCCGTAAAAGGGGAGAAAGGAGTCAAGCTCCAAATGTGGGAAATCCCAAATGTCTTACTTCACATGATAGTTTCACAGCAAAGATCAAGTATTCTTCTAGTGTACAATGAACTTAAAAAATAGATGACAATTTTAAAAGTCAATCGCTATTATAATTTAATAGTTTTAATATGTATTACCCTTTTTTATTATTGTTGTTGATAAAAATATACGAATTGTACAGAAACCACTATCTGTAATTAAATAATAACACAACCTGCTTTTTGGTCTTTAAACAATGACTTAAATAAATTAATGCATTTACCATTATAATGTAATTTTATGTCAGTGTGGCAAATTCAGCGTTTGTATTTAGATTACGGGAACTCATTTCAAGGTTTCATTTCATTTGATACAGAATAACACCATACGTCACAAGTGAAGCAAAAAAAAAAATTATAAATAAATTTCGATTGATGTTGGACATCTTCCACCCTGTGAGAGTACTTCGCTGAATCATATGTGTATAAGTAAACCACTGTGCACTTGATGTTACACTTTTCTGCATATCTGTATGTATAAAGACTGAACTTATATTTTGATGACAACGAATTTGCAGCTTGTCCGCAGTAAAAGTATATATCAAAAAACATCCCATTAAATTAAATATTTGTAAATAAAATGGAAGTTTACTTATGACAATTTTACCTGAGTTAAAACCTATCACAAGAAAAGTAAATATTTCCAAGCTTAATTTACAAATTGTGATAAAAATTGATAAAGACATCGCTTGTTCCAATTTTTCAATGGCCGAAACAAGTTTTTCACTGGTTCCATGCTTGTTCAGTGTCCTTCTCAATGATTCGTTTTGTTAATGCTAAGTGAGAATATAAACTTAAATAACATAAGTAGATGTATAGAAATGAAGTAATGTGTGTTACTACACTTCTTGCGTAGAAATTTATTATATTCCAGATGAAGATCGCAATATCTTTATAATCGGAACTTATTGGAACCAAAAACGAACAAAATGCTGTATTAGTTTTTGATTGAATACATTTTGCAGAGTTTATGTGAATTCAATGAAAGGATACATCAACACAAAACAAATGTATACGATAATACATACTTTTGAAAAATATCATTGTTCTCGTCGTTGCATATTGCTCAGCTAGGCACTTAGTTTAAATATCATATTTCTCTTTAGGTATAAGTTCCACCACTGAATGATGTTGAGAACATCTGTTATAACTATTCCCAACTTTGAAAAATTCACTTTGTTTCTTAAAAATGTGCATATAATTGTTTTTGATATACTGTACAGTATTATAAAATTAAAACAAAAGCAGATTGAATATCTTATCTTCCTTTTCTTGATGAGAGGTATTCCAATAGATGCTAATGCGAAAATAATAATTTTTTCAATGAATTTTTTAGCAGGCTTAGATTTCACTTTACTCAAGCAATAATGAAAATTATGCATCTGAAGTCTTTTATAAAACACAGGTCTCGTCATAATTAAAATATAAATTAATTAGACTTCTGTAAGATTCAAGATGTTTTATGCTTTTACAGTTAACGGAAATATGGTTAAATGACCATTTTACAAAAGCTTAATATACTTTTTGCTTCAAAGGCCTGGATGTCATTGTACTCAAGCAGTTAGGAATATTATGAAACTGAAATTTCGGATTTTTTTTAATAAAACATATCCATTCATAATTTAAATAAAAACGATTTTGTCTTCTCTATTATTTTGCTTAGATATCATGACAAAATGGATTTACAGTAAATGAAAAGCGGTTGCTTACTACAGGACCATCACAATATAAAGGGAATATTATAATATTTTCTATCAAAGGTAATGTGATTATTTTCCCTACTTTAAAAGCTATTGTAATTATATAATTTTTATTTTGAAATGCATTAACTGGTGGTTTAAAACTTTCTTCATCAAAGCGTGCGTGATATGAAATAGAATAATCATATTTTCTTTTTACATATAATGTATTCGAGCTTTTGTTGTCTAAATATTCAAAACTTTCTCTATTAAAATGGAAAAAAATTAACTTGATAGTTGTAAAAAAAATAATTAAAAAAATTAATTAAAAATGAACTAAATAAAAATTTAAAATTCTGTTTTTCAAAAGTCCAGTTAGAAGGCTAAAACTACTTATGTTGAAATTTCAGAGCTGTAGCCAGATTAAATTTTTTTTTAATAATTTTTTTTAATTAATTAGGAAAATTAATTAAAAATTAAATAATTAAAATTTTAACATTCTGTTTTTTAGAAATCCAATTAGAAGGCTAAAACTACTTATGTTGAAAATTTCAGGGCTGTATCTCTATTTGAAGTCACTTTGTAAAAAAAAATTAATTAAAAAAGAACGAATTAAAATTTTAACAATCTGTTTGACATACATAAAATTAGAAAGCCAAAACTTCCTATGTTAAAAATTTCAAAGCTCTACTCCAATTTTAAGTAGGTTTCTATAGATTCACAGAGCCACAGACAGACAGATAGATAGACAGGCAGAAAGACAGACATATAGATAGACAGGCACACAGCTTGTTTTATTATTATAGATAAGTGCCAATGGAAACAGAAAATATTGACTAAAACTTTACAATTTTGCCTACTTTACATTTTTACACAAATTATAGGTATTTCTACTAAGAATTTTTTTTAAAAGCGTTTTATGTAATTCACAAATCCTGGAATTAATGTACAACGAACGTTCAATGTCATTAGCTATGCCGCATTGCGACCACAATACAATAAGAAAAGAATTGACCGCAATACAATAAAAAAAACAATATTTTTTCTATTTAAAGAGAATAAAAATTATTATTGAGGAAAAATACTCGAGTATCTTAATAATGAATTTGTTTACATACTCTTAAAATATATGTTTCAAAATTTATTCAGAACTTAATGATAACCTTTAAACTAGCTTTGTTAATGCATTATTATATATTAAACCCCCAACCCCCCCCCCCCAAAAAAAAAAACACACCTATATATAAAAGCTGTAAGTTTTATTATCAGTTGTTCAACGTAGGAAAAGCAATTGCAATCAGTTATCAAATTTAAACCCATTACGAAATCAATTTAAATGATTGCGCTTATTTTTTAAATAAAACTACATGCGTATGATATTTATTTTAAAACTAGCTTCGTGGCACCCCTTTGCGGAGACCCATCATTGTGTATAGGTTCCAACTTTTGATGCTCCACGAATCAGACTAGCTTCGCTCACTTAAAAGATCATTGATACGCAAACTTTTCTACAACTTTTGTCCAATTTTGGGTTATCAAACTATTTCTAAAAATTTAAAAAAGTAAAAAATAAATATATAAGATAAAATATTTTGAAACATGCAAAGAAATGTATAGATAAATTTTAAAATTTGTTCCATTTCCAAAGCCGAATTGCATTTAAATTTTAAAAAGTAGTTAGTATATTACTAATAAAAGAATTAGATAGCGTACATACAAATATTATACTTGTAAGACAAAATATTCGGCAATTGTTTCTTAGAAAGACTTCACATTAGAAAATTCTGCATTCTAAATAAAAAAGTAACTGAATAAAACCATTCGTTGGTGATGGCAACTTTTCTGTAATTCAAACTTTTCTCTAAGGTATTTTACTATTGTAACGATAAACTTTACTTCATTGGGGATTTTAATCTATGTATATAAAATTCAAAAGTCTTACTAAGTTTTCTGAAAATATTAAAAAATACAAACCTAGAACACTTAAGCTATTATAATCTCGGTTACCAGGTTTGTGGTGTGGAAAATGACTCTAATATTCCAAATATTAAATTTCGTATTAAGCCAGAACACTTGAAATAGGTATATATGTTAATAAATACTCTCCATCTCAGGATTAAAAAAGGGGATTAACAATACCGAATGTACATAACAATATGAATTATGACATTGTCCAATAATACATTTAACAACTTATTATATAATTATAAACACATGCACGGTGCTTGATTAAAAAAATACACGAATTTATTAAATTACTGCTATTCAATTTTAATAACAAAGAATTTTTAAATAATTTCTTATTTCAATGGAATTATGCATTAATGATGCTAGTTTATTACAAGAGTTAGCGTTTAGGTAATAGTGCTGTTACATTTGAAGAGTTTCATTTCATTTCATACAGAATTACACCATATGTGACTAGTGAAGCAAAAAATTTGAACACTAAGTTCCGATTGATGTTGAACATCTTCCACCCTGTTAGAGTACTTCGCCTTATCATTTCTGTATAAGTAAGCCACTGTAAAGTTGATTTTGTAGTTATTTGTATGTTTTTTGGCATAAAGACTAAACTTATAGTTCGATGACAACGATTTTGCAGTTTGTCCGCAGTAAAACTATAAGCCAAAAAACATCCCAATATATTAAATGTTTGTACCCAAAATGGGAGCTGATTAATGAAATTGGTAGTTTTCTTAAAACCTATTACAATAAAAGTAAATATTTCCAAGCTTAATTTACAAATTGTGATAAAAATTGATAAAGACATCGCTTTTTCCAATTTTTCAATGGCCGAAACAAGTTTTTCACATTGGTTCCATGCTAGTGCAGCGTCTTTCTCAATGATTCTTTTGGTTAATGTTAGGCTAGAACATAAACTTAAATAACAAAAGTAGATGTATAGAAATGAAGTAATGTGTGCTACAACACTTTTTGCGTAGAAATTTATTATATTCCAGATGAAGATCGCGATATCTTTATAATCGGAACTTATTGGAACCAAAAACGAACAAAATGTTGTATTAGTTTTTGATTGAATAAATTTTGCAGAGTTTATGGTGAATGCAATGAAAGGATATACCAACACAAAACAAATGTATACGATAATAGATACTTTTGAAAAATATCGTTGTTCTCGTCGTTGCATATTGCTCAGCGAGGCACTTAGTTTAAATATCATATTTCTCCTTAGGTATAAGCTCCACCACTGAATGATGTTGATAACATTTGCTGTAGCTATTCCCAACTTTGAAAAATTCACATTATCGTTTAAAATCATGCAGATAATGGATTTTAAAATGCTGTGCAACATTATAAAATTAAAGCAAAAGCAGGTTGAATATCTTATCTTCCTTTTCTTGGTGAGAGGTATTCCAGTGGATGCTAATGCAAAAATAGTAATTTTTTCAATGAATTTCTTAGCAGGCTTAGATTTCACTTTACTCAAGCAGTTAGGAAAATTACGAAGCTGAAGACTATTATATAAAACAGGTGTCTTCATAATTTAGATACAAGTGACTTTGACTTCTGTAATATTCAAGATGTTTTATGTCTTTACAGTTAATGGAAATATGCTTGAATTTTTTTGCTGAAATAGTTTGGATGTGACTTTACTCAAGCACTTAGAAATAGTATGGAACTGAATTTATTTTTTTAATAAACCATATCTATTCATTATTTGAATATAATTGAATTTGTATTCTGTATTATTTTGTTTAGTTATCACGACCAATGGATTTAAAGTCAATGAAAAGCGGTTGCTTGCTACGTGTCCAAACACAATATCAAGGGAATATTACAATACTTTCTATCAAACGCAATATGATTATTTGCCTTACATTAAAATCTATTCTAATGATATAATTTTTATTTTGAAATGCATTAACTGGTGGTTTAAAACTTTTTCATCAAAGCGTGCGTGATATGAAATGGAAAGAAGCATATTTTCTTATTACATATAATTTATTCGAGCTTTTGTTGTCAAATATTCAGAACTTTCTCTGTTAAAATGGAAAAGGAAATTAATTCGATAATTGAAAAAGCATTAATTTTAATGATTTTTGTGCAAGAAGCTGCTCTTTTTAACTTGCTCTTAAATTAAAAATAATTAACAACCGATTAGATTTAAACATTGTTTCAATGTATAATTGAATTTTTCCTATCATTCTTCAGAATAATATTTTCCGTAAATCAAAATTTGTTAATAATCTGTTATGAGTTCATGTAAACTCCTTATGACGAATATGTTCACGTTTTTTTTATAGCATATATGACTTCACTTCCTTAACCACCATTACCTGAACTGTTAACCTACTTTGTGAGATGTGTAGCTTCAATTTAATATTGTGTTTTACATTTTTTTTTTTTTTAAATCATTTGAAAAGAAGGTTAAGTATGTAAGCATATAAATTCAAACTTCTTTAGACATAAGTAGCACTCTCTGCTATTCTGAATGCCTGGGTGGACTAATTTCTGAAAATAATTAAACAAATGGTTTTCATGTTTTAACAAATTTATAGAATCTTGTTACTATATGCCAAAAGCTATAATTTTTTCATTTAGGTTTTTATATACAAATTTATATAAAAAAAAATTCCTGGATAAATTTTTAACTATTTAGTTTAAAAACAAATAATTCCACGAGTTAAAATTATTCTGTTATTAATCTATAATAATAAAACAAGCTGTGTGTCTGTCTGTGGCTCTGTGGATCTATAGAAACCTACTTAAAATTGGAGTAGAGCTCTGAAATTTTTAACATAGGAAGTTTTGGCTTTCTAATTTTATGTATGTCAAACTGAATGTTAAAATATTAATTAATTCTTTTTTAATTAATTTTTTTAATTAATTTATTTTTTACAAAGTGACTTCAAATAGAGATACAGCTTTGAAATTTTCAACATAAGTAGTTTTAGCCTTCTAATTGGACTTTTGAAAGACAGAATGTTAAAATTTTAATTAGTTATTTTTTAATTAATTTTCTTAATTAATTAAAAGAAAATTACAAAACGACTTTTAATAGGGCTACAGTTCTGAAATTTTCCACATAAGTAGTTTTGGCCTTCTAATTGGTCTTTCCAAAAACAGAATTTTAAATTTTTATTTAGTTCCTTTTTAATTGATTTCTTTAATTAATTAATTAATATTTTACAAAACGATTTATAATAAAGCTACAGCTCTAAAATTTTCAACATAGTTGTTTTGGCCTTCAAATTGGATTTTTGAAAAACAGAATTTTAAATTTTATTTAGTTCATATTTGATTAATTTTTTAACTAATAAATATTTTACAAAACGATTTCTAATAGGGCTACAGCTCTGAAATTTTCAACATAAGAAGTTTTGGCCTTCTAATAAGACTTTTGACAAAAAGAACGTTCACATTTTAATTCGTTTTTTATTGAATTTTTCCACAAAAAGCGATTTCTAATAGGCCTAGAGCGCTGAAAGTTTCAACATAAGTAGTTTTGACCTTCTAATTTTGCTTTTTACAAACATCACGTGGTAAAATATTCTTAAAGGGGTGTTGTATTATAGTTATTAACGAGATTTTTTTTTATTGTTTCTCGACAAAGGAGGGGCTTCTAATATTAAGGCTTTACGTAGCAATTAGTTTTTAGTGTGCGAGGCGACCTTACGCTTACGCAGCAATGAACCTTTCATCGAACAAAGCGAGCTCGTGTTTGCATAGCAATGAAACTTTCAACGAGGTAAGTAAGCCTGTGCTTATGTATCAATGACAATTTTTCGTTGCTATGAACATTCCTACGAGCGAAGCGCCAAAAATTGGGGTTTATACACCAATGACGGATTTCCACAACGCGTAGCCTCATAGCTGGCTAAGATAATACACATGGTAAAATTTCGTGGCGAAGCACGTTTATTTAGCTAGTATAAAATATTGAAGAAATTTGCATTTTTAATTCATATACCTGTTCTTTTTTTTATTTGCTTTTTTTAAAAATATTATACCACTGATCTTCAGCAAACTTAATTTTGAAATCCGCTATTTCTCAAAATATTTGAAATATTATATTGTGATCAAGTTTAAAAATCAACTTTATTTTGCTCAATCGAAAAAAAGTAGCATTTTGCAAGGCATGTAAAATGTCAGTTTAGTAACAAATGCGAGATAACTGTCGAAAGCCTGTTTTAATAAGACTAAAGGCATTGGATAATAATCTTTGTACAAAAAGCAAAAAAAAAAAAAAAAAAAAAAAAAAAAAAAATCCAAATGATGTTTTCTATTTTGCAAGTCGTAGGATATTGCGGTTAGTTACAAAGTAATTTTTTTTTACTATTCTTAATATGCCTGGTTCAGAAATTTTTTTGATAGGGAGAGGAGGGTGGGGGCTGTTTATTAATGAACATGAACTTCAACTTTTAGAGTTTCAATACGAATCCGTATTTTTTACCTTTTCTTTCGATCTAAATTAATTCATTTACCCTCAACATAAAATTTCATTTCATTATATTGAAAAACATGCCCCTTGTAAAGCAAAGGCAAATCTCAATATTGAAAACCGTATTTAAAAGGCTCAATTTCCAGCATGAGAAGCGAACGGACGAGGTTTCAGGATATTACAGTTATTAGTCTAAAATGACTCGAAAACAATCTATATGTTTTATGTCTAACAAAAGATATAAAATTAGTGAACAGATGAATCAGAAATCAATTTTAATGCAGCTTAATTAATTAACAAAATTGAAGATGGTTCAACCTCATACCCAGTCTAATTGTGGTTGTAAACAAAAATTAAAGAAGTACTCTAACCTATATTAGTTTGAAATTAAAACTGATACTCATGAAATTATTACGATGTTAACTTAGTCAAGTATATTTCTTAAATGCTTCGTAATCTTATGAAAAGAAATTAAAAAACGTTATTTAATAAGTGAATTATAAATGACGGGCCTTCTCAGCACATTATGTAAAATTAATCTATTCCAATTTCCCCTGTCATCTTCGATACCGTGATCGTGATGATTCCAATGTCTCTGACGAATGATTTGGCATAGATTGTCGTGTACGCTACTCAAACTGGTCAGATCCAAATATGCAGTAGTGTTTCTCGACCTTTTCTCTTGATTGACATCAACTCTTTTGAAAGATTCCCATTCCCCCCCCCCCCAACTCTTAGTTATAATTCATTCTATCCTCGCTCAGCCAGAATTGTTTAATCTGCGTGTTCACTAATCAGTTATAAATACATGGATTTCGAGCGCTTGGTTACTGATAAAAAGCTTTAAGAGGAATATTTTAAATATACTTATACCATGTGCATTTGAATATACGTGTTTAATCTGAGAGGCAGTTAAATAATCCCTTATTTACAGAGCCTAATTTTTCAATTATTCTCCAATGAGTCACCTTTTCGTTACGTGTTTAAAAAGTTAGACGGGCACACAACAGAACAGAACTCATTTTCCTACCGATTCGAGGAAATCTTTGAGAAATGTTAAACATTACTAATGGTGATAAAGTTTCAATCAATTTCTCGACACAGTTTGCTGTCAAAGTTTATGCTGCAAAATGGTTTCTCATTCGTTTGCAACTAACGAGTAGTAATGGTCCAGAAAATATTATGAAAATAATCATCCTCTCAAATCATTATATGAAAGAGACAGACATCGTTGATGTAGTAATATAATGGAACAATTTCTTTGCTCATCTTGACAACATGATTATTTCAATGCTTGTAGATGACCGGCCACATATATCAGATAAATAGTTTAAAAACATTAACTTGAAAACAAATTTGAATCTAAATGTGATAGAAGAGCCATCGGGCTTAAAGTAAAAAACATAACATTTTCTTTTTATTTAAGTTTTTATAATACATTGAGCATTGCAGCTGCTTCTAAAATCAAATTTTGATTCACCAGAATAAAATGCGATTGATCAGCTGCAGATTACATTAAAATTCCTGATTATTTTTTATATATGATAAATAACTAAATGTGAATTATTTAAACGTAGTACTACAATACTTTTCAGGGAGAAAATTTTCCAAATGAAATTTTTTGTAGAAATACTCAAAAAGTACAAAATGTTTAGCATATAAATATCGGTGGGCAGCAGAAAATATTGATTAAAACTTTAAAACATTGCATACTAGACCTTCTTACTCAAATTATAAGTTTTTACATGTATTACTACAGTGAAAAATTTCTAAAAACCGTTTTATATGATTAACAAATCTTGGAATATTGTACAACGATCGTTCAATGTCATTAGCTACATTGTGTTGTGACCACTATATAATAAGAACATAATTGACCACAACAAAATAAAAAAAATATTTTCTCTACTTAATGAGAATAAAAATTATAATTGATGGAAAATAGCTTGAGTTGTGATACGTAGCAATTTTATTAATAATGAATTTATTTATATACTTTTAAAAATATATATTTAAAAAATCATTCAGAATCTAATGATAACTTTTGAATGAATAATTTACCATTAACTTTATTAATGTATTATAATAATAATAATAATAATAAAAAAAAAAAAAAAAAAAAAAAAAAAAAACTTATACATAAAGCACTGTAAAATAGAAAATACTATTCGTTATCGACTTTAAGCCCATTACGAAATCAATTTAAATGGTTGCACTTATAATGGAATTAAAACTTCATGTGTATGACACTGATTTTAAAACTAGCTGCGTGATCCCGCTTCGCGGAGAGCCATCATTGTGTATAGGTCCCAGTTTTTAAAGTTCCACGAATTAGGTTTGCTTCGCTCAGTGAAAAGTTCATTGCTACGCAAACCTTTCAACAAATTTGGTCCATTTTGAGTTTTTAAAACATTTTCTAAAAATTTGAAATATTTAAAAATTTATATTTAAGATAAAATATTTTGAAAACATGCAAAGGATATGTATCGATAAATTTTAATATTTGTTCCATTTGCAAAGCAGAATAATATTTGAATTCGAAAAAGAAGTTAGTATACTACTGAAAAAACGACTACGAGTGTATATATAAATGTTATACTTGTAAAATAAAATATTCCCTAACTATTTCTTAGAAAGACTTCAAACTAGAAAATTATACATTTTAATTATAAATTAAATGAATAAAATCATTTGCAGTGATGGCAACTTTCTGTAATTCCAACTTTTATCAATAATATTTAAGTATTCTTGTACTAAGAAACATTTCTCAATTGGGGACTTTATTCTATGTATACAAAACTCAAAGTCTTTACTCAGTTTGCTGAAAATATTAAAAAGTATAAACATAGAATACATAAGCTATTTTGATCCGATAATCAGGTTTGAGATGTGGAAAATGTTTAAAATGTTCCAAACATGGAATATCATATTGATCAAGAGCACTGAAAATTGGTATATATGTTACTAAATAATCACCATTTAAGAATTAAAAAGAGGGGAAACAATCCCGATATGAAGAATGACCGTGTCTAATTATAACTTTAACAGCTTATTGCAGTTATAAACACATGCATGGTGCTTGATGGGGAAAAAAAAAATACACGAATTGATTAAATTATTACTATTTAATTTCAATGACATCAAGAATTGATAAATAATTTCTTATTATAATATAATTATGCATTAATGATGCTAATTTCTTGCAAGAATCGGTGTTTAGGGACTAGTGATATTACAGTTGAAGAGTTTCATTACATTTGATGCAGAATAACACCATATGTCACTGGTGAAGCAAACAATTTGAACAATAAGTTGCGATTGATGTTGAACATCTTCTACCCAGTGAGAGTACTGCGCTGAATTATCTCTGTGTAAGTAAGCCACTGTAAAGTTGATCTTATTGTTAACTGTACGTTTTTATGCATACAGATTAAACTTAAATTTCGATGACAACGAGTTTGCAGTTTGTCCGCAGTAAAAGTATAAGTCAAAAAACATCTCAATATATTAAATTTTTGTACCCAAAATGGAAGCTGATTAATGACATTGGTAGTTTTCTTAAAATAAAAGTGAAAATAAAAGTAAATATTTCCAAGCTTAATTTATAAATTGTGACAAATATTGCTTAAGACATAGCTTTTTCCATTTTTCCGATGGCCGAAACAAGTTCTTCACATTGGTCCCATGCTTGTGCAGTGTCCTTCTCAATGATTCGTTTGGTTAATTTTAATCGAGAATGTAAACTTAAATAACAAAAGTAGAAGTATAGAAATGAAGTAATGGGTGCTACTACACTTACAGCGTAATAATTTATTATATTCCAGATGAAGATAGCAATATCTTTATAATCGGAACTTACTGGAAACAGAAAAGAACAATATGTTGTAATAGTTTTTGATTGCATAAATTTTACAGAGTTTATGGTAAATCCAATGAAAGGATATATCAACACCAAACAAATATATAAGACAGTACTTATTTTTGTAAAATTTCGTGGTTTTCGTCTCGACATATTGCTTAGAAGTTCACTTAGTTTAAATATCGCTTTTCTTTTTAAGTATGAGCTCCACCACTGGACGATGTGAGAACATTTGCTGTAACTATTCCCAACTTTGAAAACTTCACATTATTTTTTAAAATCATTCTGATAATGGATTTTAAAATGCTGAATATCTCATCGTCTTTTTTTTTTTTTTTTTTTTTTTTTTTTTTTTTTTTTTTTATGAGAGGTACTCCTATGGTTGCTAATGCGAAAATAGTGAATTTTTCGTTGAAGATCCTTTAAGATTTGGAGGCCATATTTTTCAAATAGTTAGGAGTATTAGCTGCTAGCAACTCAAACTTCTGGTTTTTATGAATAGCTATTCATAATTTAAATATGAATTGCTTCAGATTCTTTTATATTTTGCTTAAGTATCATGATTTTTATGGAATTTGTAGTAAACGAAAAGTTGTCGAATGAAAACGTTTCAATAGCTTTGAATGTAAAATATTTTTCTATCAATGGCAATATGACTAATTTCACTAAATTACATTTTAGCTATTCAAATTATGTAATATTTATTCTAAAACTCTATAATAACTGGTTTTAAAACATCTTCATTGAAGGTTGTGTGTCATGGAACTGAACAAAACATACGTTTTTCAGATAAATTATTCCATTTTTTTTGTCACAAAATATCAGCAGTTTCAAATGAGAATAAATTTTAACAGATTATTGAAAAAGTTTATATTTAAATTAGAATGGGATAAAGAATGGATTTTGCTATGCTGTTTAAAAGATATGCAATTTTTAGCAATCGTATACTTGAAATACAATTATTATACTTTTCTTAAAATTTTTTATAAATAATTTTTATTTAATGTGAGTTAATTTAAAATAAGTATATGATATAATAATGAAAAATTCAATTGAAAATCCAATCCTACATTTAAATTTTTTAACATTTGAAAAATGTCTTAATTTTTTCAGTCTGTCATTGCATTAGACATTCAGTAGCTTTGAAAAAATTTCAAGATTCTATACACATAAAGAGCAACACTTTGTGATCGGAATGTCTAGTCTGGCTAGTCTTCGAAAGTATTGAATAATTGTGCTTCAATAGTTTTGTAGAATGTTTATTCCCCGAGGTTATAAGTTATAAATCATTCAAATATGTATTGTTCCACATTAAAAAAATATTGATTTTCAATAGGAAGCTCTTGACTATTCAAACTAAACGATAATCGGTTGTACGACTTAAAAGAAAATTGACTTGCGTACTATTTATCACGTGCCTTAAAGCAAGATACTAATGTAAATTGGTATTTTAACCTTAAGCTCATTTTTTTCTTTTCTTTTTATTTAAAAAAACTATAAAACTACTGATTTCTAAATAAATTAATTTTAAAAACCTCTGAATTTCAGAATCTTTACGATTTTATAATATTGTTTTGCTCTATAATCTCTATACTAAAATAAAGTAGCTGTCGCCGCTTTTTCAGAATATTTCCACCACTTGCACTTCTCTGTCCCACAGCACAATAAGTATTGAATTTACAAGTATGAAATTTTATACATTTGTAGAGAAATGTTTGATAAAGCTGCTTTTAAGAAACTTTTCGAGATGTTAACTTTAATTTTAGAGTTGTTTTATATCAAAGTGGGCAATTTTTTGCTTGTGCATTCGTCGCTCCGTCCTCTCCAATGAAAACTAACCACAATAGAAATTTAATATTTTGTACGTACAAAGATTAATAGCTTTAAAAATTATAATGTCACTTTCTATAAATTTTGATTTAGTTTTAGAGTTAATAAATATCTAATTTTCTAAAACTTCGATTTTGAGCTAACTCGACTGATGGTTTTCTAAAGAATAATTAACAATACAGATTTTGTGATAATAGTTTATTTTATAATATTAAAAAAGCTTTATTAACTCTTGGAAATAGTTATCATAAGCAATCGAAAAGTTGTAATTTTTAAACGTGGTAAGACACGGTTGCACTTGCAGGAAATCAAAAATTATTTCGACAAAGTGTAAAGGTTTAGTTGTAAAAACTCAGAAAACTCCAGCTTTTCATGCTCGTATATTGAGATTTTATTAAATTATATTACGTCATGGACCAAACTATTAGGAATCCACTGAATCTTGGAGATTGGGAAAACTGCCCTATAGTTTGCGAAGCAAACCAGAAGAATTGCGTTAGCAGTGTGCAAATGTAGTGATCTCAAAGGTTATGGAACACGTGGAGGAGCCTTAGCTCACAAAAAAGATTAAAAAGTAGTAAAAATTTTTCCCCAATGCCCCAATAGAATTTTTGATCGACCAGTGAGCTTTCAGTTCAGTTGCGAATGATTAATAGTGTAATGAAATGTTTAAACCAAAGTAATCAGTAAAAGTTAAAATCTGCAGTCATTTATTCATAACCCAACCACCAAATTAAGAAAAATACAGTGTTCCTTATTATATTTATTTTTCGTTACATGTTACTTTTATCCGATGAAAGAGACGTGTACTTTTCAAATCTCAGAAAACATAGCAATATCCTACTCTAAACTTATATGTTAAAAGTTTCCATAGCACTTGAATAGTTGATGTCATAAATTATAAAGAATTTCTGATAGTTTTTTTCCCCCTTTTAATATAATTTCTTATTGATCTGCTGAATATACTGGAACACTGAGTAAACTTCTCGCGTAGAAAGAACAGAATTATACTCAGAGTACAAAACATATTTTTTTATGAATTGAATTAGATGTGTGTGATTTAATATCATCACTTCAAGAAACATATTTTTCGAATGCTCACTTTTACGTATCTTTCCATTTATTTGAAGTGGAACAAGGTAGAATGTTGACAAAGTACAACTTTTCCCTACAAGTGAATATCACGTACAAATACTGTCATGAAATTTGCATAAAATAAGAACAGAGTAGTTCACAACTTTTAAATCTTGTATTTTACATTTTTAAATAATTAGTCTTAATGTATACTTTAAGTCATACATAAATTGAGATGATGTAAATCATAATATCAAGTATAACTTATACTGACCAATGCTCATCTTATGTGATTATATTAGAAAAAAAAAGTGACCAATAGTTTTTAAAAGTATAATTGGAAGTTGAAAAGTTAGGGTGAAGTAAAAAGAGTCTTAAATTTTGTATTATTCTTATAATGATAAAGTTTAATTAAAAAGTATGCATATTTATACATACAAAGTTAAAGATTTTTTGTTTTTGTTTGTTTGTTTGTATGTTTGTTTGTCTGTCTATCCATCCATCCATCCATCCATCCATCCATCCATCCATCCATCCATCCATCCATCCATCCATCCATCCATCCATCCATCCATCCATCCATCCATCCATCCATCCATCCATCCATCCATCCATCCATCCCTCCATCCATTCCTCCATCTATCCATTCATCCATCCATCTATTTATACAATTAAAAACTCTTACTAACTCACAGACTGACTCATCACTACTTAACCAATTTCAAATACAGTCGTTAATCGGAAATTTGGTACTATTGTCAAAATGGATAAACATAGAAAAAGTAAGCATAATTAGAATAACCAGTTTTAAAAAGTGGAAAAGGGGTCAAACGTTCCAAATGGGTAATGTCTTAAAGTCTATCTTCCCATAAGGTCAAGATACGGTTGTTTGATATTGAATCACGGGTATTGAGCAAGTGTATACAATTGGGATTGAAGCTAGTACAGCACACACACACACACACACACACACACACACACACACACACACACACACACACACACACACACACACACACACACACACACACACACACACACACACACACACACACACACACACACACACACACACACACACACACACACACACACACACACACACACACACACACACACACACACACACACACACACACACACACACACACACACACACACACACACACACACACACACACACACACACACACACACACACACACACACACAAACCTCGAACGATGGCTATATCTTGTATTCTAATTGATGAAACAACTAAGGTCAAGTACCATTGTAAATTGTGGAAGATATTGTTAATTGTATATTATTTTTATTATCATGAGGCGTCATCTACATATTAAAACTAAACCAAACTTTGAAAAATTCAGTGGCAACCCCATAAATATTATACAATACTTGGATTTAGAATGCAAAAAAGCATCTAAATATAAAATTTCATAATTTTCCAATGAGTAATTAATAATTTAAATGATGTTAAAAAAATTTATAAATTAATGTTTAAAAGAAAATTTGCTTGTTTGGCCATAAATTCTTATGTAGTTTATGTACTTTAGCAATTTGCATTTCAAAGGATAGTTTGTTTATGGTCAAACATAAATAACATGTAACTTTTGTATTAAACTTTTTTAATAATTGATTATTAATTAATAAAACAAGTTTTAAATATTTTTAAATAGAAAAATATAATTTGTTTGTTTCCATTTGAATTATCATGGTTGAAAACCCCTCCAGAATTTTTTTTATTCCATTTTGACTTTTGAATCACGATATTTTAGTAAAAATTTAAAAAAGCTCACCTTAAGGGACCACGTATTAGATACGTCATGAAGCACGCAAAACTTTTGTTTCTATCACACCTTAAAGAAATTTGCCCTCAAGATCTTCTAAAACATTTTTGCTCATAAGTGACGTGTTTCTCAACATGATGAACTGAAATTTAGTATCTAGGGTAAACGAGGCATTCTAAATCGAATGAAAACATAAAAAGTAGGAATATATTTATAGAAATTTTTAAAGATAGAGTTAAATTTACTTAGTATGCAGCCCCTAAGAAATTGTTTTTTGCATCAGACATATAGGAAATCGTAAACATAACATTTTGGTGAAAACTGCAAGATTCTACGCTAATTAAAACCGAAGATATAGCCATCGTTCTGATTTTATTTTTGCGTTCTGTACATGACAATTTTAAACAGCTGATTTTTAGTCCCAAATAAGTAGCTGTATTTATTACTTTTTATTTGTTCATCACGCTTGAAAAAAGTATATGAATGAACAGAAACTGTTATTGGCATACAAACAATGACTTATAAAAATTAATATTGCATTCAATATTTTAATATAATTATATATATAAAAGATACAAATTTCGTTCAAGCTGTACATTTACAGTATTGAAGTTGAAGAATTTTATTTCATTTGATACAGTATTACACCATACGTCACTAGTGAAGCAAAAAATTTTAAAACTAGATTACGGTTGATGTTAAACATCTTCCACCCTGTGAGAGTACTTCGTCGAATCATATTTGTATAAGTAAAGCACTGTGCACTTGATCTTACATGTTTCTGTTTATTCTGTTTATCTTTATGCATAAAAATTAAAGTTATATTTTGCTGACAAAAGTTTTGAAGTGCGTCCGCAGCAACAGTAATAGCCAAAAAACATCCAATTAAATTCAATATTTGTACGTAAAATGGGATTTGAGTAAAGTCTAATTCTAAATTGAATTTTATCACAATAAAAGTAAATATTGCTAGGCTTATTCTGCAAATCGTGATAAATACAAGAAAAGACATTGTATTCTCCAACTTTTCGATGGTTGACACTAGTTCTTCACATTGTTTCCATGCTTCGGCAGTATTAGTCTCAATGAAACGTTTAGTTAACTTTATTCGTGAGCGTAAACTCAGATAACACAAGTAGAAGTATAAAAATGAAGTAACGTTTATTACTACAGTCTCTAAGTAAAATTTGAATGCGCGAAAGATGAACATAGCAATATCTTTGTAGTCAGAAGTTATTGGGAACCAATGAGTGCAATAAGTTGCATTTTGCTTTCTATAATTTGATTTTACTGAATTCGTGGTGTATGTAATGATAGGATAAATCAAAGTCATACAAATGTAGAAGACTATACATATTTTTGAAAAACTACCTTGTTTTCGTTTTAGGATATTACTCAGTGAGGCAGTTAGTCTGAAGATCCAGTTTCTCTTTAAGTATAAGTTCCACCACTGGATGATGTTGAGAACATTTGTCAGTATTAATGTAAATGTTGCAAAATCCACACTGGCATTTAAAAAAATGCATATAAATTTGCTTAAAACGGTATTCAACATCAAAAAATTATAGAAAAAGGATATTGAATATCTTATTTTCCTGTTCTTGATGAGAGTTATTCCAATGGCTGCTAATGTGAACATAATCAATCTTTCACTGAAGTTCTTGAAAGGTTTGTATTTCGTTTTACTTATGTAATTGGGAATATTACGAACCTGAAGACTCTTATAAAAAACAGGACTATTCATTATTTAAATATAAATTATTTCGACTTATGCAGTTTTATGTCGAGATGTATGACTCTACTGTCAATGAAAAGTTTCTGCTTGCTACATGTTCAACGGCAAATACACTGAATATTAAAGTGATTTTCTACTAATCACTTGATGATAATTCACTTTACATTAATTTTTAAAAAATCTCTTTATGCAATTTTATCCTAACCCCTCCCCCCCCAAAAAAAAAAAAAAAAAAACAACAACAACTAGAGATTGATAACTTTTCATTGAATCGTGCGTGATATGAAACTGAAAAACACTATTTTTTTATTGCGGATAAATTTTTCGAGCTTTTGTTATCACAGACTTTCAGCACTTACATTATTAATATGATAATGTATTTATTTGATAGTTGAAAAGGTATTAATATTAATGAAATTCTAGAACGGATTGTTACTTTCTATCTCGTTTCTAAAATAAACATATCCTAATACTTTTTGGTTGCGTTTAAATGTGCATTAATAACAGAATTGGTTGGAAACTATCATTCTTCAGATAAAAGCTTATTTGCAATTCAAAATTTGTTACCTATCTATTGAACGATCTGAATGTCTGAGTCGACACTTCTTCACACATTGTAGAATCTTATGCCACTAGGTTTGTAACTAGAAATAATTCAAATACTTCTTGTAAATACACTTTCTAAAAATAATGTGGATTTTACAATATTAATCTCCGGAGCACTTGAGAACTATACAATAGTACATTGCACATCCATTTCTGATAGTCCATGCTTAAAGTCAGGATATAGAGGAAAAATCCATTTTTATCTCTCTTTTAATTTCATTTACTTTAAAAAACAGATTAAAACCACTTATACCTAACTAAATTAAGAAAAAAAAAAAAAAAAAAAAAAAAAAAAAAAAACACCAGTTTTTAAAATTCTACATCTTCTTCTAAAGTACTAAAAGCTTTCTAGTGTAAATACTCCATCTGTTTTCACAGCTTTAGAAAAAATCATGTCTTCTAATTAAAACCGTTGTATTTTTGCCTGAGATGTGACATTTCCAGTTGAATGACGTATGTAAAAAAAGAGACTGTCTTTTTCGACATGGCTAATGACTTAGGATGATCTTTTACATTATGTGACTTCAATTAAAATCTTAACCGAAATCACAAGGTCTGGATAGCTTTCAAACTGTTCTAAGAGGGACTTAGAACATGTGGTTACTAAATTTCAACAGCAGTTGTTACCTGACGAGATCAACTATGGGCAGAATCCCAGTATCTTGCACGAAGTGATTGCCTCTCTTGCAAATGATAGGTAATACTTTTGTTTAAAAGAACTTTAAAGTCCTCACATGTGACAGTAACATCTCGAAATTCATCATGTTGAATTGTTTGAACCAGGAATGAAGAGATTTGCAAAATCCCACCACATTTCAACCTTCGGTTGAAAAAGAAAGGCTTTCAAAATTACATGCTTGTTCTCTGCCATTCAGATGAGGCTTTATGCTACTTTATACTTCAATTAAAAGTGTAAGAAACACTTGACGCTCCATGAAATCGAATCGTTTCAATTAGTGCACGTGTGCGGATATTCTTACTTGCATTTTGTATCTAAATTGTGAATTCAATACAGTACGGATACTTTTTAGGATATATGTTGAGGGTTATACCATGTGATCATTGCGCAGTATCATTCAGTTCTTTTCCAGTTATTTCATCACGTAGTGAACGAAATTTCTTAAATACCCACTTAGACTCTTTAAATTTAGATAAATTAGCCCAAATAACCCCTCTGGTCACTGTAATAGTCCAAAAGATAATGCAATAGGATAAATACCTAGTATAGTAGAACGAAATTTGCTTTAAGAAAAAAAAAATATTTTTGAGCAATTGTATGTTAACAGTAAGTTCTGCGAGTTACTGATGTAAAATTTTCTGTTTCTTTTGAACTACTTTTCACCTTATTGTGCACCTTTTAGATGCAAAGCCGTGCTAATGTCTTAAAATTTAAGAATCATTTGTTCATCAAAGATTGGAGGCATTTTAACAAAATGGACTTGGATATATCTCCAAATGTTTTACAGTCTAATAAAAATTATCTTGCATTCTTTTTTATTAATCCTTCTATTTATCTTGAGATTCATTCCGTACTAATAAAACATATATTTGGTGGGGATGGGGGAAGTTTCATTCATCTTACCAAGACAAATTTAAAACTTTTTCTTATTTTATATATTACCGTATAACTTTTAGGATACTATCATAAAGCTGGATACTGAAGATATTTAAGAAATTTTTTATAGTGCTTGAAATATGAGTGGTTTAGTTTTATGAGTGGTTTAGTTTAGCCTGAAGGTTCTGTGATTGGAGATCTGGTGTCGTATGGCCGGAGTAAAGCACTGATGTTCGTTGCGGTTCGAAACTTGTGTTTAGCTGTAGGTTCCAGCCTTATTAGCCATTTTTTTTTTTGCAAATGTAGGTTGCTGAGAGTATCAACCAACTGAACGGTTTGGTCAATTGAATATATATTTTCGATTTCAAGTAAATGTACTAGTATGTATCTTACTTGTTTGAACATTTTATTCAACTCAACAACCGGAGCTAATTAAAATTACTTAATAATTATTATGCTAAATGCATTTATGTAAATTTAAAATGGTAGATAGTTTTGACTTCCGAATGTGAATCGGTCATTAAATGGAAATATGTTTGATTAGATATACAATACTTTTATAATACATTTTCCTATATTTCTATTAACAATTTTACATATTTATACAATATCGAAGTACCTATAAAAGGAATATTTTCTTAGTTAGGCTAAAAGTAATTGAAATTAAATAAATTATTTTAATAATCTAACATTTTATGTGTGAAATACGTCCTTCCTACAATTTGCGAGTCTATTTAAATAAAAAATAATGCAGTATTTCAATTATAAACTTGTTTCAGCATTTCTTTCAATCACATTTTTTTTCTATAAATATCAGTATTTTATAACTTTTCCATCAATAGGACAAAATACTGTAATTCACATGTAATAAACTTTAAAAAAATAATACTAAATTTCCTAAATTGCAAACAAATTATAATTATAATGTACTAACAAAACAAAATTCTACTGACTCTAAACAAATTTCACAAAAATAAATTTTTATTAATAATTCTTTATTTGAGTCCTTTAAACATACCCTCTAATAGCACTCAAGAAAGGTAAATACGTAAAGAAACTCCAATCACCCAATATAAGAACTCCTCTCCCCTAATAACTATTAAAAGAAATCCCTCTCATTGCTAATTCCGACAGTACGCAGTTCCTCACGAAATTAACTACGCTGTACCCCGATTGAATCCGAAAATCCGGCAAATCCCGAATCCCGAATTTAAGTGTCTCATTTAGTGGAGGCAGTGTCATGTTTTCCATTCCGGTATCTTTCCGGAGAAAGAAGGAAAGACGATTCGCCAAAAGAAAGATAGGGTGGGCGTCCGAAATACGCAAGAGCCTTGAACTCGGAGGCTGGACTGTGGTAATGCAACAATTACGCTCTTAATTGGTCTCCAGTGGAAATGTTCTGGAGAGATTGTACCTTTTGTTTTGGAATGCACCAGAGTACTGATGGTGAAGAGGTTTGGATAGTTAGTTGGAGGGTCGAAATTCGGGAATGTTTCCCTTGGATTCCTGTTTTGTTTCTTTTCTGGCGAAAGGAATAGCGCAGTTGATACTCTGAGTAAATGAAGGGGACTCTCGTATTAGTTTGTATTTGAGAAGATTAGCCAATTGCAGCTGATCACGTTTGAAGGAAACTTTTTGTTGTGCTGAATATTGAATTTTGTGATTGGTGTTACGTTAGAATTTACATATACGGTGAAGTTTTTTTGTTTTAGGATACATGAGTTGAATTTACATGATTTAGAGTTTAAATGTATCTTAAATTCATTTAAAGAACATTATTTTTGAAAATTTAACGGATCAAGAACCTGTACTTCTAGCTTTAATTATTCTTAATTATTTGGTTACTTGGAAACTGATTTGGCAAAGTCTTGTAGTTTTACATTTATTCCTCAGAGAAGACAAAGTAATTAAAAAAATAAATAAATTAGACAATCATTATTAGTCATTATGTGCATGTGAAAAGGTAGGAAGGAACATCAAATAGTTTCGAGAGTAATCGAGAATATACAAAGCCAAGTCGCATATTCAATGCTTCCTATGTACCAAAATAAAATTTAGCTAATTTCTTAGGATATTGTCGATGGCAGTCATTATTCCTTTCCATGCTTCACTGCCGAAAGTGGGAGTGAATTGTAGAATTCTGTCTAGTAGCAGATTAAAATGCAAGCAATATTTAATCTTTGTACTTTGAAATTCAAGATGTCAAAATATAATTAGTAGAATTAGGCAATAGTTCAGTTTAATACCTTCAACATAGAAGATCATTTTGATATACAAAGTGTTTCTAAGAGGTTTGTTATGAGGTTTTCGTTGTTAACTAGTATCATAAAATTATAGAACGATTTTTACGAGAAATTTATTAAAAAATTTAAACATTTTATATTTACACATTATCTTGGGAAAAAAATGTTAATTAGAAAAGTGTTTTGAAGTCAAATCAGTTTTACACCAAAAAACATTATTCTATTAAAACTTGAAGTTGACAGAATTAGAACAATTTTAAAATTGATAGGGTCATATATTTATTTAGAAAAGTAAATTAATAATTGTCGGTGATAGTAATGTTATACCTTCTATTCTTATAAAATCTGTGTTAAACTTCCAAGTAAAATATCTGTTGACAAGCAAACACACTTTGATTCCATACCTTGTTTCTTAGATGCAAATAATTTCTAATCTTTATAATAGCCTAGACTTCGATATTAAAATAAGCAATTAAGCTTGTGCCCCTGACTTTTTGTTCACATAGCTTTTGAAATGTTGTAAGTGGCAAATTTGAGTTAATTAAATTTTGGTCACTATTAAAGAAATTTTTTTTTCCACAATAATTTAAACAAGCTCGAGAAACAAATTAGTATTTGGCCTTTTTTTCTTGAAAAGGTTGTATAAAAATATAAATTTCGTGACTTTTAAGTACCTTACCCTAGAAAATCTTAATATCATTTTTGGTTTCTTACCTTATCTTGAGCAGTTTTGAAATATTCACTGATATCCTATTTTTTTAATAGCCTTTTCACAACCTTACAATCTTTCTAGATACCCTAAAGACTATTATAGGTAGTCTAGGACTCTTGAATAAATTAAGTTAAACGTTGTTACAAATATTCCTTAAAACGACCTTTTAGTGACAGTGACAGCCCCAAAATTTGATAGAATGCATTGCCATCGACATTGAATCTATCTGTCAAGTTTCAGCCCGATCGAGACGTTTAAGTTAAACGGTGTTCTCATTTACTTGAAAAAATAAGCATAGTCATGAATTGTTTTGATTTTAAATAATGTTTTCTTCTTTTTAGAATAGTTGTATAAAATACCTACAACAATATATATATATATATATATATATATATATATATATATATATATATATATATATATATATATATATATATATATATATATATATATATATATATATATATTAATTTATGTTGATCAGCATTACCTTTAATTGGAAATATTGTTTTACAGTATTTATAACTTTAAAATTGTTTTTAACTTCGTTTTTGTGTGTAGGCATATTTGTCGATGGTGGGAAAATTCGAGCTGACCTAGTTAACCACATTACCGTCATCCAATCGGGCTGAAACTTGACAGATAGATTCAATGTCGAGGACAATGCATTCGATCAAATTTTGGGGCTGTCACTGCCACTAAAAGGTCGTTTTAAGGAATACTAATAAACTGACGTGCCGTCATCCAATCGAACTGATGTAATATTTAACCGATCATTGAAGAAAATCTTTCCTTTTGCCAAAATTGTTTTAATAAATAAATAATAAAATGAGTAATTTCTATCAGAATAAATAAAAAATAAATAAAAGATGTTTGGATGTGAGAGCATAAATTCACACTCATCTATAATGAAATTTTTTGAAAAGTAGTTTACCGGATATTTTGCGGATAGAGATGGTATTTGTATCTAATTTTGCATATTAAAAACAAGCACACGCTGGCAACAGAAACGACGCTATATTAATGAATATTAAAATTGGCAATGCATATAAAGGATTTATATTAAAAATGTTGTTTAATGGGTTACATCATTATTTAAAATCTTTTAAATCTGGTTGTTGACTCATAATATCATTGTGGGCTAAGAGAGTACTGAAAGTTATAACTTCGATAAAACACAACATCTGCCTTCCGTAGAAATGTTCAGCATTTAGATGGGCATCGCAGGAAATGGAAATTTTGTGAGATAAATCGTTGGTCAAATTTTGAAAACTGAAGTTATCATTACAGTAAATTACTTCAAAAGAGAAAAATGTTTCCAAAATTATTCTCGAAACATTATCCAGTCTCAAGAGTCCTTGGATACAATTACTTGTTCGAAAGATTCATGTTGAGATCGCTCACTAAATATGACGGAAATTGATTTGGTAAAAGAAAAAATTACTTTCATGGATTCAAAATGTACATTTCGGTGAATAAATGACGTAGAAGTCTGAAAATTTTAAAGCTCTTATTTTGCTTTTGCACAAGAATGAGAGAATTTTTTTAAACATTTCTGAAGCGAAAATGTGAAATATAAATTGACCAATCTTGAAACAAACAAGGCTTTATTTCTTGCAATTGTCTGTAAATATATATATTTTGTTCTTATATTAAGAACAGATTAACAATGTTGATGTGAAGATAATGTCCACACTGCCTTTATCACCACATCCCGACTCCGCTCGCCTACCTCATGGCTGTGGGGTTAGCGCTCTGGTCTCGCATGCCAAAGGTGCCTGGATTAGTCATAGATGTTCGTTGTGGTTCGGAATCCACGTTAAGCTGTAGTTCCTAGCCTTATTAGCCGTCATTGTGCATAAAGATAAGTCGCTGAGCATAAAAACTAACCACCCTGCTCCACTCTATAGCATACCATCATTGTTTTCCTTGTGATCGACTAAGATGGTGCTATCAGTAGATTTCTTTAAAAATCAAATTGAAGCTGTTTCTTCCCTATATTCTTGATATAACATTATAAATTAATATATATTACCAAAACATTGAATGATTGAAGTTTGTTTATCCCAATTGGATTGAAAGAAGTTTATTTTAAGGAATATAAAAAGCAAAATACAAGGTACTTAAAGTAACTGCATTAATTATGAATATTATAAAACATATTCGAAGAAGAAGAAAAATTGATGCATAAAACGTTAGTTGTAAAACATATATAAGTACCTCAGAATAATTCTAGGTTTATTATCCAGTTTTACATTTTCAACTTAATTGCATTAGACCGTTTAGCACTCTTTAAAATGTAAAATTTTTCTCCAGACTGCTCATCTTCCCACCTAACTGAATTAATATTTCGCATGTGCAGAAAACAATTTTACTCATCATCTCATGCATAAGCAATTTAAAACGAATTAAAAGCCCAAATTTTAACTATGTACTATGTGAACAAAAGAATGTGTTCCTAATTCTCGAATAGATAAAAAAAATAAGATGAATAAAAAAAAGTGGTGTTCCCTAATAAGAAATAAAAGTATTTCTTCTCATCGGAATAAAGGATAAAGAATCCTACCCAAATTTAAATTAGTTTTTATTGTAAAAACCTTGCCAAACCTATTTTAATTATAAAATCTCACGAAAATCCTTCTTGCTAATTGGACCTTGGGGAAAGGCGCCGTTCGACAAAAATCTCTTAATAGAACCATCATAATAGCGTGATTTTCAAGAATCGAGGAATCCTCTTTTTTTTTTATCTTTGTCTTTACAAATTTCTCTTCTCATTATTAATAGAAGACTAAGAAGAAAGGTGGTTTGAGTTACTAAAAATTCGTTGTTTATTGAAATGCATTTTTTATAGATTAAAATTTATTTTAGTGCAATATAGTGCAGGTTGATCGCCATATTGCAAAGAGAAGGTGGTCGATTCGAAAGTTTTAATTATTGTAATATTATTATTAATTCAAAACTTCCTGCCCAAATTGGATTGGGTTTTACATTTTCGAATGTATTAGAAAACATTAAACAATTTTAAAAACAATAGTCTGATGAATGGGAAGTAGTTAAGTGTAAAAGTACCATCGATCACCTGAGATCATAAATCTCGTGACTTCCACCATTAAACATGCCCTTAACATAGATAACCATGAAAAAATATAATTACAATTTTATATCATTATTTTGCGTAGAAAAATGAAATAAAAAAACTTAAAAAAATTACAATCGTAATACTTATTCACAATTTGCTGGTACCCTTCTGATTTCCCCCCAAAGTTTAACAGAAAATTATATCAAATGATTAAAAAAGTTCTAAATTGATGAAAATATTTGTTGCACGAGATGTGTTATACTGATTGGTGTATGTTTGTTAGGAAATGGTTCATAAGTTTCTTTATGACCATCAATTACTTTAGTCAACATCAATGTATACTTCTCCTCTGTAGTTCGAAGTATGTGAAGTCGACAATTAAGTTCTTATTACACATTTTCAAACTATTTCTGTTATTCTGGTCTTTAAAGTTTCAATATCAAGAGTAAAATATTGGAACATAAAAATACAGAAAAGCTCATAATCATCTAGTGTTATATTACAAAATTTAAAATACAAGTAGTTGGAACTGGATATTTGATATTACCTATTTTGAACAACTAGAGTGTACACAAAATGTTACTTAAGTAATTAATCTTTATAGAAATTTAAGAACTCCCCGTATCATTTAAAAAACATATATCAAGCAATCTAATAGTTTACACTCAATAATGTTTTTCCAGGGTGTTTAAGATATTTTATTTAACTCACCCTTAATGTAACAAACTTATTTGTTTACTCTACTCTCATCTGAAAATAGATTGCCACTCGTAAGAATTTGTGTCTGGCTGCGTTTCTGTACAACGCTTATTAATAATGATAATTTTTGACTAACTATGCATTACTCTGTTACAAAGTCAGTCTAACAATGCAATTTTAAAATAGTGATTAAATTAAAATAAATGTTGCTCTGTTATATTGTTATTGCTACATTTAGACTACAAAGGAAATCTTCATATTAGTTAAGCTATCTTGCTTTTAAGAAAAAGTCTTTTAACCTTTGAAGAGTGCTTTATAATTTATTCGGTAATTTTATGAGTATTGAAGCATGGTTTCTTGTGTACTTTCACTATACTAAAAAAAACTTTAAGGTTGCATGATTTACCTTTTATTACATTTTTTGTTCCATATTAAACCGCTACCACGTAAAACTTCAGTAAATGAATATTTCTAAATTTCTAAAAATATGAATGAGGTTTCCATTTTCTGTAGTTAAGTTCATTCATTTTAATATTTTATTTGTTCTTATGAACATGCATAAAATCTTAATCCTCGATTTATTCTAAAGATAATTTAAAGTGGAAAATAGCTTGAATAACTAAAAAAAAAAAAAAAAAAAAAAAAAAAAAAAATCAGTAAGTGGTTTGTCAAAATAACCCATTTGGGATAAGTAAATTATAGTAAACTAGTTGGAGTTATCGTCAAAAATTTCTGGTTAAACCTCATCATTTTTTTTTCTACATATGAGCGTTGGAAATTCCACATAGTTCACTTATTATTCCGTCGTATTTATTCTTCCACCAAACCAGGTGATGTCTATATTTTTGTTGTACTTTGTAGAAGCCCGTATCAAGTTACTGTCTATCAAGATAATAGTTTGCTCCAGATAGTCTAGATGGTAACGGTTGCTATAGAAACAAGACTCGTCTATTAAGAATAGTAGGGGTGATGCTTCATGGAGATTGGAGTCCAAATGTAGCAGCATTATAATTATTTAAGAGTTTGAGCTTTGGTTGTAGCTTTCCTTTATGACTTCTACAAAATTGTACATTGCTTTACGTTTAAGCTAGAAACATGGAATTCGGCACACATATTTATTTTTCTTATACTGGGAGTATTAAACAAAGTCATGATATTTTTTGGGCCATAAAGTTAAAATGTCAAATTTTGTATTCACATATGAATTCGTTATTTCCAGAGATTTTATTTATAAATAAAATATTTATTTTAGTGTAGAAGTGGAGCTTTAAATCATAGTCATTTTTAGGAAAAAATACCAAATTCAATAACACTTCTATAAAAGGATATCCAATTTTTTAAACTGTGAAATTTTGAAAATTCGAAAAGCTGTGAAACCATGTGTTTAGGTATTTCGATGGTCTAAGACAATGATCATGCTTAGAATCCATCATAAAGGAATAAATACAGATGCTGTATTTATTAAACAGATGTTGTAAAATGCCTTGAATATGTTATGTATTGTTTTTCAAGTAATGATAACGTACAAAGTTTAATAACGTATCTATTAAATTCTATGAAACTTTTGAGGGGTTATAGGACACAAAAACTAAAAATCTCTAATTTAAAGTGATTTTTTTAAAGTTGTTTGAGTAGTTTTTAATTATTATAGTTGAATAAACTATTTTATTCTAAGAAAAGTATTTTTTGATTTTTTAAAAATATGTGTAAAATTTTGACTCTTTTTAGTTTTTATATAAGTTCAAAACTTGGAGTTCATTTTTCAATTTTTTATACTAAATTATTCATAAAGAATCATAGAATAAATTGTCTTTTTCATTTTTGTTAAACATCATTAGATTTTTTTTTAATTGACTTCAAAAGTTCTTTTAATATTTGACCATTTTTTTTTAATTCGGGAATTATTTTGATTTAACATATCAGTAATTCAATAAGAAAAATTAAAGAAATGTATGTGAAAAATACATGTAAAAAGTTTAATGCATTTATAGCAAGCAGTTCTAGGGTTAAATCGATTCAAACTTTAAAGCGTGTGGAAAATATCATCACAAAGAAAACTAGACTAAAAGTTTTGGATAGCATGTCTGAGAAGCATCTGTTATGGTACTTATTACTCAATATTAAAAATTGTAATTGAGGTAAATATTAATTTATAATTTTATTCAATTCAGAAATATAGCTATAATTTTTTTAAAACAATAAAAAAAAATTAAAATATAATGAATATAGTGTTTCATATCTCCTTGAGTTGTTAACTGGATATGTAACATAAACTAACCGAGATATTGCATTATAATGTAAGGTGTGTGAATCCATAATCAAGTTATTTTTGTAAAAGTTATTTGGTAAATATGGCGATATTTTTTATATACGCAGCAATTCATGTTAGAGCAAATTATCAGTTTGTTTTATCTGTTATGGTTTAATTATCCACAAACTCGGGAATCAAGTTCAGAACATAGTTTCCACCCCTTAGTATCCAGCATATTTTTTGTTTCAGAAATCAGTTTTCGTTCTTTCGAGATTCGATGACTCTTGGACTTTGTTATCTTGTCAAAAGCTTGTTCGTCAAGTCTGGTAAGAGAACTGTGACACTGTGACCCAGCATTAAGATTCTCTTGGTTGACATGAGTTTATGGTGATAGGCCATTTTTACAGATGTATCAACGATGCCAAATTTGCCCTTTCAGGCACTTCTTTTGGTTGATTTTTTTCAGTTAACTAGATATGGGAATAGAGTCCAGCTGAAAACTTTCATTCTGCTTGTTCACATATTTTCCAGAATTGACTATCGGATCTATGGTTTCTAATTATACATAAAACTGGTAAGTATTATTCATGTTGTACTGTTAGGAATTTCTCTTTTTAAGTCCACAAAGTGAATAGTATTTCAATTACTTGGTCAATCTCACGACCAAACATAGAACAATGTGACTATAGCAGAATTTGAGTTCTCTTGCAATTGGTAGGGATCGTCATATATTTCTTCTACGATCTTTTACATATAAAGCAACTTCGATTTAAAATCCACCTTTGTTTTGACCAACTCGTTTTCTGGCATCTTCCAGGTCGGAGCAGTTTTTTTTTTTATTCTGAAAAAATCTTTCTGTTTTAGTGAATTCATGTCATGAGGTTTCCTCAGGAATGTAGGTTTCTTGATTACTTCCATTTTCCATTTCTTAGACTTGTGTCAGAATGGTAGAAGTTTATGTTGTCCATCTCAAGCGATTTTTCAAGTCCTAATCCAAGATTTTTCAAGTTTACCCTGGCGGGCCTTTCTTAATTTCCATTTGACTTTAAAGGGAATATCTTCTTGATTTCACTTGCCTAATAATGCTAAGAATGATTTGTGGCATTAGGACATCTTTACTTAGTAATGGTGTCACAGCACAAACATGTCTTTGTTAGGAACGTTGTTCCTGTTTCCCATAATTAATCTTATAAGTATGAGATTGCATATAAGTTTCATAATACAGTCAAGTTATGGATATAAGTTGATGACTGCCTTCTAGAAAAGGAAGAAAGAAATATTAGAAAAAATAAAACAGTCAAGTTAAACAACCCAAATACACACAAAAGTTGGTAGACAGTCTTCTAACTAACAAGAAAATTTAGAGTAGCACAAACCTGAATACAAAACAAAGTTGATTGTCTTCTAAATATGTGTTAATGCAAATCAGACTTTAACCACATACCAAGTCAATAGATTGTCGTATAAAAGAGAGTGAGAAAGAGAAGCTGGATATTTTGTACAAACTGATATGCTTTCGTACAAGCTGATATGACACACAACAAATACCTATGAAAAATATATCCAAAACCACTTAGCACCATATAAAAATTACAAAGAAATGCAATATTGAATACCAACTTTTGAAATCTCCTTACACAATAAAAATATTCTCCTCGTTGATTTTATATAAGGTGATAAATTTACTTTAAATTCAAAATTATGTATAGTAAATATATGATCCGAGCAAGTTTAAATTCACCAGTGTTTATGCATCATGCAAATTACAGTATGTGCCTGATTGGTCCAGAGCAAGTGTCTTTGTGGTGTCTTCCCATAGCGAAGAAGACAGGAGAAGAGATTTAGATTAAATTTCAACTTGATAGGAGAAGAATGTCTCAACTTAGAGCCTAGTGCTCAACTAAATGAACTTTGAATAATTATGGATGTTTTGATGCTTGTAAGTAAAACTGTATCTGTGTGTACTTGTATATCCTAAATAAATAATAGTAATATTTCTACACTTCACTACTTTAAAATAACTTAACTGGGTTCCGGACAGACAGTATTCACTAAACATTGAACGATGTTGTGTAAGCAAGTGAAGTAATTGTCATATTGTACTGGATTGATTTCCTTCTAAAGGAACGATGAAACACAGCTATAAAAAAAGTTTTCTTTATTCTTGTCAAAGAATTTTACAATTATTGTCACTACAATAGTGATTTTTAAACAGGCTCACATCAGAACCTCAGCCGTTACTGATTGAACAGTGCCAGTGATGAAAAACACCAACTTCATATTATTCAAAAAATCGTAGCCCTATTCACAACTGCAGTCCTGTTCTTAACTGACTAAACTTAATCCAATTAATTACCAAGTTATCTTTTATACATTACTGACTTTACAACAACTTATTGAGGTATCAAAATATGCTTAACCGTTGGCATTACTTTCAAGCTTTTTTCGGCTGTTTGGAGTTTTGCATTAATTAAAGGCTATAACTATAATTAATTGCAGTATATAAAACAATAAGAAGTACCGACATGATATATTATGTACAACTATTTACTAACACTCTTAAACTATTAAAAACAATATATACTAAATAATACAATTTTTTTTTTATAAAACTCTTTCTCGTTTTGTATAAGTATTGTCATTTAAAGCCATCAAAAAAGTTCCTAAATGAAGCTTTTGACAGTACTAAAATTACATTAATTTCTTTAAAATATTTATCCTTCTAAGTTTAAAAATACCTGTCTAAAATGTATAAATGTATACAATTTAAGTTCGTATATGTATAAATATGTATAAATCAATATTTTGTATATGTATAAATCAATATTTTGTATATGTATAAATCAATGACATTAAAAATAATATGTATATCACTTTTCACTGTGTATATTAAACTAAAATAATATTAATTTTTAAGCTTGACATTTACTGTTCAAATCAAATTCTTTAAAATTAATAAAACTCAGTTTATAAAATAAATAAATAATATCTTTAACTCACTTTTCCTCTCAACATTCTTCGTTCAAATGCAACATCTTATCTCTAACCAGACCTTGAAAGTGAATAAAAGAGTAATTTGTTTTGTTTGGGAGGTAATTATCATCTGAGTATTTTTATGAGGATATTAAGCCGCTACTTATCCAAAAAGGGTGGTGAAAAAACTTCTACTTCCCATTTTTTATTCTCTTTCCCTTCAGTTCCCCTCCTTGGAGAGAATTCTCTTTAATCGTTTTGTTGAAAGTGATATCGCCATTTTTTTTTCCCGGCGTCCGTGTTCATTTAGGTTAGAAAGAAATCTTTTAATCAAATTCGTTGGTTACAAAAAGAGGAGTTGTGACATTATTCTTGTGGCGTTGTTTTCGTCAAGTGCTTTGTAAGATGCCTCGATAACGCTGTTCTCTGGGGCGGTTACCTTTGTTCAAATATTTCCATTGCTGTGAGTTAAGTGAATTTTTTTTTCTTCTTGCAATGGAAAAGCAATTCGGTAAAATTCACTGCTCTGGCTTTTATTAGTCAGATAAGATTTATTGGTTTGAAAAAATGCTTCTTTGTGATTTTTTTGGCAATTAAGAAGTCTCTGTTATACCAGTGTATCGCATTTTTCTGTACTTTATATTAATCAATATCTTTAAATAAACAACGCAATAAATTGTAATTTGGTTGAGGAGGGATTTTTTTTATGATGTAAATTTATTTTTTGTTCGTTGGTAAAATGATACTAATATCTTACGTTTAACCCCTTTCTTCTTATAAACAATTTATTTTACGATTAATAAGTCTATTGAGTAAATCTTAAATCACATTTCTATTCATTATATTTTGTGAGCATGTATTAAGAATGGGTGTTTACTATGCCATTTCTCCATTTTCTATTAATGCTTTGATTCGTATTGTTAAGTAAATGAAAATAGCTTTATGAAATTTACTAAAAGTTAATTATTAAAAATTAATATTATCAATAAGTCTTAAAAGTAAGAATAAATAAATAAATAAATAAATAAATAAATAAATAAATAAATAAATAAATAAATAAATAAATAAATAAATAAATAAATAAATAAATAAATAAATAAATAAATAAATAAATAAATAAATAAATAAATAAATAAATAAATAAATAAATAAATAAATAAATAAATAAATAAATAAATAAAAATAAATAAATAAATAAATAAATAAATAAATAAATAAAGTTACAATGCGATATGTATTTGCAGCAGAGGAAATTAAAATCTCCTATAATCAATTCACTTAAGGTGAACTGGAATGTATTTAATTTTATTGTTAAATTAAAACAAAACGTTAAAAATATATCAGTAATATTCCTAAATTTATTGATACCTCAAACTTACATCTATGTAATAAATAGTATGTAATATATAATACGGAAAAATCTAAAGATAAGATTTATTTTCCTCAAATGCAATTCTGCTGTCGAACTGCAGTTTTCTATACATGAAACGTATTCCCTGTAACCTTAGAAAAGATACCCCCCCCCCACCTATTTCTGTGAATTCAGCCAACTGACCTGCTTTACATAGACGACAGTCTCCCTCTCCTATCGACTGTCATGTCACAAAAGACTCTCTTCGAATCGATAGGTACTCCACGACGAATCAAGGCCCAAATCCCAGCAGAATCTTCTGTTGCGAATTCCCAGAGATGAGTCCAAGCCAGAGTCCAAACTTGCAGCTCATTGCAAATGATCTAATCGCCAGAAAGCCAATAGTCGAAGATTCCTGGTGAACAGTGGATGGCGTGCCCTTGTACGAATATGTCCTAATTTATGCGGAAGGGTGTTACGGTGGCTTGATGTTGAGCAGTTGGCGAAATCACCCCCATTGTCGAGATTTGGTGCATGTTATTAAGTTATGCTAATGGCCGACATTTGATTGTCGATTTATGGCCACTTTCGTTCATGTCGCTAATGGCACAGGTGTTGAGGGAGGTAGAGGTCATTCAGGAGAAGGTATCAATTTATTTGCTATTTGTTACCTATGTTGCAGAATGGGGAGAAATTTGCGTAAGATTTGGTTGACTGATGCCGTGTTAAGTAGTAAATATTTCTGCTTCTTTACTAGAAAGTTACTTTTAACGCTGGTTGTTTATTTCAACAATAGTACAGTGTTTATTTTAGCTGTATAAAATGTTTAGTGGCCTATAAAGGTTTTGGTTTTTCAGAAATATAGAAAAATAAGCGACAGCGTGTACTAATATTTGTTTATGTGGAAGTAAAAGAAACATTTATTAATGCCACTAATACTAAATAAGTTTCTAAAAAACATGCATAATAATGAGGAAAAGTTTGTTTTTTATGAAATCTATTTTCAAACTTGAAAAAATTGAAATAAATAATTTAAGACAGAACTAAAAATGCGACAATTTATTCTTCATTAGTTTATAGTAACAGCTTCATCAACATTACTTCTGTTTTGATACTTATAGCCAGCTATAAAAATATGTAGACTACTTATATGTGGTTTTTATAGTATTTTTTACTTATTTGTGATTTTTGTAGTATTTTTTAAGTATAAAGAAGTTTTTAATTCACAGAAATGTGACAACAGATTAATTTATTCATATTTGTTTTTTAAAAGAAGTATACAGTTCCCAATTAAGTAATTATGTTATTAAACAAATAGTCTATTTATCTCCCAAACATTATCTGTAATTTTTTCATCCTTTTTGTTTTTGCTACTAAAAACCCATTGATAATGTTTTATATTTTCTAATAAGAGTCTCAATAATATAATTTCTCTCTATTAAAATACGCCGTTCTTAATTAATACGTTTAATACAGCAAATTAAATTAACTTTTAAAATTATCAATTTATATTGATGACAAAATAAATTTTTTTAGATTATGCACCTCTGTATCTATTACCATATTTCAAAAAGCGTAATATTGCTTTAAGATTTTTCAGATTTCCGTCAAAAGAATATGAAATGCTATACATCCTGTAAGAAGGAATACATTTTCTAACGCCTACATTCGCTTTTACATTCGAAAATTTCCATAACAAAGAGTCTTCGAATTTATTCTTCATTCATTATTTTCTATTTTGTTACTTGGACAAATGTGTCGTATTTGAAAAATCTTTCGTCGCGAAATTTTTTTTATTTGATGTACAGTTCAATATTGTTTTTATTGTATAGCAAACGCAGATTGAAATTTGTTTCAGTATGAAGAATCAAAGTAAATATAAATTGAATTAAGCTCAAATAAACATATTCAAAGGATTTCCATAGTGATTATATAAACAATAATACAATCATCATTGTATATCATGTGAAATTTTAAAACAAGGAATTTATTCTGTTTTAATTGAAAACTTATCAGTTCCACTTGCATGTATGCTGGTGGGTCATATGAATGTATGAATGTTCTATGCATGTTTAGATACTTCACAAAATGTAGGATTTGACACTTTTAGTGAAATTTTTTTTAATTTTATTAAGTATTTAAAATCAAGGTTTTTGAACTATATTTTGTCTCTTGAAACGTATGGATGATCCAATAAAGTATGAAATGCACATTTATTTTGAAATTCAATGCAATGACTAACCTTAAAAATTGTCTTTGAAAATTAGAAGAAAAAATCTCGCTTAACGCAATATTTTAAGTTGTAGTTTAATGTAAAATGTGCAATAGGTAAAAAAAAAAAAAAAATGCAAAGTATAAAATGAAATATTCCTTATATCGAACTTATAATTATGCGTCTAAATAATATTATTTATTGAATACGTTTTTCTAAAACTATCAGTAAATCGGGTAAAATTATTTTTATTATTATTTTTTTTTTTGTAAAGTATTGTTTTTTAACTATCACAGTAGCACAACTATACTGGGACCAATATCGCTCGAAATTAATGAATACCGTTGTAGACTGGCCATTGTTATGGATTCTTGCCAATATCCCCTATGCTGGATAAAATATACTGGAAGTTTTGAAATGTTGATGCTCAATTTTAGGGAGAGTTAGTATCCTCTATACTGGTAATGTTAATTTTACATATTTCATGTACCTTTTTCTTAGAAAGTAATTGACAAAGAAACCTAATTTTTTTCAGTGCATTTAGCATACACTTGTTTTTCAATTAAAGTTAGCTTTTGATTTAATTTTTTTTTTTTTTTTTTTAAATTGAATTTTCTTAAAAATCACTTAAATTTGTTAAAAACATAAAAAAAAAAAAAAAAAAAAAAAAAAAAAAAGCCGAAATAAGCCAAAACAAAAAATATTTTCAAAATAACAACAAATCTCTTTATAATATATATCTTTATATAAAGATTTTGTGTTTTAAAAATTTATCTTCGGATTTCCGAGGCTTAACGTTTACAAACTCAATTAAAAAAAATCCGATCAGAAAAATCAATTGTAATTCATCTCATTCATTATTTATCTCGAAACATTTCTCAAAAATAAATATATCCAGAGAGAGAAATGAATACGAGCACAATCCCAGTAGAATTTCAGCTATGACTTCTCCCACTTCTCTCCATCTACGGCCTCCTCTGACTTTGAATAATGTAGAGAACGACAATGGAATGTACATAAAAATCAGTTCAAGATTTATCTTTTTCGTCTGTTCTGAATGGAGTTAACCCCTATCTGATATTTCATTCGACGCCTCCTTTTCTTGAAACTTTATTTTCCTCGCATTACCATACGACTGAGGTGTGGACTGCTCACATTTTTTATTGCCGTGAAATGATTTTAGTTTAGAAGTTGGGTGCAAAAGGGGGGAAGTTAAAGTCTGAGTATATTGCTTTCTAGTTTTCTGGGCTAGAAACTGTTTATTGGAGAGAAAATGTGGACTTTAGGGTTGTTTGACGTATATTTCCTCATATATTTTAAAAGGTATGATATTGTTCAGAGAATAGGCAACTTTGCTGCGTTTCTTTCGGGGAGCTTTATGAGGAAAACTATAAACATTACTTTAAACTATTACCTCAACTTGTCTTTGCTCATGTTTGGTACATTTTAAATTAACTATAATATTTATGGTGTGTATTATTATTTTACAAACATCAAATTAGATTCATAAATAGGAAAGTTGGAAATTCATAAAATTGTATATTTGAAATCATTATTTATGAAGTTTATTAATTGCAAATAAAAAATAGCTTTCCTACTTTTTTAGATGCCAACTATGATAAAGTATTTAAATAAAAGTTAATGTTAGTTACAGTTTATGAAAATTATAATTTAGAATGTTTTTTTCTGCTGATGCACTAACATCAAAAGGAATATAGTTATTTGATAGGTGTCATAAATTCAAGTGAATAATTTTTGTTGATGACGTGTTCTAAATTTGTGTCATTAGGATTTATTCGGAAAAATATTTTTTATAACGGAGCTTCAAATTTACTCAATAAGTTATGTCCTGGAAGAATGGTTGGCATCGAGTGATATTTAGTGACAAAAATATTAATTTGTGATGACCAGATGTGGTTACCAAAAAGTTTTACTAACGTGTCCTTCGCAACGTTCTCGCAAAGGCAGATTGGAAGTGGTTCCGATAAGATGCGGACTGGGATGAGTTAGAAATACTGACATAGTATTTTTAAATATTTATCTGAATAGTATAGGACATCAAAAACAGTTTTCACAATGCTTGTTACCCCATTCAGTAAATATTCAAGGTGCATTTCTTATGTTTCAGCAAGACAATATACCTGGGGTAAAGTTTACGTTTGAATGTTTCCAAGCAAAAGTATTTATATTATCGATTAACTACTTTACAGTACCGTTGAAAGTTGATTAATGATATGAATATTAGTTTTTGCTACTACAGTGCCACTGCAAATACTTTGTTTTATTACCACGGTGAGGGGCAACAGTGGACAATGGAATTGTCCAGAAAAAAAAAAAGGGTTTTTGTAAGATTCTGTAGAATGGAAAATAAAATGAAATGTATTCTGTTCTTTTATAATTTAAATATGTTTTTTTTTCTTTCGATCATCCTCAAGTATAAGTTTGTTGTTCCGTGAGTGCTGGTATGACTGTTTTGATTCGCAGTCCTAACAAGTCCATACTTAATTCCAGGGGAACTGATATAAGCCGTACTTGCATTAAGGATTGTAGGAAGAAAGCAATATGACTACATTGAATATAAAAGAAAACTGTGTTATAAAAATAGCCAGAAATTTCCCAAAATTATATGCAAATGCTAGAGAAGTATACCACAGAGAAATTAGAAATTAATTCTTAAAAGGGGTGAAAAATTTCGTATTAAAGCAATTTGAAAACTGTTTGTATCAATAAACTAACATTTCGAATCCTATATTTTGTTATTATAAATGTTTTTTCCATTTAAAACTAATTGAATAAAATTATATTTAAAATTACTTTTGTTAAATTTTCGCATTAATAACAAAGGCTATTAAAATATTTTGATTTTTTTTTACAACAGAAAGTAAATAATTATATGGCAATTTATCATTTGTAAACAAGCTTCTATATTTCGTACACTATCAAATCACATTTTCCATACATTATCTTTTAATATATTCCAACTTTTAGATCTAAAAGTATTTTTAAATAATAAACACAGATAAGTAAGGGATATATTGGACAAAATAAACCATTAAATTTATATCCAAGACAAGATTTATTATCGCTGAACCATCATTAATAATTTGGTTTGAAGTTTTGTTGGATAATAACCAGACACTATTGTTTTACTCTAGAAACAAATTTTTAAGCTTCTAGTTATAAATATTATGAGAATGAGAAATTAAAATCTCCATGGATTAAACTTTGGAGGTAAAGAGTTCTGTTTGCGGTTGTTAAGCCATTTAATTAGGAGATTTGTTCTACGAGTTGGGAAATAACATTATTATTGTATTTTATTTCATTTTGAACTTCAAAGAATTGAAATGAACTGTTTAAAATATATCATTCCTTACAATTGCTTGAATTGTGATGGGTATGTAGAAGGAACTATGTGCATTGGATTCGTTTTAGTTTTTTTTTATAGATCAGAGTGTGTAGGTATGTTCTAGTTTCTTACATATCAGATGTGGTAATGTCTGGTAATCGTAACAATCGTACAAAAATTATAAATGATATTTTAAAAATATTTCATTCCGCAAAAATATAAAAATCTTGATTGATTTCAAATGTCCCGTCATAATAGGAATTGCATTATTTGTAAGTATGAAACTATAACTGTATTTATTTTTATGAAACTAGAATGTGGTTGAGATTTAATTGGGTGGGAAAATGCTAGATATATATATAGAAGACACTGTAGCTAAGAAATCGATTTTTTAGTTTATTCAACTGGAAACAATGGAGAATGGTTCCCATGTCAATGATTAGAAAAGTATGGATTACAATGGACACATAAAATACTAAATTTGTTTTAATTTTGTTTTTTTGTTACTCTCTTCCATGTTTTTATTTTTTGGCTTTATCAGGATTTTTATTTTCATTACCAGAATTTATTTCGTATTTAAGGCTTTTATGTAACATCTATTTCTTGGAAATATGAATATTGCGTTGTAGGTTTTCGTTATAACCATAAACATTGTTAAAATAAGGTAGTATAATATATGATATGAAATTAATATTTTTTCTTTATTTTATGTTTAAAGCCCTATAGGTGGTTACAAAAATTGATCCAGCAAAATCCCCCCCCCCCCCCAAGTTATTCGTTTGAAAGTATTTTTTTGTTAGCTTTAGATTGTACTCTAACATAGTAACAAACTTATATAAGATTATGTACAAACAAATGTTAAAATTAAGTACACAGTTTTCTTCAAAACCAGAATTTTTTTGGCAAACACGTCAATTCGGTGATATTTTTATTATTTAAGAAAAATATCGTTAAATATAATAAATTATCGAGGTGTTTTTTTTTTTCCTGTTTTTTCTTTTTCCGTTTCTGTCTTAAACTTTGACTATTTTTCATTTACCTCTATATAAAAGTTTAGATCTATAGGCGCCAACTCTTAATTCGTATAACGCTATGATTGATCCGGCATGTGATTATTGAATTTTGTGGTTGAACTGAATAAAGTTAGTAATTGATTTATTAAGAACTTTTTTTTATGGCCAAACATTAGATTATTGTTTCAAATAAATATTACGTGTCATATGAAGCAATGCTTTTTTAACAGTGATTCATGATATGCGTCATTGTCCGAGGAAGTTATAAACACTCAAAAAACAAAGTTTGCTTATCATGACCTGAATTATGACTGGCAAATTTCATATTGATTTAACCAGTAAATTGAATGTAAGATATTATTAGTTTTATAGGTGATTATATTCAAAATTCAATTGTAAGATCCAAACTACGTTTCAAATCATACAATTTACTATGTTAGAAGTTTATTTTAAAACTAAAAATATTAGGTTTTACATATTATTTTAAATTTTGGATATTGGAAAAATAATTTATGACTTTTTGTTTCTGTATTTAATTATCATACGTGTATGACTATGAGAAATTAACTATGCAAGTATAGTTAAATAAATGTAAATTTGAAATACTCGAGACTCGGTAAGCTATCGCTGTTACAAAATCAGTTGCGTTTATATTTAAACTATTTACATTCCGTTTCGGTCTAGCGGAAGTGATAAAATCATAGCTTATTTATTCTAAAATCATAGTCTGAACAACATTCCATGCATAACTATCAATGTTTTTTTTTATTTAATCGATCGCAACTCTCAGAACTAAACCAATGCCACGCAACAAATCAATCAACAGAAGAGAGGGACATCAACTCCTACAAATTACACCCAAACAAACAAAATGACGATATAATGGCTGCCGTGCAATATCCCTTCCGCTTCAATCTTCCTGGAAAATCTTCCCGAAAAACAGTCTGACTGTATCACTTAATGGCGCTTGGGAGGCAAATTTGTTCACCGATATCGATTTCAGGTTGTGAACCCCATCTTTACAAATGATTTTTGCGACGATGAGAATCTGCACGCTCTAAAACGCACAAACCGTCGCCATTTTTATTTTTTATTTTTATCCTTTTGGTAGTTATTCCAGTGTTACCCCTCTAGGCTCAGACTAAGCGCATATAACACAGTCTGTAATTATATTGTTCGCTTGTGACAGTCATCGTTTGCCGTTTGGCGCGCGAATCGAATTAAGAACTTCTTCCGGAAATATGGCAACAAGACGTAATTCGATTTCCTTCGTTTTGTTGCCACGTGGGGAAAAAATGGAGATATTTTGCTGAAAAATAATTTGAAATTGGAGGCGAAATTAGTTTGTTTGCGAGACGATACCTTGGGAATGATTCTTCTGGGGGATATTTTATCGCTTTTAAGTCGGCGAAGATTGGTAATAGAACGTGAATCGCTTGGGACAAGTTTGTTTAGGAATAATTTTTTCGTGTGAGCTTAGAGGTATCCTTTTCTCAAAGGAATTCTAATTTGCAAATTCTGTATTTGAGTGATTGTGCTTTTTTGAGCTTAGGAAGATTTACCTATTTTGAAAGATGCGATTGGAACTGTAATTATTATTCTCGCCTTACACATGTGTATTAAGTTAGAAATTTTCCATTCGATGACATAATTTATGCCTAGCCTTTCGAATATCTTATCAAACAATCACCTAATAAGTATCAACAATATCACTCATTTATTTATGCATTCAGCTGAAATAAAAGTAATTTCTTGTCCAGAGTTTGTAACACAATTCTTTTTCTTTTCCTATCTTTTTAACAGGAGCTAAGGACATATTGACTTCATGCAAAAACCATTTCATTGAAAAGTTAATGAATAGATTGATTCTATTTAATGAAGTGTAAACCACGTTTATTTATAACTTAAAATCTAGAACATGATTTTACTCTAAGACCCTTAATATACCCTCATAAAAATCCTTCATCTTTGTACCAATCTTACTCCGAGAATTGAGGTAACTTTTTTATACTACGGATTTTGCTTAGAAATATCAGGGGAAAATTAAACTACCTTACTGTCAAGAGGAAAAACCATTTATCAAAATGTTTTTTCTTTTTTTTTTCTTTCAAATTTGCATGCACATATTTACAAATTTCAGTAATAGTTTGAAAGTACTAATATTTGAAACTACGTATATGATTGGTTGGGAAAAATAAATAAATGATGAAAGGAAGGATAAGAAACATTTTGACAAAAATTAATTACTTAAATAAATTCAAAACTTATTCGTAAACTTATTAGCTCTTAAACTTTGAAAATTTCATGTCGGTAAACATGAATATTCTTTACAATTACAACCATCGAATAAAACATTTCTTAGGGCTGAGCCAACTATTTCCAGTTTTAAGCAAATGTCTTCTTCGCAATTTTTTATCTCAATAATATAATCCCGGGAAAAGATCTCCATCTTACAGAGCTTATTCACCCACCATAAGGTTATGGAGGAAGCTTGAATATTGCAAGAGAGACGTCGATGAAGTGGGCTTTTCTTTCAAATCTTTAAAAGTTTCAATCTCTTCAGACTCTTGTAAGGAAAATTTAGCACTCTCATCATAGCTGCTGTTTCTTGTCCCTTTGGTGCCTTCCACTTCTATGATTTTTCTTGCGCAGTAGCCCCACTTGGGTGTCGAAATGTAATTTATGTAATATCATCAAGTACTGAAAATTTACAACGTTGATCTTTTTAAATTAAATAACATAATTAAAGTTAAAATAAATACTCGAAATAGATGTCAAATAATGTACTTATAGTTAAGAATACCTGCCGGTATGTTACTTTTTTTTCAAAGACGTATATTAGTTTTAACACGAAAGAAAACTCCACAGTAACGATAAAAACCAAGATGGACTGCCTTTGGATGTCAGTACAACTACAGCTTCAAATGTTTATCACGAAGTAGTATTACATATCAGAGCATGCAACAGTGGTAATGGCGTGTCAATTCAAAATGCATGGTGTTGGCGGAAAATTCATAAAGTCGAAAATTGTGCGATTTTCCAGTTTCCCCGTCAGTTCCAAAATTTACGCTGGTCTACGCCATCACAAATTGCACGTAAGTAGCTTATAAATTTTTATTCGAGCTGTTTCTTAACATTGCTTTGCTTATACACATTACTCAAAAAGAAGATAAGCCAACGCAACCTTTGAGCCAATCGCAAAGCACTTGTTACCTTCTAAGACGAACTATGCAAGTGTGATTTCCTGTACTATGAATTCTACTTATGCAATCTTAAAAAATAGCCACCAGAGTACTCACTTCAGATATACTGTTCAGAAACTAATATTCTTTAAGAAACACTGGAATTATGCTGAGAGACGGGGAACTATAAAATGTGTAAATGTCCTTTCCTCACGATTTTGAATTTCACTGCTATTATAATACTTTTCAAGAAAGTAAAAAAGTTTCCTGAATTTCGGAACCTTGTAAATTGAATAACCTATTCTTGTTTCGATGCGACTTGTACAGGGGACTTCCATCCCCATGAATAATTCTAAATGGGATACTTCAAAAGGAGAAAAAAAATACAAGGACCATTTTTTAAAGATTTATAAGAGCTACGGACTTTAAACTATCTTCTACAACCTGGTATAGATGAAGTACGTAGGGGAATGAAACTGTTGGAAGTTTTTCGCATTTTATGGATGCAACAGTGTTGAAACTGTCCACAAAAGTTTTTCAAAGAGAAATTTATCATTTGAAGGTAGTTTTACATTAAAATCGAAATAATAATGGCATTGTTAAATTTGATACTGTATTTGCTGCATACCAAATGTAGTATATTTTGCTGTTTTGATGCAAACTATAAGCTAGGCAGTTTGAAGCTATTTAACAGAAAAAAAAAACTGGTTTTAGTGATCAAATTTCAATTTTATTTTATAACTGGTAATGATTGTGTGAATAGAAACATTTAAAAGATTGAAATGTTATTAAAACTCAAACAATAGGTAGGCACCTAAAAGTTTTAAATATGCATTTTCTACATTTTTATATCTTCTACAAAAAAGTTGCGCGTTATAGGAAAAAAGTATACGATTAGAACATAAAGAAATATGAAAAAATGTATGCATATACCTTTTGACTTTATCTTCTAACACGTTATTGAAAAAGATGAAATTGACTACTAGAGGATATAGTTTAAGGTCACTTTATACGGGACAAAGAGAAACAACTGTGGAAAGAGATTAGGTTTAAGATATATGCTTAATTTTAAGTAAGATCAATGAGGAAGTTACAAAAATATATTTCGGAATATTATAATTTCTTTCAAAAACGGATATAATTTATCAAAAACGTCAGACATGAATTTGTCAGATCATTGTTAGCAAATAGTAAAATTTCACTCATAATAACTAATTTGATATTTATCAAACTATTGCTAATGAATTGAAGTTGGGCCACAACTAGATAACAGTCGGTCAAAGAAAATATTAATGGCACTATTTTTTGACAGGTTTTTCTTAAATAGTCCTCTTTAAATATATAAAAAAAACATAACTTAATTTTTAACATATATGTAGTATACTTATTTTAAAATTTATTAAAATGTATTTTTAAGAAATTGGTCATTAAAAAAGTTGCCACAGTAGCCCAACAACTTTGGCTAATATCCCGATGTGGAACATTACAAACCGGCCGTTGGTAGCGATATCGGCTAACCTCGCCTAATGCTTTATAAAATATAGTGGAAGTTTTGAAATATCGTTGCATGGTTTTAAAAATGAAACATTTTATTTTAAGAAAAAGTGAAAGGCAAAAATATCTTTTGTAATAATTTTGAGAAGTTTAATTTTTAAAAAATTGTGTCTTTTGGAATGATGCTCGAGTTTTGGCCAGAATTGGCCAATCTTCCAGAGCCCCTGTTTCAGACATCGGTCAATTAGTGCAGTGTACCTGGAGATATACGAGTCAATCTCATATGCCTCACTAGCCTGAATGTCTATTATCCACACTTACTATTGGAAAATGCAAGTAGCACAGATCAAAATTTAGATTGAAATCATCAGTTGGTTCCTCTCGATGCATCTGTAATGACTTGATCCATCGATTCCTCTAAATATACACAATAGAACAGTATTGGGATAAACGGAAGATCAACTTTTCCCTGTGCATCGCTGTGGTAAAATTGTTTTACTTGTAAGACATTATTTTGTCTTACAAGACATTATTTTATCTTACAAGCATTACTGTTCAGGTTGGTATAAAATAAAATTGAATATCTGAATCTAAATAAATGATTATAGATGTTAATGCAGAGAAAGAATTTTCGTTTTATAAAGAGTTTTTTTAAGAATCCCAATTCTTGTTTTTGATAGCGTTCCTTTGCTCTAAAATTTTAAATGTCTTGAAATTAAAGTAAAACGCCAACAATTTTTAATACAAACTTCTTTTACTGATATATGTACAACGATAATTAATAACTTTAGTTAAAATCTTAATAAAATTAATTCTGCAACAAGCAAACAACAAATATAAAACTTTAAGTATTTATTTCTAAGCAGCCAAGACTTTTCAGCATCGTTTAACGCCTAACTTCGCCGTTTAACAAAACATCTTTAGTGGCAAGCAAGGACGAAATACTTAATGAAAAAGTAACTTTACTCATGACATTCCAATTAATTCTTCTTTCTAACACAACGCCACTTGTTTAAGCACCGCCACAATTGCTTCTAATTGAAGGAAATGATGTAATGCAGATTCAACTATCCGCTCCCCAATTACCGAAGATTAACATTAACAACCTGTCATAAACAAATATAATATAATAAATATTTTCCTCGAGTTCTAACCGACGAACGAAGCTGAAGGCAAAAAAACAAAACAGAAGAATTTTGTCCGACCACTAAAAATCGAATTTGCTCTGATGAAAGAAAAACCCAAAATTTCTCTAACGATTTGCGGACAACCGCAATCTGCATTTTTTATTCGTCTCACTCGTTTCTGAATATCTTGAAATTTTCTTTCTTATGAGCGGTAATTAACAATATTTATCATAATTAGCAAGCAGGTGTCAAAGACTAATGAGGTAGAAAAAACTTTTTATTTAATGCGAGAAGTGGGATAGAAAGATTTGTGAAATATTCACAGTTAAAATTGGAAAGTTTTTAGGTTAGAAGTGGGATTTCGCTTTAAATATAATGCAAATATTTTTGAAAAGATTACGATATCTTTCGGGAAATACTAAGAGAAAATATAATTTCATTTTTGATGAAATGAGCTTTTATGACATTATTTTAATATTTCATCTTAACTACTAATTTATTGATGCTTCCAAATTAAAACGTTTCATTCAATTATAATTAAAACGATAAACTTATGGGTATGTCAAGTCAAGCATTCATGTTCCTAACAAATATTTTTAAATTTTATTTTAAGATATCTACATGAATCTACAATTAAGCGTTTGCATAGATTTTTTAAAAGTTGACTGAAAAATGCAAATTAATAATTTATAAAACGTAATAAAAAATCTGATTTTGCCTGATATATTATTTATAACAGAGATCCGGTGAATACTCAAGAGAATCACAAAAGCAATAAACTTATTATTTTATTCTGTTTTATGGCTGATATCATAGTACTAACAGATGAGAAAGACCGTTACATAAGTTGATAACTTCAATGGTAGCGATGGCCATCAGGATAACAGCCATCATCAAATATACCACTGCTCTTTCTTTCTAAAATACCGCATGTAAAATAAATAATCTGCATTTAACAAGATCCCAAAAAGAAACGAGTTTAAAAGATACACTTCTGCTTTTCTTATCTTTTGTGGTGAGTGAATGGTAAAAGGCTGTTTGAATGAATGATGTGGAGTGACCCGCTTCTGTAAACGTTTCATTGATAAGTCTGCTTTTTCAGACATAAACTATGCTCTTTTTCTTGTTGTCATTTCTTCTTGCCATGTGCTACTGAAAGGATGGATATGACCTTCAAGCAGGACAGAAATATCTGTTTATTTTTCTAACAGAAACTTCCTTTTCTATAGTTAGATTGTATTACACTCTTTGAATAAAAAAGTATATTGCAATCACCAAATAATTTGAAACTAATTCACAAATACAACTACTGATTTGCACTTAGTATTGACTATAATGCAATATATAGCCAGCAAGTATCAGCGGAGAGTAAAAAAAAATGAGGAAAGTAGTTTTTAAGAGGTCTAATCATTGAAAAAATATATTATGAAGGGAATAATTTATTTCCAATTTATTACAATAAATAAATCTACTGTTAATTTATAGCCATTATAGTTTAAAATTTGTTTGAACTATTTTTCCTAATCAAAATCCGTGGTAATCAAGAAAGTTTTACCAAAGCACGTTGATATATGATATAAGAAATTTTCAACCCCAAGTATTGATTTTATGTACCTTTCGTAGCAAATATTTTGTTTTTAAAATAAATAAATATATACTTAAAAAAATTAAAAAATATCTTTCTTAATTTTGGTTTATACCCTTTGGAAATTTTGTTTGGCCCATATTGAAAAGTTTATGGTTCGAATTATTTTTTTATTCATTTTGGTAAAAATGTCAAATTTTTATGCACACATTAGTTAATTCATAAATTCTATCATAAAGGTTTTTTTGATTACTTATTAAATTCTATGAAGACTGCAATTGATTATATTTATATATATTACAGGAAAGTATTTTGGAGTAAGAATTATGAATGTTTTTCTTTAATAAGAATTAACTTTAATCTCTATTACCATAAACAAAAGCTTTTTACTCACTGATTGAATCCTCACTATTTCTCCTACAACCTACATGGATATAACTCTGAAATTCTCAACAACATAGACTAGAGGTAAATCGATTTTAGTGCGGGATATTCCAATGACCTATTTCCCATAAAATTAGAATGCTGAATATGGATGTATATGCCCCCAGTGCTGATCTTAGTAAAACTACCATGTCACAATTTTGAATAAACATCCTTAAAGGGTAGACATGTTTGTAAAACGTTTAAACATTTTTTTTTTCAATTTTATAACTTCTATAAAGCTAGGAGCAGAAAATTGGCATCGCAAAACGGCATAAATGATAAATTTTTCAACTTTCAATGTAAAAATCGGGTGTAATAAGATCGTTTATGAATAACTTTTTACTTTGAAACTTCGTTGTGAATCAGAACTCTCGTTACAATTTATGTCTTTTACTATTAAAACATTTAGAGGACAGGAAAGAACAAGTAATAATGCATTGGGGTTGAATAGGAATACAAGACTATCATAAACAAATCTATTAATATTACAAACAAAAAATAATGCTTTCCTCAAAATAATTGTCAAAACAAATCATATGTTTGAAAGCATAAACTGGGATCCACTTCTGACATTGATTCAAGCATGAACTCTTGACCACTGTCTTGAAGAGATCAATCAAACTCTTTTTCAGTAGTTGAAACTGGTGCGTATAATCTTGCCAAAAAACCACTTTAACGACACAAATCTCGAAAACATAAAAATTCTTAAAATAAAAAGATTCAAAACGAAGTTAAATGAAGTATCGCATCCTTTTGCGATGTTTTTACTGTGGACTTTCTAATAAATATATAAGTTATGTCTATAATAGGTACATGTTAGTACTGAGGAGAAAAATGTATGCAGAAGTTAAAATTCACTGAATTTTATGTACCCTATTTCAGAATTTTGAAACAAATTGAGAGCATTGCCAACTCCACAAAACATGTGCTCCGAGATTCCAAAGACGTTATCAAAATCGAGCAAAAATATATAATAAATAAAATGGCACTATTTATATCAAAGAATAATTTCATGAAGTTATGTTGTTTCGATTAATCTCGTTATTCCTATTCACCCGAATTTACTATAATATTTCGTTAGGAAGAACGTCTTTATTCAGCTAGTATCTTACATACCTATTAAAATTACAACGGGCAATGTATATGTTCTACCTTTCTAAATTTCAGACATATATGTTTCAAATTTTTGAGTTATACAATTAAAGAGGATTGAGTATAACATCGTAAATAAGTTTGGGAGCGGGAGGGATGCTATTAAAATGATCCATGTGAGAACGTTAAGGGTGAAAAATAATTCATTTTCGTAATTGATTTCTTTCAGTTTTAAATTTGATCGAATTGGCTTCAAGTATTGAAGGACTTCTTATTTTTACTTTCAATTATCCATATGTTTATGTAGGGCAATAAAAGTATACCTTTCGGAATTTTTTTTTATGCATTATCCACATTTTGGAACACCTTGATTTCAAAAAGTGGTCTAGAAAAAATGGCTCTCTTTGTGTGCACAATTCCCGAACAAATTGACCCACTATGTTCATATTTTGTGTGTGGGTTAGTGGTGGCCAAGCGACCTACCATTAAGGAGTTCGTCAAACGCGCATAAGGTTGAAATCATGAAAAAATCATGTTTTTTAGCAATTGCTAACAAACGGTTCTAACGATTTTGATTACAATTTCTGTACTAATACCTCTTAAGGTGTTCTAATTGCAAAACCTTTTGAAATTCTCGTAGAAATGCGAAAAAGCGTAAAAAAATGAAAAATGTGTGCCATTAACACAGACCTTTTTGCCCTTGAGCATAGCCTAACAACGATTGATTTTTTTCTGTTTCACGCACAAGAAAGGACAATGTAATGTCTAACGAAATACTTCATCAATTTTGCCATCATGGTGGGTTTCTTTGCACATGTAAAAAATATTGCTAAAAATTTCGCCAAACTGGCCATTTTTATTTCAATGAGTAAAAATATTAAAACGGTAAATAACACCATGCATTTGACCAATGTTATAGTGTAATGGAAAGTTGCGCGATGTTCCACACCCCTAGTTTAATCTCTACATTTGAAAAATATTGGAATTTTCTTTTATTATCTTCAGTTTGATGTACAGATTTTAAGTATTAATTTGCTGCCAGAGCTCATAATATTTGTCCCGTATAAAAGCAACCCCTTCTACCATGTCTAAGTTAATGCTGCCTAATATGCGCCAGTATTTACTCCTTTCCATTTCTATAGAAGTTACATTTGAGATTTGTAAACAACTGCTTTTGTAACGGTTTATAAAAGCTAGTATGACTCCATCCATAATCACCTTTCCTTTTAAAAATATCAGATCTTTGAAAACACTAGTTTTCCAATAATGACATCACTGAGTCATTTATTTTAGTTCTGACATCGCCGTCCCTATCTCATAAAAACTTATCTCCAAGCATCATGAGCAGCAGCCCATGTGGAATTCTGGATTTATTCCTTCTGCGAGCGATCCCGATAACGTTTACGAGTGGATGCACATGTGCCAGCTGTGAAATTGGTAAAAGTAATTGAACTTCTGATCATGAACTTGAATATGATGTTACTTGCTGATGAAAAGTAATATTATCAACAAAGCTCTGATGAAGCACAAAATGCTGTTTGGACTTTTTTCCATCATCAAGTGAAATAACTTAATAACGCTGCACTTAATAGGTGACAAACAATATTATTGGGGTCAATTTTTAGTGCACTTTTTGTATTAGTGGGAAATTAATGATCTGTGACAAAATGTTTCAGGTTAATTTTTTTAGGGAAATTTGAGTTTTCGTTTATTCTTTGAATATTCAAATTGTAAAAATTCATTTAAAAAAAAAAAAAAAAAAAAAAAAAAAAAAAACCCTTCACCGTTAATCATGGACCGCTTACGTTTTAAAGTGCGTTGCTCTCAAGCTTTGGATGAAATCAATCAATATTTGACGAATCCACACTGAATATTTTTAATATATATGTTCTCATCCCAAAAAATGGAGATGGAAAAGCCGAGGACGAAGCAAGACAATAAAGCAAATTATTGTTTAAAAAGGTTCAATGTGTATATGTATTTTTTATTAGATTGTTCTGTCTATCATATTTAACAATAATTTATCCTGGATCAAATAGTTGTAAACAACTCTAATTTATTGTCTTAAATTCTGACGTAGCTAACCCTTGTGCCACCTTTATGTTATTGAGAGTTTTTATCTCTTTGTAACATATTCTGTATAATCAAAATTAAGTCATTTCATAATATCGAAATGCAACTTAAGAGCAACATAATTTACCTTTACTATTCAACAGCCACCACCCCCTCCGTAATAAAACTCTGGATCCACCCTTGCTTCCACATCCTTTGTCACTAATATCGTTTATTAAAGAATTAGTGTTTTTAACATACTTCAAAAGCCTTTTAAACTATTGTAGAGCAACATGATATTTATTATTACAAAAAGTTTGTTGAACATAATATTCAGCAAAAGGTGGTTAAAGTAAAACTGGTTCGATTTTTTTTTTTTTTAATTTTGATACTAAATTTAACCGTGTACTACCTGGGATTTTCTTCTCTTATGTTTTCCTCGTCCGTTTTATTTGACTCACCCAGTATTTATAGTAAATAACTTTATAAAGCTGCACTCAATCGGTGAGAAACAATATTGTTGGTGGCAATTTTTAAAGTGCACTTTTTATATTAGTAGGAAATTAATGGCGTGTGATAAAATGTTTCAGGTTAATTTAGATAATCAGAAGAAAGTAATCTTGTACTATCTGGTATTTACTTCTCTTGTGTTTTCCTTGTCCGTTTTATTTTGCTCACCCAGTATTTATAACAAAGAACTTTATAAAGCCACACTTACTAGGTGACAAACAATATTGATGGTGGCAATTTTTCTAGTGCAGATTTTATATTAGTAGGAAATTAATGATACGTGACAAAAAAATTTCAGGTTAATTTAAATAATCATAAAAAAAGAATAGTTCATTAAATTAAGACTAAATGATTACACTATTATTATAGGTGAACCATTATTTCCCAGAAAATTATGGCGTGAAATTTTTTTCGAATTTGGATGGAAATATAGATATTGTGTGTACGAGAATGTGTTAACACATTACAAAATATATAAAAATTAAGTAGGTTCAGTAGTGTTTATTCAATTGGATGTACTATTAATTTGTTACATTGCATTGCTAAGCAGGGGATGAAACAATTTAAAGAAAGTGGCAGTAGACTTCATAGTAAAAGAACCGTTATGCCAAGTTTATTCAATAAGACTGTTCATCAAGTTATGGAAAGTTTTATATGATCTCTCAGAAAATCTGCCCTTGAGTACCAAGTACTGAACTGCGTATTGACGAATCTAAAGTTCACGATATCTGGAACATGGAACACCTGGACCATGGAACATTAGAACTTCGCACACAAAAATAATTCTTGAATGGAAAATAATTCTTCGTAGAGCTCATATAATTCAATTATTGCAACTGTGCACAGCCAAGGAATCTCACATTGATATCCATTGACTTTTGAAGTCATATTGCAAGTTGGTAACGACATTTTGTTTCTATATCTTCTTGTTTTTATTTTACATAATATTACAATATGTCCAGTAATTTGTGGACATCTATTATAATCCCAATAGTAAAATGTGTACGAAGTTCATATAGAAATAATTAGGCTTAAGTATTAAACATTCTCATTATTTTAAATTCGAACATTTATGTTACAAAATTATATAATAGTATTTGATCTGATAAATTATTCTCCAAATGTAGACATGAATTAAAAAATTATGTCATTTTCCATACAACTTTGACAAAACAATATTTTTTCAATCCAGGCAATCACTAGATTAACACATTTGTTTAACTTTTATATTAAATTATCATTACACTAAAAATGACAATAACACGTGATGCTTAGCTTAAACTCCTATTAACAAAAATCAAATTTAAATATGTATTAAAGTCCAATATTATTTTCTCTTAGTTTAAAGAGTAAATTGTTCTAATGAACAATTTTATATGTTTAAATTGGTTACAGAAAAATATCCTCGTTTTATTCACCCAATTTATCTCTATATAAAATATGATTTAGTCATGCAATCTACTTAAGGCCAATAAACCATCATTAAACTCCTCTCTATCTGCCAAGATAAAAGGGAAACCAAATATCTTAAGAAGAACCCAACCACAACTTCAACTTGAAGTCATCAGTGTTGAGGGTCTCGCGTGTTCAAAGTTTTTCTCCTACTTCAAGACAGCTCTCAGCCAGAGAACAAAATGAGAAAAGTAGTGTGCAAAAAAAGCCACAGACGAAAGGGAAGGGCTTGACGAACCTAATTTTGAACTTCTTGCCTTTTCCCAAAAGGGAAAAGCAGTTCTTTTCAGGTTGTGGTTTTAGGACAAGGATTCTAGTTGGATTTTTTTTTTTTTTTTTAGTTTAATACTTATTTTTTTAAAGGTCGTGTTAAACCACTGATAATATATTAAAGGCATTTAAGCTATATTACTATTTTTGCAGTTTGCACCACAGTTGACTGTTATCTTAAAAAAATTCATATTAAGAGTAAAAATGTGTATTTAATTTTTGTGCTTTATGTAGCAAAATGCCACAAACAAAAAAAGTAGGAAGTGATAATTGATTTTAATCAGAATTTGAAATGAACTATTTATAAGTTGTATTGTTTAGATATGAGTGCAACAATTTAAATATCAAATAGATCTTTCCAGTCAACATTAAAAAAATAAATAAAATAGTAATACTGTCTGAGGTATTTTTCAATGTGAGGTGCGATTTATTGCTTGAAATATTGTGGAAGAATTTTACATTAAGAACACGGAAACAAAAGTAAATTTTTGGTTCTTAGTAAAAAAAAAAAAAAAAAAAAAAAAAAAAAAAAAAAAAAGTATGTAACTCAGTGTAAAATGCACAATTTAAAGATAAAAATAAGAAATGTCCTAGATTAGTTCAGGAACTTGTTCCTAATTAAAATGCAAGTATTTTGTTAAAGTTTGTATATGTCAAGATACATGTTTAAGGCCTTTTTAAACAAGTGTGAGGTGAGTAGTCAGAATAAATTATCCTATGACAATTAAAATTCGTTAACAAATATATGTAAAAAAATTGAATATTGAATACCAGTCATAGAGCAAATGAAAAGTAAAGAAGTGGTAAAATCAATAGAATAGCATATTTATAAATAATGTGTATTAAGTGAGGGAGAATAAAAAAAGAAGACACACTTTAAGATACATTAAAAAAAAAACGAATTTATATTTAACATCTTCTTCCGGGAGAGGGAGGGGGGAGGGGGTATGTTAAATTAAAGCTAAGGTGCATTGTTTTTGTTTCGAAAATTTCATAACTTTCCAAAATCCACTTCAAAACAAAATTTGATATTTCCTTTCAGTTTGTTAAATGAATAGTTAACAAATGAGTACACAGGCTGAGCATTTAAGATTGCTTAGAGGAATAATTTTTTTGGAAGTTCATCAGAATTCAAAAATATTGGATTATTTCGTATTTTTTACTTCAATTTTAAATCATAATATGCAACTGTAAATACATTTTTCGTCAGAAGCAGGGATGTTAGAATTTTAACTGGAATATTATTAATCAAATTTTTTAATTGCACAAATTGAGAAAAATGGATTATGTAAAAGAAAAAAAAAAAACAAAAAAAAAAAAAAAAAAAAAAAAAAAAAAACACCGTATACGAAAAATTGATAAGTTTTAATTTAAACACTTTTTTTTGTCCCATTCTCCCTGTCCTCTAATATTAAGTTTTAAAGCTGTATTTATTTATTTGTTTGTTAGTTTATTTGTTTGTTTATTTATTTATTTATTTATATAAACAATTGTGATCCATCAAATATTCCTCCATAGATTAGGACTATTGGAATCAATTTTAAAGTTATTCTTCTTTGGTTCACTTATAATATTCTTTTATCATGAAGAATAGTGCCTTTTTTCACAAGCACCCCATCAGATTTTCAAAAGTAAGAAAAGGCAAAAGTTCTTTAACCATGGGTTGAAGAATATTTTACCTACTTTACATCGAGTTCACTAGACAGTATATATATAAATCCATCTACATAACTTCAAAATCGAAGAGCTCACTGGTTTATTTTTCAGTCATGCAGTATCTGATATGCCTCGAACTTTTGAACTGGTTATCGGATATACCCAGCAGTGTTATTTTTCTTTCTTCTTTGGTATTTTACGTGTCATTTGTTTGTCCATTCGGCATTTATAGAGCGTAAATATAGAAAAAAATCCTGAATCAGGTTTTGTAAATGTCGCCGATTTTTTTAATAAATATATGTAGCATCCACAAGATCTGAAGAATGAAATTTATGATGCAATGTTGGATAGGAGACAGGTTTGAATGTAATTTTTATTTAGTATAGATTAAGAAAAAAATTAAGTATGATTTATTTTTTAAATATTTAATTCGAAAAATAAGTTATAAAAGTTTAGACAATTTTGAATTGACCAGATTTACTCTTCAAATTTTTTTTTTTTAAGTTTTTCATTTATATCCTTCTTTTAAAAATAATTTTTCAGAAACTTATCAAAATAATTGTTAAGGTATACATCTTAATAATAGGGATGTAAGATATTTCTAAAAATTACATAAAGTAGTAGATTTTTTTTAAAACGCTTGTTATTGAATCCAATCTTAAAGATTTTACACTCTTTAATGTAGGTTTGATCAAAGTAAAACATTTTATATTTCCCTCATATTTCATAAGTGAAACATTACCAAAATTTTTTAGTATAACATAGAATTAGAGTGTTATTAATTTAAGGATACTTTATATTATCTTATGGAAATAACTTGTTTTTCTAAAAATTGTGTAACAAAAGCAATGACACAAATGGATAACAGGTGATCAACAAGTAAGCGAGCAAATGGCATAAGTAAATAATAAAAAATGTATGATGGCCATAATGTAAACACACATGCAAAGATTAAAAAAAAAAAAAAAAAAAAAAAAAAATAATAATAATAATATGTATATATATATATATATATATTTGTAGAAATTCATATAATTCGATGATTATTTTTATTATCGAAGTTAAGTTTTGCTAAAAGTTTCTTAGTTATCAAAAGGAATATACGCAAAACCAAGATCACTTCTTTCACTAAAAGTTTCATTGTTATGCAAACACAGAACACTTCACTTGCTGAAAAGTTTATTGACAATAAGCATGGAGTGGCTTTGCTCCCTGAAAGTTTTATTGCTACTCAAGCACAGGCTCGCTTTCCTTACTGGAAGGTTCATTGCTGCATAACTATAAGCTCGCTTCATGATTAACTGCTACATAAACACCTTACATTAGTCCCCCCCCCCCCCCTGTCGAGAAACAAAAACAATGTTCCCGTTAATATAATAATATAATCCTTCACCCCATTGAAAATATTTTGACATTGTGTTTGTGAGAAGCAAAATTAAAAGGGCAGTACTACTTTTGTTTAAAATTGTTAGAGCTCTATGCCTATTATGCCTATTAGAAGTCACTTTGTTAAAAATTAATTTTAAAAGGAAAGATAAACAAAACATTTTGTTTGTCAAAAGTTCAATTACAAAGCTGAAAAAACTTAGTTCTAAAATTTCAGAAATGCAGACTTATTAGAAGTCGTATGGTTAAAAAAAAAAAAAAAAAAAAAAAAAAACTAATTAAAATTTTAACATTCTGTTTTTCAAATATCTACAAAGTAGGACAGATCTACTTATGTTAAAAAATTCAGAGCTATACACTCAATTTAAATAGCTTTATATAGAGGGAGACAGAAAGACAGACATGTAGACCCACAGACAGATCCACAGACTTTTATTATCATAGATTCAATACATAAACTCAATAAAGTGTGCCTAAAGCTATTTTTCATTAAAATTGCACTTTTATAGCGTTTGTAAGAATGGGAATATGAAAGGAATGAATGGGTAATCCAAAAAAGTACTTCCTTTGTTAGAAAGATGTCTAAGGCAGAAAAATAGATTGAAATTGAAAATTAGATTGGTGCAATCGTTTCATATTATATTTATTTGTTTATTGCACGGTTTCTACACATTCTTGATTAACAATTTTTTTTTTAAGTTAAAACTGTAAAAAAAATACAAAAAAATAGACAAGCATCAACGTATGTTTTTTCCAATGATAATAATAATATAATTTACTTATTTACACATTGATTTGTTAAGTAGTATTATAAAATTAGAACATTTATTTTAATTAAAATAATTTTGCACCCTAAATGTCGGAACTTTGATGGAGAATATGAAACAAAGTAATTTAATCTTGTTATTCGTTCTGTTCGAAACGGTTTTTGTATGTTTTAGCTACTTTCTATAATAATGTAGCAAATGTAAAATTAATGCTTTTTTCTATTTAAGAGTATAATCCTCCTTTGTACCGAGTCACTTATAATATTGCAAGCTTAAGTAAAATACTGTTACATTCAAAAAGATTAATTTTTAGCACAAAAGCTCATTAATAGCATTTGTTTTAATGGAAGTAATTTTTTTTTTGTAAACGCGCACCGACTTAAAAAATATAATCGTTTCGTAAATATATCACAGTGTAGTTTTATGTCTCTCATTTTTTAAGTTTAAAATTATTTTAGGTATGAAATGTCTAAATGCTTTTGTAAATGTTGAATAGTAAATTAAGATATTAAAATAAAGGATCTTATTTGTTCATATTAACATTTGTATTTGTCGACAAGATGTATATAAGTGCTTCAAAACTTTTTGCTTTTCAACTAATAATCTTTTAGATTCATTAAATAGTCAATTTTAACCTTTAAATACTTATTTTACCTTACTACTTGACATCGTTATTAAGTATTCATAATTAGAATGAAAAGTAAAATATTTAATTGTTACATGTTATCCAAATTAGATACAAATCAACAAACAATAAAATACATAACTAAGGTTGCCTTCTATGTAGTAAGAAAGCAATACATGTCCAATTCGATTTGTATACATCACTTTACACTTGGGCTGTTATCAAACCTAGACTAGATTGACGTCATAATCTCTACATGTTTTGCGTATGATCAAAATTTTTAAATAAGCTTACTTATAAAGTTTATATTACTTCTTTCATAGTAATTAACGAATTTTGCATTTCTTCAACGTTTTTAATAATTTGTATCTTGAATAACATATAAATGTACCGATCATCACGCTCAGTTGACATGTCGTGTCAACTTTCAACTTGACATGTCGTGTCAACTTTCAACTATGATTGTCGTTAAAACAACATGACTTCGTACTTAGGCATCAGCGAAGATCGTAAAAGTTTATATTTTCAGTCTGTTAAGCAGATGGCAGAGTATACTATCACAAGAACATTACTATCTCAGTGAGTGAGGATCAGTAAGCCATGTGATATATATGAACAAGGGCAGTCTACTTTTGTACGAGATGAAATTCCGTTAATTTTAAAGTATTCTTTCATAAATAAATAAAAAATGTTAAGATATTTTTTGTAAAACTAATCAAGTCAGTTACTTTAAATAAAATAAAAAAAAGTGATAATAAAAAAAATAACCCGACTGAAATGATAAGCTTTTTTTTTTGGTAATTCATACTACATTTGACCTTTTAGATTGGATGGGTTTTGTTTAGAATCTGTATTTTCATCATTTTGTAAAAACCGCCATTCATCCCTACTTTACTAGTCTTACAAAATAGAAATACATATTTTTGGCTATATCGTTGCTGTTTAACTGCAGAAAACCACTTCAAACGTTAAAAAATTTCACATTCTTAGTGTTTATTAGCTAAATTTAACAATTTATAGCCACAACTCTAAGGGGAAACTAATGTAAACACCGTCACGAAAAGTTACGACAATCCAGCATTTTTCGGATTGGGTGAAAAATTTTTTTTTTTTTTGGAAAGAAGAATTTATGCAAACATCTGAATCTATGTTTTTACTACACATATGAATATCATGAAAGTGAGGCCTCAAAAAATACTTAATACCTTTAGAAGTATTTCTTTACCTTGAAAATGCTCGTGATGGCCTTCGCAAAAATAACTGATATAAGTGCAGAAAATTCTGAATATATTTCTTGTAGACAGATGAATTATCTGCTAACGCTCAATTTCAAAAAGTAAAATTCTTGTTTTATCCACTACTGCAATGAATGTTCTATAAGCTATTGACGTGAATGAAATTTTCAATGATTTTCTCAACTCATTGAAAATTGTCTCCTTTTTTTAATTTTCAGTATGCTATTTATTTTGTAGAATCTCCACCTTGTATTAAGTATATGCGTTATTAGGAATATAAAACAACTAAAGTTATAAATTTTTTATTTACATTGATTTAAGCAATCAGTAATTAACTAAATGATAAAAACACTTTAGAGTGCAAATATTACTAAAATATATATATATATATATATTAAACTCATAAATACTAGCCTCATTAGGGGAGACCTATGTACCTAGGGCCGCCTATTTTCAATTCTCAAAATATGAGCCACTGGGCCTTTTAAAAATGTGAAACTGCTATGCATACATCGTTATAGTAATTACTTCTCACTGGGATTAATATAAATGCTTAAAATAATAGATTCTGTAAAATAGAAGGTTTTTAAAGAAATTTCACAAATGGCCCTAGGTACAAGATTTCGTTATACCTAGGGCCAGCAGCTGATATACCCAGTGCCATTCTCTTTAAGTGAGGTTTCAATCCATAATGAATAGAAAACAAACATACACTGATGAATTTTATAAAAGAAACAATATCAAGTAATTATCAGTGCATTGGGCTATCATATAATAAATACAATAAATTGCAATGTTTCAAATTATTAGGAAATTACAAGTATTTTCAAAATTTTGAAAACTAATTCCAAAAAAATTAGATGCATGCATTATCGCTTTAAAGCACCAACAGATTTTGGTTTTGGCAATTTGAACACAATAAGCAACTATGTGGTCCTAGGTACACGACTTGGTAATTTCATATAAAATGTCTTTTACTAAAAATGCACATGAAGAAAGAACTTATTTAAACATCTCATTTAGTACATAATGTTACAAATAAGATTATTGACTAGAATTCAAAGAAAAGTATTTGGCTTAACTATGTAAAACAATAAAAGACATGAGCTGCAAAATGTTACTCCAGACCACATAAAAACTTTTTCCACTTATAACTTGTCACAGTCTTCTCCAGTAAGATTTCAAAATGACTGCCAAAAGAGGAATTGGATGTTGCCACTTACCCAAGTGAGTTAAAAAACTTAGAACTAAACATTATTCAATAAAAGTGGGATGGCCCTAGGTACATGGTGGCCCTAGGTATGCAAGTCTCCCCTACTATTGTTAATATTAATATGTCATTAATACCATGTTATAATTTATTACTTATAAATTATTATATTATACTATATCATTAAATTTATAATGTTGGCATTAATTTTCATAATTAATTCATTTTACCTAGTTGTGAGATGTCCGTCTATACGTAATCTTGTTTTATAATTCAATTTAGAATTTCCAAATCTTGTGCGTTTCATTTCCTTCAATTGAAATTTCATGCTGGGAAGCCAATTCTCATGCTTATTTAGTAGATTAGATATGAAGTTCAAACAATCATTCTTAGGTTTCCCATTATAATTAACCACCACTTTATTCTGCCTTTAGTGAATTTATCAGAAAGTTGGTGAAATAAAATTGTAATGGGTTGCAACGAATTGTATCGCAGTGAAGCATTTCATGTAGCAGTTGTTGAGGCACGAAATCAATTTAATGTTATCAATTTTTGCGATATACATTCTAGACTGGTTCTTACCAGTCTAGAATATATTCCGTGGCATCAACCATAGTATTTCCTGTAACAACAGTTGTTTCGCGTACTCGATACAAGGCTACCACTTTTTCGATTGCTGGCACTAGCATAGGATCTTTCTCTAAGCATCTATCAATGAGGTAGCTAAGATGAAGATTTACCTCATCTTAGCTGCAGAGAATTAAGATATCAAACCAACTGTTTTACTGCTGATGTGGACTTTTCTCTGGTCAACAAGATATCTATGTTAGAATCTTCACTCAATACCTAAATTGAAAAAGACTCTGATAATAAATTTAACCTTTTCAACAAATCATTTTAGAATCTGATGTTTGTGGAAGCTCATTGAAATTAGGAATTAAAGCAAACTCGAGAACTTTATCCTTTCATCCATCGTGGAAAATAGACGGAAGAAAAGCTTTTTTACGGAAGAGGATCTTTTTCGAATCCCTATTTCTGATTGAGGAAAGTTCTAATCTCCCGTGTCTAGAGTGAGAGCAATTTCTCTTTTAATTGGAAGTTGGTAAAGATCTCCGTTTGAAGAATTACCGGACTTTGATTGGAACATTAAAAGGGTACTGAATTATTTCGAAGTATTAGAATTGAGTCTTCTTACGAACACTACAGAGGTTTTAGTGGCTTAGCACTTCAGTAATTGAGTACTAAAATTGAAGTGATTTATAAAAAGGTTAGTGAATGATTTATGAAAGATAAAAGTAAAGAGTAATGTAAAAAATCCTATTTGTATTAATATTTCATAAGTGACTTTTATCTTAAAAATGGTTATGTTAAACATGAGAGAAGTAATGAAGTGCTAAAATTTGGTAAATAACTGGTGTTAAATAAGAAGCGTTGAAATTTTTGTTTAAAAAGGATTTTAGTATTTTGAATGTGAGATGTCTGAAACTGGTACTATTATTTGAGTCAAAATAAAAAAAATTAAGTCTTATTTATTCATGTGAAAGTTATTTTAAAACGAACGATGCAGCATTTATTCACAAAATATCAATTTAACAAACGATCAAATATATTGTATGACAATGAAATACACACTTGAAAATTTCTCTGAAAGGCATAATAGAGTAAAACATTAATAAATAACTCATCCTATTTGATTTAAATACTCCAAAAACAACTTAATTTGTAAAGAGGAATACTTATTCTTACTATTTCAACTTTTATAAATATTTTATTTTTATTATTTTAGAAATTATTTTAGTTCTTTAAAATTTTACTGCATACTAATTCATTCATAACTTTTTAAATGAACACTTGTGAACTATTTAATTTTGAAGATGATCTTTTCCAATTTCTATCATATTAATAATTAAAAAATTAAGAAAACTATGATAGAGTTTTTCATGAAACTTATTTTATTTCTATCTTTACTTTTTATGCAGAATACATTGCAAATTATTTAGACATAAATGAAAAAAAAGTAATTCAGTTTACTCTTTTCCTATACATTTAATTGAATAATAATTTACTAATATATAAAATCATGAAGTCTCTAATAAAATTAAAGTGATTACAAATTGGTATTTTTGATATCCAAACAGCATCCAGCAAAACAATTCTATACAGTTGTTTTTAAGAAGAACCTAATGAATAAAATATGACATTAATAATAAAAATTAATAATTTAAGGTATTAAAAAAACATATAGCTCTTGCAGCGCAACATCACCAGGACATAATGAAAGAAATAACTTCTTATTACGAATACATATCACACCAGTCAACACCAATTCAGTATGCAATACACGTCACTTAAACCATTAGCATGCGAAAAAGTTACATAAAAAAATTTCCATCATAAATTACAATCTTTTATTCTTCCTCAGGTACTCGAACTTTGATACTTTTTTTCTAATGCGATGAAAACTCAATTATAAAATCGCTACCTCTCCCCTAGTCAGTAAATCACATTCCATACTGGAGTCAAGGCGGGCAAATACGAAAGCATCCCTGCATTATTAATGCAAAAACTGAAACCATTAGGAAGTTTCCAGCCCATATGAGCTTCCTCCCTAAGACCAGGTCCCAAAGCACATCGCCAATATTAGAACCTCGGCTCTGTAACGCCTCTTCCACATTAGCAGGCAAGACGAGAATTTCATATTGAAGCAGATTTATAGCGAAAAAAATATTCCTTTCATTTTCCCCATGTTTTATTTCTGTTTTAAGAAGGTAAGCGGTCTTAACTTTCAACTCACGCTAAAATGCAAACTTTTGTATCCCGCCCCTCAGAGTTTCATAATTCATGTATTAAAGTTAGTATGCGTGGTATTAAGGAAAGGTGTAAAGTACTGGGTGGTACTATGCGAGAAAGGTTTGGGAGTGGGATTCGGGTATTTCTTATGCAGAAATTAAGAGAACGTCTTAATTTGATCCGTGCATGACAGGGAATGAAGTTAATTAAGGAGAGATGTTATTCTTTTAACACGTGTCTCAATTCCATTAATATGGGTAAGTCCTCCTGCTGGTGGTTTTTCATGTTGGTCAATCTTAATTACCTTGATCAAGATTGAATTTTTAGCTTAGTTTCTTTCATGGGATTTTTATTTGAAAGCATATTTTATTGGTGTAACAACTTTTAGTATAGCAGAAAATGGGATAAGGCTGGTGTCATAATGAAAACACCTTATGACATTATCATGTCATAAGGTGTTTTCATTATGACAGCTGGGTAGGTAACACTTGATGATGAGCTGGAGACATACTATTCAATCTAGAATTTGCAAGATGTAATAAAAATATTCGAGTGGCTACAAAATAATAAGTTCACGATATTTCTTATCAGATCTTTTATAAAACAAAGTTTAGTTATTTGGTCCATATAGTATTCCTACGGGAAATGAAAAAATCTAGATTTTTAGTAAAATAGTAGCTGATATTTTATTTTAAATGATAATTTGATAATATTGTTTAGAAAAAACACATAAATTATGTGTCACCTTTTTCCCTCCCACATGACATTCTTTTCCCTCTTTAATTATTATTAATTTAGAAATAAAATAATTGAAAACTTTGTATTTTTCTATAATGATTAGCTTCATTCCTTTTTTAATTCTAATGATATTTTTATGGACATTTAGACTGTTAAAGAATTAAAAAAAAAGGTATGATAATTTCTAAATCAATGAATTTATGAATTGAAAGGTTATACAAAGAAATATCTATATTTCTCAGGCGCAGGAGCTTTGTATTACAATACATGTAATTAATTATTTTATTTTACTGTATTGGATATATCAGCAGACAATAGTTATTTGGATACAAAAACTCAATAAAATGATCCTATAGTAGATAATATACATTGAAAAAGTGTGATACATGGCATCATAAATACATCCAAATCGATTGATTATATCTGATGCTTGTGGAAGGAAATTTGATTAATAAGTGCAATTTGCTTTAAAATTAATTAAGTGGAACTTAAAATTATCTGCTATTTAATATTTCACACTCTAAGATGACATTTTATTCGGAAAAAAATATCGTTGATTTAAATTAATATTTTTTTAATGAACGAATGTAAATTCTCAATGTTTGTAATGTATTAATAAACAACAAATTTTTTATACTTTTCAAACAGATTAGAATAATTTATTCTGCACAAATTTAAAATCTTTCCTTTTTTGTAAATTTAACAAATTTTTGTTGCAATAAATGTGATAAGACGAAAATCATTTCTTGTGTTAAGCATATTCTAATCGAAGTTAATATAATGAAGCACGATAATGAATAAAATAATGCATGAAATGACCCATGTTAAATGCATTAAAACATTATTTCACAGTCGATGAACTACATTAAAATAATGAAAAACTCAGAAAGAATGCATAAAGCGATTGGTGTAAGTCCTCTACCTGTTTTCATCATTACGTTTTTTAGTGATTGTGTTCGTTTCCGTTATTTTTTTTATAAAGAAACTATTCAAAGCATACTCCTTCTATCCTTCGCAAGGCATCATGAATTATGTATGAAGCGCTATTTTCCCATCATCTCTGCACCTCTTGTTCCTTTAACAGAGAAGAGAGAAATTTCTGCCCGTTTTAACCCTTGATATGTAGATATCTTTCTTCACTTCATTTCATTGTTTTATTTGCTCCGCTCTTTTCAGCAACCTACACACGAATAATGCACTTTTTACGATAAATTTTTAAGAAGGATTTAAAGTGCTATTTTTCTTGTTAAAATTCTCTCAGACAGGAGAAAACTTTAGAGAAATCTTTTCGCATAAAACTCGATGAGAATCAGAAAATTATACTAACTGCATTGGGTTTCCCTTTTTATTCAATTGAAATAGTGAAGATATAGAGATTGTATTTGAATATCAAAACCATCTTGTTTTGAAGATATAGATATTTAATGTTTTCTTTACTTATCAAAATCATATTATTTTTTTGGAATGATAATTATTGTTAGCTAAAAAATATAATGTGTTTTTTATGCTACTTTTTGGTATCGCATGCTTCCTTCCTACAAACGTAAATTATAGAATATCTGCTATACTATATAAATGACATCATTTCACATAATAAACCATTGATAATACATTAATATAAAATAAATCGTTACATAAAATATAAATTTCGAAAGAAATGAATAGTAAAAAGTATTTTTAATTCCTTTGTATTAGCACCGATTTTGTTTGTGTGTGGCGTGCAATCATGCGGATGGCTAATTAATTCCTTTGTCGTCACTCGAATGTTAAAACTTGGCAGATAGACTGGATGTTAATGACAGTGCATTCTTTTAATGTTTTGGATACTGTCACGGACACAAAAAGGCTGTTTTTACATAAGCTTCTATCTTTGGGACACTAATAAGCCATCTTGCCGTCATATAATCACTCTGCAATTCAACAGATATATTCGTTGTCGAAAGAAATGTATTATATCAAGTTTTGGAGCCTGTCACTGTCACTAAAATGCTTTTTTTTTACATATTTGTTCTTTCGGAATACGAATAAACCAACCAATGCAATCGCACTGAAATTCGAAAGATAGATTCGCTGTTGATATGAATGCATGTTATCAAGTTTTGAGAGCTGTCACTGTCTATTGAAAGACCGCTTTTACACACCCTAATTTGGCTCTTCCTTTGGCAAATAGACTCTTTGTGGATGACAATGTATTTATTACTATGAAAACTCTATCTGAGGTCAATAAATTGTAATTGCTCATGAAAATTGGCAATGCATATAAAGGATTTATATAAAATCATTGTTTAATGGAATATATTATTTAAACCTATATATCCTTAATATTTAGCAAATAATTCTACTTAAAATGACATTTAAAAAAAGGTTTAATAAATTTTTTATTTATGAAGGAACATAGTATTATGTAATAGTCACCTAAAATGGTATGTCGAAGTTTCTCTTCCGTTTAGTATTTGTTTTTAGTAAGAATCTTATAAACTACTTTGAAATGCTGATATGATGCGCTACAACCAGTACCGTTTTCATTTTCAACACACCTTAAGATCATTAAAATTTTACGTACACTTTAAAGCATAATTTGTTTACAATATTTGAGATATTTCATCAAGTAAGTATTAATGAATTGTGTATTAATTATTAAAAGTTTGCCTAATGGTTTGGAATTAAAAGTACTAATATTCGATGTGCTGTAGTTTTTCAAATGATGACTTCCATCCAAAGCAGGAGGTTATGTTTTCAAGATGGAATGACGGGTTATATGATTACTAAGATAATGGGTTAATTATTACTCGTTGTGGATTTACCTTCATTGTGTCATAGTAGAGAAAGAAAACTGTAGAAATACATATAGTTCATTAAAACTATTTCTTGTCAAATCTAGTTTAATTTCAACTTTTCATATTAAATAAATATTTAACATTATTTATTAAACAACATTATTATTAATATTAAATAACAACATATTATAATTTTAATAACAACATATTATTTTAATAACAACATATTTTAATAACAACATATTATAATATTAATAACAACATATTATAATTTTATTAAATAACATTATTATTAATATTAACATTATTTATTAAAATAACACTACTGCAAATTGAAGTAAAAATGTAATTGATTTTTCACAAAAAAATAACAATCACAGATTAGTGATATTTGTTTTTGCTGTGGGTTTCTAAATCATTTCAGTGCTGAGTTAGGTAAAACAAAATGGTATTCTAATCTATTGACAACTATGCGAATTTTTTTACAAATGGTCGAGGTAATTATTTTGCAATAATTTTTTTTTGTAAGAAAAATCCTTTGTAATCCAGAAAAGACATACTATTTGACAAAAAAAAAAAAAAAAATGTTAGAAATTTAACGTTCTTTCAAAACATAAAGCTTTAAATTCTCCTTAGACAATAAAGATTATTTATTAAAGCATAGAATAATGATTATGGCAAAATAGCTGGACGCTTTTCCAGCGTTGATTGCACAAAACACGCACAAACACAATTCCTTTAACAACCAAGTTCCAATCCAGCAGCCACCAATTGGATCCAATTTTTCTTTCAACTTTTGATAATCCAATTACCTCCCGAAGGTGATAATCCTTTAATCTAACTCATCGAGTAAAAGTTTCTAATTATAATCACCCGCTTGTCCCTTCCCCTCCCATTCACGGAAGTTGGGCTGATCACTAGGCTCTTAAAGATCAGTGGTGATCCTCTTCTCCAATGCAATTTAGATTAAATGGGTCAACCGTAGTTTGGATACTTTCATTCCTCCATCACCCGTCTTCGCTTAGATCTTGGGTTTGAAGTCTGGCAGTGGAGTCAGTGAGGTACTGTACATTGAGTGAGTCCAATATAATTTTGGATACAATTAACTATGGCTGTTAAACACTGTTCCTCGAACTAAAATAATTGTATTGGCGATTTACTGTTCGATTCAATTTGTATTTTAAATATTTATAGGAATATGTAGATTTTGTGATAGGTAGACAAGATTCCCCGTTTTACATATCTCACCAGTTTCAAGTTCAGAAATAATTTTATTTTTTTTATTTAAAATCATACCAATTTTTTTTTGTCTATTACATTACTTAATGGATCAGTTAAAAAGTAGGTCTGTAATTCTTAGAACGAAATTTGATGTACAATTTTGTATGTAATGTGTAAAAAATAAGTTTCAATTCTTAGAGCAAATGTTCCTCAGAAAAAGATAAATTATGGACGGTAAAGCTAAGGGCTATATCGAAGTGAATTGTTTTTTCATTCACACTGTAGCAATGACGAAAATAAGTACAATTAATGTAAAATAGCATGTATAGAATACAAAATACATAAACCACAATACCTAAAATATTAAATTATGCTCTTTGCTGCTAAAATTTTAAATGCCTATTTTTAAAAACGGTTACAAGGGATAGACGATAATTGATATTATTACGCCACCTTAGCATACTCAGGGGTCAATTAGTTTGTAGTTCCATTTTGGAAATTGAATGTATTAAATCAATAGAAAATGAGGTGAACAGTTTTTTGCATGTTTTTATATAGAGTATAAAAACTTGATTTTGGGCATTTACTTTAGGAGACAATAAACTCCCTGCTCTCTTCAAATAATTTTAAAGTCTTATTTTTATATAATTACACGGTACATTTAATATTAATATCTTAGGTGGAACTTTAAATGCCTAGAATCAATCCCATATGACAATTCTAAAATAAGGGTAAAATCCAATTCTTATATTTTGAAATTTTATTCAGTAACGCATTTCCTCTAAAAATACGGATGAAGATCAGAAGAACTTCAAATAATATTTGAATCAATGAGGTTGAATTACAGCTTAACTAACTTCAGTAATGTTCACCTTAATAAGAAAAAATAAGTTATCAGTGGAAATAAATTGATCTATTTATGATGTAGTTTCTAAAATAGACGTATAGAAATCGCTTTACTGAAGAATATAAAGAAACTTTGTACTTGTTATCAGACACTCATAGATAAAAGAACTTTCACCATAAATTCAAAAACTACTGATACAAATTTTACTCAGAGAGCGAAAAGAAATTTCTTTGAAAGTGACTTTTCTCCAGTTTAGGATGCTAAACCGATACGGGAACGAAATTATTACGCTCTTTCAAATTCAAATATCAAATCCGTGGACATAAAATTAGAGTTTCCCCATCGAAAATCAAAAGAAGAGAGTTCTAAAATAAAATTACTATACTCTTCTCCAGATATGAGGGAAAGAAAACTAAAAAAGAAAAAACGTCGAAAATAACTTATCTCTCTTTTGATCAAGAACACCCGAGAGTTACGATGTAAGAGAGGAGAAGGAATTTAAGGAAAAAAAAATCTACGAATCTGCCTTAGTCAACGTGGTCCTTATTACAAACTTTGATACTCGTCGATGCTAGCAAACTAACGAGCTTTAAGGAATACCATTATGGTCCTGTGCTTCTGATTTATTAGGGTCGTTTCATTTAGAAAAGATTCCCTCATAACCTCATCATTATGACAGTGCCTTGAGTGGTTCAAATTTCAGCTGTTCTCGTTAGGTGGCGCCACTTACGTACGTGTGCAACGCGATCAGGTCGTCATTATGGAAATGCCCCGATGTGCACGGGCCGTTATTGCTACACATTTGGATTTAGTTCTTTTCTGCTCGGGTAACTTGATGGCAAGCAGCACTTCGGAAACAGATTGATGGCAAGAGAATGCCCGGGTATCAAGAAAATCTAGCCAGGTTTCGCGGAGGGTGGTAAAAAAGTTTGTAGGGGTAAGCTGGTGTTTATAACGACGCATTAAATATGGAAATTGCTGAATTACGTCTGTTAATGGTTTTGGAATGATTATCGAAATTACCTTTTGGAACAAATGCAATTTTGAATTCAGTTGATGAGGAACTTTGCAATACAAATGTGCAACAGAGCTGCTGTTAAAAAGTCAATAGGAAAGGGTTTCACTTAAGTTAAAAATGTGTGCACAGATAAATGTAATAAACTGAAGTGAGTATATATGAATGGATATGTTTGAAACATTAACACGAATTATAATCAGTACGATATATTTTATATACGTATTGTTAGTTTTACAAATTTGGTACTATACGATTTCTTTCTTTAAGTAAATGTGTATGCATAAAAAAAAAGCCTTAGATTCCATGAGAAGATTTAACTGACTCTATATTGTAAAATATTATTGTATCATACATATTAAAGTTTTCTTACATTTGTTACAAGTGGCAATTTCTCATTAAAAATTGAATGCTTTATTCCAAATAAGGAAAAGGGCAATTTCTCTCAATGACATATCCCTAAGGCATACCATTTAATTTGAACTACAACTCTCAGTAGGGCAAAGGTTGTAATAACGTTCCGTTGCAGTTTCTCCCTTGTTAGTATCTCTACGAAATTGACGCTACAAAATAATACTTTAGTGACTTCAGTATTACGCTTCTTTCATAGTATATTTTGAAAGTTTTTGTAAAAAATATTACAATTTGTATTATAAATCATTTCACTTGTATTGTAAGGTAACATAATCTTGCATTACAACGTAAATGTTTGTATTTGTTTCCTAAACATTGTTCCTTACAACACATTTGTAGTCCCAATATTTCAACACCAGTTTGATATCAAATTATTTCTAATGGGTATATTGCATATGTCATCTCAGAGTAGATTAGATAAATTTCTTTGAAAGTTTTTAGTTCCTTTCATTGTAAATCCTAAAAACGTAGTTACTCACCACTCTAATGTACCACTTTTTTTATCTTCAAAAAAAGTGATTTGCAAGAATAATTCATTCAAACAATAAATAGGAGAGAGAAGATACGGGTGGGGGAGGGGGGAGCACATAAAATTCAGGGTTGTAAACAAAACTTAATTTTTGATTTACTTATCAAAAACCAAAATTAAAATATAATAGCAATACTTAGCTTTCTTTCATGCAGTAATAACTGCATGAAAGAAAGTGAGTGATATACTCTGGTGTTATATATAACTATTTTATGATTTAAAAAAATATATATCAGTATTTCAATTTTAAAACATTTGTAGTTATACTGGGTTCAATCGATAGTACAATATGGTATAGTGTCGTAAAATCCTATTTAAATAATGTTTAATCAATTAAAAGAAAACAAGTTTATTCTAATGCTAGGTGGTAGTTCACCAAAACATTTGGCTAGTTCGATGTTTAAAACTAGACAACATTATATATGCAGTATATTTCTTAATTAAAAAACAAAACAAAAAAAAACACCCACAAATTTGTATATTTAATTATTTTTTAACCCACTGTCTCAGAAATTCACTCAAATTCATTTACTTCCAATTAGTATTTTCATAGAAGAAAAAAAAAAAAAAAACCTACCTACTACAGAATTTTTTAATTCATCGCATAATTATATATTAGTTGTTGAAGATATTAAAAAAAATTAAATAAATTAAAAAATATTTCTTAAACGTGGAAGTAAAAATAGTGCTAAATCCTTTTTTTTTTAAATGTTAATAATTTAGAAAAATAAAGTTTAGAAACCTTTGAACTAATCGTGTACACTCTTTATCGAAAATTGATACTGTGGGAAAATTGGGTCGTTCGTAAGTTAAATAATTTACATTTTGTTTGTATCTTATATTGTTACTAAATTTTCTTTGTTGGTTTTACTTTCCATCTTTCGCTTGTGTATTTTCCCTCTTACTTTAATGTATTTATCTTTGTTTTACTTTTCAAGAACTAATTGTTATAACTTATTTATGTATTGTTGCAACTTGAATTTGTCTCTGGAAATCGCCAATAGACTAAAATTTCGATTGCTCTTATTAGTAGGAATGCACAGAAGCTTATATCCAACTGTTCCATTTTATAAAACTAAATTATTCATTCGTTCGCTAATCATACAATAGTTCCACTGCAATTCAAAGAGTTTAAATAGACTCGAAGCTGAAATGTGATTACCTCACCTTTACTTGCTCAATTTTGAAGTACCATACATTCAAAATACATTTTATTTTAAAATCTTGAGTAATTGAATCGAATACTTAACTAATTTAATACAGTGAATTTTTTCTGCAACAAATAACCCGTTCACACGTTTTAGCAAACTTATATTTTTCCGTTTGTTTGTCCCAAATACTGTCCCACTCCAGCCCATTCGTTGTGAGCCTTCCAAACAATACGTCCTTATTTTCTGGTCCACTTATCCAAATGATGCTACTGCATCTTTATCATTCGGAAAAGGGATGCTGAGTCGGTACAAAACTTGACTAATCATGATTCAAGTCGGTGGGGGTGTGCTGAGTTAGCCAGAAACGCGCTGCTTCCAAAAGAGGATTCTCAAAAGGAAAAGGTCTGAAGATAATTAATTTAATGAGGAATCTTCTGAGGAAGAAGATTGGGAGAAATTATGTTTGGCTTCCAAGCTCAAAGTGGTCATGTAGGAACAAACATTTAAGTAGTAAAACAAGAGTGTACTAGGTGGCATAAAGTGACAGCACACAGTTAAATGAATATATTTATGAATGATTTAAGAAATATAATTTAGGGGATTCTTTGTTAAAGTGATTTTCTTCTGAAAAATTGCACGTTTATATATTTTATGTTTCCTTTCGTGATGGGTTTATGTAGCCTAAAAGGGTTACTATTTAAATTACTGAATTTAAAATTAGGTTAAAGAAATTAAAATGAAGTATATATGGGTGGTATCATATTTTGTTTGTAGTGTTCTATTTTGTTTTAGAAAATGACTTTATAATAATTATCTACGAATGGAAAATTAATTATCCATTGCGTTTCTTCAGAATTTTTATAAATTGAATACAATTTAATTAGTTGCACAATGAAATTAAAAGGACCGAAGATAAGTTCCAAATTAAAATCATACCAGAACAATAATGCGATTAAAAAATTTCCCCGCAATTTTTTAGCCAAACGGGTTAACTAATTTTAACCGGAATTTCAACTATATCATTAATACTGGAAACTAACTAAACATCCAATGAACATTTCCATAGGAACTCCATCGACCAGAAAGAGAAAAACTACTAACAGAAACGGTGGATCACATATTTTCCTCCTTGTGTATATACCATCTCCCATTTCCATTTGAGAACACGCCGCTGTTCTGTATTGAGATAGTATTACCATCTTCCTTTCCCCACGGGGTCAAACTTTGACAAACAAGAATTTGCGCCCCTGTCGCTGCCATTAGCGCGTATGAACAATGAAAGCTACCCCTCAATGCAAGATAGAGCTAACCGAATCAATTTCTGGAACTTGGAAACTAGTGGAGGGAAGGGGAAGAGGAAGGAATACTTTGAGAAAGATTACATGTAATTCTTCTCTGTGGATTCAACTACGGAACTCTATTTTTTCCCTTCTCTTTTCACTCTTGCTCTTCTTTTTATTTTCTTCTTTTTTTCCCTCTGCCCCCTGTTACCCTCTTTGTCTAAAGTAGAATGTAAACGAGGTACAGAAACGACAAGTTGCTGAAAATGTTATCGTGTTCTTTCGTTGGAATGGATCTTTTTTCTTCTTTCTATTATTCGTTTCATGGCATTTTCTGTGTGTGAGGTTTTTTCGGGAGATAAGCAGGTGACGGATATGCATTTATTCGGTGGAAGAAATCCGAATGATTTTTAAAAAAAAATATATTATTGTTTGATTAGGGTGGAATTGTCATGTTGCTGTGAAATTGTTTAACACAGATACTCATTTAAGATAATTGTCATATGAAACATGACAATTTGTTTCAAATCATATTTAAAATGAGAAAAAGAATCCCTTCCGAAAATGAAATAAAGTATCTGAGTGTTATATGAAGAATTATTTTAAAAATAATATTTTATGGCTTCATAAAATAATTAAAAATTTTATTGAAGGAGATCAGTGAACCGTTAACTTTTTCGTATATTTTATTCAGACAGAAAACAAATAAATGCAAGATATAAACTTCCCATAACTTTCATATTAATGAATTTTTCAATATGTAAAACTTTCTGATAGTTCAATTCAATGTAAATATTAGATATTGTAATTAGAAGAAATTGGCAAAATACTTATTAGCGTTCAAATCTTTGTCAGTTTCTCACCATATCAGTATTGTTTAAATGCTGATGATAAACTAGTTGGCACTTAAAGGGGCTATTATCAACTTTTTAATAGATTTAAAAAAGAACTCACATTATTAGCATGGAAACATATTTCTCATAATTTATACATGTTATATTTTAACATGCTATACCAAATATAAGGCAGGTATATCCGTGTTTTCTGGTATAGAAATAGGGCAAAAGAACAAAAAATAAATTTTCAATCAAACATAAAGTAGTAATATAAATTGTACTAATTGCAGGGAAGAAATTAATGATTATGGCAAAATAGCGAATTTAATATGTGTACTAAACACGCAAACTTATTAGTTACTTATATCTAAGAGAAAAATGACAGCTACTAATAATTAAAACTATCAAAGAAAAATCATTGGTATGGCAAAATTTATCTTACATCCCTTACTGATGTTGTGGATTATCAAGATGGTTCGCTGATGCTACTAGCTCAAAATTAAAAATGGATCACTTTTAGAATAATTGCAGTACTTTTTATTAAGGTTTGATTGCTAACTTATTTATCATACACTTGACATGTTGAATTTCCATATTATCTAAAATTTAAACTAAACGTACTATTCAGCACTAAATTGTTTACTATTTTACAATAAGCGTTATTATAAAGACGAAGTTATAAATTTTATCGATAAATTTATTCACTTGGATCAGAAACATGCGTAAAGTTTTATTCCTTTGACTACGTTAAACAAAAATAAAGAAACACTCTTTTATTCGTGATCGCATTGCTTTCCATATGATCGTTCAAAATGGCAAAAAACAGGTAGAAGCACGCCAAAAACTTCAAGTAAAAGTAGTATCCTTCAAAGACAAAAGAGTTCAAGATAAAAAAAATCTGAAGAGTACTTCAAAAACGCAAAATAAGCCAATAAAGTTCCAGTTTTTGTCGGCCAATGAGACATGTCTTTGGAGTTGTTAACTTTTTTTTTTTTTTTTTTTTTTTTAAATAGGAAACATCAGATGTTTACAATTTTATTCTATTGCGAGATTTAAAATAGAAATAAATATGAAAAGATTTCTTTCGATACATTTTAATATATCCCTTTCGGCTTATAGAATTACTTTTAAGCAAGGATTATAATTTGGCTAAAGTTTTATTTTTTACGAACTTTTGAAAATCAAAGCGGTATATCTTGGGCTAAAAAGGGAAAAGTTTTCCTAAGAGCTCGCGCACACGCACATACACACGTTGCATTAGGCTCGAAATATCGTTATTTGTATATGTTATACCATATTGTTTTTGTGATCTGCACATTTTAATAGCCCCTTAGGAACAAAAAAGTGTTGCTGTTTTTTTTTAAAAAAATGATCTGTTTGTAGTCAGTATATATCTAGAGAGTTCAAATTTAGTATACAAGTTAGTAGTTCCCATGAGATATGGCAAAAAGTATGTGTGCTATTGACAAAGTTTGTTTTTCAGTAATTATCAAAACAACAACTTCTAACAATGAGATTAAAATCATTTTGGTGGTCCCTGTTCAGGGGTTCATCACATCGGCAAATGTGGAATTACAGTAAAAATTCCTTAAAAAATATAAAAAAAAGTAATGAAGTTGAATAATGAAAATTGCCATTCCACAACAGCTAATGATTTTTTTTAACAATGAAATGCTAGTTCATTTAATGCTAGTTCAGCTAGTATGTAGTGTAATTGAAAATAGAGTAATGCATGTTCTGTTCCTCTAGTTAGAAATTCTATTACGGCCAAATTCTGGAGATGAAATTTCTCAGTAGAGTATTTATCATCGAGATCTTTCAGTAGTATTGGAAGTCTATATTCCTTCAATTAAATTGATTACAATCATGTAATCAATATTGAGTGAGCAGAACAACAACAGTGCCTATTTTCCATCCAATTTGTGTTAATTTGAAGCCTTTTCAATTTGTAAAGACACCATCCCTCCCTTTGAAAATTTCATTATTCCCTCCATTAAATAAACCATCAAAAGTTCTCTCCCACATTCACCGTTACGTCTTCCCAGTATCCATCATCTCACTTAAGATGCTAGAATGTCTCACAAAAGGACATGAATTTCCAGAGACACGCACTTTTAAAGGGAAGTCTTCTGTTTTAATTATTCAAACAGAGAACTCTTAAACCTAATTAACTACAATCATGGCTGGGAAACATTAAGTACAAGCCAGTCTCACAAGTCACAGAAGAATCGCCCTGGACTGTGCTATCTAATGAGTCGTAATTGTATTCATTTGCTAGAAGTGGCAGCAGAGTCGCGTTGTAATTAAGTACTCCACAAGAAATGGTGCGTGCGGTTGGACACGTGACTATTTATCACTATTACGGTCACGTGACACTATCCACCCCATCACGTGATACTTCTCACACCCACCCTATCTCGGGCAATCGCCCGAGGAATGGCATTTTTAAATATGGTTTAGTTTTTGTTTTGTCGTCCATTTTTTCCTTAAAAGCACAGAAGTACTACTTTTTATTTATGATTCATTAATGTTTCTTTGCTGTATGTTGGTTCAGCGGTTGTTGGTTTGCAAAAGTAATAAAAACTGGAGTGCGTTTAAATACCTAAATGGGAAATGTGGTAATAAATAATTCAAGGAAAAAATGTGGGAATGGTCCCGGTTTTAATCTAAGGTTCTTTAATCTTTTTTAAGTCGCATTTGTGTATCATGAAATTTAAAATAGGTAAAAAATACTGAAAAAAGTTAAAATGGATTATATCTGCAGTAATGTAAGCTGATAAAAAATAGTAAAAACACGTGTTTACAAATAAATTGAATAAAGACTTATTGTTGTGTCCTTATATAATAACAAGTTAGGAGTCTTTAAAATATCTTTAGAACAACCATTTTACTGAATTCCTATATCATAACTCCAAAACAAAACAACAACCATGGCATAGCGAACAGTGTTGCCAACGGGATTTTAAACTCTAACAAAATATAATTAAAACATATATCCTCGTGACACACTCCCACCTTTGATTTGTCTTAATAAATCAAACACAAAATGTCTTAAACTTTCAGTATCAGTTCAAGCTTCATCAGTTAACATCTTCCAAACTTAAACTAATTGTAGCGAGCTGGTTTTCTCACAGGTCTACCACATTTAGTTTTAATTACGTCAATACATTGTTCAGTATCTCGAATTTCTTTAAAACCAGTTTTATCTTTATGGTTATCAAATTGAATTTTTCCTTTTAAGCTGTTGGCTTTTACATGTTCAAACGTTTCACTTTGAAGAATTTCGCTATTGCAATCCAGTTCTAATGGATACAATCGCTGCACCGGACGAAGCAGTTCCCCGTTACCAGTTTTCACTTTTAGGACTCGAACAGAGTTGTCTTTCCCAGGGAACACTTCCACTACTCGTCCCATTGGCCACTCAAGTCTCTTTTTATCACATCCGATGAGGACCACGTCTCCAACTTGTATTTGTTTGATGTTGGTTTTATTTGCCTTCTGGTGAATTAGCATACTGAGGTACTCTTTCCGAAATCTTTTTCTAAGGCCCTCTCTCAATTTCTGTTGGTATTGGTACCTCTTTGAAAGGTTCACGCTGCCTAAATTGTCTAAGTCAGGCACTCCCACCGTTTGAATGTCTTGAAGGAACATAGCTGGAGTTAGTGGCGTTAAGTCGTCTGGATCTTCAGATAAGTAGTTGAGTGGCCTTGAGTTGATGACTGCTTCCGCATCACATAGAATTGTACTCAACTCTTCAAAATTTATGGGTGATTTTCCCAAAACTCTTTTTAAAATGTTTTTCACCATTTGGACCATACGTTCCCAAAAGCCACCCCACCAGGCGGCTGTAGGAGGGCTAAAAAACCATTGAATTCTTAAAATTGAACTTTCTTGAACTATTTTGTTCCAGTCAAGGGAAGCCATTAGATGGACAGCCCCAACGAAATTTGTTCCATTGTCACTATAAATTTTCGGTGGTCTTCCTCGTCTTGCTATAAATCTTCTTAGTCCGAGTAAGAATCCATCAGTGGAAAGGCTCTGTATCAATTCTAAATGGATTGCCCGATACACGGCGCAGGGAAACAGCAATATCTCAGGTTTTATCACCCTTCTTCAAGTGAAGTGGCCCTGCCAAATCAACCCCTGTCACTTCAAAAACCAATGCATCTCGAACCCTTTCTTCAGGAAGGGGAGCAGGAATGGTTTCTAATTTCTTGGAAGTATATCGCTTACATCGAATGCACCGTTTCAAGATCCTTTGAACAGTCTTCCGATCTCTAAGAATCCAAAATTTTTGTCGAAGATCGGACAAGACAACTTGTGTTTTCACTGTGGCAAGAGATCAGGTGCTTTTCGTAAATTAACTGTTCTACTAGTGGATGATCATAAGGTAAAACTATGGGACATTTGAAGTTTTCTTCATCTTCCCTTCTAAAAATCTTTGTCTTTACTCTTATCAGACCTTCGGAATCATGGAAAGCGTTGAGACTTTTCAATTTGTTCTTGGAAATAATGTCACTAAACCTCTCCTGCTGTACAACTTTCAACATTTTCTGTTCGGCCGAGTGTATTTAATCTACTGATAGCTCTCCTCTTCTTCTACCACTGGTATTTCTACAATTTGTGCTGAATCGAAGAATCCAAGCTACCAATCGTACTATTGTTGAGTATTTTGAAAACCGCTTCAAATACCAACTTGTTTCATGAGTGGAAAGATTTATTGCAGTCAAAGGTCTTTCTCTCTCTCTTGATACCTTATCTTCATCGGTTGTTTCTTCGGAGTCGGGCCATTCTTCCTTTGACCCTTTTGGCCAATGTGGTCCCTCCAACCATTTGGTCTCCTTAAGTGTTTGAACAGAGCATCCTCTTGATGGGAGATCGGCTGGGTTACTGTGCCCAGGTACGTGTTTCCACATTTCTCTGGGAGAGAGTTGAACGATTTCCTTGACCCTGTTGTTCACGAATGTCCCCCAGTTTTCATTGTTCTTGATCTAATGGAGAACGGTTGTGGAATCCGTCCAAAAGAATCTACGGACATCTAATCTCATCGCTCTTTGCATTGAGTGTGCTAGTCGAGCACCGATACAGCATGCCAGCGAGAGCTAAACGAGAGATAGTCGTTCTTCGTAATGGGGCAACTCTTGATTTGGCTTCTAGTAGCTGCACCTTCACACCTTCTTTTCCTTCGATTCTCAAATAAATCACGCAAGCGTAGCTTGACGCACTGGCATCGCAAAAGGTGTGCAAGCTGAAAGATTCTCTGTATCCCAAGGGAATTACACATCGTGATATTCTTATGTCCTTTAATTTATTCAAGTCGGACAACCACCTGATAAATTTCTTCTCTGCCATCTCAGGGAGCCGTTCATCCCATCCTAATTTCCTTCTCCAGGTTTCTTGTAACAACAATTTGGGAACAATAGTCACTGGGCAGGTAAACCCAATGGGATCAAAAACCTTTTGAAGGGATGATAAAACATTTCTTCTGGTGAAAAATTCACAACTACTATTCAATTGATCTGGGTCACAGAAAAGTACGTCCTCATTTCGGTCCCATAGAAGACCAAGAACATGAGATGGCTTTGAATCAGCATCATTTGAAGTACTTTCCCATCCTCTCAGTTCAAACTTCCCAAGTTGCATCAACTCTGTCGCTCCAGTCACGAAACGGGAAAGTTCTTCCTCAGTATCAACTGAGGTGACACAATTGCCCGCGTAGAAACTGTTCTCTAAAACCTCCGCAATGTCATGGTACTCTCGAGGACAGTTTTGTAAAAGGTTGTTGATAACAGCGCCCTGTATAAATGGGCTACAATTCAGTTCAAAAACCAACCTTCTGTGTCTGTACGTCTTCATCTTCCTTTCTTCATAATCACTCCACCAGAAAAATCTCAAAAAATCTCTATTTTCTGGATTTATCGATATCTGTAAGAAGTCTTTCTTAATATCCGAAATTATTCCGATCTTCCTTTCTCTAAACCTCATTAATATTGACGGAATAGTATCCAACACGTTCAACCCCTTGTCTAAACAATCGTTTAGAGAAAATTTATCTTTTTCTTTACTCGCAGCATCAAATACTGGTCTGACTTCAGTTGTTGAATATTCCTTAAAAACTCCTCTGTGAGGAAGATAATGACATCTTCCCTCCTCATCAGGCACTACTTCTATTATTTGTTCCCTTTCCCATTCCTGGAAAACTGACTCATAATCTACATATCTCCCTGAGGAAATTAACTTCGATGTGGTAAAAAGTAGTCTTTTTTCAGCAATTGTCCGATTATCCGGAAGATCAGCATTGTCAGTCCAGGGTAATTTTACCATGTAACGACCATCCGTATCAATTGACAAAGTGTCTTTGAAGAATTTCATTACTTCTTCTCGTGGTACCTTTTCTACAGGATCTTTGATTCCTAAAATTTCCATTTCCCAAAAGTGTTCTATTTTCTCACTATGTATTAGCATGGTGATACTGACAGAAGCATTACTGAGTGATGAATGGTTATAATCACTGGTTGCTTTACCCATAACAACCCAGCCTAAGTGAATTTCACAGGCTATTAATCCACATTGAAGAGGTTCCATTCTCCCGGTGAATAGCTGTCCACAAAAGTCAGCTCCAATTAACAGTTCTATATCAGGTGAACCTTCTCCGTAATCAGCAATCCATATATTTTTCTTACCCAATTCTTCATTCCACGGTCCCTTTTTAAGCCTAGGAATTTTACTACAAATAGATTGCTGATCTAAAACTTGTATGTCCAGAGAAAAATGTCTATTTGAAGATTTGAGAGTGATTTTGTAAATCCCATGATCTTTCACTTGCGTTGTAACGCCGCCAAACAAGGATTGCACTAAATTTCTTCTTGTCGTAGGTTTAAGACCCATTTCTGCTACAGTTCTCTTCAATATGTGAGAATTCTGTGAGCCACTGTCGATAAGAGCACGAACCTGCTTTCTTCGTCCATCAATATTTACAAGGATAGTCTGTAGAAGAACTTCATTACTCTCTTTGGCGACCAACACATTACTTGAATCTATCTTTTCATTACTTGCTACCTCCCTTTTGTTAACTGGCAACTCGAAACACATTATTATGTGATGCCTCTTGGAACATACCTTACATTTGAGCTTTGATTTGCATTCTTTGGCCCTGTGGTTAGCCTTGAAACAAATATAGCAGGCCTTCTTATTGCTTAAGACTTCTTTCTTCTTATCCAAAGACCAGCTTTGTGCAAGGAAGCAATCTCTACTTTCATGAGACTTGTCACAGAACATACAAAACGGATGTCTTTTGGATATATCATTTGAAACCAAAGTGCTGGCGGTGGGAACGACCTCTTCCATGTTTTGCTCCTTTTTAGGTTTCCACCTTTCACGAGCGCCATTTCTGGCCAGCTGTAAACGTTCTTCGCCTTCCACTTCGCGTTTCAAAAATGAAAGTAAATTCTTTAGTTTGTTTCCATAATTACCAGTCGATTCATTATTTTCGCACGACTGTATTGGATTCCGCAGCCAAACTCTTATCAAATCTTCAGGAATGCAGGACTCCACCAAAGGAAACAAAATTGCTTCATATTTCTCACTTGTCAATCCCAAAGATTCCAACGATCTGAGGTGTGACTCTAACTTGTCATACAACTTCGCAATACTCAAATTTCCCCTTTTCTCGGTCGCATTTTTAACAACAAAAGATAATAATTCGCGGACATAGTATTCTATTAATAACTCTTCTCTTCCAAATCTACCTTTCAGAGCGTTGATTGCCTTTTCATAGTTTTCCGCTGTTGGCGGAAAACTTTCTATGACTTCACGAGCACAGCTACCATGTACCACGGACTGCAGCAAGTACTGGAATTTGTCTTCCACTGCCAACTCACTATCGTTATGTATTCGTTGGAACTGACTCCAAAATCCAAGGTAATCTTTCAAATCTCCACCAAAATGTAACAATTCAATCTTTGGAAGACGCATTCTACGCTTTGTGTTTGGCGATGAAGTGACCGAAACCGGCGCTCCAATCGGAACAATATTACTGAAATGGGTTTCCCTTTCAGCTCTCGCCAAATCCATTTTTTGATCATATTCCTCAATCTTATTATATTCCACTTCAAATTCAGGATCTGTTTTTATGTCGTTCAAAATCAATTCGTCATATTCTTTCATTTTATTAAAAACTCTTTCTAAAGTAACCCATTGAACTTTAATACTCTTAGGATCCGGAGTTTGTTTTCCTAATTCTTCGAAAAGACTTCCGACGATTTTTGTAAAAGTCAGTCGTAGAGGTTTCCGTTTTCTAATTAAATTTTCCATTATACTAAAATTTAAATGTTTTTTCCTCTCACTATAAAATATTTCACTAACCTGTGTCAACAACGGATCACGTCCGGGTCACCACAATGTTGTGTCCTTATATAATAACAAGTTAGGAGTCTTTAAAATATCTTTAGAACAACCATTTTACTGAATTCCTATATCATAACTCCAAAACAAAACAACAACCATGGCATAGCGAACAATGTTGCCAACGGGATTTTAAACTCTAACAAAATATAATTAAAACATATATCTTCGTGACACTTATAAAGTAAAATATGAATATTCTTCTTATATTACTATTTTCATTCTCATATATATTTATTTTGATTTTATGTAACTTACTTTGCAACTAAATAAGCTGTATCTCCAATGTGAGTAGTTTAGCAGATCCTCAAACACTGGGTTCTGGTACCATACATGTTTTGTTATACTCTGGGGCTAAGAAACACTGATAATAAAATAACTAATGGCTTTCCAAGAGTAACGATTCAACAAACACTGGAATTCTATAAACCAAACTTCTCGAACATATATTTTTATTTTATAAATTATGTAGCTGTCAAATTTTACATAAAACTATCTTTACATTTAATTCCATAGAACATTCTTCTAAAGAAAACCAGTTATTGAAGATCGTTGCTGAATTGCCCTTTCTTAAAAAGTTTTCGTTTTAGTACACAATTGTATGTAAAATTGCCAAGTATCAGTTTAGTCACCACAAACTTTAGAATATTATATCGCTACCCTATGTAACACACATATCCCACAACTGGACATTCAATCTAATTTAGTTTGAACATCCTTTGTTCCATTATGTGCAGATTGAAATGTTAATGGTTGTCCGGTGAGCGTACTGTCAATTAAAAGCAAGTTCTAGAGGCAGGCACACTGCAAGGGTTAGAGCCTGCTTTGCATGACATATCCTAGCAAGTGCCATTTCGGTTTTGGGACGCCATTTTAAATCGGATGTCACGCTGCAGGTGAATGGATAGTAGCAACGGCGTATCTTCCGCATAGTGCATTGTGAATAATATGTCTACGTAATGTGGATTCGTTGGTGGTAATATGATTTAGACAACTGGTGACTAAAATAATCCGAGGGGCTAAAATAATTTGCTTATTGGATGAAATTGCTTAATATTGCCTTCTTTCAAATGCATTATCAGATTTAGATTTTTTTTTTTTTTTTTAAATTTGCATAATAGTATGTTTTTATTATAGTTTTATGATAATTTTAAATAGTTTAAGTTACTGAATTTTGAGTGCAGTAACTGGTATTAGATGCTGGGAAGTTTTTTTTTTGTTGATAATTGGTAAAAAATGTTTTTAAAATGTTGTAGAAAGATTTATACAAATGATTCTATTTCTGAATGAAAAATATATATTAGAAGAGTATAATATGATCCTTAATTTTAAATGCTACCATAATACTTTTCCTGTTATCTATCAGGTGAAATTTATTTTCAGAAGCAAAGTTAAAACATATAAGTGAGGGTAGATGTTTGCCGTTCTTCTACAAATATACATCTTAATACTTTAAAATGTGTACTGCAAAAACTAATACAAATATATACAAACGAAAGTTTGTCAGCATTTCATGTTACCATTAAAATGTATACTGTCAAACATTCATATAAGTAATCATGAAACTAACTAACAAAAATAAGTGTCAAAATGAGCTGACTGATTTTAAAAAAAGTAATAATAATTAGGTACATTGTGAATGTTTCGCTTCTAAATAAGACATTACATTTAAACATTTTTTTTATTAATTTGAATAAACACACGTTTTGAGCCCCACACCCACATTCCTATAAAAAAAAAAGCAAATTCAAATCAAAACAAGAAAGCACAATCTCTCTAAACATTACAAAACAGAAAACATTTCCCCAGACTCTTACCACCAGTTCACGACCACCCATACATCTAAGAGAAGCTATTTCCTTCCTAGGTTACCCTCTCTATCGCGCGATCTCGATAAAACGTCCTAGAGTGGCCTTTAATGTCAGAACATCCACACTCCAGTACCCTTATCCCTCTTCTTGTTGGGAAAGGGTGACACAACGATTTGGACTTTTTGTCGATAGAGTCGTCGGGATCAAAGTGTCGTTGCTGCGACGTCCTGTCAACGTCGCTATGGCGACTTTCTACTAGGATGCAATCCGCTGGATGAGGTAGCTTGAAAAAGCTTAGGATATATGGGTTGGATGAAGGGAAAATGACATATTTTTTTTTTTTTAATTTTAGAATTGAATTTAGAAAATTTTCAAAAATATTTAATAGCTAAACTGACGATGTTTTTCGGTAAAGAATAAATACATATGCAATGTAATCATAACATCAACTATAAAACAGACTTTTTACTGTAACAATTTTAATTTCTGATCCATTGCATAAGGTAAATTATAAAAATATTCTTACATTAATGTGGTTTAAGAAAAGGCTATTGTATGCGAATCTCTCTTTTAAACTTATATAAGGAAGTTTGATGAAAAAGTGTATGGAGAGTGATAACACTCGCGTATTTGTTTTACTTAATTACACAAAATAATCAACTTATAATGTCGCAAAAGTTAACTCAATACTCAGTTTTTCCTTATAAACTCAAAGGGAATTTAAACTAGTCTTATTTTCACATTGAAAATCAATAATAAAAAACTCATTTATAGATGTTCAGCGTTCATTAATTTAGTCCATCCTCAGATAATTTAAGGATTTTTTTTGGATATTTCCTGTTTTTGATAAAATAAAACCATGTGATACATTAGATAAGTAAATCAAAATTGTAATTTTTATTTATTTCGATTGTGCAACACATCATCTTAATTTTGCTTTGAATACATGTTTTAAGTTTTGTAATGTGTGGAAAGTTGAGCAATTTAACAACATTTTAACCTTAAATTTATATATTATGTGGATCCATGGGTTTTGAGAAAGCCCATGAGATAAAATTTCATTCAATTCCCACGGAATGTAAGGAATTTCCTAATAAATGTTTTTTAAATGTCTTGTTTTTTGATATTACATCAACATTTCAAAACTTCCAGTATATTTTACACAGCATTGGGCGAGATTGGTCAAGATCCATAGCAATGGCCTTCTACAACGACGCACATCGGTAGTGGATAGTGTCGAGCCGATATTGACCAGTGGATTTATGCTACTAGAGATGTTTTATCTCTTTTTAATTTTGTTTTCAATTCTTTAATTAAAAATTATTCAACCTTTTAATGATTTAATAGATCAAATGTCAGTCAACTTTGTTCAGAAGATTTATTTAATATGGAGTTGACCCCGTAGTTGAAATTCCCAGAAACAGCGTAACTTGTAAAGGCGTAAACATCGTAGGAATTTCTCTACGAGAAAATGGCTCTTTTGCAACCTAACCCCAAAACCCATTGGACACGGGCGGTTTAATTCGTAAACCCTGAATTTTCGCTACTAAAACTACTTTCAGTCGCTACAGATGTACCGCAATAGAACACAAATGTGTATATTTTCTTTTTTAGCAGGTTTTGTTTCAAAGAAGTTTTCTAGTTTTGTATTCTTTGGCCTAAATACCAAGTTAGCATATCGATTATGTGGGTATGAATACTTCAGAGCTTTTTATTTTGTGCTTTTTTTTTAATAAAATAAAATGTTCTAAAGTAGTAATATAATAAATATGCTTTTCATGTAAGGAATATATCATAATAAAATAATTATTCATGTAAAAAATATGATTTGAGATGGCAATTATTGTTTTAATAAATATATTTATGACAAATTTGGAGATTGTTACACTGTTAAAAATTTTGGTCCACCTTGCACCAAAAATTGGTTCCCATTTAGCTGCCACCAACATGTGGTGCTTAGTTTCACGATTTAATGGTGCAACCTCGGACCGTAAGCACCATTAAATCGCGAAACTAAGCACCACATGTTGGTGGCAGCTAAATGGGAACCAAATTTTGGTGCATGGTGGACAAATTTTTTTAACAGTGTAGGCATGTGTTGTGAAAATTAATTTATTTATATCACTCAACTTTTAACTCGAAGTTTTAAATTCTTATTTTAAAACAACATTACATATTTTAGGAAAACATTGAAAGTAATTGAATATTTGTTTTTAATTAGAGAAAATATAAAAATAACTGACTGAATGAAAGAAATGATAAAAATGAATTAGTGAATAATGAGACAAACATTAAATTTGGAATTTTAGTTAAACTTCAAGATATTTATTTAATATTTTTTGTTTTTCTGAGCCACTTCATTAACCAGAAATTTGGATACATTATTTCAAATTCTTGAATGATAAATTGTTAACAAGGTTTAAATTTATATTTCAAACTATTAGTTTAGTTATGAGATGCGTTAATAATAGTTCAAATAATATGAATATCTTATAACTTAGTAAACATCTATATTGTTAAAGTATCAGTTTAAATTGAATTGACATTTAACAGAATCTCAATTTCAGAATTAAGTTTATATGTAATAAGATTTTTTTTCCTTTAAAAATGCAATAAATGATAATATATCTCTAAGAATTTAACTTCAACAAGTTTTTTGAAATTAAGTCATAACTTAAGATTTTATATTGAGCAAATTCTCACATCCACTTTCAATAACTTCCATTTAATTTATTAATATACATTCATATTAATTTTAGAAGTTGCATAAATCTTCTTTAAAAATTACCCATCTTTAAAATCATCCCCATTAACTTATTCTAGAATTGCTAATAAATTTACGGCTCATCCACATGCACACTCGTTCATAAATAAGTCTCTCACCTATTTCAAATTTCAGCAAAACTTCCTTTTAAATGAAGCTATTTGTTTTGAACATAATTTAGGAGGTTTAGTTATGATTTGATTTTAAATTAGAACCTTAAACTGGAGTTCGTAAATCGTATCCCTTGACGACGATCCAGCTAATTTTCGGGCGAATTGCCGCGGCTGATATTGAGATTAATTGCCAGTGCATGAAGTGAATACGCCGGATTTGCATTCTAGAAAATTAAGTCGGATATTAATAATTTAGTTTGGATGGAATTTAATGTTAGTGTGTAGATGGCATTTATATTTAGTTTTGAGTATGCAATTTTGGGTAATATCATACTCAAATGCTAAAATAGGAAACGATAATTTTATAAATAAATCAATAAGTACACTACGAAGTGTGAGAAATAATAATTTAAAATAAAATTTTTAAAGTGTATGTGGAATTTATGAGTAGAAAGCACGTTTTCATTCGAAAAGCTCTGCATCCATATAAAAACGTCTTTAACTATTTGCTGTTTTTAAGTAATTGTTTGGTTAAAAGAGTATCGTTTATGGTAATTTCTAAAGATAGTATTTTTTTTGTCAGAATTTGCACGGTTTTTACCCTTTCTCATGCTAAAGTATCTCATAAAATGCTATAAAGCTTAGCATTGCAATAACACTATCCTTTTGTTGAATTCATTAATGTATTATACTCTATTATTAGTCCGAGTAGTTTTGCTGTGATACATTAGATTGATATTGAACAAGAGTTATGCTTAAAATAATGTTGCAAAAATGTTATAATCACTTTCTAAGGGAGGTGTGTGTTGTTGATATGCAGGCTATGAGATACTTCAAAAATATGCTTTCATTGTCTTACTGTAGAAACTTTGTATGGCTGTACAAAATTATTATAATTGATAATTTCAATTCGAAAGTTGATTCAAGTTTTGTTAAGACCTGGTGTTTTTCTCAACTACCCTAAAAATGTAGCAGGTCACGTGGCACAACGAAAATAAAGACTGTGAAAATCATATAACACGAAAACCCTGAAGATATTTTGTAGTAAATTTGCAATAACCTAAAATACATTTAAAACTTGTGTAATATAATGACTAATCTAGATATTATTATTAGCAGTAATATTTTAATTAATTATCATATTTAAAATCCTTTTGAGGACAGGCTTTAATATTAGAAACTAATAATAAAATATAAATATCTTTTTAATTAAAAAGTTACATCAGAAAAAGATTTTTTTTATAATAATTATAATATACTGTCGAATATTGTTTCCTAATGTGGGCAATGTCCAATTCTTCGAATCATGTATGGATTAATGCGTATTATTAAAAAAAAAATACAAGTGATGTTTGTAATTAACTATCCAAATTTTCCTTAAATGCACATATTTAAAAATTGGATCATTCCTAAAAAACCCTATTAATTTTTGATTAATTTGGTGCACATTATTTTAAGATACGTTTCTGAATAAAGATATAAAAAGTGAGAAGAAAGTCTTGCATAAATTAAAAAAATCAAATACCATTTGCAAGAGCTAAAAACATTAATTTAAATTATACCCTTAACGTTTAAATGAAACTTTGAAAAATTGCATAACAGATTCTGTGTCAAGTAGTACTACACAGTAATTGAAGTACAAAAGGAGATCTGGATTACCAACTTTACATACACAGAGCTATAAAAATTGAATTTGACAATGGTATTTCGTAATTATATAAAAAAACACATTTATTTTGCATTTACCATTAAAAAAGCATATATAAATCAGTATAATAGTTTGTACATATATTGTTCTAATCATGCAAAGAGTTTTTATCTCAGTCTTTTTATTTAAGAAATCCCTGTGCATCAAATACTCCTAAACGAAGCAATCTTCCTTTATTATCGATCAACAAAATCGATCAAAATATCTCGAATTACAAGTTTGAAGATATATGAGGTACCTAACCTAACTTCTCAGATCAAGACGGCTAACAATTCATTTCGCCTTTGGCTTCACCCGACACGTTCCACAGAAGAAAACTCATAATTAGATGAAGGTATAAATTCCAATATCATCCACAACAATCCAAAAGCCAACCGATTCCCATCCGCGGGAATCAGAAACTGTTTTGCTTCATAACACCGCGAAATTTGCCCGAAACGTGGCAACCAACACGCATTATGGAAGGCTTATTGCCACAACCCCACAATGAAATCGATTGACAATTCCTTTTATCCCGCACTATCCTCAATACTTCCATTGAACCAAACCTCCACCTCCAGCTTTCTTGAACATTCCATACCCTCCCACCCACTAATTGAATTTTCCTCGTGGATCTGATTGACACCACGAAAAATTATCGTGTGTTGCTGGATGCTTTTTAACTGCTTTTTTTCTTTTCTTCTATCGGTTGGTGTTTGTGGCTCGGGGCTTTAATTTGGAGGGGTGAGTGGAACAAAAGTCTGATGTTTCTTTTCGACGTCGACCAATCATTCCTCTTGACGGGAAATGTTGTTGCGACCCCATCCTACCCCCTCCAGTCCTATCCTGGGTTCACAACACCACTTTTATCTTTGACGTCTTCGAGCCTTCGAGGTTCTATTGTTGTGTAAACTATTTTTATCATTTCAGTAATTGAGATGTTGTTTAAGAATTATGGATACATTCTTTTAAGATATTTATTGTTGTATTGAAGCAGCAAATATTAGTGTTGCCTGAAAGGATTCATATTTGTTTCATATTTTGATAATGTAGTAAAACAAAATGTGTAATTTAATTTAAATTTCTATAAGATGAAGAATGGTACTTTCGTATTACCTCGTCGACCTTTTTCAACAAAACCGAAACTATTGCTAAACGGCAGCTTTAGTCCTAATAATGGTTAACAATGACATGACATTTCAATACACTGTGCAAAATTTGCTGATCGCAATCCTCCATTTTTGCTTTGGTAAATATGCGTATTAATTGTTCGTATTATATAGTTGGTTGGTTATATTTCATTCTTTGTTTTATTAATTGCATTACAAAAAGTTTATTATTTTACTATACTATATTTGTATTTTATTATTATTTGTTTCAATACTAAATAAAGTTTGGGTATTTTGGCCACCGAAATAATTGGCTCAAGTTTTCGGTACTTTCACCAACATTGGCGGGTTGATGAGATAATACTTAAGAACTGAAATAATATCATAAAAAAGTCAAATAACTTCAAATGATTGTGTTTAACTGATACACTGCAATCAAGTGAGAGTATTTTCTGAAAAGGCTATGTCTGTCCATCTGTCCAATATCAACATTCCTAGAGAAACATGCAAGAGCTAGCGGTTGACACGTTGTGAATTAAATTTTTTTTTTTCAATTAATTAAATAAAAATTTATATAAAATTTTTATTAAAATTTTGATTTTTTTTAATTGTAACTTTTAAATAAAATTATATATAAACAAATAAAATAGTGCCTTTTAAGTTGGGGGAAAAAAATAGTCACAAGAGTTTATTTAATAATTTGAAATAAAGAACTATAGATGGCAGAAAACAAGAGCAGGAAGAATAATCTCAGTGAAATTAGCAAATTTAAGAAGTATTTTTACCTTTTTATTTATTACAAGGTTAAAAGAAAATACGTTGTGCTAGACATTGTAGGATTGTTTTAATTTTTTTTAAAAATTTTTCTATGGTTACAAGGTAATAAATAAATGGATGGCCAAGGCAGCTGTAAGTTTGGATTACCCTGTAAAAATTAATTTTGATTTTTTATGAAGTGTAGGGAAACATTAATAGAATAAAAATATAGTGGTCTATCGGGAAAAATTGGCCTAGCTGTTTGAAAATCTTCTTCGGTTTACAATAAACTGCAGTAGACTATTTTATAAAACACAAATTAAATTATATAGCACCATTGAAAATTGACTCATTTTAGATTTGTAGTCAATTGCTCTAAATGAAAGGTATAGCGGACTTTAAAGTTACATTGAAAATATTTACACAATTCTCAAAAAACATGTTTCGTGTGCTAACAAATGCTTAATTGCTTCCATTTTCATAAAAGTTTGACTGAATAAATTTTAATGAAGGTTATGTATGGTTTTAATTGAAAATGCAGAATAATCAAATTTCAATGTAATTGGGCACACATAAATAATTGTTTATTCGCAATTGTTTAAACATTTTAATTCATGAAAAACAATTAATATTCTAAAAATATTTTCAAATAAATTTTTGTAACTAAATATGCGTTCTACTTAAAATAATTTGTACGAGGAATGGTGTTCGCTTATTGTGCACTATGTTATAAATTAACTTTTTTAAATCATATCAATAATATTTTAAATTTCATTTGTTTTTGAATATTTTCTAAAAGTTATAGTAAATAAACATATGCATTTAATGCTTAATTTATTTAAAAATAGAAAATTAAACAAAAGCAATTTATAAAAGTATTATAAAAATATTATAAAAGTATTATAAAAATATTATAAAAGTATTATAAAAATATTATAAAAGTATTATAAAAATATTATAAAAGTAGAAAATCAAAATTGATTTTTCTAAAAATAAGTCATTGATAAATTTTTTTTAAACTATCGTGGTATTTTATTACACAGTTGAAACTCAATTAGGATTTGAATTCGATCCATTACAATTTATTTCAATATTAAATTCCACATCATTGGAAATCACATCTGTTAAATATAACATCATATTAATACCTTCAATAGAAAATAATGAAGACTGTGCGTGCAGTCTATATCTAAATCAATTAGATATCCACTACATCCAATCAAATTCCCAATCGTAATCAAAGTTGGAAATCCAGCCACTCCACCCAATATTACCTTACGCTTGCCCTGAGTGTAGAGGTTGCAGGCGACATTCAGGGGGTCACCAAACGATACATCTGGCGGTCACGGTCAAGTTGGAACGTCCCCACCTGCGATAGTGCGTCACGTTAGTCATGTTAATTCTGACCCACTACACTTATTTAGGGTTGAATCTGTTGGGATAGGGAGTGAAATAATGAAATAATTAAAACCCTAGTCAAGCTATCACAGCTTCGTTGGTAGTGGATTCTTATCGGTCCTATGACATATATCTGATGAATAAATTAAGATATACAATGACTCATGTATGAAATTCGTGTCTGAATATCACGGATATTTCTGATGGAATGACAAGTGGGTTTTAAATTTTAATGAGTGTTATACATTAATTAGTCACAGAAAATTTAAAATATTCATAGTTATATATATTTTCTCCGTTTAAATTTTAAAAATGCTTATATTCCCGGTAAAAGTCGTTGTTTTACGAGAGCTGAGGAGTTTCCAGTGTACTTTAATGTGAGGAGTTTTCAATGTATTTTAATGAATAGCGTTAATAAATACTTTGGTTTCGTATGTCTTGTACTAAAAGCGACATTAATATAATATAATTGTTGAGCATTAGAGAAAGTCTTACGGATTGCCTAACAAAATCGGTGTTAAATAATAAATGTAATTGAAACATTAGTTTGAATTGTTTTCTAAATTAAAAAAATTGGTTAATATTGTTTATTTATTTTGTTACAAATTTTTTTTGTCTGTCTGCAAAGAGAACACTTTTAATTTGTAATTCTCATATTAAAATAAGTTAAAATTAATAAGAGTTTACTTAAGCAAATTTACATGTTGATTATTAGCAACTACACCAATATTTTTACACAACCGATTTGGATTCCTCTCACAACATTAAAAAACAAAGAATTATCACTATTTTGAAGTAATTATTAATTCGGCGCTTTGAATTTAAGTACAAAATTAAGTACTTCGAATAGTGTTTTATGTTTTTGATTGGAATACCGATAAAGGAAGCTGGTTGTATCTTAAACAAGATTTTGATTAGTTCTATCGTATTTAAAAACTCTTTGCAATTTGTTTTAAATTTACACATCATGTTTGGTGAACGTTCCATTTCCTATAAACAAACGCGGTTAAAACTTCACAAAAAATGAGCGATAGCTTTTTAAACTATATAGGACAAAGATTCACCTACATGAGAAGAATATATAATTAACGAACCATTTACAGAAAAATTTATTTCAATTCTAAAACAACAAGTTCCAGTAGATGTAAATAGAAAAAAAGTTTTTTAATGAATACTAATGTTTATATATCATTAATAGCGATTGGCTTCTAAATAGGATGCAATCTATGCATACTTATTACGCATTGTAATTTTTCTCACATTTCTTCAAAAATGTATGCTTTTTTACTTTTTTAAACCAAGTATGTAATAGGGGTATTAGTTTTTAAGACAAATTATATTTTTATTTTACAAATAGATGTATAAGATTTTGAGTATCTGATTTCTAAATTTAATATTTAGAAAGTTTTATTTTATTATTATTTATATATTTATATATTAATATTAACTTCGTTGAGACTACTATTATTGTACAAATGGTAGAATTAAGCGATTTTTTGTCAATTTACACACAAAAAATATTAATCTTTTTTAAAAAAGGAATAAGATAGTAATATTTTAAAGTATAAAATATAGTAATATATTTGATTAATAAAAGCATTGAATTGTGTTTCCTGACATCACAGAAGATTTCTGTTTCACGACCTTTAAGAAATCTCAATGTACCTAGTTCCCTCTAAACTTCAACAGATGTTTTTAAATGAGCCGGATCCCATTTTAAGTTCCCAGCAACATTAGCACGCTCCTTATTTTTTTTTTTCTTTAAGAATATTCTCATGTGAGGAAGCAGAAATTCAGCGACAAAACTCAAATCAGAACGGAAGCTACAATTTGTGATTAGGTGTTGCTAAAGGCCATGTTTAAACCCACATATCATTTAAGTACTTAATATTATTTTATTTTATTCTGTTTTGAAAATAACCTATCATTCATTTCACTGACTGAAGAAAAATTAGATCGTAGAGTCATGTTTTGCTTTGATGACTAAGAAACTTGTTTATTCTTAGTTATCAAAGCATTATTCTTTTCACAAATTGCTAATTATTAGTTTGTAATGAATATTGCTTTAATAATTTTTTGAACTCGTAATTTTGAATGAGATTAGGTTGCTTTTCAAATATCCATTAATCTTATAGTTTAGAAAAAATAACTCCTAGCTAAAAAAAGTATTAATGACTTAAAAAATAATTATTTACTTTTGTTGTTTAATTTTATCGCGGCATTTTATTATAGGGGGATATAATTTTTAAAATTAACAAATAAGGTATAAAAAGCTAACAAAAATTTTCTTCAAACTAATTAAAAATGTCTGAAGGCAATTCAATTAGTTTAGAATATATATTGCAATAAAATTGAACTGTTAAGTTAAATATTGTAAACTTACAAAGTGGAATAGAAATTTAAATCACTGTCATTTTAAATTTTGTAACATATTTAAAAAAAATGCTTTTTTTACTTTGCTATGTATATAATTACTATAACAGTTACCCGTACGTCTGATTGACTCACTGACTCTCTCTGTAACGCTGTAGGTTAAATTTTAACCGATCATTGTTGAAAATATTTCCCGTTGTCAAAATTGCTTTAATCAGAAAAAATAAAAGATATTTAGACATGAATACATAAATCCACGTTCATTTTTAAAAAATAAATTTTGAAACATACTTTGAAGCACATTTTGTTGTTAGGGATGTTTTTATAATTTAAAATGAGATGCAAAACCTAAGCATACGCTGCCAACAAAATCGACGCTTAGTTAATGAATTGGAAGATAATCGATTCGATAGTAACTTTCAAATCTATTATAGCGCCGATCTTGTTGTCACTGAAGATACAAATATTACACTCAATTTCCTATATATATATATATATATATATATATATATATATATATATATATATATATATATATATATATATATATATATATATATATATATATATATATATATATATATATATATATATATATATATATATATATATATATATATATATATATATATATATATATATATATATATATATATATATATATATAATTAAAATGCTTGTTATATTCCTCATTTTTCAAAAAGCACCTTGGGCTTCTTACAATTTTCTAGTTTTAAATAGTAATCAAATATTATTTTGGATATCAAAAATACCACTTTTGCTTGTAACAGAACCAGAAATGAATTGAAAGTCTTCAACAAAATTGATTAAAAGTACAATGAAAGATGAGATGAAGCTAATAATATTGAAACCACAAGAATAAAAGTTAAAATTTCTTCTACCGGTCGTAAGAAATACAACAAAATTAATAGTCTGTGGATTTTTGTAATTCATTTATTTCAAATCATGCTACTTTCCCTTATCAAAAGAATTCAGAATATTGAGTAATAAAAATAAATCTCCGAAATTGGATACCACTCTTAAAACAGTCTCTTATCTCCAGAACAAAAAATAGTTTTCTTATATATTACCGCCAGGCTGAAATGAAAATAGGAATGAAAGATGAAACAAAATATCACATTCAGTTTTCATTTCGTTCAAATTTGGAATTCTTCCTACTATCCACATTACCCTGTTTCCCCATTTTACTTTCTCTTTTTCTTTTTTCCGAAATGTCAAACTTTACTTTCTGATTCATTTCCTTTGCTGGAGATGCCATTAAAAGTACATTTTATTTCATAAGATCTCATAATCGCATGATGAAGACAATGACGTCACGAGGTTGACAGGAATATCTGTGACAGTTGTTTTGGATGGTAAAAGAAATATTATTGCTTCTTTCCCAAGCGACAGAAATTGATTCTTGAGAAATCGCTCTGTTCGTATATTATATCGTCTCCGCCCGTTTCTCTGTGCTTTATTGCTTGATATTCGGAGCTACTTTAGAAATATTCAGATATTAATGTGTCTGCAAATGGAGAGAACAAATATTTTTGCAATTGGGTTTGTGCGAAGTTTTGACATTGACTGAGAAATATGAGTGGAACAGTGGGATAAAAAAAAAATATTTTTATTGTGTTTTTAGGTGAACGCATTTATTGTAATATTATTAAGTCGATTAAATTTGTAAAAGAAGAAATATTGAATGAGAACCTTATAGATAAATATGTGCAAATATATGTATTTATTGTATCAAAATATTAAGATTTTATTTATTGCTGTTCTGAAGATAAATATTATTTGAAACTATATCAGTAACATGAAGTACAAAACGTATTTTCATTACATTTCTATATTCAATCATGTATCAATATAACCTTTTGTATACTAAATCATTTTATTTATTTACCAATATCCTGTTAACTCCTAAGCATGCATATTTAAAAATCATCACAATAAAATATTCAAAAAATTAACTCTACCATTTTCAATAAAAAGCAGTTTTTATAAGCTCTAATAATATGTACTAGACTTTGGCCAACGTATGGTGCTTGTACCTCCCTTTTGACTGCACAGTGCTGCAGATACTTAGTGTTGGTTAGGCATTTGGGAATGAATGAACACGTGATTGTTTAAAATGTTTGAATACTTGCTACTTATTACACACCGGTATCTTACACATTGGTTATATTACGGTATATATTTTGCAACTAAGGTATATATTTTGCCATTCCAATATTTTTAAATTTTTGATTACGACAGAAGTATATTTAAAAGCTTATTGAAATGCAATAAAAAATAAAAAAATAAATATGTTTACTTTTTAGTATAATTTGATAAAATGATGATTATAGAAAAGTGTTTATGCATAAAATATTAGGTACAATATATTTGTCAAGTGCTATCGTATTAGCGCAATATTATCAAAAATCTCTCCCAATCAAAGAAACGAAGCTTTATTTTCATACTTTTTGTTGTTGGTTAGTAAAGGCTGGTTAGACTGGTAAAAATGTTCACTTATTCATAACTGATACTTCTTGATTTAGTTCTGACATTGTTTGATTATTTGATTATGATTTTGTTAAATTAAATACACAACATAAAATCTGTTATAAAAGTTTATTTTGTTTTATGTTCATAAAATGTCTTTTTTTTTTTTTGCAACGCATTGGACAATTGTTAAAATCTATGTATCAAATGTAGAAAAATGGAAAAGTATTGACTTTTGAAAATGATATTAGTTTTAAAGAAATATTGAAGAGCGTTATTATTCAATAGTATTCTTTTCACATGTATTGCATAGTATTATAATATATTGTTTATTTTAAACAATTATGACAGTAACTATGTTAAGTTCATGTTTTTATAGGGTATCACTAGAAATTAATGTATTGATTGTATTAGAAAACATAAAAATTCAATCATGTGAATAATATAATTTTGATTTATTGATAATATTAAAGATAAAAATACTTTGTATTGATACATTTTATTTTCGTTTTTTAATAGTTGTCAATTAAATTAATCTAACTATGTTACATCAGAAAAGTATTTTTAATATTATTAACGTATATGGTTTTATAAAATTGAGTTATTTATGCATTAATCCAGTATCAGACTTAATAAAATTACTCGTTATACAATTCAAAAGTTATATTTTTCAAATAAAAAAAAATTGAAAAAATAGATAATATGCAATTTATGTGATTCCAAATATTGATCTTTAAAAGTTAAATATAAAATAAAAAAACCCATATTTCTTAAAACTAAATTACTTTAAAAATATAGTTTGTAGCAGTGACTCACAACGTTTAACTAATTTCAAGGATATTGCCTTCATCTAATAACTGATTTTTAAGAACGGGCTGATTGTTTTGCATTTTTAATATTTTTTTTATTTATTTTTTTATTTTTTTAAATTTCTTTTTTTAAACAAACTATTTTCAAATAATTTTGTATCATTTCAATAAAAAATCTTTTTCAGGATTTTTAAAAGTGGAACAGGTTTTTTAAATATCAGCTTCAATAAAAAATTTTATAATCAATAGCATTTGAAAAAAATATTTGAAGTAATCAAATTATTTATCAAATTATTTTTAATTAAACCACTAAGTTTCGTATTTGTGGCAAAGTATCCTCGCTTCCCAATTCGAACAAAACTAAATACCCCTGTTCCACATTAGCAATTGATTTACGGCAAGCCTCCTTGCCTTCTCATGTTGACTTTGGAAAAGGAATCAAGCTCATTCTCTACTTCCTAAATAGTAAGTAAACCATCCTCTGTGTATCGATTCCTAATTTTCTGAAGCACAACTTTCATCGCCATCGAATACAGCATCGAGCATCCCATACATGTTCAGCCATAAGCTCTCGCATGCTTTCTCATTCTTTCGCTTTCTATCATCAGCTAGTAATTACGCTGAGATAATAGCATGTGCCAGCAGCTCTCACATTGATGGATTCAAACAGCAAGATTGATGACGTGATGATGATTATGTACAGGGATTTTTTTTTTCTCCATCCACCTAATCGGTTGAACGTAGCTAGTAGGATCTTCCTTCATTGTTTTGAACACTACCAAAAAATCTCTTCATGGTTTTCCATTGATAAAAAGAGTTTTTTTAACGGACAAACGAGAAGGGCATATGAGGATATGTTTAAAACCGTTCACAAAAGAGGTATCTGCGAGCGAGACTTTTTATTATCTTTGGTGTTTGTTTATATGCGTTCTGGCATTAATTTTTTATGCTTGTATTACAAGATTGATCGATTTGTTTTTTAGGTTGGGCTTTGGGATTTAATATCAGTCAACGTTCGTCGAACACTTGTTCTGTGTTCGATTTTTATGTGGTTTTGGCTCTTGTGGGAGAATTTAAATAAAGAGGAAAAAAAGGGGTGGAACTAATGGGATTTCGATAATGTAAAATATTTTGAAAAGCAAAATCTGCTAATATTCGATCTTTTAGTACATCGTAAAACAGTGTGATATTATGGCTGTGAAATAAAAACGTTCTTTATTTATTGATTCGATTATTAATTTTGTATTTGTAAGTTTTAGTACTAAGTTTGAAACGCAGAGAAGAATTTGATTATTAAAACTTTAAAAAATTATATTTTGTTAAGAAAGAAAAGGACAATATAAATTTCGTAGTCGCTCTAAAAATAGTTGTTTGAAAAGAAATTGATATTTTTCTGTCACTCTAATCCTGTTTATCATAATGGACGTATTGAATAGAAGTTGACTTCTTACTAGAAACATACATTCATAACGATAATTATATGTATAATGTTGATTGTCATTATCAGGTGTAACGGGAATTTGTACTTAATGAAGAATATAATGTGCCGTTATTTAAAAAAATAAATATTTAAAAAGACGTAGATAGTAATTATAACCAATTAAATGAGTACTCGTGAAATTTTAATACGTATATTTACTGATTGCGTAATTCATAGTTGCTCAGTTTTTTTCAATTACAGTATTTTCTAGATTATTGAATGCTCAAAAGTAATATAAAAATAGTACAAAAACCAAAAATTTCCAATGCAATCACCAAAACCTTTGTCGTCGTTCCCCAAAGACGACTTAGTTTCTTATCGCAAAATAATCGGTCCCCATACAGTAGAGACACAATTTCAAATTAATCTCTTCTCAAATAAAAATTAACTCATATAAATTAATATCCCAATTTATAGCATAAAATATCAATAAGCAACAAAAAAGTAATTTCAAAACTTTCGAACAGAAATTCACGTGACTATATCTGTTGTTTGAAGGTAAAAAGCAATCGATAAATATAATTTAAGCAAAGTCGGAAACCAAAATTATTTAAAAGTGAAAAATTGTAAGCATTTCCAAGCAACCTCAGCACAAATACATTAACGTTTTGGCCCATGCTTACTTAATGTATATTCTCAATAGTTTCTGAAATTATCATTGAAAACTAAAGTCATATTATCTTAGATAACTAAGAAACGATAATCTAATAAACAAACGCATTTATATTTTGTTTGATTTCTTTTTCTGTTTTCTTCAAATTAATAGATCTAGAAAAAGAAAATTTTGCTATATGCCCATGTACAAATAAATCACATTCACTGAATCTCAAGTATAGGGTAGCAGAACACTAGAACATTATCGAATAAATACGATAAAAATATATTTCATACTCAAAATGAATATCGATATTGAAAATAAATAAATATTGATAAAGAAATAAAAAACCTTTCAAAAAGATTATTTCACATTGTTTATATCAGGTACATCAACAGCAACCATATTTAATATAAAAAAAACTAGTATCAACTCTTTCTATAAATGCATAGGACTTAATGTAAAGAAATAAAAATGCTTAGGAGTAAAAATATCACAAAAAATACATCAAGTACCTTGGAAGTGGAAGAAAGTATTAACACTAAAAACAATATCCCACCTCCGAGACAAAATTAAGTTTTTCACGCGACTACTAAACCCCAGTAAGATCTGAATATGCGATACAAGCTGAAGGTAGCTAGAGATCTGAGATACAAGGAAAAGCACTTTAGAATCTGTAGATTCTCGCCCCCTTCTCTTCTTGATTGGAAGCATAGGGGCATAGGAAATAAAAGTAATAAAATATTATTCCGGACCATATTTCATACCTCATTTCAGTTTCCTCGGTGATTTATTGTTTGCACGTAAAATTGAAACTTCTACTTTTTGATATGAGGGACGTGGGATAAACACATTTTTATTTTCGCTTACTTTTCTTATTCAGGGGCATATTTATTTTCTCTTGAAGAATTTATGATTCCTGGGAATGCAAGTTGGCAGGTATTAGTTTGAAAGACTAACTGGGGTTTCTTTGGTAATAAAGCAGATTTTTATCTTGATTGGTTTTTCTGTTCTACGACAGCTTCCGTCTTCAATCAATTGGAGATCAGGAACTTATGTTGGAGTTTTATTTTATGACATTTATGACTTATGTCGTTATTTATCGTTTTATCGAATCTGTTGATAACTTAAATAGACTGAGTAAATTTCTACAAAAAAGCAATAAGTTCTATTTAAAGACTGACAAATATTTATAACTTTAAAGAGACATTTTTATGATAGGTTTTCCTCTTTACATGACTCCAGTAACTTGGAATACTTCTTTTGGGTGCATTTTATTTATCTTTAAAAAAAAATTGCAAAAAAAAGATGTATATTTATTGTAATATATTTATTATTTAATTTTCTACACATAGTTTATAACTAAATATTACTTATTCCTAAATGTACATATTTAAACATATTTAGCAGTATTAATCTAGCAGTCACTCCTTTAACTAAGCAAAAAATTATGACGAAATCTGTCGATCCGTTTTTTCAACTAGCTGAAAATCTTATTCAGGTTTTAAATATGTAGTTTTTATGTTTTGCATTTTACATTACACATATCAATTTTGTAAAATTTTTTTTATAGTTGATAAAGATTATATAAATCATAATCAGTGCTGAGCCTTATTTAGATTTGTGTTTGGGTTCGGAAAAAGGTACCAAAAGCTATTTTTTTCTTTTGATATATGTTGAGGCATAGCAGTTTCCTTTTTACAGATATAGTATTGAAATTGGAATGGTCTGGAAAATTTACTGTACACTAATACTGTCTCTGAAGTATCAAAACTATTCAAATACATTTCAATTCTTTTCATTATACAAATTCTTTAAGAAATAGTTGCTCTTAAATTTAAATTAATGCAGCAAAAAAAGAATATTAATCCTTTCTGTTAAAAGTTAAAAGACTCACCTAAAGCAAGTGATCTTAGTGAAAATGTCACATTTGATCGTTTGCAAATTTGGTGGTGGATCAATGTTTTGAGAACATTTTTATTTTACTTTACTCTACATTTGAAAGCTCCGATTTGCAGCAGTAATTGTGTATGATAATGATAGTTTGCTTACAGAATCAACCAATAAAATTATTAACTAAGTAATCAATGCTTAAATTTCCTGCTAATATTTTTGAAAGGTTACAGGGTATAAGGATTCAACGTCGAGTTTTTGTTGAAACTTAGATTTGAAGGACATCTAGTAGTTGTTTGTAGTTTCCGAACCACTTTGGTTTTCAGAGAGAAGTCATTCGTTTTATACATAAACTATTCTTTAATTGATAATACTTATTTTTCATTTCCTGTCCTCTTCATTTGTTAAACAAAGGTCATTTTATGAAATTTATTTTTAAGAAAGTTGAATTTCCAACAAGAACTGTTATTTAAGTGTTGATGTGCAAGTTTGGTGTTTTAAATATTCGAAAACTGATATGAGTAAATAAGCATTTATATTTAATAAAAAAGTTTATCAAACATAAATTTGATTTGGAATGTTCCTAATATGAAAACTTTAAATAGTTAAACAACCAGCAAATACCCAGGAGTTTCATTATAGAAAATTATGCAAGTATAACATTCTTTGATATTTAACAATTACCACTAAACTCAGATCTTGACTCAGTCTTAACGATTATGTCTCTTTCATAGCACATTTTAAATCTTTTTCGAATGTAGTTTTGTCACGCCCTCTGTTACTGAGACAACGTTGTGTCATGAAATATGGCTGCTTTCAGTTAATGTCATTACTATCATTAGCCGCATCCTGCCAAATATTTAGAAGCAGGTTAGAAAACACGTTTCAGCAATCAATTATTCTCTGTTAAGATGAAATAGTGTGTCTTGAAATATGATTCAACTGATAATAAAGTAGTTCTTTCTATAGATGTATCTTAATTATTAGATTTAAAACATTACTTTTTTAGTTAAACTGACATCTTTATCTTCATATTTTCAGATCAATTAATATTATTATATATTTTTTTTGGTATAAAATAATATATTTAGTATCAGATAACATACAAAATAAATTTTATTGCCACAATAATTAAGTTTCGTTGACAGATTTTGTTTGTTTTTAATTGGGCTGCGTATTTTAGTAATTTTTAGTAAACTTTTAAGAATTTGTATTGCACTAACACTCCCTTTTCAAATTTTATGAATGTGAAAATTTGAATTAAATAACAATAATGAATAAATTAGCAAATTATTTAAAGCAATGCTATGAATGTGGTTTTAATAAGTAAAAAACATTGAATATTTTTTTTTAACAAAATAAATGTCTTAAAGTTATTAAATTATTAGTTACTGTATTTTAAAATTATAATTGTAATTGTTGTTAAATTATATGCGATCAATTTCCAGTCAGCAATAAGATTTTCAAGAAAATTCCCTATAATTCTCAAATTTGTCTACGTTTTAAAAAGTCTGGAACTTGGAACAATACTAGGTATTATAGCGTTACGAATACAAATGCGTTTTTTACACCAAATACATAAAAAAGCCCAGTGGTTCAGTGGTAGCCCATTGCGCTTCAACACCACAGTTTTCCGGTTCGACCCCAGGACTGGGCAAGGTAGACTCAGCCTTTCATCGATTGATTAATTGAGTACCAAGCATGCTTGTGCAACACCCCGGAGCTCACGGTCAAGTAAGCTGGTTTGGGCACAGCAGGCCAAGGCCCCCCAAGGCTGTTGCGTCACTGAGTTTAGTTTAGTGTTTACATAAAAAAGTGTTTTTTATTTACATGGTTAAATTCTTTACTTTTTCCCAACTATACTAAAATTTTCTTCGAAATACAAGCCATTAAAAAAATTTCTGTGTAATTTTTGTATAAAATAAACAACAAGAATATTACTTGAGACATAATTTTCAAACACGATATTAACCTGATACAAACAATGCGTATTCGTAGATAACTATTTAATATAAAGAAACTTCAAACACTTAAATCATACATTTGTTCATTATTTCTAATCTTATTTCAAACAATTCATTAAAAATATATCTAATAATTTTAAAATTAAATCAACAAATTACAATTGGATTTATTACTAAAAGTCTGAAAGCACAATTCTTCAGTCATACAATGATAATTTCACATGACCAACATCATGACCAACATTCAGTGTAACTACCTTAAGGAATGGATTTTAGAAAGGTGGATTATATATTAATTGTGAATGTAGGTAAGAAAAGTATTTAATTGCCCCCCTTTGCATAATACCCTCCAGTACCTTGAAGTTTCGTGCCAGCCCAATGCCCGGCCTTTGGCCCGACGCGTGCCCGGAAATGGGCTAGAGAGGAAGTCACGGTCGCAGTTAGGACAGACGTGGAGAATGACTGATTTTCTTGGAATTGGATTTGTGGCAGGGTTTCGCTTTTCGACCATTGCTGGAGTCGAATGGATAATTGCTTGTGGAGGTTGTTGGTCTTCGTGTATTTAGTTTTGTGGTACACTGTTTTAAAGTGGGAAACACAGTTGCACAAAGTTAGCAAGGTAATTTTCACGTAGCGATAGACAGAAACTGTTAAATTTCTTTTAAGTTATTTATAGTCTTCAGTTGATAAAGCACTGATTCAAGAGGAAGGATTAATTGGAATTGGATATCTAGTAATGTTTTGTAGATGAAGTAAATAGATTTCAATTTTTTTTGCAGGGTCTGTATGTTTTTGATAATTGTTGTGCAATGGGATAATTTTTTGGAAGCAGGATTTAAATGTGTTCCTTAGGAAATTTTCAAGTGTGAAATTTTACGTCGGTTTGAAGTGGGAATGAAAATAAAGTTGGATGGGTATAAATTTGACCAACAAATTTAACTTAAGTGCCTGGTCGTTCTATGTGACACAGTAAAATTAGGAATGAAATTTAAGTTTTTTAAAAAAAGAGTGGATCCCCCAACAAAAACTTTTTGTATAAAGAAATAACTTTTCTGCACGCATGCTAGAAACTAGCTATTGCGTTGATTTTTTTTATCTCGTAACGCAAATTGAAGTTATCGCGAAGATCGTAAAAAATATCTGGCCACGTTCTATGAATTTCTGAATTTCGATCGGCAGTTTCCATTCAGCAGTCAACCATTTTGTACTAATTATGATTCTTTAATTATTTATGCTTGTTATTATTATTTATTAAAATTTCAGTAATAAATGTTACGGCTAGAGAAGAATTTTTTTACGCTACAATTTAATGACTAACAGTCGAAATTTCGCTGGTAGAACATACAGAAAATCCTTTTAATATCTCGAAATCTATAGGTTGGTTGTTTTCAGATTATCTGGCTCGGTCAGCAACACGAGGGCTATAATGCGCCGAACATTCGTCATTAGACAAGCCAACATACATTTACAAACACCCATGCCTAACACGGGTATCGAACCCGCAACCTCGCGGTTTAGAAGCTAACACGCTAACCACTATACCGTTTGGTCGGCACGAGGTGAATAGGATTTCCTATCCAACCTCTTTTCACACTCAGTTAAATTGCAACAGAATAAGTTCAGTTATCAAGCATGAATAATTTAAGAACATTTAGTGGCAAAGTCCTCTGTAAACACTTAGTCAATATGCGACAACAAAAACTGTCAATTTAAGGTTGTGTTTTAATCTTAATTTAACCTGGATAACCTCGCAAAAAATGTGCTGAAAAATTTGCCTCCGGTTATTCATGTTTTTATCTAATGTCTAAATTTTAAATCAAAATGTGAATTTTTTAAAGATTTAAAGAAGCACAAGAAGACCTCCAAATTGGTATATGATATTTGTCTGTAGAAGTTAGAGTTTAGGCTTAGTGAATTGCCAATCGACTTTCAGTTGTTATGTTCAGTACTATAGGATGTAACATCCAGAGTTCGACAAAATGCGTGAAATTTGCGTGAACACGCATTTGAAATAAATTTCACCTCCATAGAATTAACCTCATGCGTGAATTCCTGCATCGGCACATCATGGTTAAATTTTTAAAAATAATCCTCCATTTTATAAAATCAGCGATCATCCAAGCCATTTTTCGAAAGGTGGCACTACCTCCCTGTCCTTTTCCTTCAAAATACCGCCCATTTTTGAAAAGATGCAAAATATTTCGTATATTTTTCAACGGAATCCAATATACAGATCACCCACTTCGAAACAGTAGGTTACGCATGCGCATTCATGTTCAAACGTGCCTCGTACAGACCAGTGACTGAGTGGATTGTAGTCATTGAATGGCTGCTTATACCCCGTGCATCATTAGTTAGTAGATTGAAGGGGAGTGTCGCACAATTTCCAAATGAAATTTCGAAACGTTCCTTAATTAAGTGTATTTCGCCGGCCTTTTGCTATGCATTCTTGCACAAATAAAAAAAAAAAGGTAACCTCGTGCGTGAAATCATGTAAAACGTAGATTGGCACTTTGTCGTCCTCAAGTCTAATCGGGATTTTTTTGGCGCCACGTTGTTAGGACTGGTTCAGAAGTTCAGATCATTCCGTCCATGTCTATCGCCGATGTTTTTTTAGAGACTTTCGGGATATCGTAAATCGTTAAGTTTTACTTCTCCGTCATTGGCTCGATAGTTAGTTTAAGGTTTATGACCATCAAGTGTTTTAGTAAGCATTTAAAAAGCATATTTCCACTTTGATACGTGAAATCGAGATCGTACATCACTGTTATTGTTGTAGTTATTAGTTTTGTCCAAAAACTTATTTTGATTTTGCTTTGATTTGAAAATTTTTTAATTTAAAAATACCCTTTGGATTTTAAAAATGTCCCTCAAAATTTAGAGAGGGGGTGGGGGGGGGATACCCTGTGGAAATATTTAACTGGCGAACACAGGTAAAGTCAATTTAAATTTAAATATGCGAGCTTATTTTCACGAAACATCTAATTTGATATTCAGTATGTGTCTAGATAATGTAGAGTTTTGTATGTATTGGCTGACCTCAGACAGCCAGATAGATCCATTGTATAACAATATATTAGTGTATCGTAGAGACTAAGAAATTTTATCAAATAACTAGGTGCTATTTAAAATTAAACTTCCAAATAATACCCCAAAAAGTTTAACAAAGAAATAAAAAAGTTCAATGTTCATAAAATGTATGCATCGCATTGAAGTATTGGATTTGATGTAGCATTAAAAAAACTCAGAGATAGGCATATTGCAAGATTAATGACTAAATGCAGTTTTTCAAAAAATTATAATTCTTTCGATTTTCTGGTAACAATTATAACCAAACAAAAATCTGACCTAAGTGAGAAATTAATAAAAATGCATGAACACTCTTGGATTTATTAGATTAAAAAGGAAACGGATATCGTAAATATTTAATTACTGCGCATTTATTATATTGTAGAGGTTTAGTTTTAGTTGTACTATATACTGTAATTTATTATTTTTTTAAAAAAAGAGAAAGAAAAAAAAAAAAAAAAAAAGGGGGAAAAAAAATTTATGTTATCTTGACACGTTTGATAGATTATTTACGAGATTTTTTGTTTGTTTTCTCAATATTTATTTTTGGAGTTCCTTTGTTGAATGATTCTGGTGTTCTATTTATGGTTCAAATTCGTTTATGATAAGATCTTTGTTTAAAGTGTCGACATGTTAAACAAAACACAATAATTTAAATGCCTCTCAAGGAATATAAATAAGTATTGTATTATATTTCTAAAAAGAAAGAATAGCTTGTTTTTTTTTTATATAATACAATGGACTCAAATCCTTCTCAATTACTTAAATTTGTTTTATAAAAACAAATTTGTGTAATTGAGTAGTAGCCTATTTATTTGATTAATTACTAAAAGAATATTAAGTGTGCCGGATCGTGGTGATAACATTTTGAGTTTTTTTAAACAATAAAAAGATTAAATTTTTTTTGTGTAGAATGGATTTTATAAACTGGCAAAAGAACCTCTTTAAAAGGTTCTTAAAAAAATAGTATATATTTTAAATATTAAGAAAAAAAATATATATAAATTTTTATATATATATATATATATATATATATATATATATATATATATATATATATATATATATATATATATATATATATATATATATATATATATATATATATATATATATATATATATATATATATATATATATATATATATATATATATATATATATATATATATATATATATATATATATATATATATATATATATATATATATATATATATATATATATATATATATATATATATATATATATATATATATATATATATATATATATATATATATATATATATATATATATATATATATATATATATATATATATATATATATATATATATATATATATATATATATATATATATATATATATATATATATATATATATATATATATATATATATATATATATATATATATATATATATATGGTAGCTCAGAATTTGGTTTCCATGAGGTCCCATTCAAATTTGTTACGCTTTTGGTCGTGATAAATATAGACTGGATAGTATTAATTGTCTACCTCATACAATTGCTAAATTTATTTGATGTAACTGTCAGCATAAATGTATCATTTACCTTGTGTTTACTAATATTGCATACATGCTAGTTTTTAAATTAAAAATTAACGCATCATATTTTTTCCATAATATGAATGAGTGTACTGCAAATCGAAATCTTTTAAAATAAAACCTAAACGAGGCCATGGAATCAGACGCCAAATGGAGTCTTTATTTAAGACACGAGTCATTTAATTCCCGAGTGAGATGAAACATGGTCAACAGAAAGTATTATCATTATAGTGTATGTAACACTTTTCAAGTTTTAAAATAGTTATTTTAATTTTTTAATTAATCGTATTCATATCTCAATTATATCATAAATTATATAGCATATTTCCAACTTCCCATTCAGGCATTTTTGGCAGACCTGAATAAAGATTTCCAACCTTTTCAGACATTTCAATTGTCTGAAAATATCTCCATTATCAAACATCACAATTGTTTTAAAAATTAAGACCATTTGAAGTCTAAATCCAGTACTACTTTTGAATCTTATTTTAAGACATTTCAATTTAAAGTGTAAGGGTTGCTGTGTATGTAAGTGTATTATTATTTTGAAATATGATATATTTCTAAAATAATAATACCCATACCTACAAGTATATTTTTAGTGTCGTAACATAATGGTTCTTGATCTTCATTTTATTTCCAGCTAAATAGAAATATTTTTACATTAAGGTGAATGACTATAATGTGTCTGTGTGACCATTTAATATATTGACCTTAATTTGAGTTATCATAAAAGTGTTTTCACTCCCAAAAACTGCTAGACGTAGTTAAAAAAAACCTCGTCAAATATAATGGTCAGACAAAAAAGTTATGATGCTCATTGGTTGCCGCTGTCGCGTTTGATATCTTCGGAGATTTTTACGCATAATGAATTAAACTGGAATTATTAAGGAAAATTCCTATTTTTCCATCAGTACTTTTCAGGTTAGAGTTTTTATACAAATAATTATAACTAAAGGGATCTTAAGCAAATGAATTGAGATTATTTCGAAAAGACTCTAAGCTGCGAAGTTCTGATTCTCCATCTTATAGCACCTTATAGATTTCCCACCACCCCACCTAATAGCAATGAAATGTTACCAGATGACTTTTTTTTCTTTTAAATTTGTGGTATGATTTATAGTAAGGTGAAAGAACAGAATTTTCATGCATTCTGTTGACTAGCAGGTTAAGATAAAGTGGAGAATGCAACTAATAAAAAATTTCAGTCAGTTACCAAAGAAAAAAAAATCAGAAATTGTAGATTCAGAAAATTACTTCATACCACAGTTTCTCTCCTATGTTTCTGACAAGAACTTATGTTGATACTAAATCTCATCAATATGTGAAGAAATAAACTTCAACAGTCCTTTGAAAAAACATAAAACCTTTATAAATTACAGTCCTGTTTCATTGCAACTTAAGTTTCATTGTACTCCATGTTCCCCTACTAAACAAATAGTGTTTTTGTTTTGAAGCAATTATCGTACGAAATTTCGATCAGATAAAGGAAATTGAGTTGCCTAGCCAAAGAACTCTCCACTTAAACACAGCTAAAATTCCTAATATCCTTCATGACTCCAGCTTGAATATATTATCCACCCTTCTTTAACAACTTTTGTTCACCTTGGGATTACAGCAGCCTCTGAATAATAAGCCCTAAATTCTCTTATTATATGAGCCTTCAGTCAACACTGTCTTAAGTATATACCTAAGGAATTGGTTAGCTTTCAAAACACTCTTAAGCTTCCTGGCCACACAGAATCTTTATAAATTAACTGTGTGCTCTCAAAGTGAGTGAAAATTAAAACGTTTAATAAAAGTTTGAAGTGGGGTGGATGCGGAAGTGTCGGGCAAATATTGGAACAGCATTTAGTCGTTGTTAATTTCATTAAGTTATGAGATGATGTAGAAGGTCACTAAGTGCGGTTAAGAAATTAAGTTATTTAAGTTCGAATATTGTTTCAGAAATTGACTTATTTCTTTGTAGTGTTTGTATTTTTTCCTGAAAACGTTATACTTATGCTCAATGTGTAATGTGATGAATAGAAAACACTTAATAAAGTTAGTAAAAATTCATATATTAACATGAGGTAAGGTAATTATTACTACATTTGCATAATTGAAGGTATAATCTATTAAGTGTACCTTTTTGCAGCCATAATACAACTACTAGTGTACTAGTGTTAAACTTGTTCTGATACAATTTAAATAAGCAAATTCGTGTTAAATTACATGACATTTACGTCAATTACATCCTATTTTTAAAACTTATTTGTAACTTTGTATATTTATTGCTTCTGTTTAACGCATAAGTGGATGCTGCAAATTGTCATTGAAAATATGGACTTTTATATGATATATTATTATTCAAATCGTGTTAATAAAACATTTTGTCGATTTTCATAAAATAAAAACAATCAATACAACTTTATTTTGATGAAGATAATTTTAGAATTTTGATCAATAATGCAGTTTTTGAATACGGATATATTTTAAAAGTAATTTTGACTAATATTATGCCATAGACATGCGTATATAAAATATACATTTAGTACACTCTTCACACTCTTGTTTTTCTAGACCGCGAGGTTGCGGGTTCGAATCCCGTGTAGGCATGGGTGTTTGTAAATGTATGTTGGTTTGTTAAATGACGAAATTTTCGGCGCATTATAGCCCTCGTGTTGCTGACGGCGCCAGATAATCTGAATACAACCAACCATCACACTCTTGTTTCGTAAATCACCTTTTCAAATTTCTCGCAAATTTATTTCTGCAATTAATTTCATGCGTATCAACAAAAGCACAGTCTTAATTGTGCTTTAAAGATAAACTAGATTTATACTAGATCTAGCAATTTGTAGTTATCAAAGAAACACCATTGTAATATGACGTAATTCTTACATTTTAACGTTTTCTCGATTCAATTCTGTGAGCAAATTTTGATTTATACAAATGAGGGAATAAATATTAAATAAATCTCGAAGAAATTAATGTATTCCTTCTAAGAAGTTGGCAACAAAGTTGCTCAACTCATAATTTATTAATGAAAGATTAATCTTTATCTAAGTTACCGAATTACATAGTATTATATATAATTAAACTTAATAAAAATTGAAACTCTAAAGTATTCATGAAAACAAACACCACTTACATTTATCATCGAAATAATTATAAATTCACCTTTTAAGTTAATTGAGATAGAACAGAGAGAAACAAATTAATGCACAAACAAATTCCCTAATTCCTCTTGACCGTACACGCCAAAGACTATTTACTCTTTTTTTTTATCAAACATACAAACCAACTTGTTAAGTAATATAAACATCGATATTTTCAACCGTAATTAGTGCAAAAATCCTTTTAAAGTAAAAAGATACAAGCATTTCTACACTAAGAGGCGATTCACTAAACATAAATCTCTGAAGTGCATTTAAATGAAAATTCTAAGCCATTCAACTTCTATTTTTTACATACATATGAGGCATCATTGAGTCAAATTATTTTGCGCTTTATTCAGCGATCTTTTGATCTCAGCGCGTTGGGTGCATCGTTTTGAGGTTCAGTCTGTTAAAGCTAAGTGCACTTTGGTTTGAATGCGATTAGGTTCAGGGAATGGTATTTTCTTATTATCCATATTCAAGTGCTTTGTTCTGAGACAGCGAATGCGTTTATTAGAGACTTAAAGAGAGTTGTAATTAAAGCAATCGCAATTCATTCCGATGTGAATAAGTTAAATCGTTTGAGTAGTTTTCTCTTTGAGATTGTTCTTTTTAAGAACAGTAGAGCGCATTTGAAATTAATCACTCATTAAAGAATATTGGAATATCATTATTTCGTATCTTAATGATTAATTTTTAAATAAAATTACTGAATAAGATGTTATGTTTATTGGATTTTTAAAAATTTTAGTTGAAGTTGTATGAATTTCGATAAAGGCAAATAATACTGAATGAAATCCATTTAAAGCCTTATTAGTCTTACCAAAGGATTTTTTAAAAAAGCCTTTTACATCATTGAAATTATATATGTTTCTTAACAAATCCAAAAATTAAGACAATAAATTTGGAAAAAAATATTGGTTAAGAAATGAAATCCATTACTCCATAGCTATAGCTTATGTTTATGCTTTATATATTTTCACATGTAGACAAGTATTTCAATAACTTCTAGTGTTATTGGAAATTAAGGTAATGTCATATTTAATCAATCCTTATGCACAAGCCCAAATAATTTTGTCAACGAATTATAAATTTAAACTGAAATAACCTCTAACACCTTTTAACATTTTAAAATATAAATAACATATGCTTTCTGTATACTAACTCTTAGTATAAAAACTAAATTACTCTTCTCAAAAGTTTTCCCTTTCATCAGATTTAATTGTAATTCAGAGTATTTTGCAAACCATAATTTTAAAACAACATCACTTTATAAAAAATAAAAAGAATTATGGACGAAATAGAAATGTTTAAAAAGAAACTTGGATTTATGGATTATTTAGTTTACTGAATGGAACTATGATGATAAAAATAATTGGAAGGCTTTACGCAAATGTTAAATAAGTGTCAAAACGTTTCAGTTTAAACAATTATATCTTTGTATTCTACCCTTCAATATCTAAAATTATCTATAATGGTTTTATTGCAATATAATAATTATTAAAGACTTAATATCGATAGAAGTGTAAACGCAAAATTATATATGTATCCGAAGAAATTATATCTGTATACCTCCATCCAAAATCATGCTTAGTAACAGTGTGTAAAGAAGGATGTTATCCATTTCGAATTTCTCATTTTCCCTGATCATCCGCATGGCTACCTTCTTGCTTCTTCTGCTAAAATTGAAATGAAACACCCCAAAACTAATCTGAATCATTGAATTATCATTTGGCGAGACCTTCGTCCTCGGCGAGAGTAATTCATGCAGTTTCTGCGTGAACCGCCAACTTAATTGACATTCTGCAATCGAAGCTCTTTTAATGGAAGTGTCGCAAACAATCTTGTAACCAATTTGCAAGTAGATACCGAATCATTGATTTCGAAAGGGGGGTTTGCCACCAACAATCTGATTTCAGGGGCAGCGGATTCTGGTTCGGGGCGGTTAATGCTAAATTTGGGAAACATAGTGATTCTTTTATTTTGACCCGAGAAGTCGTGATTCAATTCTATAAGATGGACAATTGGAATGGAGGACGAGAAAGGAATTAAATACATTTGAATTGGCTTTGCTGTTAAACTTAATTTTTGATTGTTTGTGTTTCGAAAATTAAGTAATGGTTTGATAGAAAAACGGATAAGATACATTATTCGATTTGCATTCCTCGGTGGTATTTAATAATATTTTACTTCGTTTCCACGGTTGGTTGTATTCAGATTATCTGGCGCCGTCAGCATCACGAGGGCTATAATGCGCCGAAACATTTCGTCATTTAACAAACCAACATACATTTACAAACACCCATGCCAAACACGGGACTCGAACCCGCAACCTCGCGGTCTAGAAGCCAGCATGCTAACCACTATACCGTTTGGTCGGCACTTTGTTTCCACGAGATAAGAATAAGTTATAACAAATAATCTTTTAATAATACCTACAAATACTGATGTATTACGAGCGAATTGAAATATATGTTTTATTTTATGTTTAATTTTATGAATATTTTGCTGTGTAGGATTCAAAAGTATGAAGAATCAGTTTGGGTAAAAAAATAATCGATTTAAAAAGTTTTTGCATTTTGTTGATAATTATCAAAAAAGATGGAATGTATAACAAGATTATATTTTTTCACTATAATTGGTAAAATTTTTTATAATTAAAGTAAAAGAATAAATATTTCTGGTAATAACAAATGTGTTTCTCCTTGAATTATATTCCGTCACTAAAATACCAATTTCAAAATTAGGATTAAAACATTTGCTTTATAACACAACGTTAAAAATAGTAATATATTTTTCTATTACTGTTTTTAAGGTAAATGACTGCTTTAAATATTTAAATAATATTAATTATTTCTTTTAAAACAAATAGAAGTGTGGTCATAATAATTGTAATAAATCAAGTTCTGCCTTTTAGTACCATTAAAATAATGCTCTAATATGCGCTTAAGTATGCCTATCCTTAGAACAAATGCAGAATTTGCTGTACCATAACTTTTGAACGTGTATTGCTTCCAAAGATCTAAAACTTTTTTCCATTTACAACAAGAGCAATAAAAACTCACTAATACTATTTGAAGATAAATCTAACTGGTGTATTTTAAGTATTAATTTTTTAAAAAAAGATTTTATAAGCTATATTATAAAATCTAGTTAATGTGTGATTAAAGCTTCCATTAATTTTACCTTTAAATTTTGTAATGAACTTTTAATTTTGGGTGTTATACTTGTGTGTAAAAATAATATGAGTTTAATGCAATAAGTTTTTTTTTAAATGTTGTTTCCCAAAAATTGGAACGTTAAATAAATGGGGCATTGAACCTGCCTATTAAGCTTTTAAAAAATTATTACAATGGCTTATAATACATATTCATTTAACCTTTTCTTTATTAGTAATGCCAAATGCTCTATATATCTATCGACCATCCCCATTTGTTTGCTATTTCAAAATTATTTTTTTAATAATATTGTTTTACAAAAATGGCTTTGGGGTGGAAAATGTTAACTTTTTCCTTGTGGAAAATAGGAGGAAAATAATTAAAAATGCATTTATGAATTAAGTTGTTGTTATTATTATAACTGACTGCTTAAAGTTATTTGAATTTTTAAGAAACAACACTTCTTAATTACTTTGCAAATTATAAAAATTATCATTAGGATGTGTAAATTTAACGTTATAAATTTTTTGGACGAATTATTATATTCATTAATTGTTTGAGATTTGTTCGTAAAAAATGTTTTAAATGGGTTACATTAATGCTAATTTATGATACCTTCTCGAAATTAGAAAAAAGTTTTGCTCGTTAACATACGATTTGGGTAATTTATCCTTAAATTATACGTAAATTGTATTTTATAAATTGGTTGATGACAAAAAGGTCTTATTCAAACTAAACAAGAATACGATTTAATTTTTAGTAGTTTTTAATGCATTTCAGAATCTCAAACATAATGGATCTATTGAAGAAAAATAAAGACGTCATGAATATACTGAGAATGATGAAGAAAAAGGAAACCAGGATACATGTTTATTGTAACATATTAATTTAGAATTCATTTCAAAGTGCAGATATTAGTATAAGTGGTTGCATCATATAAATTTATTCATTTCAAATAAATTGTTTTAAGATACCACAATTCAGTTAGTTTGCATTTTATACCTGAAATAACTTAGCAGTCTTTTGTTGAAAATATTTCTTAAAATATTGAACCTACTAGAGTTTAAAAAAAAAAATGATACATTTTTATAATTTCAAACCCTCATTTCGGTAAAAAAAAAAAAAAAAAAAAAAAAAAAAATTAAATCCACAAAAAGTATGATTAACCAGCGAAAAGATTTTTTTCCGTTGAAATAGATTGGAGAATAATGCAAGTCTTTCACTCAGTGGCCAATATATTATAACCATTTCACTTCGTATCACCATCAACACTTATCACGGATATATTTTAATACTGCTTTGAATCTTCTTGGTATGGACTACACGGAATGAACAAAATATAATCTTTGATTAGATTGCTGTGGAGTTTACTTCACTTGTTTCCTACCGAATCTAGTACGTCCACCAGTCGATATCGAATACGATTTGCTTGTTCAGAAACAGTTGTATTCTCTTTGATGACTCCCTTGCATTTCCCCCAGGTTTCCAATATTATCATCATTTCACGTTTAAAATCTATAAAATGCCATTTATTATCCAAATACGCACAAAAAAAAATCCTCTAACCACTCTTTCAAGTCCTAAGATATCCTTGTTACCTATCCTTTCCTATAGTTACAATAACGTGAGATAATTGTTAGTTTATTTAAATATGTTAGATGGCTATACTAAGTGTAGGCACAACATTTAATCTGTCAAAAATTATTCTTAAATAAGTATATATTTATATATTTAATTAACTTCCTTTCGGTGATAAAAAAAAAAAAAATTAGATTTACTTTAATTCATATATAGGCGCAATTTAGAAGAGAAAAGAGCTAAATTATGTTTAATTATTTTTATAAGTAAACTACATCGTTGAATAAAATTACACAGGAATTACCAATTTCATAATGTTTACCAATTGTTTAAATAAGGGTTGCTTAGAACAGGGATTCTCAACCTGTGGGGCGTGCCCAGCTAGGGGGGCGCAAGCACACTAGAGGGGAGGCGCTAGTATATCCAAGATAAAATATTATTTAAAAAAATTGATTAATTGACTGAAAGGAAAGCACACATACACACAGAAAACAAAGTACATTTCGACATAATTTACAAATAAAGTAAAACAACTTACTAAATCCAAACTTACTTAATCAAAACATACTAAATTAAAAACAAATTTAATAATTATTAGTGACTTTCTTGGGCCTGTCTTGCAGAGCTAAGTTTTTCAAAGGACGGATTGATATTAAAAATAGCCACTCTCAGTTCTGTTTCTATATTTAGCCGAGATTTATATTTTGTCTTCAAAGAAGCCACAGCAGAAAATCCAGTTTCTCAAAGGTAGGATGTTGAAAATGGTAATAGAATGAAAAATGCCCTTGTTTTTAGTGCAGAAAAATCCTCCTCGACTCCTGCGCAAAATTCAAATAGTGATTTATTACTAAATTGTCTTTTGGTTTCGCCTCTTGTCGTGAAGTCTATGAATTTTTCTTTCTCATTAATTGAGAGTCCTTCGGGAGTCTTATGAAATGGACCCCTAACGCACTCGTAACTTGCTATTAGTTTGTAGTCAGCAAGAAAATACTTTTTTAAATTCTTTGGTTTTCAATGGTTACAAACACAACTTAAACATCTTCTTCTCCAGCTTTGTAAGTTTTAGTACAATCATCAACATTTGCAACATTTTTAGGTTTTTCTTCTTTAAATTTCTGCTCAACAATTCCAATTTTCTACAAAAAGCATTAACTTTATCACTCGTATCCAACATAAGTGTATTTGCTCCTTGGAGTTGGAAGATTCAAGTTATTTAATTTCTCGAATATGTCGATCTGTTTTCTTCTTCTAGGAAATTGGCTATTTCTTCTCTTAATTCGAAAATACGTTGCAAAAATATCCCACGTGATAACCATCTTGCCTCGCAATAAAATAATAACGCTGAATGTACTGAACCCATGTCTTTACAAAGTGCGGAAAAGATTCTCGATTTCAGGGGTCTCATTTTTATATAATTTACTATGGTCACAACCGTAGTTAACACAATATTCAGACTAGGACTCATTTCTTTCGAAGCCAAAGCTTCTATGTGGATCATGCAATGTGTCCAGACGCACTGAGGCGATTTTTGTTTTACAAGTGCTTGTATACCTTGGAATCACCCGGATATTGAACGAGCACCATCGGTGCATATATTCCAAAGCAATTTTTCATTCTAAGTTTGCCTCGTTCATAAAATCATTTAAAATAGCAAATAATGCGAGCGCTGTTGTTTGGAGTTCTATTGGTTTTTGCAGAAAAGTAGTTCTTCTACTGAGATATTATCACAAAATCGAACTCAGGCAATTAAATGAGCATCTTTATTATTATCTGTTGCTTCATCAAGCTGTATTGAAAACAATTTGTCACGTAACTTCGAGAAAAGCTGACACTATACATCTTCAGCTATATCACCAATTCTACGAGCAACAGTATCATTTTAAAGAGGTATGGACTGCAATTGTTTGAAAAATTATCTCCAAACATAATTTCTACAATCTCAATTGCTGCTGGTAAAATAAGCTCTTCACCAATGGTGTGAGGTTTATTACACCTGGCTATTTTACATGAAACTTTGCAAGATGCAGTTAAAGCTTTTTTATTCACTGTCAAAGTTTCTTTAAAAAATCATTTTTGCTTTTTATATGATTTTAATTTTAATTCGAAGAATTCTCTGGAATTGTTGACGTACTCACTATGAAGCTTTTCCAAATGTCGTTTAAGTTTATTAGGTTTCATGCTGTCAGTGGCCAATATTTTTTAGCAAATTATACACAGGGGCATTTCTTCTTCATTTACTTCAGTACTGGTAAACCCAAAATTTAAGTATTCTTGAGAATATTTTCTTGATTTTATTTTCGGAACCACGCTCGTCTGTGTTTTGTTGATTCGTGACTATCGTCTAATGCTCGCTTACTTCCTCTTAAAAATTTATCCATGTGTCTGCATAAATCTACTGCCGTGAATATTTAATATGATGAATTGCAATTAACACGAAAGCATATATAACATACACATTCACGATAGATTCGATAGCGATAGAAGGATCGACTCGAATGAAACTGACTAGAATTTAAACTTGTGTTATGGAAAATTTTCTTTCTTATTATTAGAAAACATTTGCTCTGCGCATGCTCGAGCTCGAGACGGCATCGGTCGTGTTCACCGCCCGCTTTGCAAAATGTCAGATGTAGTTTCTCCCTAACATTGGCTCGCTTTTACTCTTGTTTTTTCAGTTAGTTAAAAATAATTTAAAAACAGAATCCAAAATATTCAATATACATTATTGTTGTATATATTTTACTATAAGCGGGGGCGCGATTAAAATTATGATTGAAAACTGGGCCGCGAATACTGAAAGGTTGAGAAACGCTGGCTTAGAACAAATATGTCATTGTTCATGTTATATTTAAAAATCTAAAGATTGGAGAACATAGAAATGTTTTTAAAGTTACAAACCACAACTTTTCATTGAGAGTTCAATATATCTAGAAGAAGATGATATATATAAAAAAACTGCATAAGTAAGTGACAATTGTTATTTTTCTTTTTTATGGTAATATTTATTCTGATAGTATTTTTCCTATCCAATACCTTTTTAAATCTCCTAACATATTGTAAATAAATGGGAGCAAACTAATTATGACCCAAAATAATAAAAACAAAATGAAAGTTATCCATTATAATGGAATAAAAATAATTAGTGTTTCGCACACAATTCTAAAACATTCTGAAAGCACCAGTCGTCGATTATGCAGTGTTCTGTAGAGAAAGGATTACGTGGCTTTAAAAATAAAAACTCGAAACAAAATGTTCAGTTTCCTGAAATTGATTATAACTTAATGGATAAACAAAATCGATGGAAGCAGCTAAACTCTGAACTTTTTCCGATTCGAAATGCGTTTTATTGGATGGTCTTATCGACATACAATGCCCTTTAGTGTGACTGCATTTTGACTGTACTGTGAAGAACATTTACGCCTGAGAACTTGTATTTGGCTTTCCTCGTACGTAGTTAATATTAATCGCCCTTCCCGCATATTTATCGGATTTTCTTGAAATGTGGGAACGCAACAAAAGCATTACATTTCGCTTGCCACGAATTTATTCGTTACAATGTAAAAATTTAGTTTATTTTGTTCGTTTCTCCAATATTTTATTCAATGCTTACAGCTTATGTCTTCTCCTATGACATTTAAATTTGTTGCGAAATAGGAACTTCTGAGTCGGCATGTAGTTTGTCAATAAATATGCTTTTGGAGATGACTAGAGATTGTTATTGGAAGACAAAATACTTCTTTAAATATTGATGAAAAGCAGGAACTTTTATTAATAATGTTAAATTTTGTTACTAATATGGTTTCAAATATTTTATTATACAAAACTGAAAACTAATCTATTAATATATTTATTTTGATAAATATTTTGAATAAATATTTTACACTTTTAGTAACTGATTTAATGTATATAAGTGTTTTAACATTAAATAAATTATCTTTCAAATGTGAGTTCATAGAAATATATAAGACATTAATTTTGTATTTTTTTCTCTATATATTTGATGAAACTACGATTTTTTACTTGGTTTATAATATCATTTTCTTTCCCTTGTTATACTGAAATTTAAGCAATTTTGCCTCGAAATATATTAATTATTGACAAAATTTCAGATTTGAAATAAAATTTTCTTTTAGCAACAGTTATCTTTTTATTTTACACAATGGCCGCTTGACGGTTGATTTAGCAGGGATGTTAAATAATTATTTTCTTCTTGGACTTACGGGAAAATATGCATTACCTTATTTTTGAAAATTTCTAGACCAATTTCATACACAATACATTGTATACCTTTTTGCTTTGCTACTCATTAGCAAATTTTTAATTAAAAAAAATCTAATTAATAAATTTTATTTCTTTCCTTCTTAACCGTACATCTATTTATTTGTTAAAATACCAATCTAGATTAAACCAAAGTTTTATTTTATTCCTAACATCAATAATGTGTATTATTTTTATTTTGTCTTGCGCTAGATCTTTCGAAGTTATGCTCGCACAATTTCTGTTTACTTCTGAAACCAATTCGTCTGAACATCATTATTTTCATACACTTCTTTAAACCTAAAAAATACATTCAACCTCTTAGCGTTTCTCATTACATTACTAAAATAACCATGATATTTAAGATAACAAAAAAAATTAAATGAATTATTTCAACAAATACTACAGTTATTTGTTATTATAATGTTTATAATTTTTCCAAAAATTCCTTACAAATGTCACGTTTACACAAATATAAAAAAAAAAATCCAATTGCATTCTTTACCATTCACTAAAATCCTTCCCTTCCCTATTTATTTCTTCCAAACATGCACATAAACACATATGAGGCACTCAACTATTGAAAAGCGGGCACTCATGCAATAAAATGCAAGTCCTCTCATAAGAAATGCTTCTAAAAATAAATTGGACTCCGTTGACATTGCAACTATCCCTTCCAAAGAAACCATGGAATCGGCTCAAACAAAATTCAGTAAAATAAAACAAAAGATGGGAAGGGTGCATGTTGGATTTGCACACCATTCGTATGATATCGGGTTTATTTGAATTTCAAGACGTAGTGTGTGTGAATAGGCCCAGAGTGGAGATTTGATGCGTATGCTCGAATGACCCTTCAGCACTGAAGAGATGCATTGGCAGTTCAGGGCTTAGGGTATTTCGGGAAGAATGGAGAATGTTTTGAGGTATCCAAAGAACTTGGAGAGTCTTTGAAGTGTGATAGTAGTATCGTGTTATTGAGGCGTGTACGATGGGGATTTTTTTTTTTGTAGTTGATGTTTGGACTTTTATAAAGTTTTGATTTTAATAGCAACAATTAATGATTTTATTGTTTAATTGTAAAGGCGTGATGGGATTCAGTCACTTAGACGTTAGGGAAAATATTGGTTCAAATCAACTTAAAAAAAATTGGTTCAAATCAACGTGCTATTGTTAGTGTTTCAAAAATAAATTTTGAACTCAGAAATAACTAAATGTAGTGGTTTGTGAAATAAATGTCGAACTGTATTATATTTAAACTCACAATCTGCATCTAAAGTAATTTTGAAATTATAATATAGAATTAATTCATGATCACTCTGTCAACTAGCCTTGTAATAAAGTTTTACGGTTAGCTCTCTATAAGAGTTTTGTATTTATAATCTGTTTCTAGAAAGCAGTATAAAACACAAAATCTTACATTAAACAAAAATAGATTTCAATTAATTTTCAAGGACTTATTTGTATGAAATCAAGTTATACATCAAAATCAAAAATTCTTTTTATTGGGTTATTAGGGAAAAGTTGCATCACTTTTAACTTTAGAGTTTTTGTCACCTCAATATTAAATTTTACTTGTCCATAATTGTAATTTTTTCATAATAAAGGTGTATCCCTTCACACACTCTTATTTAGTTTCGACAACAACATTAAGCCATAAATCAACATTAAGACATTAAATCAACATTAAGACATTAAATCAACATTAAGACATAAATATAGCAGTTTTTGTAAACTTTTATAAGGGGTACAACTTATGGAATTGGTTGACTGAATCCTACCACCAGCATAATAATGTGTACCATCGAAATTCTGTATTCAAGATATGCAAAACAGGTTGATTTTTTAAAAACTATACACTGAAACATTATCGTATGGGATCAATTAAACTATATATAATCTTAAAAATTTTGCATTGCAATTTTTCAAAGAAAATATGTACGACATTAATAATAATAATAATAATAGATTTTTTAATGGCACTTAATCCTAGTCTAGTGCTAATATTTTAAAAATCATAACGATAAAAAATATTGATACTTTTAAAAAATAAACTGTGTTAATGCTGAATAATCGTAGGAAATGAAAACATGCCTAATGGATAACTGATATGACTGTTGTATAATAACTTAATAACCTAAAAACAACAATTTCAATAATTTTTTTCTAATAGTTTGACTTACTTGAATAGTTTTATTCTAGAGATAAACTTTAAGTAATACTCGTTTGGAAAGTGGCACAATAAGGGACACAACTGGTGGAAGAATATAGGCGTTAGGCTTGGCAGAATACCATCAAACGCCGGTTGTTTAAAAAACTGGCTGTTACTTCTTCCAAATAATGTAATTGCAATATGATAATAATTTAACAAGTGATATTTCCATTAGAAACTTTCAAAACTGATTCGTCGTATGTCTTTCACTTCATGAATATTACGTTACATAAAATGTCGGCTGGAAGGTCATAAAAACGTCAACAGAGGTCATAACTATATAATTTATATTGAAAATTAGAAGAGATACATTGAAAACAAAGGAAGGTGGTACAATTTTAAGTCTTCTCTTATACTGCTATAAAATATTTCTTAACAAATCAAAAAATAATTTCATAATAGGCATCTTAACCTCTTTTCGTGTGAAAATGTGAATGAAGTGATTTTCATGATTTTTGGAAACTATAAACAGCTTACAATACAAACAGTAATATGCAAAAATAATTTTAAATAGACATTTAACAGTTAAACTAAATAAAATTGTTATTATCTATAAAATTTCTTTTTATTCTTTTTGAATATATACTACAAAATATAGATAAGAGGGCCAATTATTTCAAGAATAAATAAACACCTTTTTTCAAATTAGATATATAGTTAACCTGTAAGTAAATATTTTACTTCTAATGTAGATAAATTTAGATGATTAAAAGCCAGTTATTAGTATCAATAGTTTAGGCAAAATTGCTGATTCCATCAGATTATAGTTTATTTATAATAAATAATAATAAAATCAAAGCTCAATCAATTAAAGTAAGCACATCGGAGTAAAAATATATTTACTGCGCATAAATTATTCATCTTTAAGTATGCTCAGAACTGTTAGAAGGCTCAAAATAAAACAATACGTGTTATGTTACCCAAGGCCAAACACCTCACACCTCGGCACAAAAAGTATGTATTTCGTGCTCTTCTCGATGTCCATCGTTGTTGACCTGCCAAAGAAAACTTCATACGTCAGCGTCAGTAGTTTGGTTCTTTGTTCAAATGTCAGATACAGAAGAAACCTCTGGCACTTTAGTCGATGGTTTCATCTTGATTGTAGGGCGATGTTACTTTCAGGTTAAACTTGAAACTTTGACTTTGAATGTCATTTCTTAGACAGCCATTCTTGGCACAAGAAAAGAGGTCACACTGACGTCAAGTCGTAATAAAAGTTTATTAATTGTAGTTTTTGGTAGTGAGAAATTTGTTTGAAAATAATATTTACACACACTTTAACATATATGTTTTATAAAGTCTGCTTTTGAAATGCCTCTAATGTTTATAATGGAAGGGGGAAAGTAATTCTGTAAAAACCTGCATTTATAAAAATGTATACTTTTGAGTGATCTTACATATACCACTAAGGAATGTTCTCTTGAAAGAAACATCAATCTTAAAGGATAAACTTTTGTGTAAAATCAAATACAGTAATCACACGATTTTGAAATAATACTTATTCCTATTGAACATGCTGCACTTGTACTCATGATTTTGCTTCTGAATCCGTTTAAGTACAATTTATTAAAATTACAGCCGTAAAAAATCAAAACTTTGCTGCAGAAGTATATTACCAAAATAGAGTAATTAAAAACTTTTTAAAATTTCTTTTAAGTACAATAAAACCAATACACTGCTCACAAATATATCTTTGACAAGTTAACTCACTAATAATACTCTCTTAATGTACAAGTTGCTCTATTGATTGATCTTTGAAATTACAAATTTAGCTTGAGTGAAAATGTATATTATAATTTTTTTTCACCTTAATGAACTCTTTGTATTTAGTTTTAATACATTGTTAATATAATTGTATATACAGGATTTCCCATAGTTTTACTAACGCTGTTATATATACTACTTAAAGTGTCCTGCGTTACCCGGGCCCAGGAAGCTGTTGTCCGGCGTTGCTCGATACAGCTCTGTTCAAATGTTCAGTCAATTGCAATTTATGAACTTTCTTCCTTTAATCCACAATCCCAGATGTCCCCACCTTAACTACAAAACCTCAGAATGAAATTGTATTCTCCTTTGCTTTAGTAAAAAAAAAAAAAAAAAAAATAGAATAACTCGGTTCGAATTGACTTTGTAAATCTCCAATTATTATCATATCCTCCAGGGATTGGTAAGGGGGAATGTAGGTATTTTTTCAAAAACTTATTTAAGCAATGACATTTTTCTAATTTCGAAGGTCACTTGGGAATAATTTCATCACAATTGGAATAAACCTGTAGATTCGTATAAAAAATATATCACACCTAAAGAACACTTATATTATATATATATATATATATATATATATATATATATATATATATATATATATATATATATATATATATATATATATATATATATATATATATATATCCCCTTCCTATTTCAAATTTAAATACACTACTCATAAGTTCTCAATAATTTCGATATGGAAATTATAAGTTCTCAATATCACGTCCAACAAATGCTAAATCTCATGAGAGATGTTTCAAAAATACAAACTTATCCTAAGCGCTCCTTAATCAAGCAGCACTCCCGAGTCCAATCTCTTCCAAATAATCCAGACTCTTATGTCTCCCCGTCATATCACCTATTGACTCCTTGCAAGCAAGATCCAGGACCAAAACTCTCGTCTTAAACTTCGACAGCCTACGAGTAGCTCAGAGAATAATTTCAAAACGTCTTGTTGAAATGAAAGGTTAATGGGTCTTTTCGCATGATTAAAGTTTCCTTACACGTGACATTAATTCCAGTTCAAAGGCAAATCCCGGTTATCAGGTGCACTGAATTGGAGATTCCTATTGAGATCCAAGAGATGGTATTCATTTCTGGAGTTATTGAAGAGGATGCAGTTGATGATTTGGGTGGAGTTAATGATGACTGAGACTGTTATGATGTCAACTATAGATTGAATGAACTCGTACTTTTGACTTTAGAGTATTGTGAAACTAAAATAACATTACATGATAGAAGTGAGGACATCCATAAGATCATCAAATACTTTGTGTATGGTATAAAAAGGAAACCTTTATTATTATCTTGCAATAATATATGATTTATGAGTTTAGCCTTTTAAAGTTAATTTTTAAGATTTTTTTGTGAATGCAAGCGTTATTTATTTCTAAATTGTTAATTATAGCAATGATTAACAATTTACATAGCAATATTAACTGTTGTATCCAATAATTTAGTTGAATAGAAAAGTATCTTTCAGGTAAAATTTTTGCGCAATTATTCCATTACGACTAAATCTAAATTAAATACTTTAATGACTGTTTCAACATCCAATTTATTCCAAATTAACAGCTGGCAAGACCCCTTTTGCTAAAGTTAATTTGTTTTGACTTAAATGTTACGCTTAATGAATAGAAATTAATTAATAGTTGCATAATTATTAATGGCACATTAAATATAAATTAGCTTCAGAATTAATTGTCAAGAATTTATGTGGTAAAAACGTGATAATGCGATTGTACATAATCTCTCTATATAATGAGCACATTTTAAATGAAGGAAATCAAAATGTCCCATTTCCAATAAAGCTACAACACATAAATTTAGTACCAATGCCAAATATAGATAAAGTAAGCCATTCGAATTTTAATAAATCAATTGTCAGAGGTTAAAATAAGGGCCAAACGTCCAAAAAAAAGAACGTATGAATGTGTTTTTATTGCAAACATGCATATGGTAAAATTTCGTAGCGAAGCCCAGGTATTCAAATTGTTCATTATAATAATTTATTCCATAACACCAAGTACAACCTGGTACTATTTTTTTTTTTAAATTTTTAAAAGGAATATTTTCAAATATCATTTCATTGAAATCACTTATTAGACAGTTTTGTGAAAATATAGTAAAACAAGTAAAGTATTAAAATAATCTCTAAAATTGACATTTATTGTCCTCCCTTCCTCTCCATTAGTAAAAAGTCATCAAAATGTCAGTAGCACTTTTTATAGGAAAAAGATTGTGACCCTACAGCGACTGGGCCTTGATTGAAACGAATACATATTTTTAATTCCGCAGTTGTTTCCAAAAAAACCATTCGCCTGGTTTGTAGCAGGAAATGAAGGTTTCGCATATTAACTATTCATCTTTATTGGTTCAAATATAGTCAGTATATCGGTAACTAATCAGAAGGAAACTTAGGATTTTTTATCCATAAAAATGTGTAATAGCAAAATAGAAGTATTTTCCACTCTTTTTTCATTTATCGCAAACGAGTTTTCTGAAAGAGGTTCTCCAAGGACACGTCTACTTGCATTAAGCATTGAATGTTTGATAAAAGTTTAAAAAAAAAATAATATTAGGTATATATTTAACTATAAATTTTTTAATATCAGATAAAATATATCTAGCCAATCATCGTTAGAAAGAATATTGTCAAATTGAATTCATTAAAGGAAAGAAGCATCTTTAAATATGCCACAATAAATTCATGTCTCTAATGATACTTTTCATTCCTAGATAGCACAGTAGTATTGCCCTTGGTCGGAAACAGGTGTTCTGGATCCTATTCTGAGTGGAATTTGAGCATGGTTCTCAAATGCTTGATTATTTAAAAAAATAAACATGTCAAAAACATCGCAAAAGCATATTTTGCCCTATATTCTTTCTTTATAAATAAGATTTTTCATTTTAAAAATCTGAGCATCAAAATTTCAAAACTTTCAGTATATTTTATCCAGCATTGCCAATAGTGCTAACAAAGGCCGAGTAGCTACGTTCGACATCGGGATTGGGCAATGCAGGGCGATATTGGCCCTCGTTTTGGAACTACTGTGGTTGTTTGCAATTCGTATTTTAAACATTTCAGTTATATTTTAGAGATATAAAGCAGTGCTTCTACTTATGGCTGCAAGGATTCCTTATAAATATTAAATCTTACGGTTCTGATATCCTAAAAATGTAGCGTATTTATTCAAAAGAAAATTTTCTGTAAGTTAACAAATAAGATTTGAGTGTAAAACTTAATGGATTAAAAATAGTCTCTGAAGGCCAATATAAAAGGAAGCACAATATTTACTCTAGTGTAACCAATAACTTAATAAAAAACTATTTTCTAAAATGCGTGAGACAGAACTACTTAAATTGGATTTTAAATATTCTTTAATGGAATATCTACCAAATCCCAATAGTGTAACTTCCAAATTCAAAAGTGATCGGATCGTACACTTCTTTTAATTTTGTTTCTGAGGTGGGTTTTCTTATTGAGAGCTAATATTCAATGCGCTAAATCATGTATGTTGCATAAACATTACTGACTTTTTAAACTTAACTCGAATCAGTTGTGATGTGATTTACCAAATTTATACAGAGTATATGTTCGGGTGAATAAAACATGAAACGATAACGGCAAAACAGATTATTCGGAAAACGAGAGTGTTCATTTTAAATATTCAAACGCATTAAATTGGATAGGAAATTTAAAATGAATAAGAAAATGGGACAGTTAAACTTTTTAAAATTGCAAAAAATGCATATATTTTTAAAAGCTAAAAAATTGTTTTTCTCTGGTTTAATATTTATGAATTTTGATGCTACTATTTATTCATTTTGTTTTGTATAATATTTAGCTTTACATATATTTACGCGTAACAGATTTTTACGTATCTTAGTTTTTTTGTTCCAGCGATTAAATAATAATCTAGGTAATATGAAATAAAAATACGAAGCAAAAGTTTAGGATAATTTTCAAATACACCCATGTTTATCAGGGTATATTAATCGAAAATTTTATGCATATTGCTTACAACTGTTACAATACATTTCAAATTCAAGATAATTTTTTCTATTTTAAATAATTTAAAGTTCTATATACTTTTAGAAATACTGCACATAAGATACTTTTATCTATTTATAAGAACACTGTAGAAAAGTTATTAATTATAATATGTCAAATAACTATCTATCCATGATTTTACAGCAGCAACACTGATTAGAGTTAAATGAATAAGGAATCTCAGATGTTTCCCATTTCAAAAGATGTTGAAAGACCCAGATGTATTTGCGAATTGCTATAATTTTGATAAAATATTTGTTCAGGGTCAAGTACTTGATTGAAAAATCTAAAAAATTGAACCCATACCAATAAAATGTATTGCTTAAATCATTGTAGAATACTTCATATGGAATGAATATACAAGGTGAGACCGAAAAGTAAGGTGACTGATGTCATAATAATCACTACATATATATTTGCAGATAAATACATCACTGTCCTTGAAAGTAGTTCCCACCGTCTACAATACATTTCTGACAATGTTCATACAAGTTCTTGAAAACTTCTGAAAAAGTCCTCCTTTGAGACTGTCTTAAGTTCCTTGGTAACAGCAGGTTGAATGTCTGAGATGCTTGAAAATTGGTTTCCCTTCAGTGCCAATTTCAGTCGTGGAAAGAGGAAAAAATCTGTTGGCGCTAGATCAGGGGAACAAGGAGGGTGTAATACTGTATACAGTAAGTTCTTACTGTATACTGAGTTTAGTGGGTAAAAAAAAGTATTTAAAAGTTTTTTTTATTTTTTTTTATAAAACTTTAATATTTTTTGTTAATCTATAACTGATATTTGAAAACTGTCTGTGTGAAAAATTTATAAGCAAAATTATGTTTGACGTATGAGAAAAAAATAAAAATAATCAACTATTTATAACATACAAACTGATTTGTTACATTTGTTCATGATTATGTATCACTAAACCTTCTGTCTGTTCATTAAATAAACCTTCAGAGAAAATCAATGAGACTATATTCCGGCATTATTTTGAATTTTGCATTCAAATAAAGAATACTATTTTTGTTGCTATTGAACTGATTGAATTGATTTCAATGTTGACCCTTAAACAAATACCGAAATATTTAATTATGTGAACTGGATTTTTAACTGCTTTTTAATCCTGAGTGTCAATCTGACTCTGCTCATAGCCAAGTCATATATATATATTAGGGCGTATCGAAAAAATCGAAGTTTATCAAATCTCTTAGCGGTAGTGCGGAAAATTTGTGGACACTCATCAGTAATAAGTGTGTGAAATTTTAAAACTCTGGGTTTATATCTTCTGTCGCCTCAATGGCCCCAAAGTTCCGAAAATTGGGCTAAAAGTGTTTAAAATTCAAAAATTCCTAAAAATTCCCATATTTCGTTTAACGATTGAGGGTAGTGGTTAAATGTTAGTATTGTTTAACAACAACAACTATAATTTTTTTAAAAATTATAGGTTAATATCTTCTGTCGCCTCAGTGAATCGGAAATTCCGAAAATTTGATTAAAAAGGAATAAAATTCAATATTTAATCAGCAATCGTAGATTTCGTTGATCGTTTTGAGGTAGCGCGTAATAAAAATTACTTTTTTTAACAACAAAAAGTATGTAAGAATTATTGATTAATATCTTCTATCACACTGGGTTTGACGTACTGCTAGAAAAGTAAAGTGAAACACCCCTATTTCACCCCGAGAAACAAATCGGAGCGACCAATAAATCACGTGATCATTTTCATTTGTTTAGTATTTAGTCTAACTCTAGAATATTTTCCTTCAATTAGTTTCGATCTTCATATCAAACATATTTGCAGCAATGTAGTCATTTCTTTTTAAGGAATTTTTTTTTACTCATAGCTTAGTGTCGTAGTCCTTTGTTAGTAAAAGATATTGGTAAATATTAGAAATGCAAGAATCATTGCATTCAAAGTTTTCAAGTCGACAAATGCTGCAATGCCCTATTTTTGGAACATCGAAGGATTTTTCACGCATGCTGCCACCACATGAAGACGTCATAAGATGTTGCGCTCATGAGAGATGGCGTATTGGTAATGAAACTGATGGAAATAAAGAACCATGCTTCTCTGTTATTGCAGAAACTGTTGCTTTGAAAATTGGAAGTTTATACGTCGATTCATCGGTTCATCCATTCCTTCTGTTTCACATAAGCCTGTTTGTGATATGATACACGCTTACCATAAAAAATATTTTTCAATCATGAAAAATATAAAAGGTGTGGGAAGAAGCAAGACTGCTCTTGAAAATGTTGAGAACTTTAAAACGGAAGCAAAGAAACTATTCGACATATCTTCCTGTAAATGCGCTATTTTTAAGGATTGTATCTGTCCAAAAGAGAGCAAAGTTCCGCCAAATGAGCAGGCGTTCCTCAAAAACCAAAGAACTGAAAGAAAAAAATTTCATTGGAAGTGTTGATGTACCCGAAACAAAACGACTTCGGAAATGTCAAATGCGAGTACAAGAAAATGCTGTGCAAAGTAAAAAAAAAGGAGTCTCCTGCTTCTGTTTCAAGCTTTACTCTGGAAAATGAAGATACGATGGAGGTGGAGGCGGAGGTGGATACCAAATACGCGCCCTACACACCGTTTTTTCAGCAGGATTCAAGGAGTCTTCAGATGCGTGTAAAATTGAACAACACAATTATTGTCAGTCAAAGGTATGGTGTTTCTAACAGAGCCACGGCTGTTATTGCATCGAGTGTTATGAAAGATTTGGGTTTAATATCGGAATCGAATTCCAGTCTCGTCATAGACAAAAACAAAGTATGGAGGAAAAAATCAAGAGTTTACAAGCAAATGGTATCAAAATTAAATGAAAATCGTTCCAATCTATCTGGCCTTTATTTTGATGGCCGGCATGACAAAACTTTAACATCAGAAACACTCGAGGGAAAGCAGTTCCAAAGAACAATTGTAGAAATGTATTACTGTATTGTATCAGAGTCTGGTTCTTCGTACGTGGGGCATGTTACATCTGAAAGTGGATGTAGTCTTCATGAATCGAACAGCATTTACAAATACGTAACAAGTACTTTTTTTGGATGATTTTAGCAAGCTCACAGTTGTCGGGTGTGATGGCACTGTGGTGAACACACGAATGTTTACTGGTGTAATTCTCAGGCTTGAAATGAAACTTCAAAGACCACTCCAATGGATTGTCATTTAATTCATTTTAATGAGTTGCCATTACACTTATTCCAGTCAATAGACGGCAAGTCTTCTGGCCCTTCATCTTACACTGGAGACATTAGACGAAAACTCAAAAGATGTGAAAAGTTGCTTTTAGTAAAAATAAATGCAAGTTGCCACACATTGATAGTAGATTACTCAGTTTAGACCAGAAATACTTATTCGACATTTGCACTGCCATTAGTTCTGGCATTTGTAGTTTAGATCTAGCTAACCGAGAACCAGGAACGTTGAATTTGGTTCGTTGGCTAACAACTGCAAATCGAATACTGAGGTTATATATATCTACATCAGACCCATCAAATGAGCTACTAACTTTAGTTGAATTCATTCTAAGAGTCTACACACCCTCATGGTTCTGAATTTAGATTAATCACTCCATAAAAGACGGTCCTAGACATCTGTGGCATTTCATAAGCTCATCTCGGTGCTTGCCTAAAAAGTATTGTGACGCAATCGATCCAGTTATTTCTCGAAACGCTTATTTTGCTGCTCCAGAAAACATGCTTTTGGCCATGTTAACTGATGAAAGATGTCATATCAGAATCATTGCTGCTCGAAGAATAATAGAGGCAAGAGAAATTAGCCGAGGTGTGCGTAGATTCGTTATTCCTGATATCAATTTTGAAGCTGAAGACTACATTGATCTCATTGACTGGAAAAATGTTTTGTGACATCGCCGGCAGTTCTCCGAGAGATAAGTTCTCAAGATCTTTTGAAAATGACAGAGGACGGCATGCCGAAGGCCTGCTGGCACTTCATACAATTTTCTTCACATACACAAGCAGTCGAGCGAATTGTAAAACTTGTCACGGCAGCCTTCGAGAAAACAGTTGGGTCTGAAAACAGGGATAAATTCATAACAGCTACTCTAGAATCCAGAAAACACATGTCGAAATTCGAGACAAAAAAGGATTACAAGTAGTAATGCTATCGTCAATTGTATATTTGAAAGGTAATAAAATTTCTGATCCCTTTAAAATGAGGTAAGTGTGACGTGTATTTTTTATTTATTTTTTTGAAATTTAGCCTTTTATTTTCAAAATTTGGTGTTGCTGAGGTAGCAGAAGATATTAACCTATAATTATAAAAAAAATGTTGTAGTCAAAAATAGTAACTAGTAAGCACCATCCTTAAACTTACAGCGAAATCTGGATTTTTTTTATGAATTTTTGAATTTTAATCACTTTTAACCCAAATTTCGGAACTTTCGAGCTATTGAGGCGACAGAAGATATTAACCCAGAGTTTTAAAATTTCACACACGTATTAGTGATGGGTGTCCACAAATTTTCCGCACTACCGCTAAAAGATTTGAAAAATTTCGATTTTTTCGATACGCCCTAATAATACGCCCTACAAATATAAAGTTAAAAATACATTCTGAAAAACTTTTAAACTATGAATTTAACTCAATTTCAGAATGAGTTTATATTAAATCTAGAAATATTTACCTAACGATTAAAAATCTTAATTAATAGTATTCATTGCTTAAATTTTTAAAAATGATATTTCACTTTCATTACTAAAAAATACAATGATTATATATCACGATGCAATAACTAAAAACAATATTTTATGAATCAAATTTTAAACGTCTTAATGCATATTTATACAAAGAAGCATTTGAGCACTGAAAATTCTAATTTTTATACATAACTATATAGTAAATAAAACTGGAAAAAATTTCTTGAGAATTCTGAATATGCTGAGAGACCTTTGCAGCTTTTCGTAATAAGCTTTGCTCCTGATTTTGAAGGATGTTTTCTAAGCTTCTTTTTCTTAAATTTCATTCCTCCCTTTGATGTTGGCGTTGCTTTCGTTTGAAATGTGCTAATAAGCTTTTCTTTTGGGACAGATCTGAATGCTTGTCTCTCTGAAAAGTTTTAAACCTGTATGTACTTTTCAGATACTGATTATTGTTTTGTTTTTCTTTGGGCTGTGAAACTTGCACTCTTCGACTCCGTGAGGAATTAGTCCCTTTAGAAACAAAGAAAGTTATATTTCCTACAGTAAATCTCTTTATATTTAAATTTCTTAGAATTTTTTTTCTGAGTAGGATTATTTAGCATTCAAATTGAATTCCATTTTCTACTAAGCAGATTTCTTTCATGAATCCATTTTAGGTATAATTTCCGGATTTATTTTAAACCGTATCCAAGATTTGATTGGTAACATTTGAAACTAGAATGTTAGTGACTCCAGAATTTTTAATCTTATTTATATAGCTGGTTTTATTTAGGTATTAAAGTTTATTCACCTTATATATTTGTAACTTGCTTTTTTGGTGTAATAATTGTTATAAACTTGAATGAAATCATTATGTAAAGAAAAGTTTCAGACTGAATTCTCTCATTTTTTTAAATTTATTAATCAATGACAAATTTGTGCGTAAAGATGTTTAAATATCTTAGGACTCACAGGGAGCTTAACATGGATTTTAGAATATAATAATTGTGTCAACTTAAAAAATATAACTTAATTGTTATTTTAAGAAAAGTTAGTAGATCTTTCGATTAAAGTTAATTAATTAGCTTAACTTATTGTAGTACATTGAAGTGTTCCCAGGAAAAAGTTCAAAATAGAAATGAAGTGGTGTGAAAAATTCAACTTTAGTTTCTAGTGATACTATTTTTATCCTGTATAGAAAGGATAGTGAATATTTCTGGGTTATGTTAATTCTTCTCCAGTTTTAATATTGATATTTCAAATAGTTCAAATAAAATTCAGTAATGTATAAATTAATATATTCATACTTGTGATATTAGTAGTTTCTTTTACTGCTTTCTTTAATTATAAATACATTGAATGTTTACCTATAGTAAAACAAGCATAGTAACCATTAGTATACAACCTATAGTGAATCATTGTAGTGAATCTCCTGTAAGTTAAACTTTCAACTATACACTAATATCAATTAACTATACGTACAAGATTTGTTAAAACTTTTATATATTAATTGAATATCATTCATTTACTACTTTAAGCAAAATTCATGAATATTTCAGCAAACATTTAATGATAAATTTTTATAAATTTGTTCATGTCAGTTAAATCTGGAGCTATTTCAAACACTACTAATTCAGCCTCAGAAGTTTTGGGTCTTCAAAAGTTAAAATCATATTTCTACTACATTGTGTTTCTCAAAGATTTCTATATGAACTTTCACAAACTATTCTAGCATTACACCAGATTTCTGAACACTTTTCCAGAATACATTTCAAAATTTACACCTCGCTTTCCGAATTTGATTTCTGCCAGAATCGTTAAAATCCCATTATTGTCTGGGATTTTCTGCAACTCATAGAACAAGTCATCAGCAGTAGTTTGTACCCTCAGGCATATTTCTGGAAATTGGTTTGTTTCTGAAACTCCTCGAATATTTTAAAAGCTAAACAGGTAACAAGGATAAAGTGAGTTTACTGATTCAATCAAATAACCATACAATTCCTTATTTTGTATTTATGAGGAAAACGTATAATGTTAAAAAGTTAAAGACCGCTTATTTATATACATTTCTGAGTGAGTACAGAGGGAGATTTTAGTTTTTCTAAATACATAATCTTTTTATTTTGTTTAATTTTTTCAGATTTTAAAGATATTTTTCTGATTTTAACGATTTTTCTGATTTAAAAAATCTGAATTGTGGTTTCCAAAATACCATCTGCAAAAAATTTTTTTTTTTTTTGGAGGGAGGTGGAAAGGAAAACCCCTTTTCTGTATAATTGTAAAAGACTGTATAGTTTTTTTTACGGGATCGCATGGTTTCCAGCTGTAGTTTACATGTTGTAAAAATGTTTCTACTTGAATTAGATTTTCATTAGATTTTTTTTCTGATGTGTCCACTTTTGCAATTTTTTATTTTTTATTTTGCTGCTTATGAATTTTGAAAAAAAAAAAAGAAGTTAAACTTATACCACAAAAGTTGAAATATTTCCATTTATCAAAACATTTTTAATGTAATATTTGGCAATATGTATTGACGTATGATAGATAATATTGTCACATTTTGGAGTCTTTGGGCTTTTTCAAAAATTCAATTGAAATTTGGTTTTCTATATACCTTATTGAAAAGTCATTGACACCTGACAATTTAAAATTCAAAGTTTTTAGTATTTTAAACTTTCTGAAAAAAGTAAAACATACAAAATAAAAGTTCGAATAGAAAAAAAGTTATTGGTATCTTTAATGTTTCAAACTTATGTATCTGAATCTTCTTCTGAATGTTCACAACATTCAAGTTTTTGGCCTACTGTTCCTACCATTTCGGGGAATCCAATTTGAAGCAACTAAATTCAGAATGGCAAAGCAGAACTGGATCTTTCCATTATGTGTCCATTTGTAACCGAAATTCTTTTCATTGAATTTTCAAACGTCACGCACCTTGAAAAGATTTACATGAATGTGTGCTATGCCGACTTAGAGATTTACCCCTTCCAATGAATGTCATGAATTTTTTTTCATTCAAATTCTGACACATAAAATATTTCAACTTGAACAAAAGCATTGCTGTTTAGTTGTGTTATGAAGGTAGGCATAAGAAGTGTCACGTTGCTGTAAAGTTCAGTGGCAACCATTCATTGATCATCTTCTTTCAGTTATAGTCTTGGCACACTCAGTCGAGGTTGAAAGCATCTCCATTTTCTTGTAAATATTTGTGTTCGCAATCAATAGTAACCAACAAGTTAGGCTTCAGATGAAAGAGGAATGGCACGAGTATCCTCTCGGTAGTTTGAAGATACCTGCTTGTGAAAGAAATTATTAAGAAACCACTTATCAAGATGTATAGAAAAATGCACAAAAGACTACTTTTGCATATTTACCAGGCATTTTACATGAGGGTTAATGTTATGTTGTAACTTAGGGTTTGCAGGGTTGTAACGCAATATTTGAAACTGAAAGAGTAAAACTAAAAACATTAAGTGAATATGTGGTTACGTCATTAAGATGTTCATTATATTTTGCAATGAATTTAGTCTTACAATGGTGTTCATTTACATATATATCGACACAATTATTGATTAACTTGTTATGTTCATGAATTATTTTGAGTATTTACGCCAAAATTGGTTTGAAAGTAATCAAAACCACCTTACTTAAATATTTTTGTTTCAAAATCACACCTTTTATCAATTTAACAATCTTCGAGTCTGAAGCTATTTAAACGAGTGATAAATGGATGTGTATAGGACGTAATAGGACTTTAACAATAAAATATGTTAACAAATAAAATATGTCAACAAACTTGTAACTTGAACTCTAAGAGTTTATTTTTTACTCATATTACCAGCTTGTAATACCTTTTATATTCTTCATTCTTCAATAAGTGAGATACGTATGTGAATTAAAGTAAATTTTATCACAATTGGTTACTTTTCTTTACATTTTGATAGTGAGTGATTCAAAAATGTGTAAACAAATAAAACCAATTTAAATAAAAAATAAAAAATTAAACACATTTTAATGCCTGAATTTCACTGAATAGTTTTATTGATTTTATATAATGAACTTTCAAATACAGCCATAAATATGAAAATATTTTACGATACATTTTTAAGACGTATCTTGTCGAGGCTCACAAAATACCAGTGTCTTTGCTAAATGCTCTGTTTCGCGAGTGCAGTGTGTTAGTTATAACAGGCCCGAAACAACCAGATCGTGACGTCATAGCAGAAACCCATCACCAGATCTCTACTTAGGTAAGCTTGCATAAAAATATGAGTAAAGAAACGTCAAAGTTGGAATATTTACAATACCTAGCTAAGTAATCTATTCTAAAGCAATTAAAATTGTTATAAAATTAAGGAATAAATTAAAAAAAAATTGTTCAAAGTTAATTTTTTTAAAAGTTTGTTTTTTAAAAACTCAATGGTGGTTACACTGAAATAATTTCAGTTTAATTTTTCTTAGAAACTAATGCACAAAAATATAAAAAAATATATATAGATATATCTTTTACTTCAATAGTATTAAGGTATCCGACTACGTTTAAAAGTCAATTTTCGAAGAAATTTCTAAAATTATTTTTATTGCATAATGTTATTGTATACATTATCTAGTTTCCAAAACAGTCTTCACTTTTTGTGTGGGTCAATTAGAACAAAAATAAGGGTAAGTATTGTAAGGACAGATACGTGTAAAATGATATTTCATACTTAAAACGCTTTTTTCTCTTAGTTCAATTTTACGCATAAATTCCTATATTTGAAAACTGGCAGGGAAAGAAGTTATCAATGAATTCTTCGGCTGTTTTATTTTTTTATTATTATTATTTATTTTGTGAACTGTTTTCTAGTGGTTATATTAAAAAAATGTGAATAAAATATTTGTTAACATATAATTAAGAAGCACTATTTAAAATAACACGTAAAATGGTTGAAAATGAAGAAGTCGAGTTTCGATGACAGTTAAAAAATGTATTTTTTAAGTTTTCTTTATTTTCTTAATATATCGTCGAAGAAACTTGAAGGAATGGCAATTTCGTCTTCTTTAACACAGAAATTAGTCTTTAAAACTTGTAAATCTTTCAGTTGAAACTCTCCTTTTTGTCGCTATTCAACTGTATACAACTGAAAGTTTTCAATTTGCTTTCTGACTCCAAGATCTACTTATATGAAATATTATGATTTCCTCCAGCCATTTGACAGTACTGGCTTATTGACAGTACTGAAACTTATCAGGCAACAGATATTGCGGTTTGTTCATTGAATACATGCTCTGTAAACTAAGAGCCATACTCGCTTGAAATTTCAGGATTATGGCCTTGTAGACAGAGCTTCTAGAAAGATTCTGGTATTTCGCGCACGACCTCGATTTAGTCCAATTTGAATTTGGTATGATCTGTGTTACATGTGTTAAAGGAGTATAGGTGTTAAGTTGATGTTAATATTAATATAAAAATATTATTTTAACATTTTAGTATGTAATATTTAGAATATTATATTAAAAACTATATTGAATTTTATTAACATTTTTAAACTTTTTTAAAATATCAATGATTCTCCTTACTTGAATGAAACCATAACCATTATTTTGTTTTATTTATTGAAATGAATGATATGCTGTTATAAAATATGAAGTCAGAATATATATATATATATATATATATATATATATATAAAAAATAACTACATAATTAAATAAGAATGGAAGCATCATTAAGAACTAAATTAAATAACGTTTATTTAATTGCTATCGGAATTTAAAGGTCACACTTTATGAGTACAACTAGTCATACAATCATTTTATTTTGTGAATGAAACATTGTATAGAAACGAATTGAATGATACGCATTAAATGAATTTATATAGTCAAATAATTAACTACTAATACTTGCATAAAGCCAAGAAAGAATCCTGAATAATTATGTTTGAGCAAATCCTCTCATAAATTTTGTTGACGATAACCCGCTTCATTTATTATCCAGTCAAAGCATTGTCATTAACAATAAAGCATTTGAAAGGTTAAATACGGTGGTTATCTGTCAACCACTTTGGGTTTCGTGATAAAAAAGAAGCGTGGTTTTCACAGATTGTTATTTGATCGAAAAGTTTGAGTAAACAATCTATTAACAAAACGTGCTTTCAATAAAAAGTGGACTGTGATGGTTATATTTACTTAACTGTTGATTAAGCGAGTAGAAGCATAATTGTTTAACATACCAGTATATTTATTTTCGATTGTTGAATTATTTTTTTACTTTTCAGAAGTATCTCCATATATCTTTGGGATGGGTAATTATTTACTACTTAAACAGTAGATTAATAATATATATCCTCTTATTAATTAATATGTTATGAAGTAAAAATTGATGGATTTTAAACTAAAATGTGTAAAATAGGAAGTTAATGATGTCAGTGGAATTTAGTACTTATGCTATATTTTGCGGTATGAGTTTTTGCTTGGGGTTTTTTGTTAAATTGATTATATTTTATAAATGTATTTTGTTAAAGATTTAAAATTAAATTTAACATTTTAATTTAGTAGTTATATTTAAGGAGGAAATGAATAGTTTTTAGTTTGACAAATGGTAACATATTTAGTGTATAATATATATATATATATATATATATATATATATATATATATATATATATATATATATATATATATATATACAGAGAGGGAGAGAATTTTATGTGATAATAAAGATAAAGCTGTTATATATATTTACAAATTGATTTGTTTGATTTATTCTAGATTTTGAAATATTTATTATACTCAACTTAATAGAATTAAAAGTATCTGCAATAATGCTACGGATTTTAATTTAGCCTTTGGGATTTTTAAGGAAAATTTGAGGAAAAAATGGATTTACTAAATATTTTTAGATTTTCCTCTTTTGGTTTTTGATTCCAATGTTCATGCGATAGTGAAATCCAGTTAAATAGCCCTAACTGGTCTAAAGTTCATTTTAAAACTATTTTTCATTTTTCTTTTCGTGGAACATAGATGGCAGTGCGGTTTTAATTGTTTTATACGGGGTTATTTTGGAAATATCATTTTTACAGTATTTAAATTCTTAGTGCAGAACTGGGATCTTTTCGAATCAACGTGGCTTTTGAACATTTGACGACAGCTTTTTTGTTAAGTTTGGTATCAAGGTACGTTTCATTATAATATTTTTTAATATTTTTTACTTCTTGTCTATCTTGCTGGATGCGTAGGGGCTTGAGTGGAGCTGATAAAACCTATCAATCGCACTTCAGAAACACATCCATTAAAATCCAGACTGGGTTCCAGCTTCCTGATGAAGAAACTCAGTCGGGATTTCAAAATTATTATTATTATTATTATTATTTTTTTGGATTCTTAAAATCTGACTCTGGCTATTAGTTTTTATAATATTTGTAGGGTTTATTAAATCAAAGCCATTTATTTTATAGCAATTGTTATTAAGCAGAGAAAAATATCCGTTTTCCAATCATTTGTTCTCCTGCATAGATATTTCAATAATAACTTTAAGCTATTCACATCACTTAAATAAATACTTGCACACACAAGTATTCTTCGGTATCAGTATTTAAATAACACAATTTAAATATCTTACTCGTAAGAAAGATATTCAAATGTAACCAATAAAATTTTCTGACATCAATATTTTCCAATGCATTTTTAACTTTACTTAAAATTTTATTTAAAATTTATCCAACCCTGTATGGTGTTACACAAATCACTAAATTTGTGAGTTTTTATTTTTGATTATTTCTTTAAGTGAAATTTATTAATCTTTTACCATATAAAGCAAAGTTAAGTGATTAACTATACACATGAATTTTCACTTCAATTTAACTACATTAAAATGAAAACTGGAAATAAAAAAAATAAAAAAGGGTTCTTTATTTGTTTTTATTCCTACTTCAGTTCTCGCTAGCAAATGTTTAGCCTAATAGTTGCAGAGCAGAAGATAGTACAATTCATGGAAAATTTTATACATGTACATATAAATATTTATTCATTTATTGAAAAAAAAACTGCATTTGGCTTTGCGATCTTAAAATTAATATATTTGGTAAAATTTTGACATCAAAATTTGAAATAGATAAAATATGCTGATGTAAAAGAAGTTCAAATAAGAAACTCTTTTGTACTTTTATCATCTTGCAGGGCTGAATTTATATACTCAGTGACATATTTATCTAGTCCAATGAAATACATGAAATATAAACCCCTTCTTTTATAAAGTAGAAGTAAACTGATTCAAGGTAATACGAAAGGATATGCAAAATATTTTGATAAGAATTTTTTTAAAAAGATTCAGGCTGCTTCAATTCTTTTAGTGTCACCAAACAAACAGTAAACCATATCACTGATTACGTGGATCATATGTATCGAATTACTTAAGTGATGATAGATTTTAGACATAAAAGGACACTCATAAACGCTTTCATAAATTGTTCAAATAAAAAAGATTATATATCATTTTCCTATTTTTCTTCTGAATGACGCTTCTTTATAGAATTATTAAAAGATTAAAAGAAAACGTAAAAGCATTTTTATTCTATGCAACAACTCCGCGGTTTTATCCTTCTGTATGGGGTTGCAGACCTGGAAATGGTTCTATGAAATCTGAAATACAAAGTGAACGGGATGGGTGTGTTAGGAGATTTACTGAAGAAAAATAATAGCTGTAAAAAAAAAAAAAAAAAAAAAAAAAAAACGAAAATCGGTAAAAAAATGTATTTGTCATCAAGAAATTTTTAGCTATCTACCCCTTCCACTTCTCAGTCTATAAAAATGTATGACACACTTTTGTAATATTACATTTGTCACACTTTTTTTAAAAAATGTTTTGCAATATCAGCCCTTTTATCGGCGTGATTGCACACCTAATGCAAAATAAATATGATCCAAAATTCTTATTTTTTTGGTAAGAAAGAGGTAAACCTTATGAAATCTTATTGTTCTAGATTTTAACTCCGTTGTATTGTGTTCTGTTAATTTCATTTAACGGAAACTTTAAATAATGTCTTATAGCCAAAATTTAGATCCATAGTAGCCTCCTAATTTCACGGGGAAATTATCAGTTCTGAAATCAAGAACATCGTGCATGATTTTATGGCTGTGATTGTGATAGGCATGGTAGTAAAAACATCAACATCTAAGACCATAGATACTAGCAGAAATATTTACGGGAGTGCAGGTCACAGACAGGGTTCAAAGGTCGATATTGTCTTTGTTCAAACCCTGATTTTTAATGATATTTTTAACGAAATGTTTAATTTTGGATTAATTTTCTGTTTGAATGAGCAATTATAATATATCTATAATTATAATATACACTGACAGTAAAGTTAGCATGTTTTTTAACTCTCATATAAGTCCTTGAAAAGTCATATTTCCGTTTGTTTGCGAAGTTTAGTTTTTATTCTGATTTTATTTCATTGTGATCTCAGTTGTCAGTATACACAATTTAATGACGATCTTTTTAATACGATAGGATATAAGCGGCTTTAAACACGATAATATTAGTCATGAAAGCATTATACATCAAACTTATGAACGGAAAATATTTAGAGCAGTTATAATAAAATAGTAAGGCAAATAACAAAAATTAATGAAATCGGAAACAAAATGTGCTTTCAATGTTTAGTTCCCATTTGCATTCTAGCAGTTATTAATGAAGCCTCCAATATTGAGAGTCTTTAAAATATGGAGTCGGCCCCTTTGTGTGTGTGTGTAACGTTATTGTTAGATCATAAACAAACCAGCCTTGCCAAAACCATCTGCTTCCAGACCCCACCATAAACGTCCATTTGAATTCGCATGTGTCTCTTTTATAACTCTTCGCGGCGTTGCAAAAAGAAGCCAAGAAACAGACCACTCTTGCTGGTTTCTACAAGCTGTTTTGCCAGTCTTATATGCAGACATAATTAGAAGGTTGGAGGTATAAACATCCGCGTAGTTACCCGTGCAGCTGTCGCTATCAATGTTAACGTTATCCTTTCTACCATTCTTTCTTGACTTAGGTTGTTTAATCTAACCATGCATTAATACTTGGGCCTTTTAATTTTGAGAAGTAGACCTCAATTTTTGGCTTTGTTTTCCTTCTCTGTCTTATTAATTATGAACTTTTCTTCTGAATAAATATACTAGTGCATCTGTCTGCCGTCCTATAACAGCTTTACATAAAGTTGAGAGGTGGATGCATCGGGTTGCATATTTTATTTAGAGAAATGTGATTATATTACCATTAATAGATAAAATTAATTAGATAAATTGATGAGGTATATGAGATCTTTACTGTGGTAATAAAATATTTTCAAGATTTTGTACCTGTATTTAAAATATTTTGATATAACAAAGTTTATTAAACTTAAAGTTACATATTTTACTTAAGCTATAAATTAAAAATTGAGTGAAAGATTGGAAATAAGTTTTTGAATGTTTTTACAATGGCTAATTTATGTGCAAGTTAAAATATATTTTAAAACATTAAATTAAGTAAAAGTTTCCTAATCAGCTGTAATAAAATTTTAATGAAAGATTATATAGTGTATATCATTACAGCGATTTTTTTTAATATAAATTAGCTAAAATAAAGATTTCAAATTAATAAAACATATATCAACTACATTATTTAGAAAAATTAGAATCGGCAATTTAAAAGCAAAAACTTTAACACAGAAAATTATGAAATTTGAAATCATTCAAACATAAGTAGTTTATCAGAGCAACAAAATATATTTGTATTAAACTATGTATAATGTTTGATATGTGATAGAAGGAATTATGATCGTTAAAGAAGTTACTTCTTAAAGCATGAAAAGTAAATCAATATTTAATATGCTTTAAAATAAATATAAAAGTAAAGCAACTGGTTCTTAACTGAAATCTTGGTCTCCAAAAAGACAATTTGTCTAAAACAGACTTCTTTTAAATATAACTTATGTTACATTTTAAGATGAAGTATGAAAAGACTAATCAGAATTTGAAATTATTTTTAACTAAATTTTCAAAACTGTTAATTCAAGCAAAAGTATGAAAATTGTCGTTTCCATATACTTGTTTAATGTAAGTTTTGATACAATGATTGCTTGGTTTTTCTAAAATTCTATATTGATTTTTTAAAATATGTTTTACTCTATGTCCCATAGCAACAATACCAAACTTATTGGGACTAGTGAAGTTACGTCAATGAAAATCATGTGTCTATTAATTTCTTATTCGCAAAGTAATCTAACATTATACGCTCTGCGCATAACTGTTCGAAATTAAAGAATTGTCTCATATAATAATTTTATAAATACTCAACTTTTTCACCTAACATAGTATATAAACCTTCAAATATTTATTTATTCATGTCAAATTCAAATTCAAAATCTGGACTGCATATGGACTAAATACCATGATCCTCTTGGCTGATATAAGTCCATCCCATCACTCTTCAAAATCCACCAAGATATACAATCCTCCCATAAACACCAGCAGAAAGCACTGCGATGGTGATCTGTAAATTCTACCTCACACCTCCACGTCACAGCTCTTATATATGGCGCTTCCATAAACAATGAAATATTTACTCGATTCAAGAAGAATAACAATAAAAATGGAAGTGGGCAACAACAACGGAAAAAGAGGAAAGTCCGACTTCTACTCAACACTTCGTTACATATGGGAAAAGGCAAGAGCAATCCGATGCTGTCCGCCAGAAAATGTTGAGGGATGTGTTTGGCAAAGTACCGTGGACAAGCTGTGATAGGAATATCACGAATCCATATATCTTAGTGGAGGAGATGGACGCTGAGCTTTTATGGTTGCTGTTGAAAGTTGCAGGTTTTGTTTCAGGGGGGCTTTTTGTTTCATTGAAAAGTGGGAAAAGAATCACTGGAAAGTTTGGTAGTGTATCATAATGCTGACTCTTCTGGATGGTGTTTTAGTATCTCGGATATATTTCGGATGCTGCAGCATTTCATCAAATGTATATGAATTGAAAGGGGTTTTAGAGGTCCGTCTACTTTATAAGGCACGGGGGGAATATGAAATAGCTCTTGACGGAATTTTTTTTTTAAGGAATAGAGTTTTAATTAAATATTTTAGGAAATACTATGTGAGATATTTAAATAATAAATTGCAGTTTATAAATTAATTGATTTTTAAATTATTTCACAAAACAAAGTTTTTTTCATTGTGGCCATTGGTAATTTGGTGTGTAATAAATCATTACAAACTCATTAAAACTCCATATTATGTACTAGATTTGGATTAGTTTCTTGTATTTTGCTATTATATTTATCTGCTGTTTTATAATTTTAATACAACATAATCTATATTGTGAAAGATACTTTAGGTAACATCTTTAAGAATAAGTCTTTATGAATATATGAAAATTATAAATTTACTTTTAAACTATTAATTACAAATTAATCTTAAAAACGTATTCTTCAAAAGACATTTAAAAACAGTATCCCCAATTATGTAAATTGTTTTAAAATAGTTTGAACCAGGCTTCTTTTATCACCATATTCACATTTCATCTTAATTTTAAAATATCACCAAACTGTTTCGAAATAACGAAAAGTAACAATGTTTATGTTTATGTAGATTACTTTTTCTTTAGAATAAAATTATTTTGCTTTTCTAGAGATATCATGTGAGGAAATGATAACGCTTATGTATTAAAGTGGTTTTTTTTTCTTTTTAAAATAAAGGCAATCTGGAGAGTATATACGTCTTTCTTTAACAGAAATACTTTTAAAGGGAAAGCTATAAATCTTTCAATGAGCGTAAACGTTTAATATCAATAGCTTTCGAAAGTTGACGTTTCTGTATGGTTCTTGGCAATTCACAGGTCTGCTTTTCTTTCACCTGCGTTTTCTATTTTAAGCAGAAATGCAATTAGCTGAAAGGATGCTTACGAACATTTTTAAGCTTGTTGAGAGTACAAACGTGACTACGATTTGAGAAAGACTTGAAAATGTTCATAAACATTCGCTGTTTTATTACAACTTTTTCTTTAAAAAATTGATACACCAAAAACGACGTTAAAAATATCTCATTATTCATTTATGAATTATCGTTCCTCCATCTATTTTTATTGACAAACACTAAAATGTATGCATATTTTTTTTTTTTTAACTAACGAAATAAATATATAATCACAAATAAACTATTTATATTACTTATAAGCTATAAAGTATCCTGCATTAGTGTTAGTCTGTTTGGAAGGGAATAGATTACATTCCCTGGTTTATTTGAACCTTTTGCCAAAAATTCCATAACATTCACTTAAGTTTAAAGTCAAATTTCCATATAAAAAAGGGTTTTTATAGTTAAGTAGATTTATAAAATGCAAATGATGTATTCATAAACAAATTCCTCTCACTTAATTTTAACAGATTCTAAGCTATTCCAAATATCTCAAGATGCATAATGATACATGCTTTTGATCGATTAACGCTTCCTGACTTTTTAACAGCCAAATCAATTTCAAATGTCGCCTACACACCGCATACACCAAAACATTAAATGATAATACTCTGCTACTGGAAATGTTTTTAAAAGAACACCCCGAAATATCCACACAACCCAAACCCAACACTAATTTGTCATCATCGCAAAGACGAAGACGCGAGCTTTCAACCGCAAAACAAGATGGAGAGGACAATTTTGAATTGGCGACAAGACGGACAGCACTCGCCAAAAAGTGGTCGCCGCGGTCTCCATCAATCCCCGGGTACTTTAAGAACGCTTTATTTCGTTCCCCCTCCCCTACAGCGACAGCAGTGTTTTTGTCCTTCTCATCAAAAACTTATCCCCTTGTGGGGAGACTGGAAGTGTAATGTATGGAAGAAGATTAAAGGTGTCACTAGGAACTGAGAGGGGATGGTTTGTAGAAGAGTTCTAGTATTTGGTGAGAGCTGTTGTTGTTTGGATATCGGACCGATATATGGAACGGTGGGTGGATTGGAAAGTTGCTTATTTAAAGCTGTAGATATTTATGAAATAAATTGAACGAAATTCAGTCTTAAATTCATTGTCAAATTTTTTACTGATGAAATGGTATTGAAAACTCAAAAGAGTTCGTTTTCTGGTATTTTTTCAAAAGTTTCAGTTTTGTTTTAGATGAGATTATATTTCTATTTTATGATGGTGACCTGGTATGACATGGACCGATAGAATGACATGGTGAACATAAATTAATTAGGATAAGGATGGTTTATAAGGCCTATTTATTTAGAGTTATTCAGATGTATTTGAAATTCATTGTCCGACTAATTTGTGGACACCCTGTACATCACCCATAAAAATAACTGTACTGTTTTATGCTTTATTTTGAACATTTCTTCAATTTGCATTAGCCTACCTTGCCTCTAAAAATTTTCAAATAAAGAAGTAAGCCCGGTAAGACTCTTCTTGGGAAACCCTGCAGAACAAAATTGTGAATGTGGCTAGTTTCTAATTTGAGAACTCTGACTCCTTATTGCAATTATCATTTCTTTATCAAGCTATAAATATAATCCTTGCTATAATTATTTATATTTTTTTTCTTTTCTATGGTTAGTTAGCAATTATCATATCTAAGGCTACCCGTCTTAAACTAAAAGAAAGTAGCTTACGTACCATAAGTGTATTTATATCAATTAAAATAAGAATATAGACTAATAAACAGAGCATAAGTTGATTAAGATCTTTCAGAACAATCTTAAATCTGCATACATTCAACCCTTTTTTTATTTTAAAATCTTTTTAATCCATTTATGGAATCATAAAAAAGTTCTTCAAAACTAACTAAGGATTTTTTATTTTGTTGATACTCACATATCCATTTAAGAATTTCATCTGTTTTATTTTAAAAAGACGAAATAATTAGATTGCAAACAACACCGAATTTATACTTGCGATATATTTTCTGACTCTGGTTCTGGCAGAGCAATTTTCGTAGTGTCACTAAGCGTGTAGATCATTGAGCATAAAAGCAAGATCTTTTCCTATCCTTTTGATTTTATTACAGCTCCCTTAAGGATAAAAACTCTAACTACATTTTAAAGACGCTTTTTATGCTTAAAACCGTTCTTGCATATAATAACCGCTTCCCGCGTACTGATTTATAGCTCTTTTAAAGATTTTTACCGCAGCCCACTTTTTATGCATAGGAGAATATCGATAATGCTTCGTATCGATATACCGGTTGGTAATATTAATAAGAAAGTTAGTGTGAAAGAACATCGGAACGAGGCAGCTCACAAAATTTACGATTTTATTTTATCTTGCGAGGAGCTCTATCAAGATGGAGACTCTTTCGGAGGCTTTGATAGGACTTAATCCCGATTAATGCGGATGATATTTTGTTCTTTCGTCTTATCGTTAAGGACTACACTTTTTGAGGATCGTCAAACACATCGTTAGGATGTAAATTCGTAGATGAATGATCATAAAATACCAAAATGATATCACGTGTGACGTGCTTGATTGTGGAAATTTATCTTTATAATGTATTTTATTTATGTGTTTTTCAGATTAAGCATGTAAATAAATAATGTAGACTTAGAGTCTTGAATATGTGTATTCGTTTGTTTCATGATAAAAATGAAACCTTTAAATAAAGTACAATTATAAAAGCAGCCTTAAAAGTGAGTATTTTTCATATGTAGGAATGAAAGGGATATCTATTTTAATGTATATTGGCTAGTTCAGAATGTCACACTTTACAAGGCTCTTTCTTTTCAATTATAATTTGTCTAGTTTTTGTGATTTTTAAGTGTATTTCTTCGTTGAGTACACATGCTAGTAATACATATATTTTCAAAAAAAATGACTGGCATGTTTAAAACGAATAAAAAAGAAACGTGAAACGATAATAATACAGCGTATATTGAAGTGTTCTTAAGAAAAAGTACATTTTCAGTTCCAAAAATTATGAAGTTAGTTACTAAGTTTATCAACATGTGGCGCTGAAGTTTGTGTCTAGAGGTTGACGATATTTTTAAGTACATCAACAACATGACTTAATTTCAATTCTATGTTACTAGCAAAAAGAAATTCTTCAACTAAAATGAAAAAAGTTATAACCACTAGAATAATTCATACATAGAGGATCAGTGGTTGGCCTTAACACCTTGTTCAAATATAGATTGTTTATTTAGCTTAAGGTTAAGTGAAAAACAGTCTCTGATGTTATTTCAGTTGGATTTAAGATCCATATTTCCATTGGAAGATATTGTGTCTGCATTTTTCATCGCTTATCTGTCCCTTTTCGCTTGCTTCCATCATTGTTTTCCGAACTTCAGTTTTCATTGTTGCAGCCGTGTTAAATTCTGAGTGCCTCTAAAGTGACTTCGGCAACAACTGAACAAAAGCCGATCAATTGCGAAATTCCCCTAGTGTTTTAATTAGTCTTTCAACTGAACAATTATTCAAAATTCTTTCTTCTCCTGCAATTCCTAAAGGGAGTTATTATAGCTTGAAATCCTTTGTCTTCCTATGGGTAAAATGAAATCCCCTGAACAATACACCCTAGAAATTTCCTTCAGTTTTTTTTTTCGTTTAAGGGAAGGGGTTCAGGGTGTTCCTGTATAAATATATATTGGTATGGGATTTTTCTTTTCTTTCATGCATTTTGTCAAAAGGGCTTAAAATCGAGTTTGATTAATTATACTATGCTTAACTATCTAGTGACCTGTTAATTACCGATCCTTGCTATCTCATGGGCTTGAAAGGAGCTGTTGGGGGAAGCATTGGATGGTATGCATGTTAATGAAGAGAGATGCCTTGGTGGAGGACAAGTAGGGTATTGTTTCGACCGTAGAATGGCCTTTTTATCGGAGATAATTCGATGGATATTTATTAAGAGCCGTGCATTGAGGTAAACAAAGACTTCGATATACCTTTGAGAAACCTGAAAAGAAAGTTGTTAGTGGTTGGGTTCCAGGAAAATTTAATTTAATCTTTGCTCGTTAAATGGTTCTTTAAAAGGTACCATACAGAAAGCACTGGATTCGATTGATGAAACGTAAATTGAGAATGGGTTAAAGAAAATATTTAATAAGTTAAAGAAACGTATACCAATTATGATGTTGAGAACTGAGAATTCTTAGCAATTTAATTGCACTTATTTAATTCGTTTTTCTTTCAAAGAGTTTTTAATTCATACATGTTTTGAAGTAATTATGTTTATTTCATGTTATAATAAAAACATCGAATTCTTAATTTCTATATTAGTGAGTGCTATTGTGTGAATAATTTATATATTTACATGAAGACATTTCTTATTTTATTTTTTATATTTTATTTTTTTACATTTCTTATTCTCAAAATAATAATCGAAGAAAAAAAATTACTAGTTTACGTCATCAGAACCTTGACATATTTCAGAAATGTATTTATTGTAATTTATTACGTATTATAAAAATACGATATTTGTTTAAATGCAAGTTTAGTTTATATTGAGTTTTTTAGGTTTTATAAGTGAAAATAGTGTCATTATTCACAAGTATCTAATTAGATTTATAATCAGTTCAAAATATGAGTAATAATCAATATCTGGTGTATAATTTGCAATTAATTTTTCTACCAGAAGTGGCATAAGCAAAATATAGTTGAGTATTTTTTTTCTTCAACATTACTAATAGTTTATTAAGTTTTTGTGAGGAAAATGTATGTGGCAGTAATAGTTACAAGAAAATAAATTAGTTAATGGTGTAGAGCCTACTTCAGATTGCCAGGATTTGAATTTTCACTTCGGATTGTTCACTATAAGTATAGATGTGCAAATATATCTCTACACACATACATCTAAATGTATATTTGTGACATATGTCTGCACATCTTCACTTATAGAGAAAATGTAGATGATTACTATAGGTTTATTTTAAATGAAAATTTTTTCCGTATAAGTTTTGTTTGAAAATGTTTTCTTAACTGTTTTTAGATAATATTTTAAACTTTTATAACGGATATGTTTTAGTATATTACAATATGTATGTTATCCATAATTTGTTAAGTGAAGTATTTAATATCGAATAATTCATTGTACATAAGCAAAAAACAATGCGAGGTTTGGGGGAAAAAAAAAAAAAAACTTTTAAAATATTTTAAAGTAGAACTTTTAAATAATTCTCAAAATAGAAATTATAATGGTTGATTTATGTTATAAATTTTTAGTTTTTTATAGTATAAGAAGAAAAAAAGTATTTTTATTGTGAGTTTTTAAGTGTTAACATGATATATAACTGACGCATAACAGAGAATATATTGATAAACTCAAAATTTCGCATCTCTATTTCCTTGAGAGAGTTTTAAAATCTTCATAACTGATCACTATTAAGTTTAAAAGATTTCTCACTGTAGGAAATCTGACAGCTGTCAAACAAGAACTTTTAATCCAGTAGTTTGGATGTACTTAAACACGTTCAAGTACAAAAAGCTGGATATAGCGGTTATTAAAATGATGCCCATCACGTTTAAAGATAATTAGCCCAAGGAAGAGAATACATGAATTTTAAATGTCAGCTTCATTTGAAGGCTTACTTAAGGATATAAAATAATCTGAATACCAAGGGAAAGAACGGTTTAAGTCAATTTTTGTCAAAATTCTGCCATGAATCTGTTGCTCTGTTAAATGTGATAGTACTAACCGATGATAGGTCATTAAGGAGAAGACCAAAACATTTCGAAAGGTAATTCACAGAAGAGACTAAATATTTTAACACGCTTCTATGTCTTTTAATTCTTTAAATTGTCTTAACTGATATTCATTTTTGGTATTCAACAATTTTCATAAAATGTTTAAATAAATAGCTAATGAATAGTTAGAAATTTGATTGAAAAATATATATATATATATATATATATATATATATATATTTAAAACAGCCGCGTATACGAAATAAAGGTAGTGGAGCTCCTGTAATTACAATGAAAGAAATTTTTATTTATAGCTGATGTGATCCATAGAAGATTAATTAATAATTTAAATAACTCTTTAACTGTTTAAACGAAATTTTTTTTTATCGTTTGAAAAATGTTTTTGATGCATTTGTTGATTGGAGACAAGGGTGTGTATTATCTAACAAGGGTCACACTCAAATTGTTTGAATGCATCCCTACTGACACTGATACTTGATGTGCTTGATGTGTGAGTAATATAGTTTCATAAAATTCAGCTGTGCTCTATCTTGACAGCAAAATGATACGTCTTCATTCACATATTCATAAAAATTCTACGTCTAAGTATAAAATCAAAAACATAAATATTCTTTTCTTAAGTGAATCATATAACTAAACCTTCTTGGGACCAGGAGGTGTAGATTTGAGCTCTGTGTCAGTGTTATTTTTCTGAAAACAGAACCTTGCCTTTATTCATGGTTAACTTTTAATATTTACTACAGTAGTTAAAACGTTTTAACATGAAACTCTATGACCTACTACTTGAAATTTAACTTAAATTTTAAACAAAACTAGGCATACCCTAAACTTAGTCTTAACCTTTTAACTTATACTATCTTTCTGTAGCTCATAATAAATAATTCTATTTTATTGTGAATTTTAATAGTCGTGTTTGACTATTTAACCTTGATATTAATCTCAATAGGCCTAGTCCTATAAAAACTGGATAATAGAAAAAGAACAGGAAACATTAACGATTTTTTTTGTAAATGAGAGAAATAATGGTCTTAAGAATATTAAATATGAAAGATATGGTAAACAATTAAAGGCAAACATTGTAAAATATTTATTGAAGGAATTTTTTTTATTGCTTGTAAAAAAAGAGTTCCTTTACTAGACGTTCAAGAATATGTAGGACTATAGCAAATTTTAATTTCTGTGACATCGGATTGTGTTGAAAACATGTGTCAGCTAAACTACATTAAATAAAGCTTATAAATGAATTTTCACCATTTGTAGAATTTATAAAATCTAACTTGTATGACAAGTTGGGAGGATAGAAAGTAAAATATTGTGAGATTCAATATAATCTAGACACTTTGAAATTTTATTCAACCGAAAGAATAATGTTACTTAAATTACAAGAACGAAATTAAAACGAAAATGTAACATTAGATTTGAAACTTTATGATACAGACTTTCTTATTGAATTTCTTTTAATTTTTCCTCGCTGAAAGAAAAAATTGAATATTTTAAGCATTATTTAATGTTTTGTTCCATTAATTAATAAGTGGATTGAAATCATTTTATTTTAGATAGGTTTAAATAAAATGAAAGTTTATTTCTTATAAAAAGAAAAACTTATTTTATTCATTTACTGATAACATTTCACTGAAAATCATTCCATAATAGTGGTAAAATTCAATAAAATCAGACTTCACTTAAAATCCAATATCTGACCTTCTGGTGAAGATAAGGTAATGTATTGGAAATACACACACAGTCCAACGATTCATTTTAAATAATTGTGTTAAAATTCAAATAAACAATTATTATATTTATTCAAAATTTTTTTGACTAAAATTATTTTCTGAAATATTCCCTAGCTCTTCGATAATAAAAATGAAATATGGATATAAGTCCATTATTATTGTATGCTAAAGTTTTTAATACAATGCCTTTGTATAATTTTATTTTTACGTTTTAAAAAAACTTTGCATAAAATTATTGATTATAAATTCAAAATAATTATAATTTAACTTCATAATTTCATGTAATAACCTTATTATGCAAATGTTGTTTGATAAGTATATTTTAGTTGAACTTGGTTGCCAAATAAAACAATTTCATTTAAATAAATCTAAATTTAGTTATCTACATAAAAAATATTTTAGCTTTTCATAAAATTTCGAGCAAATAAACAATTAAAGAATAATTGTAATGCTAAGAAATTTTTCAAATTGAACAAAACTTATTTATCTAGTAGAAACAAATTGACATATCTCCAAAATATATAACTTTTTTAAAACATCGAAACAACAAAAGTTCAACAAAATAAATATTATAACGCAGTGACTGTTTCTTATAAGTTTATAGTTTATCGTTGTTACAATCCCCCTGATTTCTGCACAATACCACGAGATCTTAACGGCATTTCTTCTTTTGATATACCTGGTTCCATTCGATCTTAAATCAATTTTCTCTTGGTTGATGTTCCATGATTGGAATAGAAAGAAAAAGAAGAGCGCAAAATAAAAGAGACAAAACGAGAAGGCATGTTGGATTACAGTTTGGAAACAACAAGGTTTGGCGTAGAAAATTCTAGAAATTCAATTAATGCCTTCAGGCCCTGACCATACTTACTTCCCCTAAAAATGGAAGCGTAAATAAATTATCGATAGCCCCTTCTTTTTGTGGGACTGAAAATGAAAGTGTAGACATGCGTCACAATCTTTATTTTTTATTGTCGTATTATTTCCCAGCCAAAAACATTATCGAAGAGTAAGACAGTTTGAAAAGATAATGCCGTCAGTTGTCAGATTTGGGCGCGTTTTAGACGCGAAAGTCAAGCTTTGTTTTAATAATGTATTTGGATTTTTTTTTTCTCGACTTCGGATGTTCATTTCTTTGCAAACATTATCATTATGATAGGAATTTTATGCAGACATTTAGGGGGTTATTTGAAATGGATAAGCAAATATTTTATGATATTCTAGAACGAACAACATGTTGAGAATTGAAATCAAATATTGTTTCATTAATTTTCTGAAATGGAAATGAAAGGGATAATAAGTTCTTAGATACCTTTATTTACAAGCTATGAAAAAAATTCAATCATTTCTAGAAATTATTTTTAAAGATATTAAAGAAGTATTAACATCTTACTAAAAAAATGTGCGTATTTTATGTAATTGTTTTAATTTTGAAATGTTAAGTTTATCTAAAGAAGGTATTGGTGTTTTCGTTGATAAATTAAATTTAATTACTATTTTATTAAGTTATGTATTGAAATATTTTAAAATATATATCAAAACTCCAATCATCTTTAATTTACAATTACATCCAATCTTTTTTCCATTTTATTCATCCAATTAATATTCCATTCCATACAATTTCCATTTTGTATCTGCACTGATAATACAAGGAGGAAAAAGTAAAGGAATATCATATTTTTTAATGAATTTCAGTTGTGAGGCTAAGATACTTTTACCATCATATAGAAATGTAGCATTAAAATGAAATATAGTTTTAGTATTTTATTTAAAAAAAAAAAAAAAAAAAAAAAAAAAACTATTATTACGCAAAGATTTTTCAATATTTGAATTTTAGTGAAGTTTTGAGAGTTTTGTATTATTTAGTTTACTTTAAAACACTAACCATCTTTTTTCAATTTAAAAAAGATATAAGTAGGGGAGCGTGTCTGTCCTTCAAAATAAGTGCAAATTTTTTAAATCCCTGGTACTCTAAATGGTATTTAAAGGTGTTACAATATGAATCACCCAAATAAAAATTTAGTATTTCAAACAGGTTAGTTTGAATTTTTTAAATAATTGACGTAATGGTCTATGTAAAAAGTATTGCAACAATTTTACTGAATCGTAAATAATACTAAAATAATCGTTCTCACAAGATAATTTCAACAAATAACCATAATTAACCACAAAATTCGTATGAAATGGGACATTTTTGTAAGTGGTTATTGTCTGCAGCATTTTGGATGAAACTTTGCAATGAATAGTAACTATTTGAACGATATTCATTCATGAAAGATTGCGTTACATGTAATTTAAGGAGCCCGTCCTTACATTTTCTTACTATTTAAGTAAAACATCGTGAAAAACTAGGAAAAATGGGATATTTAGTAGTTGAGAATGAAAGAAACAATAATAAGGCATTTTTAAGGAATTTTTATTTTCATATTCTATCATTGCTATTGTCATTACGTCAAATCAGCCACTTTTTAAGATTCACCTTTACATTTAATTTGTCAAACTTTTGCAGGGCCGAAGTTTAAGGGATTTAAAATCAAGTCCTAAGTTTGCTCCAGTATTTCTCTGTATGAAAAGAACTTCCCTGCAGAAATTTCTCATCCCATATTGTCTACATGTCATCAATACTTTTTCCGTTTTATAATCTGTTACCTATACATATGATAAAATTTTGAAATGGTTTTTATTTAGTTTTCAAGCTACTCAAAACAACTCCAGAAGAATTTTTTTCTGGATTACATGTTATCCATATTCTTTAGATTGTAAGTTAAATAAAATTTGTCTTGTTTGTTTAAGTTCAATTAGAGAGGAAATAGACATTTGCATCTCCATTCATTCTAGCGTTTGTTCTTTCGATCTAGCTAATCATCAAACAGGAATTTGCCCCGTTAGCTGGCAACTGCCAATCGAATACTGAGGTTTTATATATCTACATCAGACCAATCAAATGAGTTGCTAATTTTGGTTGTATTCATTCTTAGAGACTATATACCATCATAATTTAGAACTAAGATGCATCATTCCATAAATAACGATGCTAGACACTTGTGGAATTTCATCAGCTTATCTCGGTACTTGCCTAAGAAGTATCTTGACATAATCTATCCAGTAATTTTTCCAACGTTTACTTTGCGGGTCCAGTAAACATGCTTATGTCAATTTTAACTGATGAGAGTAACCATATTAGGACCCTTACAGCTATACTTATTATCAAAGCAAGGAAAAATGGCTCAGATGAAAATTGTATTCGTTAAATCGTTGTTCCTGCTGCTAACCTTGGAGCTAGAAACTACACAGATTTCATGAACTTGCAAACTTGTTATGTGACTGTGTGAAATTATCTCTAGTTTTCAAAGATATCAGTTCTTAAGAACTTTTGAAGATGATACAGGACTCTGTATGGATGGTTAGGATTTATTAAATATACTTCACAATCACACAAGCAGTGAACAAATTGTAAAACTAAACACTGGATCCTCCTAAAAAGCAGTATGATAGCAGAATAGGGATGGAGCAACCCTGGAATTCAGAAATCACATGCTAGAATTTTTAGACAAAAAAGCTTGAAAAACAGTCCAAAAAAGATTACAATTAATAATGTTTTTGTAATTTGTATGTCTGAAATTTGAAATAAAGTTAATTTTTGCATTATAACGAGGTAAGCGTAATGTTTATTATTTAAAAAGTGGCTTTCAGTTTCCGAAATTTGGTGCCGTTGAGGCTACAGAAGATATTAAAGTATAATTTAAAAAGAATTTCAGGTGCTGTTGTTAAGAAACTGTAACTTTTAAGCATTATCTCAAAAAGATCACGAAATATGTGATTACCTATTAATTTTTGAATTTTAAGCATTTTTATTCCAATTTTCACAACTTTCAACCTATTGAGGCGACAGAAGATATCAATTCAGAGTTATAAGATTTTACACACTTTTTATTGATGGGAGTCCACAACTTTTCAGCGCTACCGCAATAAGATCTAAGATACTTCGACTTTTTCGGCCCGGTCTAGTATATATGTCGATAGCAAAATAATTTATCGCAAGTGGATTTATTTAACAAACATGTAATTTGTAAGTAAATTCAATCAAACATCTTCTTACAGAATGGCACAAAAAAGTCTGACGATTTTGAAAAGGGAAATAATATATATATATATATATATATATATATATATATATATATATATATATATATATATAATATAATGCTCGGGAAACTGGCAAATTGTATTCCATCAGTTTTCAAAAATTGTTATAAAGCTTCATCAGACAATGCTGTTGAGTGGAAAAACGTAAAAAAAAGAAGAAAAAAAAAATGGTTTGAACATGTTACACAAACTTCAAGACGATATTTTCAAAATACCCACCATTTCCTTTAATAGCATGGCACGATTGAAACAATGTTTTGTAGTTCTTGCAACGTATTCAGACTTCTGTTTTACATTCAACAGTGCCAACCGTTGTTAAAATTTTTAATTATTTTTAAAAATTAGTGGATAAAATTCCGTAGTTGACGAATTAGGAAACAGCAAACATTAGATTTCTTTCCTCCTCCTTCTGTTTTAAATTCATTTTTCAAATTTATCATTCCTTTTTAGTACACCCTGTCTTTCAATATATGATATGCATAGAAATTTAATTTGCATATCAATTTCTAATTATTTCAAACTTTAATTACCTTTCAAATTTACTAAAGATATTTTTTATTCAAAACTATTTCAAATATACATTTCATGTTATAATGAAACTGAATTCAATTCTTAAGGCAAATGAAAGAAACATTTTTGAAACCAATATTACATAGAAGATATCGCTGATTCCGTAAATTCATCGCAAATCGTTTGGAGACGAAGAGCAATACTTTCTTATAAAAGTCATTTTCTTAAAATCAATGTTCATGAATCGACCACTCACTACTGCATCTCAAGATGATGACAAGACTCCACCACCCATTCAGAACTTTCATCAATTAATTTTAGCGGTGGATAAACTAAAAAACAAGTAATTAATGATCGTTAACTATGTTACCAATAATGACGCTTCAAGCCTTTGCATCGTCACGGAATCGATGCAAAGAATTATCCGTGATTTTTGTTTTCATTCAAAGGTGACTGTGGGACAAGAGAATTGAAATGCGACTGAAGATGCTGAAGGAGATATCTTGATATCTACTAAGTCACTTATAAGTTCAAAGTCGTTGAGTGGGCGCGTATTCATCAATCTTTAAGACTCTTTTTCGGTTATCTCAAAAGGTATTGATAAATTCTTTTTTGGGAATTGAAAACAAAAGGAATGTTGCTAGTAAACTGATAATGATAAATGAAAAGAAACTTAGAACGTCGCTTTAAGATTTCTAAATTCTTTTAGTGTATATTATTTCTGTACATTTCTACTCTATTTTCTTCATTTCATGCTATAATTTTAATACATTTTCCTTATTCAATGAATCCTAGCTATTAATATTAAAGTTATTTTAAGAAGCAAGTTTTTAAAAGTCCATGATAATTGACAAATTTGTTTTATGTATTTTTAATGGAAATATTGGTAATGTAAGCCTGGGAAACACAAAGAAGGGAAGATGGTGGATGAATTGGATAGAAGGCGGAATGAGAAAGTAATAGTTTTGTTCAAGTTAAACTTAAATCATTCTCAATTTATACACCCAAGTGAAGTATCTACGAATTTATTCATATGATCACAAGTTTTTACAATTGTAGGATTGGAAAGTTCTGTAACTGAAAAATCTTACTTTTAAATATAAAAAAAAGGAAAAAAGCTAATTATTTTTTCAATTGATTTTTATATTTGAAAGATAAGTGGATGAAGAAGATAGGTGACAAAAATAAGTTTTGAAGATATTCCTTCTTAAATAATTTACTTTTGAATTCTTTCTAGTATTCTTTGTATTCTTTTTGTATTTTTCTATATCTAGGGTTAGTCAGACGTTAGCCGAAAACAAACCCCTTCATTCATTGTGAAAAGTCAACTTTTTAAAAAATTTCCCATACCTAATTCACCCACTTAGTCCTTTATTTATGAAACATTTAAAATAAAATTAATATACTTTTTACATAATTTTAGATATCTTGTGCTTATGAATAGCTAATTAAATCAATATTAAAAGCCAGCATTCTTTTTGTGATAAGTCAGATTAGAAATATAGTTACTAGAAGGAGCAACGCTCCACTGTAAGAGACAGAAATAATGGACATATCTTATATGACCTCTCTTTGTTCCTATATGCTACAAATACTTTTATTTCAAAAGGAAATAAATATAATGGATGCCCCCCCCCACCAAAAAAAAAAAAAAAAAAAAAAAAAAAAAAAAAATTGAACGTGAAAACGTTAAAAGAAGAAAAAGGGGGAAAGGTGGCTCAGATGAAAATTTACTTTTTATAAGAATTGAACGAAAATAAATTTACAATTTGAATATGAGTTCAGATGGCAAAGTATCAGGAAGTGTCATCATATGACTCTTAAGATAACAAATCTTAAGAAGAGTATAACTCATGATATTGAAAATAGACACGATTGGTTGCGATATAAGTTAAGAAAAAGAAAAAAATACAGTGCATTTAAAATGGATTTGACAAAGATATTAACACTTTAGAATATTTATTAGAAAATATGGAAATGGATAAATGTAATGAGCCGTTGATGAGGAAAAATCAACTGGAAGATTTAATTTGGTTGATTATGATATAATTAATGGTTAAAAAAGATAAAATATAAAGGAATTATCTCAACGTTAAATATAAGTTAAATAGTAGGAAAAGTCTTAATTAAATTTTTCTCTAAAGACACTTTTCTCATACTTTTAATTTAACTTACGTACATGTATACTCTTTTCAACCACTAGAGATTTGTGGGACAGAACTTTGAAATTTCTTTAACTTATTCAAAAAATGTAATTTTCAAATATTTTAATTGGTCTTATATACTTTAGTTCTTTTTAACATTTAACACTATTACACCACAAGTACATACATAACCGAGTGGAATATGTTAAATATAATGAGTTTTGATGAACATTGCATCATTCCCCTTTCATATTTTCCTTGTGTATATAAAAGAGATATTTTCCAATAGCTAATTAATAAGGAAATAATATATGAAAGAAAAAAGAAAAAAAAATTCCACCATTTGACCAAAAAAGAATTCGTCATTTGACACCTCATATGACAAATACACATGAGGTTTTAAAGACGAAGATAAAAAAATCACTAGTCATCAAAAATCCTCATTATATAATAAAATAAAATAATCACCTTGAATTATTGCAATGAATCTTTTTATATTATTTACTGAGTATAAAGTATTATTTATTAGTAATTGAATGAAAATAATTTTTCAACGTTAAGTGGCCCAATCAAGTTTAAAAAACAACCATTCGTACCTAACTAATTTTTATATAGCAAACAACTAATAGCCAATATTAGTCAAAAACATGAAAATTAAATATTTATTATAAAATTGAGAATAAATACTCAAAGTGAAGACAAAAATTAAATTAAAGCAAATAGTTTTTTATAAATGATATAAATAGCAATTAAATAAACAAATCTTTACTTTAGTCGTATGGTAAATTATAGGATTATATTAATACAATGTGAATTATAATCTAGATCAAATATGATTTATGAAAATAAGTGTTGCATGTAGACGAAAACTAAGTTTCTGTATGTTATCATCACTAAAATTAATCTAAAAATTAAACGTTTATTTTCCTCTAGAGCTTTTAAAGGAGCTATTTATTAAAGAATACGTTCAAAAGCAGACAAGACTGTGCAACATACCATTTTTATTATTATTTTTCGTAGCATAAAATACTTACTTTTTAGCGCAAAAGTACTTTTTTGTTGCAAACTGTTAAAGTGGAAGATGTCTTGAAGTTATAAAAAAGGAACATAAACTTGGTATGTTGCTTTTACGGTCTGCTTTTTGTTTCTTTATTCTAAAAATTATTATTTGGTAAGACGCAGCTTAGTATCAAATTCTTAAATTAGATTATTTTTATTTAATATAGCTTTACTTAGTATGCATGTTTTAAAAGTCATAAAAATATAATTCAGAAAATTAAAAAACATTTTTAAGACTAATACAAAAAGAAAAAATTTATTTAGAAAAATACCCAAATATCATTTCCACTATCTGTATCCTTTATAAAATTTAAATAGTTTAAAAAAAAATACTACAATGTAATATGAAATTTTACAACTATATATATATATAGTTATATTATTTCATAAACTTTAAAAAAGCTTCTTTATCACGCATTGTCAGACTTTCTTATGTAACTAACTACATTCAAATTATGCGCCTTTGCTAAAGGATTTTTTAATCAAAGTAGAATTTTTTTTCGTTTTAAAAATAATTTGTTTTCTCTCTAAAAGAATCTTTATAAGTATGATTTTGCTTAGAAACAATAGTTCACATATAGCAGTATCAAGTAGTTTTAAATCACCAGATTATATCTAAAATGTTATTTTTTTCATTATTAGAATTAATAATTTGTCCTTTAAATGCTAAACTAATAAATAATTTTTCATAACCAAAACATGTGAAGACGAAACATGTTTGGCATCCCGGAATGGATATAAGGATTTTTTGTTGTTGTTGTTGTTGTCAAAAACGATTCTTTTTTCAGAAGAATAAATATGAAGCCCATTTTTATTTACAAGTACAAAAAAGTAAATTTTAGAATACTGATTAGGAATACAAAATAATATCTCTCTAATAACATTTAAGTCTGCTGCAAAAATAAGGTCAATTGGCTGTTTAATTTACTTTTAGTCTACATTTTTCATTAAAAAATTTCTTGCGAACATACAAATAAAAAGTATTTCAGAATTAACGTGCTTTTCTCTTTACTAGAACCAACTTCTTTTTTATTTTATGAAATTAAGCCCATTTTTAGAAAATAAGAAATTAAACGAAATCAAACTAAAAATTTAAAAGAACGTTATTTTCTACAGAAAAAAATATTTCAAACATTAACACATTAACTTTGAAAAGTAATTTAAAGTGAAATTTGATTACATTGTTTCACTGATCTTGATAATTGATGATAATTCCAGAATGTTATGTGTTTTCCGGTTCCTTGCTCTTCCCCTCTCTCATAATAGATTATTTCTTATGTATGTGCCCATCACAGTTATAAACACCTCTATCAACCTGGTTAGGTTGGTTGTAAAGGAGAATTTAAAGAAACTAATTTGTTATTGTTTCCAAAATATTATATATTTTATAGTTTTAGAAAATAAAATCTTTCTTGATATTTATGCCTGGACTTTTTTAGCACAAGATGTTCAATGATGCTTCGTTTCAAACTTTAGAAGGAACTATCTGTCCAGAAATCTTGATTTAATGAACTCATATCACTCACCGAAAACACTAAGAGGCTTCCATAACCTTCTTAACAATTCTGTTTATTGCTCATGTGTGCGATGGAATTTAAAACTTTCAATTGCTATTCCATGTTTCAACTATCAGCTCGAGCTCCCGTTTGCTTATGTCTGTTATGAAAGGTTTTGTTGCAATACATAAGATCTATGTAATAGTTTACCTCAAAATTAACTTGTGATGGTTTGGAAACTCTCTTTACTTTTAACTTTGCTTGTCCAGCTTCTTTTATCCATTTGCTTACCAGACATCTAATATGTTTTCATGATTCAAATAACGTTCCCGAAAGGCAATGTTCTGGGTGTATCATAACAGCACTTTTCTATAGAGTTGACTGAACAACAACCTTAACATCTGCTGAGTACTTTATGCGTTGTACTAGCTTAAATAAGTCTTGTGATGCGTAAATAATTCATGGATTATATTTTATTGTAAACCATGAGGGAACATAAACATTTAGGATAAACTCAGCTAGTTTTTTCAATTGCTGGATTGGATCAATTGAGGCAATATATAAGCGTCAAATTCAGTTTGCCATTGCCAATCATCTTGCATGTGAGATGTTTCCAGGGTTTCTGTTTGGTAATCCTTGAGGGATTTTTATGTTATAACAGCCTGACATACTTGCCGAGAAAATTATGATTGATGCTCTACTTCTTAAAATCAGTTTCTGGAAAAACACTATTTTATTGTACTCAACAAACTTTAAATGATATTTTCCTATTGGACATTAAAAGAAGTAAGTGCAGAACTTGGACCATAGAAAGCAACCATAACTTTTCTAAGAGATAATCCTTTTAAATGAAGCAACCAAACAACTGCTTGTAGTGGGTGTTTTAAAGCATTCTCGAATAATGAAATTGATCCGACTCAGTTAATTGATGCAATTTTGATTTTATTTGAATTAACTATTTTAATTCATTATATTACTAAGAAAAAACATAACAGTAGGACATAATAGGATTTGGATATATATATATATATACATAAGACGGATATGATCCAGTTCAAAATCAGTATAAAAATGACGATCAACTAAAGATCCATCTAGGTTGGTCCAGTTTTTCGTTTCGAGAAAATCCCTCAGTGCAACAGCAGCTGCCTTAAAAAAAAAAAAAAAAAAAAAAAAAAAAATACGATGTGGACTAGCAGATTACTACATTTAAAAACAACTCTATTGCAAAATTAATGTTCCTTTTCTCCAAGTTAAAATTCAATTTCTCCCTCTGAGCGTCCAGAGAATGGGCGAAATTGTACAGTTGGTTTCCCTACACTAATTTTTAAATTATATTTCTGATTCAAATATATAAATTTTTTAAATTACTATTTTTTAAATGGATTTGAAACGATTATACTAATAAACATATTTTAAAAATATGTTATTTTAAATTATATTAATAAATTTAAAAATGTTTTGTTATACTGGAAGGACTGAGGATCAAAGGTTGGTTGTTTTCAGATTATCTGGCATCGTCAGCAACACGAGGGCTATAATTGAGGATCAAAGAAAGTATATTTAGGGTGGAGCGAAAAATTAAAAAGTCGTAAAAATTATTCGGCAGTGGAAGCAAAAGTAGTATTTTGCATTTTTAAATAGACATAGCACCGACTTATTTTAATTTATTTTAAATGATATCTTCCGGTTCCCCAAGGCACCTAAAATCTCAGAAAATTGAAATTTTTCTGCAAATTTTATTTAAAAGTTTAAAAAGTAACTAGCAGTAACAAAATATCGACAGGGGGTGCAAAATATATAATTTAAGTTTGTTAATATACATGCTAAATTATTTCAATTGTATATAATATCTTCCGGTGCCCCAAAACACCTGAAAACTGTCCAAAAGCCAACTTTTATGCAAATTTTGCCTCTAAATAAACCATATGGTGTAAAAAAAAGGTAACAATATGTGCATTTTATATGCTATGACTTTCCTAAACATAACTTTAATTCACTGCATGTATATAAAGTGAAACATTGAGATTAAGCTATTAGACATTTTAATTTTCCCAAAAAAAAACAACAAGTTTTCATTCTAAACCATTCAAAACGAAATATTATCACCCCTGTTTTTCTAAGTCAGACATTCCCATCATTTGACCTTGAACACTGGATCAAAAATATGTACTACATTCAAGAAGGGATTGAAATAGCATACATGTACAGAAAAAAGAGCATTTTACAACTCTTCAAGAGGCAGACTCACAATATATCGGCCATATTACTGCGAAGCCTGGAGAAGCAAAAACTAAGTGTGTCCGTAGTACAATTTCTGAAAGTTGAATACAGCTTAATGAACTTAGTGTAATTGAATGTGATGGAACAAACATTATGGACGTTTGTTCCATCATAAAGGAGGAGTAATTCGTTTGCTGGAGCTGGAGATTGGGAGACCATTACAATGGTGCATTTGCTTGCTCCATACCAACGAGAACGAGCTGCTCTTACAATACATCTTATGTGCATTGGATGGTGCCACAGTTGGAGTCTCAATATAAAGAAATTTGTCGCAATAAGTTTTGAGAATATTCCCAATATAGATAGTGTGATTCTCTGTAATGACCAGAAATATTTAAATGATATTTGTTTAGCTTTATCACTTGGTGCATGTTCTTCCGATCTATCATTGAAAATACCTGGTCTTGTTTCACCCTCAAGATGGCTAACAGCTGTAAACCATATTTTGAGATTGTTTGTAGGCACAGAAACTCTATCAGAAAATGTGTTATATAGCTTACCATAGAAATAGCTCTCTTACAGAAAGAGCGCGTCATATATGGAGACTCATATAATTGTTTCGAATTATGGCACCGGATATCCGAGCTATAGTTGGCGACATTATTCAGTGAAACAGTTTATTTTCTTTGTCATCCCGAAAATTAATTGCTAGAAGTCAAAAGAAAGAAACCATAAACATTAGAATTTTTTAAGTGCCAAAACTTAACTTCAACTCAGAGGATTACACTGAACATATTAATTGGCAAACAGTTGGTCCCTATGATCCTCCTCTAATGAGTAATATCCCAACAGATGAAATTGAGAGTGCAGTGAATAGCTGGAAAGCAGTGGAATAGATGACATATCCTTGTCACACTCAAGCAGTTGGACGTGGAGTCCGACTTGTCTCTGAAGCATCAGAAGTGCATGCGGAGAAATGAAGAATCATGGTTTCATATTAAATAGACTAAAATCAAGAACCTTAGTAAAAAGTCTCAACACTAAGTCAGAATATAAGATTTCAAGTGAACTTTAATTTCAATTAGCTTGTAATGAATCTTTCATTCTTGATTTGATGATGGTAACAAGCTAAAGTTGAACCCAAGTAAATAATTAATCACCTTATAAAGATGTTGGAAAAGTAAATATTTTCCACAGATGGATTATTGTAATAAAATCTAGTAAGTTTACTTTTATATTAATTTAGATCTTAAAATAATATTCTTCGAACATGGAAACCCAAAATACAGCTTTTGCACCTCCTGCTGATTGGAATTTCGGAAAAAAGATGTTTTCGCTCCACCCTATTATATATACGCCCATGACCCTCAGAGAGTTAAATAACTCGACATCTCTCCTCTTGTAATGTTCTCCGGATTGTGTTCGAAGCCCTTCAAATTATCCTGTTTGATAATTTTAACCAATTAAAACAAACCATCTATATGCATTCGTTCTTCCGAAGTACTCGCATACCCAGGTAGTACATCAGTATTGGCTTATGTCTGAAATAGGGGTTCTGGCTGGAAGATTAACCTGGCCAAATCTATAGCATCGTTCCAAAACTCCAAAACACATGATTTAAAAAAAAAAAAAAAAAAAAAAAAAAAAAAAAAAAAATGTCAAAAACGTGTTTTTTTTTTTTTTTTTTTTTGTCCTCTGTCCTCTCATAAAAATATTTCAATTTTAAAACTGGGCCTAAATATTTCAAATCTTCCAGTATATTTTATACAGCATTGATCGAGATTGTGCAATAAACCTTAACAACGGCCGATTTATAATGGTTCACCTCGGGAATGGCATATGACGAGCGATATTGGTCAGCTTTGTAGTGCTACTGGGATACATATATAGGTAGCTCAATCTAGCAAAAATAATTCGAAATTGAGTTCCCCTGTCTCCTTTTTGTTGCTCTACGATGAACCTTTTTTACCAAATAAACTTTCTTCTTAAGACTAGGTAACCAAAAGTGGTCTGAATACTCAAGAAAGGACATATAAAGTGATAAAATAATATCACTAGAATTAGGTGAGATAGTCCTCCCGATGAATCATAACATCTTACTAGCTTTTTTACTCGCCTTTCCACAAGGGTACCAAACTTAAAAAGTTCCATTAGTTGTCATTATATGTCATTAATATCTTCATTATGTCATTAATAACTTCCCGCTTCTTACAAATAATAGATTTCATTCACATTCTTGTAACCGAAGTTAACATCTTTTCAGTTGCAATTGTAAAATTATACCATTTAATTTCTCCACTACTTTATATAGTTTAAGTAAAATGTTGTTTAATTATTATTCGAAAAAAAAAACAAGTTGGATTGCGCCAGTCATTTTCACTATAAGGCTGGTTTTACCTAATTTTTTTTGGTACATCATATCCAAATAAAAAGCATTGGCGACATCTAATGACTAAATTCTACTAATTTAAGGGATGATATCTTATGATAATAAACCCCTGCTAATTTGCAGGTTTTTTATTAAAAAAATATCGCTATGTGTATGAGTTTGGTGATAACTTTGGTGAAGACTTGTCATTAAATATCCAATTCCTAGTCTTAAATTTCTATTTGAAACTAAGAGGCAAAATTTCCTTTAAGCTACAGAGAAATCACTCATCTTAAATAACTTTTATGCACATCCGGTAGGAACTCACAATTGAAGTTTATTGACTTCAAACTGACATTTGGCGCTTTTAAAAAAAGCGGCTGATTGGGTATTAGAACATGGTAAAATGTTTTCAGCGTTTTTCCCAATCTCACTGATGTAATTGACTGCAAAAGCATTCTAGTCACTGGATTTCAAAGTTGTCATACATACTCCTTACCTGTAAGGAATACCCGAACGGTATTCCGGTATGTTGACTTTAGACAAATAGACTGATGAGGCCTTTGTATAAAGTATCCTCTTCGTAAGGGCAATGTAGAAGCTAATATTTTTTTGTTTAAATTCATTTAGAGAAATACTGCTCAGCTTTATAGTGCAATAGGTAAAACAGTATTGTATGCGAATATAATTAGCAAGTGAATTTTAAAAATTACATAAAAATGTATAGTGAGTATAATTTAAAGAAATTACTCAGGTAAGAATATAATGTAGCATTCAAGTACTATATTTTGATTATTTTTGTTTAAAACTTTTCGCTCTTTTTATCTCAGAAAATTTAAAGTAAACGCAAGTGCAAAGGATGTAAAACAGTTTAACAGCTTGCATGAAATTATGCACCAGGTTTTATAGCTTTCTTTTGAAGTTAAGCACGAGATGGGATGCTTTTTTATACGCTCCATAAAAAAGGGACGCACATAAGTTCTGTGCTATTACTAGCGCATCATTGCCTGCTTCAACAACTGAAATAAAATTCTACGATCTAAGAACATTTCTTTCTGTTTGGCATCTTTGTATATTCGTAACTGCATTTTGTACAATGTTCTGTTATAGGGAAATGTAACCATAACTCTAGAGAATATGCAAAGAAATTGGCAATTATTACCATAATATTTTTTTGTTCTATGCATTTTCTATGCCTATGCATATTCCTGAACTAATTATAATAACGCTTTTTTGAAAATTAAAGGCAAAGCCCCTGTGTTACAAAGTACATGTGTGCAATCTTTCCCTCAAAATTGAATTTATGAATACAAAGAATAGTATCTGTGGTTGTTTCTTCTTTGATAGAAATCTATAATTTAATTCTTATTTTGATGACATTTTGCACAATTGTTCTTCAAAAGAATATGATACATCGAAATTTGACGCACTTGACTTTCAAAACAAAAGGAAAGCCATTGGATACATAATATTTCAAAATTTTAAGCACTTACGTTTCATAACAAAAAAGAAGGTCACTGGCTGCAAGAGATTTCGAAATTTTAAATGCTTGATCTTCAAAATAATAGGAAGGTTGTTGTGGTTTCATGAGATTACAAAATTCTACAGCTCATCCTCTTTCCAACCACTAAACGAGTATGACCATTACTTGAGATATCTTGAATCAACGATCGACTAATCCATATAGTAGGAAACGTAATTCCATTCCTATGTTTTTTATTAATATGATAGAGATGGGGATAGGAAGTGAAAGTTAGTATTATCATAATTTATAATCTACAGAAGAAATTTAAACTCTGTTTTTATATGCATCTTGGAGTCATTCTACGTCAGTTAGGAAAAGCCATAACACCCACATTCTCCGATTTTAAAGAACATTGATGTGAATCCTTTTCTCATGATTATGAAGAATATCTTCTAGGCTTTTTACGATATTCAAACTAGTTTAAATTTTACACCACTTTAAAATTTATGTGTTTTTCAAATATGGGATCCCTGAAACTTTCAAAACACGAGGCATGTGTCTGAGGCCTAATTTTTCCTCTATAACTAATGATCATATGTTTATGAAACTTTTTCGTAATTTAATAAAATTACGCAAAATTTTTGAAAAATATTATTATTTCATATTAATATAAAATGCCTAAAAAAAAGAATCAAATTGTTCATACTCCATTTTTTTTTCTTTAAGAAACATGTTTCTTTTATAAAAAATATACAATGTGGATGATCAATGAATTAAATTTGCGTAGAGATTTATTGAATTTTTTTTTTTATTTATTTATTTCAGTTGGGTTTACTTGGTGATGCTGAAAATTATATTATTTTTAATGATTTTTTAATTTTTTATTTTCTAAAATGTTTAAATCCATTGTTAAAGTTAAATTTAAAGGGTAATTTTTCATTTTATTTTAACACACGGTTGTTAAAAATTCAAAGTTTGTTTTTTTCCGAAATGACTGTTACTTCATGAAGACGCAAATAATGTATTTGATGGATTATTTTGGCCAAAGACCAGAACTTCCCATGAATAAGAAAATTTTAACAAAATAAAAGGACATCAGCAGATATTTCCTAATTATTCCGTGACAGCCAATCATTTTGCAATTGTTAAATGGCTTGTAAAGCATAGTAATTAAAAAAATTAAAGCGCATTTTTGTCATTTAGCCGTCTTGTGACTTTACTGCCGTTAAGATATTAGTTGGTCTTGTTTCACAAAACATGTTATGAAACAAGACAAAAAACACTTATTATTGGTATTTTTTTTTCCTTCTATGTGATTTATGCACCCTTTCGTTATTAGTAATGCCAGACAAAATAGTCCAATATTGTAGATTTCCGATTAATTTGTCTTTTATGTATACTTTTTCTTTTCTTTTGATAATTACTCGAAGAAACGACTGATACGGTAGTTGATACCTTTTTAAAATAATCACTGATAAGCGAGCTTCCCTCCCAATAGCATCAGAACCTAAGGGTTTAACAACAGCCTAAAAATCAATTTTATGATATTAATAAAATACACATTTTGGCTACTAACAGGGAATTTCATAATTTAAAGAATAGACATAGTGACATGCATTGCCATCTATCGGTTGATCATGAAACTAAATCGATAATCGAAGTTGTTCTGGTTCTTGTATCTGTAATTAAAAAATAATCTAGAATGAAGATTTGAAAAAAAAAAAAAAAAACCTCGTTATGTAAAAAAAGTTCTTTAGTATAGTTCTGCTTTATGACATATCATAATTACTTTACCTAAGAAAAATTGTTTTCTTCCAGGAAAATTTAAAAATCCTTTTAAGGAAGACAAACTTTAAAAAAAATTCTGCTGATGCTATTTTTAAATGTGTACCAAAAATAACGGAGATGTTTTAAGAAGATTTTTTCAAATTTAATTATGTCAAATGTCTATTAGGAAACAGCAGCTTTTAGTTAATTACCTAGTATGGAAAAAATACCGAATATACAAATTCATGAAACTTAAGTACTAATATCTAATCTATTTAGTATGATTTTTTTTTTTTTTTGTGATTTTTTTAAATAATTATAAGTTATAAAAATATCGGACCATACATTATAATTTAAGGCGTTGCATGCCAGAGCTTGAGCACCTGAACAAAATTATTTTACACTCTTACAGCCTAAGGTAATATGACCAAGCAATGTGTTAAAATGTGTACTAAGGATACGGCTAACGAATATATTGCATGTGAGAGACAATTCATTACCATATGCTTCTTAATTAATAAGATTTTTCAGAGCTGTGTTTAAAAAATTACTTAAGCTATTTTCGCAAAACTTAAAAAAAAAAAAAAAAAAAAAACAAAAAAAAAAAAAAAAAAAAAAAAAAAACTAATTTCTTGCTACAACATGGATTTAAGTATCATAACTCTTTACTTTTTTATTCATACGATTTAAAAAGTATATTAATAGTAAAAAAACTATCTTGATTTTTTATGTGTATCGGCCAAGTTAATTCTTAATTTGCAAAAAATCTCGATAGTGTTTGTCCATTCATCGGTCTCTGTTAAATAATAATTGAAGTTTCAATTAACTTTCTTTATTTCAAGTAATTTTTAGTTTTAGTTTTTATCTTGATGTAGTTATAAGCTTAGAAAAATCTAAATTCGTCTATCTGTCATATAGAAGTAAGCGTTCTTAGCCAAAACAAAAGCTTTACAATTTACTTTAACAAATGACTTAATTAACAGCGAAGCATTTCATTTCAAAGTAAATTGTCAATTTGACGAGTTATCCAAGGGATATTTCACACACTTTGAAAACCAGCAATAATTTAATGAATCTCCAGCTGAAAATATTTACAATTAATTAAAACCAGCCCTACAAACAACGCCAGTGAATGTTCCAACTTCATTGAATTAATGAAGACTTCCCGGCAAAAATACACATTACATTTCCAACTTGGTCATATATACCACTGACATACCCTCCCACAAACTTAATAATGAAATAAATTACGACCAGGCATACGCATAGTGGATTTTTAACATTTATAAAGAACCACTAATAAATGCAATGAACAACGAGGCTGCCCTCATCCCAAATTCAGTATTAATACAACAAAGTGACCCTCAATTACGCAACCAGAAACATTGACCACATTAGCTCCAGACCTCTTCCATTTTCCAATTCCCCTTGGGTTCAGGGGCACCACAATAACTGTCCATGAAGATAAAACATTCAGGGATACAGAAGTCATGTTTAGAAATTAAAGCCACCTGTGTGAGCGGACAATTGCCCCTGGCTTATTGGGTTACTCGGCTTCAATAACTTCCAATTATGGCTCTCGGGAGATGCGATTGGACGATTAGTCAGGGCGTAACAAAGGCACGTCTCTATCCCAATCCCGTCCATTCTTGTGACACTCGTGACTGAAGCCTAGGACTTTAATTCAGTCGTGGCTGACTGATGTTGTATTGGCCCTCAGGTGTGTTAGGATGACCACTTGGTGTAATCGTAGTTTCTTCATTGATCTGATATTGAATGTTGTTTCAGAAGATGGTTAAGAAGCTGAGATTTTTAGGTAGACAATGCAGTTCTGAAATAGAAACTTTTTTTATGGGATTTTTAACATTCTTTTAGAATTTGGTGTTGATGCATATTATATATAACATGTACTTAAGCTTGTGGTTTCATATTTTTGATTTAAAAAAATTACTTACAACTGTATCCTTTCTTGACTTTCAAGAGGAAGAAGGACTTAAGGATACATATTAAAATTCACGATTTGTATTGTGGGTATTAAATTCAATTTGATACTATTGAGTTTAGCATGGAAGTATAATTTTGGTACACAAATTATCTTTAAAAATTAAAAATTGTTTGTTATGGATTAAATATTTTATTCTTAAAAGAAAGTTCCGATAGATTTATGTTAAATATACAAGGTTAAACAATTAAAAAATAAGACAACAAAAAATATTAGACAATTTAAAAATAAGATCATCAATGATATTCAGTCTGAATGTTCCTCTCAATTTTATAAAAAATAAATTCTTTGTTAAAGGACTAAAATTGTTACAAATGAGCAGTATCAAAATCTGTTTACTTGAAAATTATTTCACAGCAATTTAAAGTTTATATTTTATAAGAGCAGGGCAATTTTAAATGTTTGTTCACCCATTTTTTTGTTTGTTTGTTTATTGCAGCTTCTGTATCATATTTCATCACAACTTTTGCATTATGCACCATCTTTAAACCCTCTAGGTGATAAGATTTATGTTAAGACAATTACCAGAAACCAGCCTAAAATCGATTACCAAAAGACTTAATATACAGATTAACAGTGAAGTAAACGCATATGCATTTTACATATTCTCTTTTGGATTATTCGAAATCATGCATGTGACACACAAATTTCCTCTTTAGACAATTTAGAATTTCAAAATTTAGATTGGCAAGATAATAACTCTATTTAAACATCGTTATTAAAATTCCAATTAATAGGGTTAAAAGATAATATGCATACTTTACTAATATAGAAAATGCTTTACTTATAAGTTGAAAGTTATAATGACATGTGTAAGTGCTAACGCGTGTGTTGAAAGTAACTATACCTTGTTACTTTCTAGGAACTACTTTAATAGTTCCATGTTCCAGGATATTTAAGCTAACTATAAAAGTATAGGAAATAAGTAGTTTTCTTTTCAAAATATATCCTCTATTTTTATTGTTTTTCATTGTGTAGCATTTTAACCCTATATTAAACTTGAAATCTTTTCAAGGATATGTCACTTGCGGAACACTGGTTAAAATTAATTTTTGTTGAAATTTTAACTGCTCACTTAATCATTTCATGGGATTTGAACTAAGTAAAAATTGGGAGAATTTCAGGATAAACTACATTTTCATTAGTTTAGTGTTACTAGTATAAGAAATATGCAATTTAGGTAGGAGAAATTCTGATGAATTTGGCCACTTGACAATCTATTTATAACTGATTTACTATGGAAATTTCAAAATTTTCTTGCCACATAATGCTTTTAACTTCTTTTAAATATATGTGTGGTTTTTATAATTCCTCCTAACCACACACACACACACACACACACACACACACACACACACACACACACACACACACACACACACACACACACACACACACACACACACACACACACACACACACACACACACACACACACACACACACACACACACACACACACACACACACACACACACACACACACACACACACAAATAAATAAATAAAATACAAAGTTTCACTCTAAATGTTATGTTTTGAAATAATGATATGTTAAAAATAATGTTTTCTGTGCCAGTGAAATTTTATTAGAATACATTTTATAAAACCTCCACCAATCGCCACTGAACATCGTAAAAATATAAATGCCATTAATCACAGCAACCTGTTCCAATTGGTTATCAAATAAATATTTAAGTAGTACTTGCGTGTTTCAGAGAAGTAGAATCTTTCTTTGATAAAACAGTTACCACTGTTGCAAGTTTCTTTATGAACTCACCTACTGGGAATGCAATATTAATATAGGTAAATCTACAAAGCAAATATTAAGCCTTTTCTAATTTTAATACAAACCAAAGACTAATAACATTCGGAATTAAATGTAGATTTCCACATGGTGTAATTAAAGATTCATTAAAATAATTAAAGTCATGTATTGAGTAACCTACAAAAATATACTAAAGTTTGTTTTGAATCCCGTGAAATGCCTTTTTTCCCCTTAATGGTGAAACCTTTAGTCTATACAAAAGCTTTCCACTATGCTTTGTAAAATTACAATAGGATTCACCTGAGGAAAATAATGAACAATATATACAACTCATGCCAATAATCACTCTATACTAATCCCTCACGAGAAACTTAATCCTATAATCCGGCACAATAACAATTAACGGTTCTAGGAAACAAATCCCGGTATTGAACCAACAGATACATTAAACGTGTATTTTACTACCGAGGAAGCTCGTCTCCAATTAAATTCAGTCGAAACTTTAATCATTTTAAGCTGAAGATATCATTCAATTAATCGAGCATTTAAATGCATTCCACGAGACTTATGGGTTTGGCTTCTAATGTTAGGATGAGTATTTAGTATCATTTAACATTGAAAGGAAAATAAAGCTTTTATGAGTTATTCTGTTGTGGACTAACGAGAAATTGGCATGTTAAGCCAGGTGATGAATGTTCTATCAGAAATCCTATTTGTGTTATGATATCGTATTATCTGTTCTTTGTATTTTGAAAATAAAATTGATAGCAGGACCGTAAACGAACCACCATTTTAGTACTCCAATTAAGTAAAGCAGTGTTAAAAATTAGTGATTTCTGCTTTTATTCCAATTATCGTTTATCATTTTAATGATTCAGACATTAAGTTGATTTGTGAAATGTACACAGTAGAAATATTTTCATTTTCAGATAGTTTTCATAAGAAAATACTGTTATATTCTAAAGAATATTCATGTAGTTCAGAAAATAAATTCTTACAAATTTATAACTTGCATTTTAGAAAAAATATTTTTTTCTAGAAAACATATTTAAATTTTTTGTAATATTGAATATCATGATATGTATCGGAAATATAAGTACACCTTTTAATCATAATTTTTAGTTAGATTCTAATAAAATGGCTTATCATAAAATTAGGAAATTATAAGTCATGATTTTTAACAATATGTGCCAATTTAGATTGTTGCTTGAACTGAGTTTTCCTATTTTTGACTGTCAATATGCTATACCTCGGGATAGAGCCTCGACAACCACTACGCAGAATCTGTTTACAAAGTGAGTATACACCAGGCTGTAATGTTGACAAACTGTGCCAGTTGTCAGTCGCATTGTTGGAGTTTCTCTAATTTTCCCAGTTAGGAGATCTAAATGCGTTTAATTTCTCCTTGAAAAACTCTCTAGAAAGCATTCTTCTTTGACTCATAGTTAACTTTTAACAGTTTAAATCTTCATACAATTCAGTTGCGGGGAAATACATCTCTCGTCTAGCACTTGCACAAGAAAATTTCCAATACCACAAACTTTTCTCAATTAGTTTAGTTGTCACTTTCTTACTCTTACCAATTCCAATTTTTATACAATACAATGTTACAAATCCATAAAAAAAACAAAAGTTAGATCACATATTTTGCCCTCGAATAAAACTTTTATCACCTCTCCAATTACCCAGATAAAACCGAATCTCTTTGATATGTGCCACCATATCTATATCTCAATCCGGAATAATACCGTAATTCCTTTATCAGGTGCCGATCCATAATGCCGTTTCCATTTATACCAGAAGGGTTGGAGAAGCGTTCTTTTAGAGAAGAAAGGGGCTCAACACCAAAGAGTAGGGATTTCATTCCAAAAGAAGGTGTGATAAAATGCTCTACTATTAGCCCCAAAAAACATAAGATGGAGATCTACGATTTATCTCTCTCTTATATAGGCTTTTAGTATCTAAGATAGCAATTCGTATGTTTCTGATTAGGGTTTGGATTGGGGTGATGTGTAAAATAATACAGTTGATTCATCATTAACAAATGAACTGATAAGAGAGAAAGTAAATGTATGTGACTTTTGATTTTTTAAAGATACTGTGTGTTCATAATTAAAATCTTATTCCTTAGATAGCTTGAAGTGAACAATATATGTTATTAGTATATATATTGGTAAAATAATGACCAAAAATGGTCGCCCAATAATAAAATAAATTATAAAAACAAATGTTTGCTAATACATCTTAAAAAACAACAATGGCATGTATTCAAAAATTCTATTTTTGATTGTTATTTTTTTTAGGCCTAAAACTCTACTTGAAACTTTTTCGACAAGTTTAAGGCCTGTAACTCTAACGTTGACTTCCGAATAAGTCTTCAAGAAATTGTAAAAAAAAAGAAGTTTTTTCTAAATTATGGTTCAAAGACAAAAAAAAAAAAAAAAAAAAAAAAAAAAAAAAAAAAAAAAACTGCTTTAATACTTCATTATTTATACTGTTATCTCTTATGAAAGTATTCACATTTAGAAGCACTATTTATGTCTAAATAAACAATTTTGTACATAATGTTGGAATGTTACTTCACTTTATCTATTAAAATAACAATACTATTTGGATCATTGTTCAATGTTCATGTTAGGGAGTATAAATTATTTCCTTACTAGTTAATACTTTAATTATAAGAGTTTATGTTCCATCTTTTAGAAAAGAGAGCAAATCTATTAAAAATATATAGATAATAAATTATGAAATTTATCGTTGAGGGGGATGGGGGGGAGGGACTTGTCACCAACCTTTGGACATCCCCCCCCCCCACTTCTTTTACCCCACTTCTACCACTGATTATTTCCACATCACTTGCAATATATAGGAACTTCGAGTATTATGGAATGCCTTAGTTCAATGCTTCTTTCGAGTGAGAATATCACAAAATATTTTTAAACAGTTAAATAATGCTCTAAAGTCAGTAGCGTCATTTGCCAGTGTCATTACGTTTGATCTGAAGAATAATTTGTGTTCCATCTTTTAGAAAAGAGAGCAAATCTATTAAAAAATATATACAACATTTTAAAACTTATGAATAGTAGCTTTATGCTTTCAAAATTATAGTATTCCAAAGGATTCCATTTTTGGTTATAAAAGAGATTTTTCTAAATTATAATAATAGGAGGTAGTTACCTTGTAGCAGATGGAAAGCAGAGTTCCATGTATTTTAATAAACAGTACTTGGCCTGTATATTTCCAAATTTTTTGTGCGTTTTATTAATCAGGGCTGATTCTGCATACTTCAAGTTTTCGAATGCATTTCATTAATAAGTTATGATCTCTCATTTATCAAGAGCTCAGATAAAATTGAGTCGGGATCAGATGATTTATTATTTTTCAACTTTTCTTACACCGATTCAACTTCAACTTAACTATAATAGGGGGCGAGGCAATTTCTTGAATTTTAATAGGTACATGTTAATAAAATAATCAATACAACTAAAAATAAAAAATATAATTTCGTGAATTTAAGTAACTTTTTCTTATTATATTTAGTAACTGAAGTATGAGTTTGGTTCAAATTTGCTAATGAAATCTAATTTTTATTATTCGAAGTCATCTGTACTTTTAACGTAGTATTCACTTAACAGAAATCAGAATATATTTCACTCTTTTTCTCCAATTTCATTTTTAGTTAGTTTTGGGAGCAAATAATCTTAGTCATCATTCCGTGCATGCCGTTCAATAAAAAAAGCATGTAAAACAAATATCATGAAATCGAGGCTGAAAATGATCAAAAGAAATCGCAGCTGTAAAAAACCCGCCCCCTCCTCAGAAAACGAACCAATCGAGTTCTTTATGACTGGCACGTGACCACTTCCGTAGCACGATTGCTTTTAGTAACGACAAAATAACTCTGACCTTAAAAATACGTTTTTGGTAAAGATGGAGGATTTGGATGAGGGAAAAAAAAAGAGAATGAATTTATACGATGAAGATGGGGGATTGTCATTTTGTTAGCATAGATACTTTTACGACTTTTCATTTGCAGCCAATATGTATGGAATTGTGTTCTGAAAAAGTTATAAGAACTATACAGTTAAAAACAATTCTAGTAAAATTTTACAATTTTTACTAAATTAAATATCTAATATTTTATAAGTCCCAAAAATTATTCATTTAAATAATAATTGTTTAGTTTTTATAATGCAAAAAATTTATCAATAAAGTAAAGTTTTAAAGGATATAATAGATTTTCTTTAATGGAATGCCTATGCACAAAATACCTTCATCGTAATTTCATCCAAATGTTATCTAGTATTAATTTTTAAAAGACTCTTTTCCATAACAACTGAACTATTATTTTCTTGTTATCACCTAAAGAAAAATACTAAATTGGTATCAAATCATTTTATTACTCTTTATTTAAATTTAAATAAAAAAAATGCAATGTATTAATTACTTTATAAGTTATTTACATAATAGTTAAGCAACTAGCTACAAATATATACACTTCCAAAATTCTTCCGAATCTTTTCTCTGAAAATCAGACAATCGTCGCTTACCATCCATTGTGATACTGTCACGCAATGCTGTGATTTGATAGCTATATACTGTTCTTGTCGAAAATTTCCGGTACAGATACAATTCGAAGTATTATATGGGAGTTTCAATACATTCCAAAACTTAAAAATGTACTTGTCTTAAAATATGTTCATAAAAAAAATCAATTTTTCCATTTTATAATGTTCCATTTTATTACATACTTTTAACCATATACTGTCGATGACAAGTGAGAAAGATATACAAGCTCCTGTCAGCTGATCTAGCATTATCTGTTGTAGTAGAAACAAGACAATCCCCTCCCTTCTTTTTTCACGAGTATTAGAGCAGAAATAGATAATTTGGATGCCAATTTTCTGCATGCATCACCCATCATCCTTATTCTAATTCGACTAGTGCTTTTTCTAGAACGAATGTCAACAAGCAGACTATCTGAAGGGAGCTGTTGTCTTTAGAGACAGACAGAACCATTCTTTTTTTGCTAGAAATTGATGGATAATTTTGTTAGAGCAAAAAGAAGTACTGTAGAGTACTACATATATAATTATTATGATTTGATTAGGTTGTTACATTCGATTATTGAACAGGTTGTTATGTTCAAAAGTAAAGTTTATGAATATTGGCGAATTATTTGTTGAATAGAAATCCTGCCCTAGAAATGTATAATATGCCTTGATTTTTATGAGTCGGATTTCTTTCATGTCTAATAATATAGTGCATTTTGATGTTCACTTGAAGAAATAGTACTTCAAAACATTAAAGACACACTCATAAAACGCCTGCTACATCTGAAAGTTTTCTCGGGCCTTAAATTATGTCAATAATATTTTAGACCTTCAGGATCATTAAAATTGAACCATTTTTATCAGAAAATATGAAATTTTTTCATCTCACATTATCTTACAAAATTTAAACAAAAACTGGCACAGTGAAAAATTTAGTTTTCTTTGCATAGTACATCATACAAAGTCAGTATCATTTCTAAATGCAGAGAAGTTCATCAACTTGAATCCTAATGAAATAGTTTCTGCTGATATGAATGATAAAGAAATATTCTTAATAATAAAACAGTTTATTCATTTATACTGAAACAATTCTGTCATATACATATACATACCATTCTGGCCCTGCATGATCACAATGATCCAGTTACTAGTGTTTATGTAAGACCAGTAAAAAAAAAAGGCCTTTTACTGTGACGTCATATATATGTATATGACAAATTCTAATTCAATTTTCAGAAAAAAAAAATAATTTTGTGATTTGAAAAGACCTACTTATGGGGATTAACTATTTTTCATAAAAGATTTTCCCACATCGAATTATTATTATTACTTTTTTTTTTTTTTTTTTTTTGAAATTCACAATAAAGGGGAATTAAATCATGTAATGACTTAAAATTTTTTGAAAATATATATATATATATATATATATATATATATATATATATATTTAATTAAAGTTTATATAATTAATAATATATATAAACTTTATATAATTCAACACTTTAAATTCATGCGCAACAGGTTCAACCCTTTAAAATAAATTGTGAAGGTGAATTCGTTTATAAGTTTAAAAGCCATTTTTTCATTTTATACCAAAAGCGAGTCGAATCAACTAAAAAATAAAATAGTTCGTAAATAAAATATATTGGCGTGTTGACTTGCAAAACATACACTTTTCTATTTCTCTTTCGGGTTTAGGGACTCTATTTCACACAATAGCAAACGATAAATGTTCACAAAATGCCGCTAAATTTCTTTTTAGAACGTGATCGGAGTTTAAACTGTGTTGATGCAGCAACAATTGCAAAACTAGATTTCAGAGTCAGTTCTGGATATGCTAAGAATAAATTGCTACTTTTTGTTGGGAATGGGCATTTATACAGATAAAACCCTGCTTTAAATGAAAAAAAAAAATTCTTCTCAGAATAATTCGGTATTTGAAGACATTAAGGATATTTTTTTAATTTAGTCTAAAATCATTAGCAGAATATTTATGTTCTTTATTTAGTGCTTGCTTTTGTTAGAAGTGTTACTTTTGTTCTATAAATTATAAACTAAATAAAAAAACACAAACATTTTATGTTTAAGAAGTTATCGAGAATATTTTTTTTTTAGACCAATCTATTCGATAAATTTATTTAATCAATTAGGAATCTCAAAGCGCCAAAAAGTGTTAAAAACTTTACCTGATGCTGAAATATAACTAACAGTGGATACAAAAATAAACATAAATTTCTATATATATGTATAACTTTCAAACAAAGTGTTTGAAATCAATTCCTCTAACGAAATGAGAATAGTAATTTACTTGAAAAAGTAAATAAATCTGTAGCATATTTGTACCGCTAAATAAATTAAAGTAGAAGACAGATTTGGTTATAATGCAATATAAAACTCATTATGATAAATGGGTAGATATTATCTATTTAATAGATTGCTGATATATAATCTTTGAATTAATTTCAATTATTGGTTAGATATAATATTTTTGTATTAACATAAGTAAATTAAGAATAATTATAATATTACCAGTTTAATACGTTTATATAAGGTTCTTTGTAATTTCGCTTTTTTATTGTGCTGTAGCTCAATATCCATGAGATATACAGAAACTGCTTGGTTCAAAAGTTGTTGAAAATTTTGTTTTCTACAATATAATAATGAATTGACTTAAAAAAAAATGATTGGGAGATAGTAAATGAATAGAAATAATTTCTTATAATATTTAAGAAAAACACACTTGCTACAGGATTGTATTCGGAAGGTTGTCTCTCTTCCGTAAAGTCTGGTTGAACTTTAAATTTACAATTGGGTTTAGCACAATGTGATGTGTAAGAAGATAGTTTTTACGGTGGAAGATAACAACCAAGATTTGTAATTGTTATTTTAACCTGAAATAATTTATGGAGAAAAAGTGTTATAAATGTGGTCAAATGTTCCCGTCTCCACGACTGTTTCGATATGCAAGGTGTAACATGAATACCTGTTAAGTTACAGCACGTATATAGTTAGAAAAAATTATCTTTATCATTTCAAAAACAGACCCAGTATAATTAAACAAAATATTAGAGATGTATATATCACACTAGTCGCGTAATAAGAGTATATGTTCCCTATCTCTTCCCTTCTAAAATTTACCCGTTAATCTTATTTTACCTTAATATATCGTGTTTATTCATCATTAATTTGAAAAGGAGGCAGGTCCTCACTGGAAACAAGTCCTCTCACAAGATCTCAGGTGTGTTTTATATCTTGTAGGAATTCGCACGCCAAAACGCACGGAACGGCCATCGAGAAAAATACGCGAAACTTCTAAGAACGCCGTGGAATGTGAGTGGAAAGGTTAAATTTGAATAAATTCTGGGTGCGTGACCAAGACAATTGAAGCTGGACAGGAGAGAATGCATGAAGTGTCGCTGTTGGGGTGAAGTCAGTCAGTTAAACAAGGGTTTCTTTTTCTGGCTATTATACAAACATTGGCGTTTTCAGCATAATTTAAAATGAATGGATTTGTGATTTTTTGTGGAAAAACTCTGTACCTCAGATGTAAAAAGATATCATATCAACCTTGTTTAATTTTACAGAATAGCCAATGAAAGTTTATAAACTGTTATTTGTCTTTTTGCTATTGCTACTCTTTAAAAATCAATATCTCCGTTATAAAATCTTACTTCCAGAAGGATAACTAAATACACCTAATACCACAATCATAACTTGAATTAAAAAAAAAAAAAAGGAAATATTGTGATTTTCCTCTGAGGTACAGAACTAAGGTAAGAATTTTTTGTTTGCTTTGTTGAAGAGTAGCTTTGGAATTTCTTCTGGAAAGTGAGAAGGTGCTGAATTTGAATATTATTTTTGGTAGGTATTTGTTGGGGCTCGAGTGACTGATTTATAGACCTTAAAGCTGTGATTCTCTAGAGCATATGGGAGTGAACTCGTAATCTGATTAAATTCAAATTCGAGTCCAATATTGCAGTGATTCTTAAGATGGATATAAGATGTAGGCATGATAAAGTAAAAGCAAAGAGATGAGATATCATGTAGATGATGGCGTCTTCAACTGATAGTGATTTAAAATGGAGTTGTCATTTTATACTTTATCGCTTTGAGTAGGACGAAAAATAAGCGAGTTTCATTTTTGTCGAATTTTAATTCGCCGTTAAAATACTTATCATTAAAAAATCGTTAAAACCTGAAAAAGATGTTTCACATGATTGGTTTATTTAGTTTTATAAGGGTTTATGCATATAAGATTATGATGAGCAGAATAAGGTATATGCTGCTAAACCAAGTTTAATTTCCGATTTTTTAACCTCAGTTAAATACCAGTTGCTGAAATTTATCAAACGGTTTGATGTTTGAAAGAAAATTGAGCTTTTTGGTTTTGTACATGTTTACTTATTTTAGATTGTAAAAATAATTTATTAAAATTTATGCGTGAGATTATGGATCAAAACATAATATTAGTGTTCTCAATTATAGTACCGTAATTTCGTGACACCGTTCTTTTTCAAAAATCACAAAAAAGTTGTTGGGTGGCAGTCACAGTCATTTAAAGGCTACTTCTGCAAAAAAAAAAAAAAAAAAAAAATATATATATATATATATATATATATATATATATATATATATATATATATATATATATATATATATATATATATATATATATATATATATATATATATATATATATATATATATATATATATATATATATATATATATATATATATATATTGGTACTTCAGGTATAGATACCAGGAATGTGCAGTTTAGCGGCATTTTAGAACTGAAACATTCCCTTGTTAAACTTAGCAACATCCTATAACGAATCCCCCTCAATTCCCAAATTTTTTATAAAATAAATCCCATAGAGTTAATTAGTTTGATGAAAACATTGACAAAAAAACTTGTCACTGTATATCCATGATCTTATTCAAGTCCGTATAACTTGACTTACATTTCTAGGGGTGGGATGGGGGGTGGGGGAGGGGGAGTGAAAATATAATTTACCTATCTACTCAAAAATGGAAGTTGTGAAAAATCAACCACTTAATTGCCATTGTTTGTATTAAGAAGTTGGAAATTAGATGTCCGAGTAGTTTAATGAAGGAAATATAGTATTTTGATCAAAGTTATTTAATGCATAATAAATAATGAAAATGGTAGGAATTTAACCACTAACACTTTCACACTTTTTGAATACGGCCTTATTTTTATACAATGTATCTTTTTGTAACTAAGAAGTGAATTGCCATGAGTTTAATATAACAGCACTTTTTCAATCTAACTTTAAAGTACTTCTGATTGAATTTTACGTAATCCATCTAATCTTATCGATACCTTCAAACAGATATGTGACACAAATCACTAGCATTTATAATGTTGGTTTATAAAACTAAACAAGTATCTTCAGTTCGCCATTACCTGAACTTCCAGTTAAATTTTGGTATATAAACTCGTGTCAGCGAGACATTTAATGTAACGTAATGTCCATCTCGTGTCTCTATGACTCGAAGTTTTGTCTGAGAATGTTGACAATCAGACAGAACATAGAGTCAGACATTTCTTGTGAACAGAACTTTTATACAAGCATTTTTACTACATCAGCGAAGTGTAAAAGCTAAAATGAAGAATCCTTCACTTCAATTATTCACAAATGGCGATCTATTTCGTTGGCCTTACAGCCAATTGAACCTAAAAAAAATACCCTTACTTATTTCAGGCAGTCATTAATGGCATATCACCTCAAGATAACTTTAAGAAAAAAAAAATTAGTTTGTACTTGTTAAAGTTTAAAAAGTAAACTGTGCTCCTTTTAAAACTCATATTTCATAAATTATTTCGGGGACTAAACGGCCAACAAAATGTAGTTATGGTATATAGTTTCAAGCTCAATATCACGAATGCTATAAATAAACTTAATATTTTTATACTTTGCCTAAACAGCATTTTTTGTTTTATAGAATGCCTAGGTATTATATACAATGCTTATGGAAAGTATATAACCATTATCTTTTTAAAGATAGTGGTTTGAACAAAGGCTTCATAGTCATTTTGTATTTAACTGACATATACTGCTTCAACCGTAGTAATGTATCATTTAAATAATAAGAACTATAAATATATACAGATAATTTTATCAAACTTCTTAAATATATACTCTTTTTTCTTCTTTCCTTAATGTTAACATTAATTGACCTCTTGTTAAAGAAATATATTTTGAGCTTACCTCTCCTGCACTACATTTTTGACGCGCTTCATACATTTAAGTTAATTTAACAAAGACAGGATAAAGAACATTAGCAAAATATATTTTAACAAATCCAGAAAAACTTCATTAAATTTCAATGTTTTAAAATCATTTTCTTTTATACGTGAATCATTTATTGATGCAAAAATATTTTATCGAACTTATCTAGAATTAAAAAAAACGCCGAGTATTCACGCTTAGGTGAAGCTAAGCCAGAATAAAAAATAAAGTTCTTTTTTTTTTTTTTTTTTTTTTTTTTTTTTTTTTTTTTTAATAAAACCTATCTCTTATACTGGTTAATTAACTGCAGTGAAAGTTTTTTTTTTATTATATAACTTCAGCAGACACCAAACCTTTGTGGTACTAGAATAAAGTTAATACATTAAAAAACCATTTTAAAGAATTTTGCTGAGTTCCTTTTGTTGAAGATTAACCTTAACATCTTTATAGAGCAAGGTTTTCTTAAGCATTAATCATATTACTTTCAGTTTCGTTTTTGTCAACTTCAAATGCAGGTATAAAAATAACTAAAATTTATACTTATTCATGCGTTGGAAGACCAAGCATAGGTTAGGTAAGAAGGCAACTTATCATTTTAAAATAATTTTGCTTTTCCAAATTATTTATTGTAATGTTACAAATGTACAAAATCCTGGTTAGTGAGAAAATCAAGTAAACGCATATAGATAAAATAGGCTTATAACTATAAACCAGATATATGTGTAGAATTTACATTCAAGGAATAACCTTTACAGTTTTATAAGACTGAACACAATATAGAGACTGAATTTATGCAAGATGCTTAATTTCAATGATTTATTCAAAATGAATTAAATTAAAATATTCATATAATATGTAATATAGATTAGGTAGGTATAGATAGATAATATTATTATAGATATAATTGTAATCTGCGTGGAAATTGCCATGTTTATTTGGATTGAATAGAAGAATTCCATGAAACTAATTGTCATTTACATTAAAAATAATAAATACTGGTATTCCTCTAAATAGTTAATTAAATATATGGCTAACTATATGTCTTTCATCTGAAATTTCAGATTATTTTTTTAGTACGATAACTTATGTATGTTGTTTAATTTTACTGAAAATGTTTGTTTTCCATCATTTTACATTTCTTCCGATTTGTGCTTTACATAATCAATTCATTATTTTTATTAAAATTAATAATATTTATTTTTAAATTAATTGATAAAGTATGCAATCACATAATTAAAAATTATAACTTGTTGATGTGTTCGGTTCAATTTATTTATCAAATACTTTGGATTGTTTAACAAAATGTTTTGAAAAAACATCGTATATAAAATATGAAAAATCTTCAGAAATTATTTTCAGGGGAACTGTTTACAGTTACAATTACATATAAAATCTCAATTATAATACTTAATTTCAAAAAGTTATATTTTACGTTTTTTAAAGTGTTTATGTTAAATAAATATATTCATTTAGAGATTTTTTATTCAGAAATGAGAATGTAATCATAGAAGAAAGTATATATATATTTTTAAACTAAACTTTACTCTTTAACTGAAGCTTTTCTATAAGAAATAATTAAAATTTTAAATGGCAGAATATTATATTAATCTTAAAAATGTCATTAACAGAAGTAAGTTATATTTTTTACACCTTAACATTCATTACAATACTATAATTTCCAAATTCGACAATCGAAACTAAAATCCATAAAACAATGCACTTAAGTAATAAAGCAATAACAAACCCCACTCCTTTATTAACTGAGGCCAAAATTAATAAACAAATCCCATTTGTTTGTAACGTTTTTACTGCTCTCCATAAACGTGGGTTCTTCCCCCCCCCTCTGCGACATTTCTTTCATAACTGTTTCCGCCATCTTGCATTTGGAGTCGAACTAATTAAATCTATTTTAATTTACTCCATCGTTACCATTAAGAATTCAGTGATAATTCTTTTTTAGAGTATTTTTCTTTGGCACTTTGTTCCTCAAAACGTGATTGTAAAAATCTTTCTTTAAGTTTACCCTCCCTCCAACAAACTTTACTGTTAATTGCAAACAACAAAATAATTAGTGAAGCGCACGCCTGGTGAGACAGCCTACGGGAGGTAACTTCAGAATAAAGTTACTAAGTTGTTCTTTTTAACTTCATTTCATATGAAATTAGGATGCATTTTTTTCCTTTATGTCCTAGTTTTTATAACTTTTTTGCTGCCTCTGAGGAGAAGTTAAAAATTGGCGCTGTTGCTTTTGCAGTTGAATGCGAAGCTGAACAAATTAAACTTCTTCTAGCTGTGCATAAAAAATTTACATTTTAGTGTTGGGGCTTTTCCTCTTGCATGCTTAATTAAATGTTTCAAGGCAGAATAATGAAGCGTACAAGTGCTTTTTCAAAAGACGATGCTCTATAATTATATAGGTTTAAGTCCTGTAGAAACAGTCAAAAGCCAGCGTGAGTCTAAAAGTGACGGATAAAGTTAAGTGGGAGATTTTCTTTGTTAAAAATGGCAAGTTAAAAAATTAGATCTTTTACAAGTACTTAGGCATGAAATAGTTTAATAAAATGCAATGGTATGTTTCTACGTTTAAAGGATACATTTCTCAGGCAACTTTAAAATTAAAAAATTTTGTTGCCGAGCTTTGTTTATAATGCTTACAAAAAATAAGTTATTAACTTTTTGAAGGTAAAAGTGTTAATTATTTTGAGAGCTTGTAAAAAATTAAATACTAGTGTTTTTGTATGATATTAATAATTTTTGTCAATTCTATATTTTTTGCAGTACATGCTTCAATTATAGAAACATTGGCTTGATTATTTAACCCATTTTTCTAACTACTAAATAACATTTAATAGTAGTATTTATATTTATATTGTCTAAAATTTGTTTAGACATTAAAAAAAATATTTACCTAGATAGCCTCATTCAGAATTCATGTTCAGGAAAGTTTTGGAATTAAGATTGTATAATTGTTTTTAAATTAATTTGTATAACAGTAAATAAATTTATAACATTTAAAGCAAATTAATACATCTCACTCTAGATTTTTTAAAATTTTCAAAGCTATTTCTTTATGTGTCGAAAAAACGTGAGTGTAGGAAAAACAAATCATTCAAAATTTGCAAATCATACTCTTGATTTTTTTATGGGAGTTTTGATTTTGGTTTTTGGTTTCTGGCAACTTTTGGTAAATATTATTTAAATTTTTGTGGATGGGTTTTTTAAAAAACTTTAAAAGTCAATTGCTAAGTAATTTAAATTTTAGGTAGTAATTAGGATAAAATGGTTTATTTAAATAATTTATTTTATTAAAATTTACTATAAGTGATTTGATAAAACTAGTTCTACATTTAGGAAATACAAGAAATGCTTTTAAAAATTAATTTTTGGATTCTTAGAATCAGTTTTGTGGACAATTTATTTTAACATATTTGTAGAAATATTCCACAAGGCATTTTTGAGATATGATAAACAAAATGTAATAAAATATTCTGTCAGTTATATATATATATTAATATATATATATATATATAATAAAGATTTAAATACTTTTGGACATTCTCAGTTTTTAATATTAATATTTTTTAACTTCAATCGTTAATGCATTTTCATTTTCACTGACCTAGATTATGAAACCCATCTATAAACAACCAAACAAAAAAATTATCTAATAAATCACGTTTCAAAGAACAGCTCTCATGAGACAGTTTTCATTTTGTATAAAAATTGCATGCAATCTATTCTATTCATCATCAATAACACAATACAACACTTAGTAGCCCTTTTTGCTAAAGATACTCAGTGCGTGACAACCCCAGATAAACCCAAACGTGAGACCAGAACTCACTGATCTCAACCCAACTCCATATTGATATCACGACTCACTGAGTGTCCAACAATTTCGCAGATCATGCCACCAACTTTCATCAATTATTCATCCATTCATCTCCTCACGAATATCAAACAATACTCGTATCTCTCAATAGATGGCGACACAAGCTATGTCAAGTTAACTCGCTTCTCCCTTTAAGCCACGGATTAAAGGATGGCGAGTTAACATCATCAATCATACGCTACACGATAGACATCAACTTCCGATCAAGTTTTTTTTATGTGTGTGTGTTTCTTTCCACCCCTCAAGGTAAAAAGGAACAGGCACGTGCCCATTCGATATGAGTCATCAAAGGGACTCATTATTTGTTGTATGAAACGGAAGGTTTTACAAAAAATTTCCCCAGAGAGGGTCCCGGTGATACATATCAGCTCAGATTAGCAGTCGTTATGTAGTAATATACTTCCAAGGAAAAGGGAGCTTTTTTTCGGGATATAACTCTCTCTCTCTCTTTGCATGTTGATAAAAGTGGGGTGGTTTGATGGGTTAATTTCCGCATTGGATTAGAGCAGGAACCCGCAGATGTGGGCTGGATGTGAATCAGGGATGGGCGGAATTTGTGAATTATATTTTAGATAAAAGTAAATGTATCGTTGTATTTTAAATACGTATTGGGGTTCGATTGGGTGTGGTGGTTTCCGTTTGCTGGATTCTGAGAGTGATTTTATTATTAATGATGAAAATTTCGCTTGATGCTTTATCCCTCTTTATCTATATCAGATATTGTACATCAATCAATAATATTTCAACACATACATTTAAATTGTCAAAGAAATTAAAAATTTCTTTCATATATTTTATACCCTAACTTAAATTAAAATTTTCAAAAAAGCGAAATACTTCTAATAAACTCTTATAGGTATTCCTATGATGGACTAAAACGTATAATTGTAGCGTAATTAATTTGTGTAAAATTCATGAAATAAACACTGAAATTCAATCGAAAACATATTTTTCTATTGTAGTTTCTATGATATAATAATATGTCCATTCATTTTTTTCTATTATGATAAATTACCCATTAAAACAAGTACACATCTCATGGTAAAAGGTTTGGTTTTAATTGAAGGTCAACAGCGTTTTTCTTTTTGTTTCAATACTTAGGAATGTCTTTTCTTCCAATTTTGGTGGTAGTTCTAACAAGATATTAATTTCATTTAAATTTAAACTTAGAGTATTATTCCATATTTTACTTTTCTATTTTTCATTTGACAATCTAATATAGAAAAACACAAATCTATTTTACTACTTTAAGGAGTTATTTAAAATTTGTATATGAACGTCATCCTAAAATATATCAGATGCATATATTTTCCTAGTTTTTTCTAGTATAAATTCTTTAATAATTCATATTTTAGTAAAATATTTTTCTTATCGTTAAATATATAATCTTTGTTAATTTGATTTAAAAATAGATATTTATTTGAAATATATATCCTCTGTGCAAGGCACAATCGTATCACTTTAAACGTTAATATTCATTTTTAAATTGCAATGGTATTCATATTAAAATTTTGCTCACTAACCTATTCGTATTTTTTTTTTGTATATACAAATAAATGTTCATCAATATAAGCGAAACTTTATTTAGGAAACAAAGGAAATGGGAAATTGCAAGATTTTAGTGGATCATAATCATGTCTTTCTCAGAAGAAATAATGTTATTGATTGATTAAAAATGCCAATTTAAAAAAAAAAAAAAATATAGTTAAAAATTGATTTATGAATTTCTTATAATACTGTTTGTTGGAGATAATTTTAATAATTGCAAATTTTAGGCATTTACTGCATCGTTAAGAAGACTATGTCATTAATATTTTAGTTTTTACATAAACAATATCTAAAGAAAGAGGCTTAGGTAAGGTTATTAGGTGATCAATATTGTAATAAAGTACTCGTCTAAAAAATGATAAATCACTGCATTCCAATAAATTATTTTTTGCATCCTGGATATGGTAAATTTAATTGAAAGATTCTTCCGTGGGAAAAAAAAATCTTCTTGGAACATACCAGATTTTTCAATGAAATTTAGTGTAAGTTTATCTTTTCTGAAACTCCTTCAGTATTGCGAAAAACATTGCGTCACACTTTAATCAAACTTTCATCATCATTAAATTTTTATTTTTAATTAAAAGGAAAAATACATCTTTTCAGATTTTATTGTTAATAAAGTAAGAGAATAAAAATAGAGTTACGTATGCATAATATTTCACCAACTAATGATGTTTAATTTGACAAATTTTCTGAGAAATTTATTCTAAATTATTTCTGTACGCAGGCATAGTGGTTTAAAATACGCTTGAGATTTATACCACTGGTTTATGAATTAAAAAAAAATATAGGTGAATACTAGTATTTAAGATTCAAATATCTATTTTTGCTACAATTTAGAAAATAGCGAGCAACTTTTTTTGCTTAGTACCATGCAACTGTTTGATATTCAATAAGGAAGTAGGTAGATGATATGATTCCGTTCTCTTGAAATCTTTTAAAATTTTGTTAATTTGACAAGGTTGATGTTTATTAAATTTCATCATTGATGTTTATTAAATTTCATCATTGATGGCGTAGTATCCAATATTAATTTTGCTCAGTTTTAAAGAAGGAAGGATTTTGAATAGGAAGAATGAGATCATCTGCTTCTTTTTGATTGAAAATTAAAAATAACTGTTTTCCAAACAATCAGAGACTCATTTTTTTATAAAGTTATAACAGATTTGTAAATCAGTTTACGTTTAACTCATACAAAATTGAGTTTTTGCCATTTTTTTCTACGGTAGATCAGTATATTCTAATACTATAAGTATTTCTCTTCATTTTATAAAATATTTCGAAGAATATTGTTTTTTAAAGTACCGAAAATTGGTGTCATATCTCTGTCTATTTATTTATACGTTCAGTTAAAAATAATAATAATAATAATAATAATAATAATTCTTAGCCAATTTCTACTACACATGTTTTAATAGTTTAATTTTAAGCTGCAATATCATATAAATGAAATTGAAATAATACTATAAGCATTGTTTCACATTTCGGCGAATATAAAACAACTATTACATTGAGAAAAAAATACAATAAAGTATTAAGTTTGTTTAGTTAGGGAGATTCGGCTACAAAAGTTCAGAAACATTTTAATTATAAAACATTAATGTCTATTATCAGATGCATGAAATATTCCTAAATTTTTAGATGGGTTGTATTACTAAAACATTGTTATTACGTGAAACATACTGCTCATCAAACACAATTTAATAAATTAATAAATTATCTGTTGCGTTTACCAAATTCTAAGTTTAATACAATTTCTGTTCATTTATCTTTAATGCTAGTTTCTTAATTAAAATTGACAGCAGCCTACATAAAACGCCAATTCCTTTCCGTCTAGACATCCAATCTAGTAAATAACTACCTATCTTATTTCTCACCCCCCCCCCCCCATTGCGAAGTCTTAAAACTTTCAAAGCTTCTTCCGAACTTAGAGATCACTATAAATGTCATGTTGATCAAATTTCTTCAAAAAGCTTTTCTTCTTACTTCGAGTTATATTCAAAGTTCTCACATAACTTAATTTTTACCTTATGGTGTCTTACAAAATATTTCCAGAATAGAAATTTCTTGAATCAAGTCGAAATTTATCGTTAGTCTACCGATCGGAATGCTCAACTATGTAGACTCAATATGAATCCAGTTTGTCTATGTCGAATACAATGTTGTATAACATATTGCATAATGAAATTCAATGTGAGACGGCAAACATATTAGTAAATAGAATATTTGATGTGCAACATATGACATCATGATGCATGTTACACAGTTTCAGCTTTAAAATGTTGCTTATTTCATGAAATATGTCCTTCACATTTGGGCATTTTAAAATGCTGTTTATAAAACAAATAAGAAATAAATGCCTTCGTATAAACCTCAAGTGCTGTGTGAGTACATATTTAAAAAAAAATAAAAAAATATATATATATTTCCATCATAGCTTAAGAAAAAACAATATAGATTGTGACTGTATCTGTGAAAAGGCATTTCTAAGCATGTTTTATTGAAGAACGTCTGTCAATATCAAAAGCATCAACAATCGGTCAACATTTAATGACTGAAATTGCCATTGTCAGTGTTGCGGACATGTGATAACCAAACACCTGCTTTGAATGTTTTTTATAAGTAAAAATGTCGTCAAGTAAGTGAGTTGGACGGTAAACTTGTCACTTTGTATTCTAATACAACCCGATATCTTATTTAGAGTTAAGATGTGAACTTCTCATAGTTACCAAGGAACTATCTTTCGATGCAGTTTTAAAGCAGTTTTGGTTAGAATTCCCGGATGAAATTTGGTATTGGAGCCCGATTTGAAATATCTTGCTTGTCTGTAAAATGTGTAGTTTGGTGTCGGAATTTTTGATATCAGACGGATTGACAAATACTTTTTATAAGTTACTCCTTAGATTAATGTAATGTAGAAGCTAATATTGAACATTCAATATCTCTTCTATGTCTGTTTACCCAGTGATGACTATTGCAGACTAATATTACGAATTAAATTCAATTATTTTCCGCTACAAAGTGCAAATACACTTAACTCACTTAATACACTTAACTCAAAATACTCTCAAGGACACCAATGACATTCATAGTGTTTTTAAAATGAGTACTCAGAATTTTTTAAATTGTGAATAGCATTCATCATTTTATTACAAATTTATGTTAGCTTTGATAAAACAGCTTTTTTATCTTTTATATTCTTTTAGACATTATAATAAGTCAATCATGATGTGTGATACTTTTAAACAATATATGTATAAAACAAATTATTTTTTGTGATATTAAAATTTATTTGAAAAAAAGTACATTGATAAAGTGTATTTGTTATTACCAATTTTATGAATTTTTCTTCCAACACAAATCTTCTTAATGTATTTAAAATTATTATTCAATTATACCTATAGTAAAATATAAATAAAGAAACAATTCATTATTTTCTTGGGAATATTATACTTTTAAAAACTCTTACGAAGTCTTTATTAAGCAGTTTTACAATCATGTTTCATATCATTTGTAAATGCGTTCAAATGTTTTAAATTAGTAATTACTGTATCTTTCAGCACTTTTAATTAATTCTATAATTCCTAATAATTCTTGAAATAAATGAAACTGCATAAACTTATGATTAAATCTCATTTATCTATAAGTCTAAAATATTCAACAGTACTACTTTACAAAAACCCCATTTTGCAATATTTCTTTCTAATAAACAGATGAAATTAATTTACATAAAGTAAAATATTTTTTGTTTCTAACATCGTAGAGATATTAATTAGGCATGTTTACCTACATAACTTTGTAAAATATTAAAAAGTATTTTCCACAGATCTAATATTTTTTTTTTTTTAATTATCTGTCAAAACCACCTTATGCTGATAAAATTTCAATTAGTTTAGAATATAATGTTTCCTACAGATGTACCCTTTCATAATTATTTTTAGGAATTCATTTGAAAATGTTTGAGCTTTTTGAGTTTAAATACAATACTTCAGCTCTTTGAATATAACTATTGAAAATATTTACAGCTTAAATCTGTCAACAAGAACAAGAACTTTATTTGTCATAATGTAAAATTTGAATTTGTACAATAGATTTAACATTCATATTTCAATTTAGATTTTTAATCAGTAACTTTCTATAGAACTTGAATTTAAACAATTGGTATACGTTATCCATTTTTAATGATATTTCTGGTACATTGATTGTTTTTTTCTTTAATATTATGGAGTTAGTTATTTTAATTTTCCTCAATGCCATGTCAAGTAGTACCTCAAATAATGAAGGTTGCTCAAAACCTTGGAAAACATACTTCTTACATTCGTTAAAACAATATAAGTAAAAGCATGGCTGCGCTCTTTCTAATTTCGTTGTTGCATTTGCGACGCGTAAATGTAAATGTTACAAGTATAGTCAAGGAAGATGTTTTACATAACATCTCTCAAGGAAATTAATCTATCCATCAAAATGATCAAAATGTTTAGTAGTTAGAAGCTTTGAAACTTTATAACTTACATTCTTATTTAGAAGTAAAATAAAGTGGCTTAAGAATTTCCAATAAAGTAAGGAATGTAAAAATGAATGATATATGCTGCACCTTTCCCACTTTAATCTAAATAAAAATAATTGTAAACTTTAATTACAACGTTCATTACACACAATGCATGTAAATTAAAACTTGTTAATTTTTGATACTCACATTTTTTTATTGTTATAAATTGTCAGTCATAATATAATAAATTCAACTACATGTAATGAATCAATCTCAATTTCTTACCATCAATAATAAAAATTATAGAATAGATCAGAGTTTATGTTTGCCAGTTTACGATTATGAATTCGATTTGCAGAGTTTTTTAGGGATTTGATTAGAAAGGTATAATCAGTTAATATAAAATTATTAACCTAGAACAATTGTTTAAAATTACCTTTAAAGCTGATTAACAGAAATCAAAGTTAGTGATTGTTTTGAACTTTAAGTGTCTTAGCCTATAGAAAAAGAAAAATATTCTTCATTGTTATAAGTTTGTGTAAGTATACACAACGTTCAAGTAAATATGGCAAAAAAAAAGCATCTCGACAATGTTTTTCTAGATTTGTTGAAACCCTTTGACTAAATCTTGATAGAAATTTGACATGCCTTTGTGCCTGAATTTCCAATAACTCAAACAAAATTTCAATTAAATAATAAATATTTACCAATTTTTTAGTTAACTCTAAAAATAATTGTGTAGAGTTTCTGATGTATTAGTTCTAAAAACCCTCCTTTACTATCAAACTGAAAATATATTCTCAATACCACGAAATGAAAACAACATAATATAGCTAGACAATATAAATTTTATTCTCAATCTGTGTCAATAGTAAGTTTCTAGGAAGTTCTAACCACAAGCCATCCATACCCAAATCTCAGACTTAAATATCAAGTCACTGAAGTATGAAGGCTGAGTACAAATGGCTCCCAGGATGGACCAGTTGACAAGCCCAAGTGCCTTGTTGGGGAGTGGTGCTCATCGACGGGATGTGTTTTTCTACCCCGGGGAAATGAGGCAAATGGACACTGGGCATTACTTCTTCCAGTAAGTGAGGCTATGATGTCCCCATAAGAAATGGACATGGTGGAAGGGGGATCCATGTGGGCTATTGTGCGGTCGGAAGGGAATTTCGTGGTCACAGGTGTGGAGTGTTTGAGTAATGTTATGGATGTGATATTGTGACGGTGTTAGTGCTATTAAAATAAAAGTACACAATTAAAGCATATTTTGAATGATATTAAAATAAAATTGTATTAGATAAAAATTGTTTACTTTTTACATAGAAATAAAATAGTTGGTATTTAATAAGTTTAAAGGTCAAATGCGATGCATGAGATTATTAGTGGTTAACAAAGCTAACAATACAAATTATTTGATCCTTGTTTAACCTTCGACAGATGGTAGAAGTGGGCTTAATTATCTCTTCTAGCGTATATATGTAATGTATTCCCTTTGGAACTTTCAATTTCCGATTTATAATTCTCTAGTTTTTTCCGGTGTTAGCGGGAGGTGCCTTGAATCATCGAGCGTCACTAGTACACATATAAAAGCTCCGTACTTCAGTTTACCCAGTCTTTTGATATAATCAACTCTTGGAGCTAGCCAAACGTCATCCCATCTCCTACCTTGTCTCTGAAAATAAACTTTTGTTTTTACTCATCCACGATCGCTTACTTATAACGGTCAACATATAAATAACCGTTATATATACAACGACTAAATGTTCACTTAGAGATGAAACTGATGGTAAAATGATGGACTTAAACCTTGTTTGGTGACATTTATCAAATAAATATTGATTCTTTATGGACAAATCTAATTAAATGGACATGCCCAGCACCTGATGGGTCGTATTTTTCCAGGAAAACTTTGACTTTGTATATACTTTAATTGCCACAATACATGCTTTGAGCACACAATTTCATGCATATCTGGGTGATACACTAATTAAGTCCCAATTTCTTTCCAAAAAGTAGTTTAAAATAACTTAAAATGTATGTTCGTGAGAAGTTTAAAATAGCATTGATTAATAGATCAAGGATTTATAAGAATAAGAGTGTATTTTAAATCAACTAAAAATTAACATTAGTCGAAATGAATAACTGGTATAAATAATCAATTTCTTTCACTGAAGTTTATCATAAAACATAAGCAAATACAATTTTGAATTACTAAGATTGTGATGAACTATTTTATAGAGAGTCTGAATATTTAAATATCCACAAATTGATAGATGCTTCTCACTTCACACAAAACTATTTATATTTTTTCTGAATATGACTACAAAGTTTCTAAATATTATAATAAATAAAGTATGTTATTAATGACAAATTAATTAGTACCACAAAAACAGTACCCTGTAATAAAATAAGATAATTCTATCAATCACATCCAATCATGCCCCATACTTTACCCGCCCAGCAATTGCATTTATTTCACACCATGCGTCCGTCAGCCATGCAACATTTAGTGCAAGCTTTCCTCCTCACCCCTTAGCATCGGGGTTTTCGCAGTAGGGGGTGTGAGTAATCTCGCGAAGTAGTCTAATCTAATGGAATTGAGGTGCATTAGGAATTCCTTGATTGCTCAGGGGCCAGATAGACAGATTGTCAATGAATCTTCTCTTGACACTGCATTACTTTTGGCACACCTGGGAAAATGAGATCTCAAATGAGTGTCAATAAAACAGGTGTATGTTTTTATGTGGTACTGCATTGCATACATTTATCTTTCCTACGGTGTTCTTTATTCTATAGCAATGATTTAATTTTTTTTATTGTATTTTATAATCATGGAAAATATTTGTGAATATATAATTGTAATTATATTAGCGCAGGAAGACTATTTGAGCAATATTTTATTAGAGATGCTAATATGAGGAAGACATGTATTATGAATTTAATAAGCAGTCGAAATATCGCATTTAAATATGTAGGACCCAGAATAAAGTGCTTAATTCACATTTTTTATATACAAAAGCAAATGTAGATAAAGTGGTGTATTTATTTATATTAATTGTTAATGATTTCAATGTGTATATAAAACTTAACACATGCGTATTTCCCTAGTAGTTTGTATCACTTAAAAACCTGCAAAAGAAACATAAGATAAGTCATAAGAACACATATATTAAATTCACTTCTAACTTTTATATTGTGTTTGGCTATGAAATGTAATAGATATGATCCAAATTCAAGATATAGTTTTAAGATTTATCAGTCAATAATTAATAATGTATAGTACTATCCTTATTCTTAAATTTCTTACGTCACTTAATGGATTCAGCATGTGAACTAAATCAAGGACTTGAATATTAGTAGGTCATTAAATAAACAACATAATAGCAGCATCATATCTAAATGTACTTTACATCTTTATAGTATTCGAAAATTGAGGCTTTGAAAACAGTTTAAACACGATTGGGTTTTTAATCTAGCAAAATAGAATTTCATTCACAGTAGACTTATTTTCATAGAGTCAGACCATTCTTGATGTGTAAAATTAAATTGATTCATTAAACAGTAACGTATCATTTAAAAATCTAGTTAGGAGTAAAAAAAAATGACTTTTTGATATTGACTGTGGAAGGACATGACTGAGAAACAAAGCTAACAAAAAACTATATATACATAGTATTACTAGATATACTTGAACAAGCCTTATATAATCATATTTACATGATCTAATTCCATATAAAAATTATTTAAATATGTATTTATTAAAAACCCATGCATGTTTAAAAATATGCTTTGACTGTGTAAAATGTTTGGAAGTATAATATTGAATTTATTTACAGAACAAAACAAAATATTAGTTTCAAAAATGGAATTTTGAGAAAATAGCTTTTAAATTAAAAAAAAAAAAAACATCAATCGAAATAAATTATGAAAGATGTTTATTGAAAATGGTTTTAAAAATTTAAGTTCTTATGTTACCTCTTGTTATAGGTTTGAAGGAAATGATAATTATTATTGGATCCAACTGCAAATTTTAAATGTGTTCCAATAAAATCTTTGCACTCTGATCAAGTACTCTTTAAAAGGAATTCTCAACTGTCTTCAAAATGAAATAATTGAGCTTAAATAAAAGATTACAGTCTTTAAGGATGATTGGTAATGAGTAAATACATTAATTGAAACATTTTCTTGAACTTATTATGTTCTCACTAACGAGCACATTAGTTTCACAATAGGGAAATTGTAAACAGTCATTGCAATGGTATGAAATATTTAAATGGAATGCAGATTATTCTAAGTAACATTTATTGATCACTGATTCAGAAAAAATGACAAAGTGTTATTTAAATCATATACTTAAAAATTGCTCCTAACAATCGCATTTTAAGATTCAATTTATATAATTTCTAAGGTTGTTCCATGATCTTACGTGAGTTGGTTTCTGATGCTAGCAAATATAATTGTTGTTGATTTCTAGCACCAATTATTAAATAAATAAAAAAATTATCTAGCTTACAAAGAAATAAATGATCGCATTCCAAAAGTGTTTATTTTAATAATTTAGTAAGCCTACTTTGAAATATGTTTTGTATGCATCTGTGTTTTTTTCCCCCCTTTAAAGTTCGTGGTAAACTCAATTGTTTCTGGAGAGTTTTACTTTCGACTATTACAATATTGAGAAATGTTATTTAGTATATGAATTATGAGGAAAACAATTTAAGAAAAAAAAAACTTTGAGCGGTACTGATGCACCGTAATTTTGTTTTCCTTTTTCTTACATACTATGAAACATTATTTAACATGTATTTTAAATGCCTCTTGCGTATTAGATTTTAAATATTTTACATCTCCTCCCATCTTCAAAGTTCATAGATGAGACAATGCAAACATGTTTGATGTCAGAAATAACAGTCTTCCGAACTTTGAAGATACTATGGAGTCTAATTTTTGCAGAGAGAAATAATTTGACACCATTTTATTTAAAAATGAAATGTGTGGAAATTAAATGGGAAAAGTTGTGCTTCATTATTCTTGTAACGACTCTGCAAGGAACAGAACAAGATCTTTATTCAAAACTCATAATAACACGAGCTATTATATACATAACAACACGAGCTATTATATACAGGTCACGGGCTTGGTGCGTTAACAAGAGTATGTAAACTATGGGGAATTAAATAGGCATTTTACTGTGACGTCATATATATGTATATGACATCCCCCTCTTTAAAAAGTTAAATTTAAAAAAGGCTTTAAAATTTAATTCTAAAATTCTAAATCCAATGTTAACAATATCCATATCTTTCTGGCTTTCTTACTACTCTACCCGATCTTGTCGTAACACAGCTTTCAGTCTCCGCAGCAGGAGATGAAACACGGGGAATAGACTGGTCAGTAGAATTCGGTACATCATTCTGATCGCTAGGCAAATCATTAGTATCAGTAGGAGTAACGGACGGTTGTGTAGAAGTCGGTTGAGTAGAATCTTGACCATGCAGAGTTCGTAAGAACCAAGAATTTCTTCGAAATACTCGGCCATCACATGTCTTAACCATATAAGATCGAGAAGTAGGTCCTGGAGATACTATCACCTCTGGCTTCCAATTTCTCCGTTTTAGGCGTAACAAAACTTTTTGTCCCATCGAAAGAGGTTGTTGAGATTTGGTTCCTCTGTCATGATATTCTTTATACTTGCTTCTTTTTTCCTGAAGTTTACGACTAACATTTTGAATTAGTTGAGGTTTCAGCAATTTTTCATTGATCAACAGAGTTCCTCTAGTTCTTCGGCCCATTAGCCTTTGCACTGGTGATCCTAGGTTACCATTAGGCGTATTCCGTTGATTGAGAAGGGCAAGATACATGTCAGATTTATCAGCCGCACACTTCACAAGAAGAAGTTTCGCTTCCTGAACATATCTTTCAGCTAATCCATTTGAGCGTTTGTGATAGGGACTTGAGGTCTCAACAGCAAAATTCCATTCTTCTGCAAATTTCTGCATCTCTCTGGACACTAGCTGAGTACCCTCATCACATCTCAAGGTCTCCGGAACTCCGTGGACAGCAAACCATTTTTTCAGGCACTGTATGACACTACATGACATTATACTTGGAAGTACAGAAAAATCAAAGAACCCTGAGTAACTATCAGCAATCACAAGGTAGTTGACTCCTTCTAACTGATAAATATCAGCACCAACAATTTGCCAGGGTCTCTCAGGAATCTTATGTGTCAAAACAGGCTCCTCCGGCTTGTCTTTTTGGTGATACTGGCAAGACCTGCAAGCTTGAACATATTGAACAATATCAGCATTCATTTTATGCCAATATACATTCTCTCGAGCTCTACTCAAGGAACGTTGTATCCCCAAATGTCCTCTGTGAATTTCCTTTAAAGTTGAATCCTTCAATTTTGATGGAATAACGATCCTATCACTTCTGAAAATTATATCTTCATAAACTGCAAACTCATCCCGGAAAGTCCAATACTTCTTTAAACACTCGGGCACTTCCTCTACAGTGGAAGGCCAACCTTCTAAAATTTGAGATTTTAACTGAGACAATTCAACGTCTTCAACAGTTGCAGTTTTCAATTCTTCTACCTTAACAGCGGTCATAGGTACACAAATGTGAATTTCCATTCGTTCCACATCAGATGTCTGCGTTTCCTGTAGGTGACAATCTCGGCTTAGAGTATCAGCAATAAAAAGTTCAGAACCCTTTTTATAAACTATCAAAGGTCTGTAAGGCATCAGGTCAAACATGATTCTTTGTAGTCTAGGTGGAGCACAATGTAGAGGTTTTTTGGCAATTGAGACCAAAGGTTTATGGTCTGTCTCTACAGTTAGACTTTTGCATCCATAGACATACTGATGAAATCTTACACATCCAAACTTAATAGCAAATGCCTCCTTTTCAATTTGTGCATAATTTTGCTGGGTTTTATCTAAAGCCTTAGTAGCATAAGCCACTGGTCTACCTTCTTGCATGAGCACAGCACCAACAGCATATCTGCTAGCATCTACTGATAAAACAATGGGTGCATTTATATCAAAATATTTCAAAACAGGTAAATTCATCAGTTGTGATTTTAAGTATTCAAATGCATCTTTGTGCTCTGGTTGCCAACTCCAAGGAACATCTTTTTTACCTAATTCTCTTAAAATAGTATTGCTATTTGACAAATTTTGTAGAAATTTAGCTAAATAAGTAATCATACCCAATAATCTTTGCAAACTTTTGACATCAGTAGGCTCTTTTAGATCTCTAATGGCTTCAATTTTTGCTGGGTCAGCTTTTAATCCTTCAGATGTAACCAAATGACCAAGGAACTTGACAGTATTAACTGAAAATACACACTTTTCAGCATTAAGGGTCAATCCGGCTTCTTTAAAAATAGCCATGACTCTTCTCGTCAGTTCATCAACAGCCTCTTTAGTCGGAGCATGAATAAGAATATCATCCATGGCCACCTCGACACCCTGAATGCCAGCCAAAAGCTGTTCCATCACTTGTTGAAACACTTCAGGAGCCGAGGCTAGACCCATTGGCATCCTCAGGTAAGAGTAACGACCCCAGGGAGTAGCCATTGTGAGGTACTCACTTGATCTTTTTGTTACTGGTAACTGCCAGAAGCCTTTCTTACAGTCAAGCAAAGAAAACAACTTGGAATTACCAATCCGAGCAGCTATTTCCTCCAATGTATTCAATGGGTGATGACGCCTTTTTAATTTTTTATTAATACTAGATGGGTCAATGCATACTCTAATTTTACCCTTTTGACGTACTACTACCATAGGTGACACTGCAGGGGTAGGCTCTCTAACCGGTACAATAATACCTAGTTCCTGCATTCTATCTAACTCAATTTTCACAACATCTCTTAGAGAATGAGGAATTCTACGAGCAGGGAAAATTTCCAGTACATGGTTCTCAATAAGGTCTATGTCATAAATAAAAATTTTTATACATCCTAACTCATCTTCCTGCTTCATCAAATTATCTGTTAAACCCAAACTTTCAATTCTCTTAATAAGTTTCAATGCCACACAGGCATCTTTACTGATAATTGTCTGAAAGTTTCCATTTACAACCAAAAATTTCAACACATAGTTTCCACTTTTTACATGCACTTGACCAGAACACTCACCAGCAACCTTCAATGAACTATGGCTGTAAGTGATAATGTTTCTAACAGTGGACGGTCTAACTTTCAAACCCGCCTGCTTTGCATGATACAGTGACAACACATTACACTGGGCTCCAGTGTCCAATTTCGCCTTCACAACACAGCCGTTGTCAAAACGCAAGTCTTCAAACCAAGACAATTCAGCCGATCTACTATTTGACATTTCATGCACAACGAAATCACCAGCTCTTTCAACTTTACGAACAGAATCTAATGTCGACACCTGCTTCGCCTTACAAAATCTTGAAAAATGTCCTGTTTTTTTACAAGTGTGACATACCTTCTGAAATGCTGGGCACTTTTTCCAGGCATGTTTAGTACCACAACGGTAACACGGTTTATTAGAAGAATTATTATGAATTTTCTTCTTCACCGCATCAACCTGCACCGGATCTGATTTCAAAGATGTAAGCTGAGCTCTAGCTTGCTCAGCAGCACGACAAAACTGAACAGCTTTATCCAATGTCAAATCAGTAACAGATAGCAGATGAGCTCGGTCACTGTCATGAAAAACACCAATAACAATCCTGTCCATGACTAAACTGTCACGCAGGGTATTAAAGTCACAAGATTGGCTTTTGCTCAGCAAATCTGTATAAAAATTATCAAATTTCTGGTTAGCATCTTGGACGACCTGGTTGAATAAAAATCTTTCATAGGTGACGTTGACCTTGGGAGTAAAATAGTTGTTGAACTCCTCTTTCAGCAAATTCAAGTCTTCCTGCTTACACTTAGGAAAGGTATTGAAAATATTCAGGGCGTCTTGCCCTATAGCAGACATAAATACAGCTACTTGAACATTAGCAGCCTTTTTCTCCAGCTCCGAAACTAGAGCATACCACTCGAAATGCTGCAACCAGTCTTTCCACTGCCTAGAACAGTTCGTCGCTGTTGTACCAAGCATTAACGGGGGCGGTAACCGAGCATTCGCGACAGCCATTGTTTTGCGCTAAAATACTTTTGAAAACTTTTAAAACTTTCTAATACGAAGTTAAACGTATGCCGGCCGCTAAATTAATTTAAAAAATACTTATATTATTCGGCACCATGTAACGACTCGGCAAGGAACAGAACAAGATCTTTATTCAAAACTCATAATAACACGAGCTTTTATATACATAACAACACGAGCTATTATATACAGGTCACGGGCTTGGTGCGTTAACAAGAGTATGTAAACTATGGGGAATTAAATAGGCATTTTACTGTGACGTCATATATATGTATATGACAATTCTATTGATTTAAAGGGGGAAAAATGTAATGCACTGAATCACTTCACTGCATGAAATAAAATTATGCCATCGAAAAAAATCTTTATCCCTCCGCCCTAATTTATAATATTATTGGACATATGAGCTTATAGTTGAGTGCTAAAAGTTGCAATTAAAGTCTTTCCCACCTTGTAAACTTTTATCTAACAACAGCTATTGCCATAATTTGTATTGCTAGATATTGTAATGTGGACAGTTGCTATCCGGCTTATACCAGACTTTATACCACTAAATAGCCATGAAATCATGTGCTAGCATACCACTCTAAAACTACAAGATACATGAAGAGAGTCAATTATAAAATTGTACAGCTGCATCGTTTAAAATTAATTATCGAATAGAGCGGAGGCTACCCACGTTTGCTCCTTTGCGTATACCAAAAGTTACACCATGAAGCACGACAGAAATGAGCAATTTGTCAACAATTAATAATGTTGGTAAATCCTGTGTTGCGTACCTGTATTTGCAATCACGAATATATGAGCAATTGCGGGAAGATATTTTTAAATGATGTCTTTTAATATTAAAACTACACTTCTCTACAACTTATAATTGAGTATTTTAATTTAAAATGTATATCTTGTGTAGATTTAGAGACTGATAAGTTCACGTATGACTACGCCACTGGGTGGCATTACGAGGTAAATAACACCTTCCACTTTACTATACGTAGATACAATTTTTTTGACGATATCTGCCATTTTATAAAATTAAATGGCATTACAAAGAACCTGAGTCGACTCCTGTATATATATATTACGGTAAATGTCATTAATTCTTTAATTATATATATTAACCTGTAATTATGCATAATCACCGCTAAATTTGGTAAATATGATAAATGTTAAAAAATTTATCGTATCATCATTTACCGTAACATATATATACATGAGTCGACTCAAGTTCTTTGTCATGCCATTTAATTTTATACAATGGCAGATATCTTCAAAAAAGTTGTATCTACGTATAGTAAAGTGGAGGGTGTTATTTACCTCGTAATGGTAAATGTGATAAAAGTCAGTTGTATACTAGAAATCAATTAACAATTTCTGAAGAAAAATTTATTTTGCTTGACGATTTTCCAGATCTAGAAATATCACTTCGAGAATGCGTTAGAAAGACATCTCTTTCAGGAGGTCAGGGATATTAGTGATGTGTTTGTAAGGGACAATGGAAGTCTGATAAGTGCAAAAGCAAAATTTTTGGCAAACTTTGTAATTCTAAATATCATAATTGACTAATATTCTTAAATAAGTAAACTTAAAATATTTCGTAATTTGTGGTAATAGCATTTAACGTTGTTTGAAAAAAGTATTTTTTTTCTTCTCTAGAATATAGACTTACTTTGCATTTTATATGTAACTGCAGTTTTTTTTTTATGTGCAACTGTTTTGTACAAGTTTATGTAAATTATATTTTTTTCATTTCACAACACCTGTCAGTCACTTATTGAAATTTTGTTCAGGCTAAATAAATGTATGTGACTTGAAACTTTTTAATTGTAAAATATTAAATATTGTTATTCGTGGTCTCTTACGCTATAGTGTCAAAAAAAATAAAATATATATATATTTCTGAATATTAACTATACAAAAAAAAAAAACTGCACTCTATTCTACTGGCCCAATCAGTCATGATATTTATCACATTTACCATTAAGAGTTGGGAATTATGCAAACAAACCGGTTAATTTGATAAATTTAAAAAAAAGTATTATATTTACCACATTTAGTGGTGATTATGCATAATTGCCGGTTATTATATATAATCACCAGTTTATTACTTTTAAAGTAACATACACACACACACACATACATATATATATGTATGTATGTATGTATATATATATATATATATATATATATATATATATATATATATATATATATATATATATATATATATATATATATATATATATATATATATATATATATATATATATATATATATATATATATATATATATATATATATATATATATATATATATATGTGTATGTATATATGTGTATGTATATATATATATATATATATATATATATGTGTATGTATATATATATATATATATATATATATATATATATATATATATATATATATATATATATATATATATATATATATATATATATATATATATATATATATATATATATATATATATATATATATATATACATACATATACATACATACATACATACATACATACATACATACATATATATATATATATATATATATATATATATATATATATATATATATATATATATATATATACATACATATACATACATACATACATACATACATACATACATACATATATATATATATATATATATATATATATATATATATATATATATATATATATATATATATATATATATATATATATATATATATATATATATATACATACATATACATACATACATACATACATATATATATATATATACATATATATATATATACATACATATATATATATATATATACACCAAAGGATGTTCCATGAAATCCATCGAATACTACGGAGTTCCAACAAAAGAGCTTTAAAAATGTAATACAAAGTCACCCCATTTAAAGGAAATACTTAAATGTAACGCTGATGTTACTCTTCAGCCTTTGTTTGTTCTTCTCAATGCGCAATTCGTATTCCTTGACACAATAGCCCACATTGAAAAAATTCCAATTACGTCATTGTACCATCAGAGTGGTGATATGGTACTTGAATGTAGTTTTATAGACATAGAACTAAGAGTTTGAAACAATCCCCTATTATCTAAATTTTTTAAAGTAAAATAAAAAAATGCATTAAATGAAATCCATTAAACCTCCCAATTGTCAGTTGTAGTTGGTTTTCTCACTCAATTAGTTGAAAATGGAAAAATTGCAACCAAATACGAAATATATTTATAATATTTTCCAACCTTAGCCTAATTTTAAATAAGCTCGAAAACTTTCTGGTATAAAATCTCTTCACGAATCTACAAAATGAAGATGGATAATGTATTAATAAAATATATTTGATTAACTATTTTCTTTCATTTCTTAATGGAACTTTTTCATGACGATTAAAATCAGAAAATACATTGTAATAAATACATTGTTTTTTTAAATCCTTTATATCAACTTCGATTTTGCACGTTTGTGTTTGGCATGCAAATCTGCGGAGGCCTAATTTATCGACTTGCACGGGATCCAATAGAACTGAAACTTGGAATTTAGATGCAATGCCGATGAGATGATAATGCATTGTATCAAGTTTTGGGTGTTTTTAGTGTCATTGTAAAGGTTACTTTTATACACACTTCTTCAATCGCTTCGGATTACTTATAAACTAACTTGCTGTCATCCAATAGCTCTGAAATTTTACCGATAGATTCGTTGCTAATAAGGTTACATTATATGAAATTTTAGGGGCTTTCACTGTCACTAAAAGGTCACTTTTACTCATGCTTCTATAATCGTTTCGTATTACTAATAAACCAACTTGCCGTCATTTAACCGAGCTGAAATTTGACATAAAAATTTGATGTCGATAAGAATGCATTTTGTTAAATCTGGGATGCTGTCATTATCACTAAATGGCTGCTTTTACACTTGTTTCAATTGGGACTTAAAATATGCAAATAAATCTACTTCTGTCATCCAATCGATCTGAAATTTTAAAATTTCGATCTTTTAAACTTCGAACAACGAGTGTCAGCGACACTCTTTATCAATGACAAATATCTTTTACAAATATCTATCAAATATCTTTTCAATGACAAATATTTGTTTGTCAATGACAAATCGACACTCTTTGTCAATGACAATGTTGTTGTTTTTATCAAGTTTTGAGACTGTCACACAAAGGCCGATTTTACACATGTTTCTATTGTCGTACGTCAGACTTATTAGCTTTTATTTACGTTAAAAATACCAAGCTTAATTAAACATATTCAAGTTGGCGTTATTGAATGACTGAAATGTTCCTACACTAAAATTGATGAAGCAAAATCGTTGGGGGCTAGTGAACCCACTTTCCGTCATCCAAGCTAGCTGAATCCAATCGAGCTGATTCTTTGCAAATAGACTCGTTGTGTATAACAATGTATTCATTTAAGTGTTTGGCGCAAAAAAGAAGTTAGAAAATAATTTGGAATCGATATTTTGTTTTTAGTGGTCAAGCACTATAGAAACTCGATCTGAGCTCAAGAAGTTACAATTGCACATAAAAATTGGGAATGCAGACAAATGATTTATAATAAAAACTTTTATTTTTTTAATGGGTTATATTATTCTGGTTGTTATTTGATTATAACTTCTGGTAAAGTATTTTTTGGTCAACACATTATGTGAGATTTGGCCATGTGGAGCATGATCTTTTATTCCAGTCACAAAGCGGATAAGATCATACTTTAGACGAAATATGAGCACCTGCTAAAATGTGTTACGTTTATATGCATAGTCATACAGATTATTACAAAAGTAATTGAATCTGTCGATATATTACTACCTTTCTTATTGGGCTTTGTATTCATAAAAATATGCAGTGATATCAGAATCGTAAATAAACAAGTTATAATATGTCCCTTTACTACTAAGCGGAAGTTATAAAGTTATAGGCATCATGATTTTTTGTGTGAAGTTGTCTGAAAATACGGCCTCCCAGAAGGGCTTCTAAGGAGGCTTATTGAAAGTGACTGATATGGTTTAAAATGGTCAATAATCTCCAAACTTCACATGTTTGCAACTTCAATAAAAAGTTATTCGAGTTTAATTTGAAAGCGCAGGCTTCCTGCCCTGTAAAAAGATAATCTCATAATTTAAACATCTATGGGATAGTTCATTCGAAAGCCAATTGTATAAAGTGTTGAATGTGAAATGTTTACAGTTTAGCCCCGACGATCAGTGGAAGATTGCTTTTATACCAAATTTAATTACGTATATATCACATTACCTCAGATGATAGGACAAGTATGCATTTAGAGAATACCTAAACCAGCGAATGACCCTAACAATCACATTCTTAAAGTAATTTCAGGTCCTTTTCAATGTCTCAAAAGAAAGAATGTCTGGGAAGCTTTAAACTTTTTATGGATAGGTTAATATTGGATACAATCATTGTTACCTGCAACGGTTGGTATTTTCCAAATCCAATGTTATATTCTATAATACAATTTCTAATTCTTTATATTATAGTTTGATAAACATGAATGTGTAAATAGATATGACATTTAGTCTTGATATTTTAAATAGATAGACACTTAGTGTTGACTTAAAAGTACTCAGTGCCCTAAAAATAAAAAAAATATATCGATTTTGTGATTTTATTTATGTTATTCTATGTATTTGTACCTTTACATTGATGTATTACTTTTGTTTCTACTCAAATTAGAAGTATGTTTTATTTTGTTTTAAAAAAGCAAATTATCCATGTTAACTATATAAGCCTTTTACCTTTAACTTTGATTTCTCTATATGTGATTTTTTAAACTTCCCTGTACCTTTTCTAAATAACTAGTAGAGATATACCAGTAATTTTTTTATTAAATTGTAGTACATAATCTACAGATTAAACTGAGATTAAAATTTCGTAAGAAATATCAATAGAGTTTTTCTTACTTAATTTTAATCAATTTTCCTAAATGATTTGGGAAAAAACCTATAATTCTTTACAAAGATTTGGCATTTAAAAAATAATTAAGAATATAACAGGACATTTTTAAACCTCCGTTTTATCTATAAGTTATGTACAACAATTTAATTAAAAAAAATTACTATTATATCTCTAATAGTTGGTTGGAAAAGGCACATTGAAGTTAAAAATATCATATTTAGAGAAAATCAAAGTTAAAGGCAAAAGTCGTATATATTTAATATTGAAAGTTGTCATTTTTGAAACAAAGTATAACATACTTCTAATTTGAGTATAAGCAAAAATAATACTCCAATGGAGAGAAAATGGAGCAAAGAAACATAGAATAATATGAAATAAAATACCCAAAATCGATTAATTTTTATTTTTAGAGTACAGAATCCCCTTAACATTATCAAACTTCTGTTGTGAGCGTTGACTATACAAAGGACGAACTCAACGGGGTTGTCAGAGAAACGCGTTTGAAAAGTTTTCCATAACTCGACAAAAAAATGCATAATGCTGCAAAGTCAAAAATTGCGTCATCCAACAGAACGCTCTAGAGAGGAATGTATTACGGAGGAATTGAGGTGTTGAGTTCGACTTTCGTATCGGTCCTCCAATAGCAGTTTCCAGACAGCTTGTTATCATTGTCTGCGTATTTTGAGAGGAAAAGGAAGAGCGAATTTAACATGAAAAATATACCAGTAGAATTTTTAAAGGGTCTCGTTTAGGATGGCGAATTTTTTAACTGATGTTGATTTCGCCCTTCCTATCCGTAATGCCTAATATAAAGATGGTCAAAAATATGTATCTGCTATCGGCAATTTTTTATGAACTTTTGTTCTCTTCACCATGAATAACAGTTTAATACACCTATTACCCGTTACTCATGCCTGGTGTAATTCCAGCAGTAATGCTCGTCAAAGATGTTTCTACAACAGGCTAATTACGAATTTTAAATTATTCCTTAGGATTCCGATTATTAAAGTAAATCGTCTTTGTTACTAGTTACAAGGATAATAGCATGTGTTAAATAGTTAAACGAGCAGTACAAGACTACATCTCAATTACCGAATGGTTGCATTTACACTGATGTCAAATTATAATAAACATTGACATTTGATGATTCATATATATCAGTTAACTGCATTAACAATTGTAGGCATAATTTATTCAAGATTTAGTATGAATTTTACTTTGCACAACCAGATTAAATCCCATAAATTCGCAACAAATTCGCTATTCATTCCTCTGGTTAGACAAGTTTTCCAATTAAAGCGTCTGGTAAAATAAGACAGCTCAAGCGGAATGGGGCTTTTTATGTGAACAGAATGGCTCTATCAAGGCTAAATGATACGACCAGCCATTAAAAGGCAACGAATTTTCAGACTAAAATTGCTCTAAGAATAGAATATTTTCTTCTGAATGAAGCAGTTAAATAATCTCGCTGAGCCATGTCGAGAGTTCTGCCATTAAGTAGCGATAGAATAAGAAAGATTTCCACATTTTTGTGATTTAAGTAAAGCAGTAGGGCGTGAAATTAAAAGATTTGGAGGAGGAAAGCTTCTTATTATTAACCGAAGGCATTAAGTTGCTGATCTTTTAATCAGTATGGAAATGAAAGTGAAGAGGTTTCAGGTATTAATATAGACTTGAAGTAAAGTAGATTCAGATATTTTAATTCAAGGAAATTGCTATTTGATGTTACACAATTGAATGAAATATTACATAAATTAGTTATATAATTGCTCTTTTGCATAAAATATGATGTACCCATTAAATAAAAGTTTGATTATTTCAATTAACTATCGACGAATGTCTATGTACGTTGAATTTTATAAATTGCTTTTCTCAGTGTCTTAAATTTTAAATATAATGATAATAATAACAACGTTCAAGTTAACGTTGCCAAGTATTCACTAAATGAAGTTTTGTTTATGCTTACTGATGTATATTTAAAATACAATTGAAATTACTTTTTTTTTTACCTGTAACGAACAATATCTAACTGAAGACAAGTATGGATGCCTTGCAATTAGTCAATTAAACTTCTGTAAATTGATCAGTTGTTGAAATTGTAAAATAATTAACTATATAAAATTTAAAAAGTATATTTTCAAATATTATCCACAATTTCTATGGGATTACTTCACAGGATATACTTCACCGGGTAAGTTATGAATTGGGTTTTAGTCCAAAACATATATATAAAAAAATAATAACGCTAAGGTCATGGTAACCATATGTGTAAGCATGTCAGTGATATTACTATTATAATAAGTCATACGAACTGTTATAAATTACGTAACATTTGCATCGATAATTCTTTCAAGTAATCAGAAACCTTTTGAGAATCGTCTAGTAGAAGCCATTTTGAATACCATATTTAATCTATATAAATTGAATCCTATCACAATAAAGTGAACATAAAATTAAAAAAGGATGGTATTTGGTTAAAAGGAGCACAGCATTTAATTACTAGGAAACTGTGTTACAACTTTCCAAAATGAATCCTACTTTTATTCGGGTTACAGTTACACGACCCATTTGGTATCGGAATTAACCTACTGATGGTCCAGGGAATGGGAGAAATTCTACAGTTGTTTTCCTTGCAATAATTTTTTAATTGTATTTCTAATTCATATACATAACTTTTTTAATTATTTTTCATTCATTTGTTTTAGATAGGTTATAAACTATTATCCTAATAAAAATAATTAAAAAAAATTATTTTAAATTTTATTTATAAATTTAAAAATGTTGTGTATTGCTGGAAAAACTGAGGATCAAATGATGCATATATACGTGCATGACCGCCAGTGGGTTTAAGACAATTTGGTGCTTTTTCAAAAGTCTAGGTCACATGTCCAGTTCTCACTGTCTGGAGAGTCCGAAAGTGGTGAGAAGAGTCCACTTAAGATTCAGAATAATAATCGCACTAAGAAAAGAATGGAAAGGAATATCAAAAAGGTCAAGCCAATGCACTTTTTCTTAAAAATGTTATGGATTTTCAGTTATTGGTTGTACAAAGATGTAAGGCTCATTTGGAACCCTACATATTTTCTTGGAGTCAAGGCTCCACACCAGTGCAAAGTTGATTGGATATGGATACGTGTTTTCGTGGAGGTAATTTTTATTAAATGTCCATATATTTCAGTCTCATTGCACAGCGGTTCTTTGTGATTTGTAAGAAAACTTCCATGACGACACCGTGTCGACTTTTAACTATGGATATTTTTTTAAAATCTTCTCTTCTTAGTTGCAGAAATTTCATTCAAATCGTTAAACAGGAGCGCTATCAATAGACTACAATTTATGTCTTCAACTCTTTAAGTTTTTAATTTGGTGAGCACAGCTTTTTCACATAACTTTTTAAAGATTTTTCATACATTGGAAGACTTTGTTGTGAAACTTAAAGATCTTTTTTTTTTTCGATATAACTTTCTCATGTCCTCAGAAATACGTATATAAAGATAGAATCCAAACTGAAACGTATAGGTTACGTTTAATTATGGCAAGCCATTTAAATGCAATCTACAAAATGATAAACAATTTAAGAAGCTTATCCTGGTTTAGATGATCCACAATTCCATTTCCTAAAACGCAATAATCGTACAATCCTAATGAAACGAGACATATATTCTTCTTGAGTTGATTATACCATTCCCATCCAAAAATCGATTATCGGCCATATGAAAATCCCAATTTGAGGCCGATGTAAACCTATTAGGGTTAAACCACGGATCGGCCATTTAGAGGAAAGAGGACAATGAGGACATAGCTATATGGACCTCCCTTTCCATGTCCACCTCCTTCGAGTTATCTAAAATTAATCCCAACTATTAACCTGATTGAAATATCTATTGAGTTGAAAACCGATTTGTGAAAACTTTATGTCTCTGGTCAAGAAAGAGATTCGAGTAGAGTTAGATATAGTTTAAGAAGCTGAATGCTTGTGTTGCACTTTTCGGTAGAATCCTTATTAAATGACTTGGACACAAAATTGTGCTATTTGTTTCAATAAGACTCGGTTTAATGGTAATTGAGTTAGTAACAATTTATTTGAGTTACAAGTCCATACTGTTAACTAAGAAAATATCAGTTACTTTTGTGTAAATTTTTCTGAATTTTGGTGCTTATACCGAGGGAAATTTTTTTCCCTCGGTATAAGCACCAAAATTCCACTCAAAAATAAAAATATTCACTGATGTATTTTAACTGAAAAGCGAGAAAGAATACGAAAAGGATCAATATTTAAAGGATCAATACGAGTAAAATTTTTTCTTAAACGAACAACATTTATTAGTTCATGTTGTATAATTTTTATAGTAATTCTTTTAATTAATAATTTTAATAAAAATAATCATTAACAAATTGATAATTATTATTATTAATACTTTTAATAATCATAAATGTAAATAGTTTTAATTATTGACATTAATAATTTAAACAATAATTATTATTATTTATAACTTTTTACAATAAGAATAAATAACACCAATAATAATACTTGTAATAATAGTTATTATTAATAATTGCCATTAATATTTAAAAAATATTAATAGTATTTTTATTATTAACTATTAATAATAATAATTTTAATCGGGTTATTTATCTTAATTTCAATTTAATTCTAAAATATTAGTATGTGTATTACCCTAAATTGAAATATTCTTTGGATTTATGATATTTTCCCAATTTACTTAAAAAGGAGTACCTTCTATTTATTTTTAAATACGTATTTTAAAATTGTTATCCTTCTCTCGCTTTCACCTCCTCCGAAATTGTTCTTTGTTCGCATTCTAAATTAGTCAGTGTTAGTGAAGAAACTTCATAGTGCATATATTTAGTCTTAGTGATAGCTATCACCAGAATGAATTTATATTCGGAGATATCCAAAAGGTAGAAACGTGAAGTCAGTCAGATACCGGAGAAAATCGAGAGGGATAGGCGACCCTCCATTCAAAGGCCAGAAGGAGTAAAAGTAAATTAAAAGTTACATTATTTTGGTTTAAGTACTCGTTATATTGCACATACATTTTTATCAAAAAAATATAACTATTCCCAATTATAAATTAAATTGATCAGTCATTCACCAAAAAATTGTTTTTATGAGTTTCATCCAGTATATCATTACGGTATAGTCGTTTACTTTAACTTCTGCCCATTTGAATTGAGCGTATGAACTTCCCATTGGAATCTTTGTAAAACGCTCTCTCATAGCTCTCACTACATTCTTTAAAAACAAATTTGTGCAAGTTGCGTTGTTATATTGCAATGTTTAAGTTATAATCTGTAGTGAAACAAAAATCGCCAAATTTAGACCACAGCTCTGTTGGTTCTGAGTTATCTATTACAACAAAGTCCTGTGACTATAATAATTTTTTTCCCATGTTGAAGAAAGTAATTGAAAAAATATCATTTGGTCGCAAATGTTATTGATTGATCTATATCTAAGTCTAAGAAAAAATCTCAGTTTCAACGCTTAACTTTCCAAACCTTCATGTAGTTCTTAAAATTAATCAACAGAAAAATATTATAATTTAAAGAAATATAATTTTATAAACAGAAGTTTTTATGGATCCACAATAAAAGTATAAGTTAAAAGATAGCTTTAGAAGTAAGTGGTGATTACTTTAAGTCTCTAATATGTTCTCGGTCATTTATTTAAATATAGTTATAGATAAGCCAGACGCGTGACTGTCGGTGATTTGTATGAAATTGTCGAAACTCCGAAATAAGGACCCTGGGGCCATGTTACAGGAAACTGACATCACTGAAATCTTGTATCATTTTGTTAAGTACCTAAAAGAGCCTTTGGACCATCATAAACTCTGATACAAAGGGTTTCTTGAATGCTAAGATATGCGGATCGATCTTCAATATTTTTTTAGTTTTAAAAAAGAATATATATATACATTTAAATTTCTGAACATTTATTGGTAATTCAAATATGAATCAATAGTTTAGAATAGTTCGTTTTAATTAAATATAATATAAATTTCGGAAAACTTATTTTAGTACTTGCCAATATTTTTTGTACTTATTTCTTTGTGATATTTTTTTTAGTTTAATTTCATTTTTATGTGTGTTTATAAGTAGTGCAATTATAATATTTGGGAGCAGAACTCAATAAGATGAATTTCAAAATATCAATATTTTAAATTTTTTTTAATCAATCCAGTTTTTTGTAATGATGAAAATACAGTTCACTAATTCCCTTTTTTAAATATGTTGTGAATTCCTCAAGAATAGGACCGAAACATATTACAATCGACAATATAAAAAATTATCTGTAAAATGTATTACTCATTAAAAATAAATAATAGCTGTTTATTTTATACTTATTTATACTTAGAATTATTTGACTATTATGAAGTAATTTCTTCATTTTAAATGTCTTATACATTTCATAAGACTATGTTATAAAAGTATTGTATTTTTTAAATAATTCACGATATCTTCATTTGTATTTAAAACTAAATATTATATCATGGTAAGAGATAAAAATTGACTCACTTGAAATTTTCCTATAAACATACTTGAAGTAGAATAGTTAAAAAGTTATATATTACGCAATTTATCATTAGTTTCTTTAATTTAATCACTAGTGTCAGTATTACTTAAGAGGAATTTTCGCAGCTTGCAACAAACAAAAATTAAATACAATTTATCTCCAGAAAGAATTCCGGCGTTTAATTAAATCAACGATATCAATAAAATCAAACCTGGATGTAGCCCTTTAAAAGTATTTCTTATCTTAAGTAAAAGTTTATTGCAATGGTTTAGGAAGAAAGTTCAATATTATAAAAGGTTCTAATGCGTTTTTACTATTTTAGGAAACCTTTGAACTTAATTTAAATACAAATTTCTGCTCCGTTTATTGAAAAAGTAGTATTTTTAATTTGCTGAGATATTTTTTCACATATTTAAAGCCAATTTTTTTTTTAAAACGTTTTAATATAAGCCCAGCATAGTTAGTAAATGGGGCCCCTATTAATAATTGTTGGTATTTTTTAAATATTAATGACAATTCTGATTACAGTCTTGATTAAATTATTGTCAAGATATTAATATTTGTAATACCTTATCAGTAATTAAAATATTTATGATATTTTATGGAATTGATCAAGAACACTTAGCAGAATATTGATAGCAACACAATAATTCAGAATTTTTCAATATTGATATTTTCTCAATAACTCAGAACTTTTTAGGTATATTGGGGAAATTCGGGAGGCCTAGGGGTGGATGGATCTTGGGGGCCGTATGGGAAATATGACAATGAACGTATTTTATGTTAACAAAAAGAGCATTTTATATTCACTTGAATCATACAAATTTTGAATATGCTTCTTGATCTTTTTAATTAAAGGTCTAAATGGACAATCAGGGAAATTTCATCAAGTGGTACGAACGCTTTGAGTCCCTTTAAGTGATTTTGAGAAAATGCAATTCCAATGTTTAAAAATGAGTAGAAACACTTTAAAACATTTTAGTGTTTTCAATGAATTATGTTTTGAATTGCCTTCTCTCCCTTCCCTGACTAGAGTCACAACTTGATGTCCTACTATCTGTTAGTACCAATGTATATTCTGGATATCTTATTAACGGTTTCTTTTCTAGAAGAAGACGATTCCATTTGAATAGCTGCAATAATAACCTTTTGTCGAATGCTCTTTAACAAGTTGACTTTGGTTACTGTAAATGCTAAACAATTTTGGGTTAGTTGTTAAGATCTTTATGGTTATTCTTAAGCTTTCTTCGTCATAAAGCCAACAACATTATCCAAAAGTTTTATCTGAGATCCGTGGCCTAAACTACCAACTTACTGTGTTCTGTTTTCACAACACGTAGACTTATATTGCCCCCCCCCCCTCTTTGTTTATATTTAAAATTCGAGTTTTCAAAAAGAATGTGTGATAGTTTTCAAATCATAGTAGTGGACGTCTCTGTTATTGTATTGTGCTTAATTGCGATGAAGTAACTCGTATTTAAACAAAGTAATTCAATTTAGTACTTAAACTTATTGTTTTTAATTATGACTCATAACGCATATGTTATGTTACGTGTATGTTAGGTTAAATTTGGACACTTACCACTGTTCCCTCAAATTCGTCACGAAAGTTATTATGGATGGTTAAGAATGCATTTAATTTACAAAAGAATACAAAAGTAAAACTTTTATGAATTAATATCCCAAAAAATAGTTTTAGATACAAAATCGCATAATTCAACAACATAACTTTTTAAGTGTTCCATAATGGATTTCCGAAAACTTTCAGAATTTTGGGAAAATACTTTATCTCTTAAGATTTAATATCAATCATTTTGTCCAAATGAAAATAAAATTTATCTTCAATAAATCTCACAATATTCAATTATTAGCAAAAAGGGTAACTACTCTTCCATCATTCTACACAACCTGTCAATATTTCTGGATGATAATATTTCCTCCATTTAAATTTAAAGCGCAGTATAATTTTTTTTTTTTTATAAATGAATGGCTAATTATATTACAACTCTTTGATTATTTCCATTAATAAGTTTTAAGGATTTAAGTACAGGATTGTTCAGAAAGAAATATCTAACTTTGAAGGGAAAAAACTGCGAAACAGTGAGAGAAAGAAGAGGCACGTGATATATTACACAGACAGGTAAGGGCTGTTAGATATAATGGTTTTCAAATTTATAATTGATTGACGGGAGTAAATTTGATGACGGCTGCATTGTACATATGTTATACTGATGAGACCCATTTTCATTTGGACGGATTTGACATTAAACAAAACAGTTGAATTTGGGATACTAAAAACCCGTTTGTTTCATAATTTGTTGTTATATTTCAATTTAATTAGTAAATTTTCCAAACCTGTATACTTAAAATTCAACTCCTGTCAGTGTAACATACCACTTGCTTTTTTTTTTGTAGCATTGTTGTTATGTTTTCAGATATGTCATTTTAAAATTATAATTCTAAAAATTTAATTTTAAAGTTAATAATTCATTAAAAATTTAAAATTACTTTTAATTATTCATTTTTAGTTCAATGTTCAAAAGAATATCATAAATATATCGGGAAATTATAAACGTAATTTAACGAAAAAAAAAAAAAAAAAAAAAATAGCAATTTGACTAAAATATTTTGGACAAAACTCTACAATAATTCAAATAATCTAAATTATCGAATAATTTAGGAATATTTTTTGTTTGCGAAAATTGCACAAAGTACATCTTTAAAAGAACTCTTCTTAACTAAAAGATATAAATGATAGATTTTAGAGTTTTTGGTTCTTATAGAAACATTTAAAGAAATAAAAAATCTATTAAATTACAAAAGGAGCATATTATTCTGCTTATTTTAGTACCAAGAATTTTAGTTCAGCATTCTTTTAAAAATGTATAAAAAATGTCGTAAGAGAAAATGTAATCTGAATATCATGTTCTTAAATTTAGATAATTAGTGCATTTCTTATCATTTAATTATTATTCACCTTTTCTCAGACAACGATTTTCAGATAACAAATTATAGTATAACGTAAAACTTCAAAGATAAAACATAATTTAGATTAGCAGGATAAAAAAATCATTAATTTTTTCCAAGGTTTCCTTATCAAAACATGCTCATGATTTCAATGAAGATTATTAAGAAAATTAAATGCGTAGGTGTACAATAGATATTCTTATTATCGTTAAACGCAAAATAATTATGTATGGGAGAAAAAAAAATAAGAAAATTTAAATGAATTATTCAAACTTGTTTTGAAGTGCTAAAATGGAATTTGAGAGTTCATAGAAAGAATTTCCTTATCTTTTAATAAAAAAAAAAAAATGTACATAATGATTGGATTACGTGATAGTTATGCCTTGTGTATAGTAATCTCAACGTTTATAATACTTAAACTTCCTTTTATGCTCTGCCGGGTGAATACCCTAAAGGTTTCCATCAAACTCAGGTATAGCGAAAGAAAAAAAAAATACTTATCGTTTAATGCATAAAAATGAAGACAAAAAATATAGTTAAAGCTCTTAGAATCTCGGATATTACGCCACTTGACCAACAGAAAATAGGCGGAAATTAAAACCTTATAAAAAAATCGCGACAGATTTAAGCGCTCGGAAAAGTTGCAAGTAACAACAAAAAGTTACAATTACGATCGGCAAAAATAAACCCAGCATTAATTAGCCCAGAAAAAATTACAAAATGTTTTTTTTTTTTTAAATATGGAGGAGGCGTATGAAAAAAAGTTTCCCATTACCTGTGGTAAGAAGATTCTAAGAACATACTTTAGAGCTAATAATTTGGGGTTTTCGGGGACTAAAGATTCACGATTTTTTTTCTTCCTTTAGGCAAAGTAATTATTTTTTAACGCATTATCACGCGCGTGTTTTAATGACGGGGCCTAAATAAATTCGAAATTTTGTTTTCATCTAAACTATAAAACCAAAGCATATGGCGAATGGATAAGAATCACGCAAAGCAACAATCAGTTCAGACTCTTTTTGAAAAGTAGAAAAGATGCAAATGCGGTATGTGAATTGTTATTTATTGTTGAAAATTAGTTTTTACTCTTGTTGAGAAGGTTTTAGAGAGACATTAAAAATTGTAAATATCGTTTCTTTTCCTCATTATTTTATATTCACAAAAATATTAATGCTAGTAGATTTCTCATTCCAAGATTTTCACGTATTTTTAGACTTCCAACTCTAGAATAAAATTAGTTTTTTTTTTGTATATTTTGGAGGTTTCTGTATTGCGTTTAATTATTGTTATTGTTATTATTATTATTTGCGAAATATTATGAAGGATTCTACAAATGTTTATACTATGTAGTTTACCAAAAAATAATAATTGTATAGGAAAAATTACATTAGTTTATCGTATTCTTAATTTTAAATTAGGATTCAATTCTTTCTATAAAGTAAGTGCTCTAAATTGGGACAACTTAAGGTATGATATTATTAAATTCAGGAACTACTGAATGAATCTGCTCCAAATATGAATACTGTTGTTCCTGCAATGCGTCTATTAATGATGGAAAACGAGTTTTACAGGGAGAAGGCCATTTAACATTATGGTTAAGGACAATCTCGGTCAATTGGCGAGATAGAGACAAGTTGGCGAGATAGAACCAAGTTGGGGATGGTTTTGGCAACTAATTTTGGTCGCCAAATTTGGCGAGAAGTCGCCAAATGTCGCTAAACTTGGCGACTAATTGGTAACACTTTAGGTCCCCATGTACCTGTATAGGGCTTTTTGATTGCGATCTGGATAATTCTCCAATTTTCTATCCCTAAAAGATTCGCGAAGGATTAGCTTTCCTGTATAAGGCCAAGAGAGTGAGTTAGTTGTCTCTAAGCAAGCATTCAAAGAAGTTCCGAAAGTAAACTGTATTGCATTGTCCTTTGCGTCGATTTTAGCAGTTGTATATCTAACTTTTGACATCTATTTTTTCTCCATTGATGTGTAAAGAGCTGTATTGAATCTAATAGAACGGTAAGTTCTGGAGTTGTAAAAGAATCTGCGAAGAGTTATATCGGAATAAATTTCTGCAAGTTTTAATCAGTTTTGGCTTCCAATCTTTCGAACCCATCCACTCAACATATGGTGTCAGAAGTGGGATTTGAATGCCCATAACCAGAGCAATGGTAGAACAAGATAAAAAATTTAAATAGCTTTTTGCCTTCATGCAAGAAATGAAGAAGGAAATATTCGATGGGCGAGAAGGAATGAACTCGAGCCAAGAAGAGATGAAGAAAGAGATTTTCTCAGGCCAAGAAGAGATGCAGAAAGATATTTTCTCTGTCCAAGAGGAAATGCAGAAGAATATTGCTGCGATTTCTGCCGGACAGGAGGAATTAAAGAGTCATCTTTTAGCAACTATGGAAGAAAGCGTGAATAAAATATAAGACAAATGTGCTGGAAAATTCGAGAATGTCGAAAACAAGTGTAATAGTTTAGAAGGGAAATTCTAGAATGTCGAAAACAAGTGTAATAGTTTAGAAGAGAAATTCTAGAATGTCGAAAAGAAGTGTAATAGCTTAGAAGGGAAATTCTAGAATGTCGAAAAGAAGTGTAATAGTTTAGAAGGGAAATTCGAGAATGTCGAATTCAAGTTTAATGATTTGGGGGGAAAGAAAGAGATTCCGGAAAAGAAGAATCGAGAACAAAATTTGGGTGAGATAGAAGGAAAGATAGACCAAATGTTAGAGAAGAGACTGTCGAGCAGAGCTGTTTCGGAAGATTTGAATTGTGTACCAGTTACATCCCTATTTCTACCTTTACAGGGTTGACCCTCTAAAGGTAGAAGGTAAGGCGAAGATGGTGTATATACAGTGTAGCCATAAAATAACTTTGCCAATATATGAACCGCTAGCTCCCGTTCCGTTCAACCGATCGAGATGAGAATTCAGATATAGTTGATCAGAGGTATGAGTTCGAGATTCTGTGAATGGCAACAAAATGGCGTTCACGCTTACGGTTATAGTTACAGAAACTCTAAATTTTTTAATGGAAACACCTTCTTTTTCCTGTAGCAAAATGCTCATCGCATGCGAAAACCCTTAAGAGCTTTGGAACGGTACACGTACCATTCCTCTTGAGGGTTTTCCCATTAGCTGAGCATTTTTCGATAGAAAAAAGTAGGTGTTGCCATTCGAAAATTTCGATTTTCTGTAACTATAACCGTAACCGTGAGTGTCATTTTGTTGACATTCACAGAATTCCGAGCTCATACTTCTGATTAATTGTATCTGAAATCGCATTTTAATTTGTTGAGTTGAACTGGACTTAAGTTAGAGGTCCATATATCAGCAAAGTTATTGCATGACTACCTTACCTATATATATATATATATATATATATATATATATATATATATATATATATATATATATATATATATATATATATATATATATATATATATATATATATATATATATATATATATATATATATATATATATATATATATATATATATATATATATATATATATATATATATATATATATATATATATATATATATATATATATATATATATATATATATATATATATATATTATTATTATTATTTTTTTTTTTTTCAGTTTTTCAAGATATATAACAACTTTTTTTACTTCGTGCGTTTCAAAAATATTAAATTAATTTTTTTCGAACCATCCTAATATGTATATATATATACATATTAGGATGGTTCGAAAAAAATTAATTTAATATTTTTGAAACGCACGAAGTAAAAAAAGTTGTTATATATCTTGAAAAACTGAAAAAAAAAAAATAATAATAATAATAATAATAATAATATATATATATATACATATATATCTACCTTACCTATATATATATATATATATATATTGTTATATATCTATATATCCTAATATGTATATATATATACATATTAGGATGGTTCGAAAAAAATTAATTTAATATTTTTGAAACGCACGAAGTAAAAAAAGTTGTTATATATCTTGAAAAACTGAAAAAAAAAAAAAATAATAATAATAATATCTTCCCATCGCGCATTCACCTCAGAGTTTGGAGAAAATATAAAAAATAACTAAAATTTTTTGAAATTTCTAAACGTTATATATTTGAAAGGCAAAAGTTTGCAATGTGTAGTGGAAGGGTGGTATAACACAGGAAAACACTATTCTATGCATTTTTAAAATATATATTAGTAATTCAAAATATTCAAAAATACATTTTTTGTTAAAAAAATTATTTTTCTATAAAATGGATACTAACTTTATGTCTTACATATTTTTGTTAAACTTGTTTTATTTACTTTATGTATTCACTTCCAAGTTTTGAATAAGTACAAAATATACCTTATTTCCTTCATTTTGTAGAATACACCATCACTAAATTATCGAGACATATTAGTTCGTATTGTGAGGAAGGAAATAGATACAACTTGGAAAAAATCAAATTAGTAATTATTCAATAATAATCGTTCACGCATAACCTTTGAAACATAGATAAAAACTGTATTTTGGTGGATTTCAATCTGTGTGGCCTTTCTCGTGGCGCCATCTCTTCCTTCGATGCTCATAAACTTACTTGCATATTCATTGCATCATAGCGCACATTTCTGTGATTGGAAGTGTTTGGTGCACATGGCAGTGTTTGGGACTGCCATTAATACTAGCTGGATATAGTCCGGCAGATCAAATTCACGTTGGGTGACCACTAGAGTGGGATATATGCCTCCTATACTTTAATGAATGACCATTCAAACGCCTATTTAAACATATAGATAGTACTACAACAGGACCAACATCTTTCAGTATAACATAGATCAAACAATATAGATTTAACATAGATTAAAAATTGAAGAACTGTGAAAAATTTCCAATGACTGATTTTTTACGTGTTGAATGTTTAATTCCTCAAGTTGAGATGAAAGTACTGAGTACAGATCAGTTGTATCTTTTTGATATATTTGCAGCGATTAGATCAAGCCAATGGCTTGGCAGCCCGCAAACTCAATCCTCTTTCACACTTCAAATGGCTGCCAATAGAAAACAGAATATTCAGACTATGTGGGAGTGAATGTAAACCATCGTATGAACTCAAGTAAGTGGTACTCTTTATTTAAAATTGTTACATGCCACACTGATTTCGAATTAAAAAAAAATTAATTTTCTGAAGGACCTACGATCATATATGAGACAATTCGATTGTCTCGCTACCTCCCTGAATATTTACTGGAAGTTTTAAACTCGGTTACTGAACGAAATGAAAGAAATTCTTCCTTCCCTCAGCCAAAAAATTTTATTTCGGCAATGATTTTGTACGAAAGGAGAGATGTAGGGAAACTGGGACGTCGGTCGAGAACTTTCCTAGAGAAAGACAATCAGAATTTCCAAGGCAATCAAACTTAACTTTATTGCAACTGATTATGTGGACATAATTAATTGGAATACTTGTAATTGGACTGGAAAGTAACAAGCGAACATGTGTTAATAAAGACTGGCGCATCAAAGGTAGCATAGCTGTATTGGAAGAAACAGGGGAGGACTGGAAGATTGTCCAATTCTGCCCGAACATAGTTCCAAAATATACGATTTTTCACCAAACAAGCATGCCAAAACCGCCACAAGTTATGCTTCTTATAAATACAATATACTAATTTTTAAACTGTAGTGAATCGACATTTCAAAACCTCTTCTATATTTTATCCAGAATTGGGCGAGATTGGCTAATATTGGTTACCACGATCAAAGCAAAAATCAAGTATTTTCCTATTAATGTATAAAACATATAATCATTAATAAATGTATTACATACGTATGTAGTGTATACCATGTACAGTGTGTATATATATTTCATTATGAATTACAATTATTAATAATAAAGCAAAATTGTAAAGTCGTGAATTTTTGTTTTAAAAAAAATTGTTGTCAGTGAAAAGTCATGGAATTTTCGCCCCCAAAGAGTACGAACCTTAATGTACCTGTACACACTAACTACTTAACTTCTTCAAGTTAGCTCAATCACAAAAAATTATTTTATTTGAGAAACTGCACGTTGTGTTAATTTCGTTGGTATTCAGGCTTTATCCCACACTTCGATGACAAGTATAGCTACTGAATCAGAGGCTATTTTAATAGTTTGCTTCAAAATCTGCTTAAAATAAAAATAAAATAGACATGGATTTTTTGGATGGAAGTTTTCTATGATTCAGTGAGGATATTTGACATATTAGCCACATTATGGTTTAATTTCTTGTATGAGGTTTTATGATGAAAATAATATTGTTGCCTTAATTAAATTGATAATTTAGAAAATCGGTAGATAATTAAACTAATCTTAAAAATATTAATGCAGATTAAAATACATTTTCAATGATCAGAATCTGATTAAAATCATTAGAAAGCAAAGAGAAAGCACATGCAGTTGCACTAGAAAAAAGTAGTCATAAACAGAGAAATGGTTTCATTTACAGTTAAGAAACGGTTAAATGGATATGTTAATTCAATTTTACAGAATATTAGAGTTTTTCATTTCAAAAACATTGTCAGCAACTAATAAAGAGATGAAAAAATTAAAGTAATGAAATAATAAATTGATCTCATCAATTAAAGAAATATTTTCAAAATATCAACTTTAGTACTTTTCTAATTTTAGGTCTTTAGTTAAAATTGATATGAGTTTCATGGAATAAAACCAATATATATAAGTAATGTATAATGTAGTAATGTAATGTAAATAAGCATAATATAAGTAATGATTCAATAACTACTGGCCGAAAAATTAAATATTCTAATGAATGCATGAAACACCTTAATTATAATACTTGCGTAATGGTAAATATGCTAGATTTTGCAGAACTGGTAGCAACCTCTAAACACCATTTGATTTTAATAAAATAAATTGTGATTTTTTTTCTCATAAAACGGAACAAAATAAGAGGGTGTCCGGCAAAAAACTAACATCTTTGAAAATAAGACAGACCCTAATATATATATATATATATATATATATATATATATATATATATATATATATATATATATATATTTGACTAAATTCCTATATATATATATATACCCCATTGTGTCACCACATTCTCATTTCAAAGAATGTAAGCTGTTTAAAAAAGATTTAGATTTGGAAAATTAATAGATAGTTGAAAACTTCAATGATGTATTTGGCAACACCTTTCATAAAGTAGTTAAATATCCGGTATATTTATCACTTATACGAAAGCAAAATATTAAATAGAAATCATCCAAACTAAATCTATTATAGATTTTCAAAATCAAAAATAGTTTCAAACACCTTTAGAAAACATATTTAATTATAAAATATTCCTTACGCAATCTGTTTCTTTGAAAGCGTTACTGTTAACTTTCACATTTTTAAACACGTATATTATTATTATCATTACATTTCTGAATTGAATACTCAATATTATGTAATATACATTAAACATATATATATATATATATATTTAACTACTTTGAATTAGAGTAGATTTTGGAAATTTTCATTCATTTCTTTTAATTTTTCTTTTCTAATTTTTTTATATTATTTTTTCAATTATTTTATTTCGTTGCTAATTACTATAACTTTAGGTAGAATAATTTTATGCAATTTAACGTAAGATTTATTCAGCTATGGATTTTTCTATTTTTTCATAGAGATGCATAAGTAATTCAAACTCTTTTTCAAACACAATCAACGTATTTATCATTTGTAAGCAATCAAAGCTAAATCAAAGTTAGTGTTATCATTTGTTTTAATAATGTAAGCGTTTGCAATGGTAAAAATAAGTTATAATTGTATGAATATAACTAATTATGTTATTCAAATTATATAATATATATTACAACTTTTTTTAATTACATTTTATTAAATTAAAAAAAAAAATATTTCATAAAAAATGATTTTTCAAGTTTCTGTAGTGATTTTAAAAATGTATTATCAAATACTGTTATACATTAAATACTTAGTTACTTAAGTTAATATTTTCTCTGAGATGAAATGTGAATAAAAGAAAGTAATTAAACATTTTCTTATTTCATAAATTAAACTACTGAAATATTTGATAATAATTATACATGGAAGTCTATTGAAATAATAACTAGCTTTCTCGATATTCATGCTGAGTAAATCGAAAGATATAATAATAAGATTACTTGCATTGTTATCATTTTAAAGTATACATTTATTAATATATATATATATATATATATATATATATATATATATATATATATATATATATATATTATATATATATTAATTTCTCTATTTAATATTGATATAATTTTTCCTACTTTTTTTCTTTCTTTGTGATTGTACTAATCACTGGAACTCTATTTTGAATAATTTTATTAAATAAAAAGTTTAATTTATTTAACTTTCAATTTTAGTATTTAGCACATTGGTACTTAGAAATTTATTAGCAATTCAAACACTTTTTATTATCACTTATCAATGGAAATTTTATAGAGATATAAAACTTAAATATACTAAAATATAAATTCAAATATAAATCAATTAATAAATTTATTAAGTTCACATTCTTATAGAATTTCATTTTAGCATTTCTTCAAAAGTATGTTTTTTACAGTACTACACTTTAAGCCCGTAAATTTTTAAGTTTAGAAACACATTTTAAATTTATAAGCTTGAGGTAATTAGAATGGTTCTTGATGCTTAAATAAGGATACAACGTTTCAGTAAAGTAATCGTGTTGATGTAAATGTTCACTGACGTTAATTAAAACTTATGCCTAGCAATAAATATTTATACACCTTTTAGAAACATAAATTAGTGTTATCAGCGTTATTTGTTCGCTCTATTATTCATATATACATATTAATTATATGAACTGTCAAAATAATCAGTTATAATTATCTGCATCATCATTACTCTGGTAGAAGCTAGAAAGAAATATATAATTATTTTCGAATCTATCTATTTAGCGTTTAAAAGTAGTAATCTTTAGTATCATTTAAAATACTGTAAATAATTGTGAAATTATACAAATATCAATAAACATTTCCTTTATAATATTTAATTTAATAATTAATTAATTAAATTTGTTTATAACATACTTCAGAAGAATAAAAACTAAAAGTGATGTGTTACAATACTTTCATTAATAAAATTGATATTTGAAATACGGGATTCGAAATACACACTTTTGATTTTATACAAATCATGATAAATGTTTATGTCTGAACTATATAAATTTACCTTGAAAAGTTTTCAGTTTGTAATTAAAAAATTTTAAAATTAGAATTTGTTAAATTAAAAATTTGTTTAAAAAATAAGACTTTGTTTGCTATCTATGAAAGTGTACTTTACCTACCATATAATTCAACCAATGCCTTTGACAGAACACTGACATATTTTATTAATATGTTTAAATATAGTTTATAGAAATGTCTTTACATTGCATTTATGAAGTAAACCTTAAATTGATGCAATTTATAATTTAGTTGGCTGACACTTATCCTTTAGATATTAAGAAAATAATTTTTAAATTCTTTAAAACAATGTCTTCAGAAGTCTCATAAAACTCTTAACAACAATATTTCTAATTTAATCTTTTATGGCTCACTTTCATGTGACATTTAATACTTTAATAACTTTGAACTTCTTTTCTTGAAGAAACTACCGAAAAGTTTGATGTTTTCTTATTATATTGAAAGGTAATATTTCAAGCTATTATAAACTGTTGATGGTATATTCTTGCTGGAAATCTTAACATTTCTGCAACGGAATTTACGCTTATCTGCTTTAATAAAGGTAAGGCATTAACTTAGTATCTAATACGTGTATATCCATCCGTAAATCAACCGCCGTAATAATCTTTTTCATGTTAAAGAATTCCGTCATTATTCTGAAAAGTTGATGAATCAAGCTTTTATGACAATTTAATGACAAGCATGAAATTGTGGTTATTAGTGAATAAAAGTAAAGGGATAAACAAAATAAAATAATCTTAATTTATTTTTATAGAAAAACGTGTTTACAGTTCTTGTAAAAATAAAAGCACTTTTTGAAAATAAATGGTAAAAACTGAAATATTCAGAGACAATGGCATTAAAATACCCTCCCTTTCAATGTTGTGTAAGCTTTGTTTAGTAACATTAATTAAATCTATGTTACGTATGTTTTACTACGTTCATGAAAGTTCACAGTATGTGTTTAACGATTAAAATAATTTTAGAATGGATTTTTGTTGATAAAATCTTAAATTAGCTAAGTGGTTATTCACTGAAATTCAAATATTTAATTAAAACAAATTTCGTTTACATTAAAATAATTTTTTCATAATTATTGATTATTTTACAATAAATGTTCCGACTAAACATCATGTTTAATTTCTGTTGTTTGAGTTGAAAGGACTTTTGTAGGTTGGAAATAGCGCTTTGTAAAATATAATATATATATATATTTATATTATATCTTTCCCTGTTAGTTAAAAAAATCAAAGTATTTGGAAAATATTCTATGCAATTCCTTTGAATCTATCGAAGTAAATATAATTTAAAGTAAATATTTAATATACGAAGAACTTGTTACGCTTAAAAATCATGTTTGAAATATTTAAAATAATCAATCATAAAAATGCCTGTTTTTCGTAATTAATATTTATTAAATAAATATGCTGAATTCAATTCATTGAATCTATCTTTTAGCATCTTTTCTTCATAAATTTTTAGCTGAAGAAATATGAAATATTTTCCTATTATAAATGATGTTACGAAATCTATTGGAATATATTGTTCCTGACTATTTTTTCAAAAGACTCACCAAAATATATGTTTTATAATTAAATTGGGTCCACATTTATGCAGCTGTAGTATTTACTATTTACACTATTTTTTTGGTACCTAACAACTGACTTACTCACAAAAAAAAAAAAAAAAATCAACTTCTTTGTCGTCTGTGTCTTTATGTCGTAGAAGCTTTACTTTTCAGTTTGAAATTGACGGATTACCTAAAAAAGGCAAAACCTTTTCTATACCATGATGCATAATACATGCTCCAACATTTGTTCTCATGCATATTTTAAAGTCAGCAACATATCTCACAACTTTAAACCAGACACAAACACCAAAACACCGCCAGAAACTCATTGTGTCTCGGACATAGACCCTAAGATGAATGGATCAACTTCCGTAAATAAACGCTATTTAACTAGGAAACTTTAAAATGGCGCAAAAGAGAGTAACTATTTCTTGAATTTTACAACTAAATGCATTCAGATGTATTTGTATACATATTTAGGGGAATTACCTCACAATGAAACCTGTATGGTGGTGTTTGTTAAAAAATAGTCGAAACAACTAAGATTAGATTGATTCAAGTGTTACATATTTTCAATGCCCATGTATTTTCAGCTATTTAATAATAAAATGTAATGTTACTTTATATAAAGAAGTAGTGAAAGAGGTATTCATAAATTGTGATTCCTCAGGAAAAATGGCTATTACAATAAAGTAAATCGCTATTTTATTATAGTTAAAAACATAGTATGGTGATACAATTGACTTTTATGGAGGTAGTTAAGTTTCGTTAATGATGAGTAATTTGTGGTTATGTAGATCTCAATCAATTAATTGTGCAATTACTCTTTCAAGTTGAGATATTATTTAGATTGATACTTTTTTTAAAAGCTGTTTTTAAAATAAAATTTTATCCTTTGTTGTTTGAAATAATTTAAGATTTTTTGTTCTTGAACTTTGTACAATAGAACTGTGAAATGACTTATTCATTGAAAAAGCATAAAAAATATGTACGATGATAAATGCTTCAAAATTTATTCATAAGACGAAATTTTAGCTTTACTATGTTTTGGTCTCGGTTTATAATTTAATCATTGTATAATTTTGAGAAACTTAAATAATTTTAATCGAAAGCAAACTAATATAAAATGTCCTCAGCAAAATGACTTTACTTATAATCATGTAAATTGATGAAACATTATCAACTCTGAAGTCATCGTAGACTTCAAACTAACTTTTCTTACTCTTCCAAAGCTCAAAAGTGCACAATGATCTAATAGTAAATTCAATAAAATAACAAAATAAACTACGCAAATTAAATTCTATAGAAAAAAGAGGGACCCAAAATCAATTCCCTAAATTCCCCAAGATCCAATGGATATCCCACATTAACAAAAGCATTTCGAAAAATACAATTTAGTCTCAGAGAGAACTATTATAAGAAAAATGGTTGCGTTTACGAATTCCATCCAGTTTCCCTATACACTGAAATGCAAATGCCTATCGATTTCCTTCAAAGAAAACTACTCACGTTAAGGATTTTAGTTTAAAATTTTCCAAAAATTCAAATATACTTCATTTTCGCTGGAAAATGAATTACCCCGAAATGGCTTACTTAGAATAATTCTGGATTCAGGCCGGCCGAGCGGAAATTTCCATCTGCTACATCAGATTACATTCCGGATTCGGTGATTAATGTTTTTCCGGATCTCTCGCTGCCGGATCCTCTGATGCAGTCCGGAAGAAAATTCAAATAATGGTAATGATGCCTTTCCTAAACGCTCCGATAATAGTCATTGACATGCTACGACACAACAGGACCCAAAGATGGATTCGTGTCTCTTTAATTCGCACGACGCGTGGGGTGATGGAATGCACATCAGCTTATGACGTGATTCGGCCTAATGACGCGAACACGAACCGATTCGGTTGAGTTGAATTAGGGCGATATGAGCAGTAATTTTGATGGGGGATATGAATAAATAAATGCGATCAAATTGACTGTCCCATAGCCGAAATAAATATATTGTTTGTATTTATTAAATGTTTTTTTTTTTTTTTTTATCAAACAAATTATGGAATTTTCTATCGTCACTGTTACTTTAGTGCACTACTAATTCCCCTTCGTTAAAAAAGCATGTTCCTTTAAACAGATTTTGTAGATTATTTTATTTGAAAATAGTGATATTTGTGTTAAATGCTAGAAAAATGCTCTCTAATACTGCAGAGAGGTGTCAGACTAAATGCAAAAAATAAAAAATGTAAATAATGTAAATTTTACTTCAAAAAAACAGATTGCATTAAAAAGCAGACGCTACAATGAAATTTATGTACAAAAAACCCAAAAGTTTTGCAAGTAAAACTAAGAAGTATAAGACTGTACGTTTGAAAGTTAAAATCGATCAATTATAAAATGCTGCAAACTGGCTTACACACATTTGAAATATGTTTTTGTGCTATGTTTCTTGTAAATAATAGAAAAATCTAAAAATGCCTATTTTTATTTAATTATTGTATACATACACTTTAATTGGGTACACTTTAATATAATAACAGATACTTTATATATACACTTTAATATAATAAAAGGGAAAAATATAAAGTTTAATGCAGTAGCATAGTTCATTTAATTTTTTTTTTTATATAATTTCGCAATTCAACTATCGAAAATTTAAAAAGACTTTTTGCTCAAAGAAGTTTGGGAGAATTTAATCTTGATTCAATATACAAGTAATGAAATTCTAATATGGAAATGTATTACGTCCTACATCTTTAGTATTAAATGCAATTTAAAATGCATTATATTATTAAAATATTCAATATAATAGACTTAACATCTGTTACGACATATACGCATATAGATGAAAGTAGCTTTACATCTAAAATGTTTTGATACTAAAAGTCTGCAGTAAAAACATTGCTAAAGTTTATCATAGTGTCATGTAATATCCAATATCAAATAGAGTATGTAAAGTTTTGAAATAGCATTTGCATTTTTTCTGTATCACCCATATATAATATCAATATGATCGGATGCTGAAATATTAAATCTCAAGGAATCTCATTGATAAAATATTTTATGTAATTTTTTTTTAAATCTATACGTGGATGCTTTATAAAATACTCCTTCATTTCAGACAAATGTTAATATATTAATATAAGGTTTGACTTGTTTATCTAGGAGGAGAAATCTTTAAGAATAATCTCGAGGATATTATCCTTTTGGAATGTTAAATTTGATTATTTGCCTTGTAAGCATAATGAAAAAACTTTACTTTTATTGCAACATGTTTTCTTATATAAGATTCCATTTCATGAATTTCCGGCAGTTGATGATATCATGAGTTTTAGTCATTCATTGTCTGAAAAATCTAAATGAGATTAATGTTTGAAATACTGTTAGTTGAAAGCTTGAACATATGGATATTTAATTTCTTGTTGTGGAAAGATCATATGCCGAGATTTATATGCAAATTTGCAAATATAATTTTGTCTTCTTTGTTATATTCAACATTCACTTTTTAATCTTCTAAAAAAATATTAATAGAAACTCACATTTGGAAAGATTTTAAGTCTATAGGTTTAGTCATGTAGTGTTTTTTTTTTTTTAATGACCAGTCTTTCCTTTTGAGTGAAGTGCCATTTCTCATTGCCGCCACTTCCCAAACAGAAAATCTTAGCGAAGAATTCCACATATAATTGACGCAATTTCAATCAGAGGAGTAGTCTGACGTACATATAGAAATAGTATTTATATTTCTTAATCTGTCATTCCATAGAAATATTCAGATAAACGTCCCCTAAATTTAACTCATTAAAAAAAAAAAAAAAAAAAAAAAAAAAAAAAAATATATCACATCACAATAGAATCACATGGAGATAGGAAACGTAATTAAAGAAATAAATTTTAGTTTAAAAATATCTCATCCATCTGGTATTGGAGAGACCTGAAGGATAATACAACATAATGATTAATACAAAAATTTAATACAAAATAACAATACTTTACCACTAAATCCTTTCATTGATATTTACCCCTTAACTATAAATTTTTTAGTTTCTGCAGATCATCTTCCCACCAATTCATAAGACTGAATTTTATAAAATCAATAAAGATTATTGGATGATAAAATAATGTGCATTAGGTTGAAATATGTTTCATTGACGTACTGAGCTTTCCATTATTATATGATATTTATAGTAGACGTTATTAAATGTAATTACATTAATTAGTTCACTTCAAGTTTATTATTATGATACATTGGTTTTATATTCGTCTTTATTAGTATTTATGGTATACTTTACGGCAGTGTTGATACTAATAAACAGTTTTAAAATCTGAACATTACTTCTATATGTACTCCAGATCATTTCTCTGATCCTAATTATTTTAACCATATGATCGCTATATGAAGGTGTTTCATGGTAAGATTCAAAGTGTTGTTAATTGCCCATTACTTGAATACTTCTCTAAAAAAGGAAATTTGTCAATAGAGCTCATACAGATTTTTATGTTAAGTATAAGAATACAGAGCAACATATATGTATCTATGCAACTGTACATTAATGATACTCCATTTTTTATGAACTATTGCACATGGGTGATTCTGAAATTAAAGGGAATTTGAGGAGGCAAAAAAACATAAAAATAAAAAATAGATAACAAAATTGAAATTTTACTCTTAGAATTTTATTAACAAAACTAATACATTTACCACTACAAAAAAAAGGTAAATGAAAAATATATTTCCTAAAAAAAAAACCAGTTTTCTAATTTTGCTTGTAACCTCCGTGATTAACACAATTTATGGAGGTTATAAATAAATAGAAATATAGATTGTCATGCTTAAAACTTAACCTTAAAGAGTGAGGATACACTGGCTTTGCTTTTAGAGAAGAAAAAATTGGATATTTGATAAAAGGTTACTCCAAAAGTATGTTTAACACTATAAGAAATAACATTACGGAACATGAAGGTCACATGAAAAAATAACTCATCAGATTTCTGAGGATTGGACAAATTTTTCACAAACAATATAAAACTATGCACATCCAACAACTACTTCGCTTCAGCTCTGGTAAAGAAGACAGTACTACTATCTAGTAGAATTTTAATCAAGTTAAAGATATTCCATGGAGGTTACCTCAGCACCCAGGGACAACTTATGTGCTTAAAATAATGCTGTAAAATTAATTAAAATTTATATTTCTTTGGGATTAGTTAATTATTTATATAATAAATAAATGTTTAACCCAGATTTTCCACAAATATACTATTAATTAGGTTTATTTCTTCATTTAACACTAAGGAAACAGGGTTGGGGACATTCCACGGAAGTTACATTTCCCATACTTTGGATTAAAAAAAATAATAGTATATAAATACGTAAAATAAAGACTGAAAACAACATTAAATGTAATCTTGTTCCTACTTAATACTAATTTCATCTCTTAAAGGAATAAATATTAAGCCAATAAAAGCACAGGGACTGAAATTGCCCCTAAATTTCGGAATAACCCAAATAATCTTGAAAATGGTAAAACAAATAAATGGCTCTTAAACAAGTTTTAGCATTTTTAAAAATCTAAAATTGTACTAATACCATTTTTAGCCAATAAATAATTACTAATAGTATTCCACTTAAATGTTATTGTGAATGAAAAATTAATAATATTTAACTGAAAATACTAACAAGATATGAAATAAGTTTCTGACCTTATACTTGATTTTTACACTGCTCTGGTTCTTCTAAGAAAGTGTGTGTAGTTTTATGAAAAATTAGTAATTTTTGCACTTTTTAATCAAATTTAAGTGTTTATTATTACAATCAGGAGTTGAATATTTCATTGGACCTACCGTATGCATTGAACAAGTATAGAAAGCCCATTTTACTATATTAGACCATTTTTTCAATGATTCCAGTATCTAAATAAATTCAGTTGAATTGACTATTTCATTGGATCTATTTTATGCATTGAAAAATTATAGAAAGCCCATTTTACTATACTAGGCCATGTTGAGTTCAGTCCGCTGCCTGCCAGAAGAGGGAGCCACTTGTTCTTTTTATATTTACATTTTTAACTTGTGAGGGTGCAGACGATTCGGATGTGGTTGAGTAGATATCTTGAAATCATTGGTGTTTACTAAATCAAAACCCCTTTTTGGGTACTTCTTATTTTACAATCGAAATCTAATTCAAATCTATTCTGTTAATTCATAACTATTCAGTAAGTAACATTTAAAGTTCTTACTAATTCCCATCTTCTTCATTCATTATATGTAATTATGTATTATTGTTATGCATGTTTATTATAATATCTCATTCATGTGCATTTTTTCACGTTAATAAATATAATTTTTATACTCTGAATGATGTAATTAAAACTTAAAATATTATTCAAGTCAAGTCAATTCCCCATTTTTTGGTCCGTCTTTGCCGTAGAGTGTGCTCTCGACGTTGTCTTTTGTATTCATTACGCCACATTACAAATGCTTTTCATTTGACCTTGGCTATGTGTACACCAATTCATTCCTTCTTGCTCGGCATAGCAGATGTCTTTATTTCTGGTAGTAACATTGCTGAGTTTGATTTTTTGCTCTCGTAATTTTGAATATTATTAATCGTTCTAAGTGTTTTTCTTCAAGATGGTTAAAAAGGCAAAGCTTAATGCTTACGAAGCAAAATTTAATTTCACTATAAGAGAAATAAATAGGACTGTTGAAAAGGTTACAGTACTTATTTCTGATAAAAAGCAATTTGTATTAAAGGAAATCAAAACAAGATTATTTAATTTAAATAATTCTTTAGAATCTTGTTTTAATGAATTGGTTGATGGGAGTGATTTATATTATGATTTATATACTAATGCAATTGACAAAATAATTGAAGCATCTGCAAATATAGAGGAATTTTTTGTTAATTGTGATTCATGTAATAATGCTTCAGCTACTGAATCCACAAGTGCAAAGGCTCACAATAGTATAAATTTACCTAAGTTTGACCTTCCACAATTTTCCGGAATTTTAGATAATTGGTTAACTTTCAAAGAAATCTTTATTTCGGCTATTTATACTAATCCAAATCTTACTGATTTACAAAAGTTTCAGTATTTAATGGCATCTGTGAAATCGGAAGCTGCTAAATTGATTAATGGTTTTCCAGTGTCAGGAGATCATTATAAGCAAGCATGGGCTACCTTAATTTCCAGATACGATAAAAAAAGAATTCTTGCATGCAATCAATTGAATAAATTGTTCAATTTAAAATATTTGAAAGTGCATAATTATAAATCAATTCTGGAAATCCATGATACATGTATTGAATCGATGCGTAATCTAGAAACTTTAGGTTTTGAGATAAATTCTCTGGTAGATCTAATTATTGTCTATGTTACTCAAAACAAATTGGATGACAATTTGCGTACCCAATGGGAATTAACATTGGATAACCAGTCATTTCCTAAATTCTATGATTTGACTTCTTTCTTGGAAAAACAAGCTAGAAGTATTCAAAATGTTAGAGATTCGAATATCAGAGATGTGAAATCTAGTAATTTCAATCCTAAAAGAAATATGGCAAATAATACTGACGTAAAGAATTCAGTCGTTAAGCCGCAAAACACGTGCTTGCTATGTTCAGATTTACATCCGATTCATAAATCTGTGGATTTCCAAAAAATGCCAGTTGATAAACGATGGGAATTTGTAAAAGATAATAAACTTTGTACTAATTGCTTTCTTAATAACCATTTGGCTTATAATTTATTAATCAGTGTTAGATGCATGCACTGTTCAAAAAAGCACCATTCACTCTTGCATCATCAAAAAACTCAAATGAATCAGGTGTCTCCTGTACTTCAAGCAAATGCTGCTGAAGCCATCAGCTTAGCTAATAACTCTACAACTGCAGCACAGTTAAGTACAGCTTTCATTCGCTTAAAATCTAATCAAAATCAGTGGATTAACTGCCGTGCTTTAATTGATAATGGTTCACAAAGAAGTCTAATTTCATCAGCATTTTTCAAACGTCTCCATTTGCCTGCTAAGGTGACTAATCACACTATCAGAGGAATAAACAATCATATTGCTGAAACTTCTTTAAAAGAAGTTAATTTGGATGCTAAAAATCATTTTAGTGGTGAACAGTTCAACATAAAAGCACTAATGGTTGAACACATGACTATGAATTTTCCAAATTTTGAACTTATTAAAACTATGTGGCCTCATCTAGAAAGTTTACAACTAGCAGATCCAAAATTCTATGAAACTAAGCCAATTGATGTTCTTATACGTATGGATAAGTTTATGGAATTAATATTAGGAGAAAAGATTCTTGGTCCTAAAGGCACTCCAAGTGCAATCAATTCTAAATTTGGATGGTTGCTATGTATACCCATATATAAAAAACAAGAAACTGCATTAATTGTAAACTGACATAGTTTAACTCTAAATAATGCACTAGAACAATTTTTTGAACTAGAATCAGTACTTGAACCTTATAACCATTCTGAGGATTCTGACAAACTTTGTGAAGAAATCTATAAATCTATGCATCTTCAGTGACAAGAAATAGTACAGGAAGATATACAGTAAACTTACCTTTTAAAACTGAGAAGGAATTAGGTGATTCAAAACAACAAGCTATAAAGAGATTCTACCACCTGGAAAATAAGTTCAGAAGAGATACTAATTTCTTTAAGGAATATTCAGCCTTTATGGAAGAATGCATTACTCTAAATCACATGATAGTTGCAAGCTATCAAACTACAACAGATTCTAGTTCACAGGAGTTTTACTTACCTCACCATGGTGTAAGAAAGGATAGCAGCACTACAACAAAGCTGCGTGTTGTGTTTGATGGTTCTGCTAAGAGCTCGAATGGAACATCTTTGAATGACATTCTTCATGTGGGTCCAAAACTTCAAGCATCCATATTTAATCTTTTGACTCAGTTTAGGACATTTCGAGTTGCTTTGTGCTCAGATATTGAAAAAAATGTTCAGGCAAGTCCCTATAATCCAGAGCATACAAATTATCAAAAGATACTTTGGCAATTCAACCCAGAACAACCATTTGATACTTATAAACTAATGACGGTGACATACAGCACGGTTTGTGCTCCTTATCTAGCCAACAGAACTCTAAAACAAATCGCTATTGATAACACTTCTAACTTTCCAGAAGCAGCTAAAATAGTTTGAGGGAATTTCTATGTAGATGACTTACTCTTTGGCTCTTGTTCAGTTGTAGAAGCTAAATCTTTGATTTCGGATGTAAATCGAATTCTACTCGAGGGAGGATTTACATTGAGAAAATGGTAATCAAATTATCCTGAAATCTTTGAAGATCTTTCTGATGAAATAAAATCCACTAAAGAGGTGTTCCAGTTAGAAGAAGATAAAGGTATTAAGCTTTTGGGCATCTATTGGAATGCAAGAGAAGATATGATGCAGATTAAAATTGCTGATCAATTTGTGGTTAAAACCAAGAGACAGCTATTGTCAATCTTTGTCAAAGTGTATGGTCCACTTGGCTTTTTATCGCCCACAACAATAACTTTAAAGATCCTGATGCAAGAATTGTGGAAAAATAATGCTTCTTGGGATGAAGATATTCCAGTGGAGATTCTGAAATCTTGGAGGGAGTTCTATTTAAAAATTGATGATTTGAAGAAAATCAAGGTACCAAGATTCATCAAGACTGATTCCTTCAGAAATATTCAACATCATGGATTTTGTGACGAAAGCATGGATGAAAGCATATTCAGCGGTGTTTTACCTACGAGTTACAAGTGAAACGAATGAAATATTCGTCAATTTCGTTGCCTCAAAAACCAAAGTAGCTCCTTTAAAACCAGTAACGTTGCCTCGTCTTGAACTCTCTGCTGCTCTTTTACTGTCCAGACTGTACCACCAAATAATTCAATTAATTCCAATTAATATTTCAGACGTCTTCTTATGGTCTGACTCACAAATCACTTTATGCTGGATCCACTCAACCAACCAAGTCAAAACTGATCAATTCGTTAAAAATAGAATTGCTCATATGCGAAATCTCACAAAGAAAGAATCGTGGGTTTTTATTCCTGGCTCTATTAATTCGGCAGATTGCGCTTCCAGGGGCATTTCTCCAAACAATACTACCAAATACCAAAGACTGTGATAGTCTATGGTGAAAAGGTCCATACTGGTTGGCAGAATCCAAACTTTTTGTCCCCCCTTTCATTTCGGGAACCAAACAAGACAACATACAAACTGAAGCATCAACTACTCTAGTTCTTCAAAATTCTGTAAATCTAGATCCAGAACTTATTCAAAATACTCTTCCTTCAATCGTCTTATAAGAGTTGTAGCATGGTGTCTTCGATTCATTTCAAATTGTAAAATACCTTCTGAGGCTAGACTTCAAACCCATCTCGGTGTTTCTGAACTTGATGCTGCTACCATTCATGTTGTTAGAGCAATTCAACAAACAAAGTTCAAGTCCGAAATTAGTGCTCTTGAAACAAAAGGTACTATTCCATCAAACAATAAGTATTTGAATCTTTTTCTAGATGAGAACAATATTCTAAGAATTGGAGGAAGGCTACATAACTCTAATCTATCAAATGGTGCTAAGTTTCCGATTCTTATTCCAAAAAATCCCCACATCACTGATCTCATTATTGAGCAATATCATAAACAATCTCTTCATACTGGATCTTCATTTGTTATATCTTTGATTCGTCAAAGATATTGGTTCATCGCAGGTCGTGATAAAGTAAGAAGACATCTTCAAAAATGTGTAACTTGCTTCAGATTCAAAAATCACAACATAACTCAACTGATGGGCAACCTTCCTAAAAGTCGTGTTACTCAATGTCGACCTTTCCAAAAGGTGGGTATCGATTTTGCAGGTCCAATTCTCAATAAGTCTAATCTCTCAAGATCAATTGTAAACATTAAGTCGTATATTGCTCTATTTATTTGTTTCACAACTAAAGCTGTGCATCTTGAAGCTGTCTCTGATCTATCTACACCTGCATTTTTAGCGTGTCTTAGAAGATTCATAGCACGCAGAGGACTACCATCTGACATTTTCTGTGACAATGCCAGCAACTTCAAAGGTGCAGATAACTTTCTGAAACAACAACGAAGGTTACTCAAATCTGAATCCATTCAGAACTTTATCGCTGAGAATTCTATAGTCTTTCACTTTATTTTCCCCATCAGTCCTCACTTTAGTGGTTTGTGGAAGTCAAATATAAAGGTTACTAAGTCACATCTCATAAAGACTTGCAAGGCAGCTGTGCTCAATTTCGAGGAACTGTACACGCTTCTAACTCAAATTGAAGCGTGCCTTAATTCAAGACCACTAACTTCTCTAAGTTCTTATCCTACTGACGTTGAAGGGATTACTCCAGGACACTTTCTTATTGGTGCTCCACTCTTCTCTCTTCCTGAAAGAGAGCCTACAATTTACATGTCCCTTAAGTCAAGATGAGATCTTCTTCGGAGACTACGCAATGGTTTTTGGACGAGATGGTCTCAGGATTATTTGTCAAGTCTTCAAACTCGTGGGAAGTGGATTGTTACACATGGAAATTTTAAAGTTGGTGATTTAGTGATTGTTAAAGAAAAGGATATTCCACCCAGCATCTGGCCTCTAGGTAAAAGTGTTGATGTCAACCCTGGGGACGATGGACTTGTGCGGTTCATTAAAATACAAACTTCTAAAGGAGTCTTCAAACAACTTATTTCTAAGATTTGCCCTCTTCCAGAGCCATTTTCAGCTCGGGCGGGAGTATGTTGAGTTCAGTCCTCCGTCCGCCAGAACAGGAATCTACTTTTTCCTTTTATATTTACATTTTTAACTTAGGAGGGTGCAGACGATTCGGATGCGGTTGAGTAGACATCTTGAAATCATTGGTTTTTACTAAATCAAAATCCCTTTTTGGGTACTTCTTATTTTACAATCGAAATCTAATTCAAATCTATTCTGTTAATTCAAGTTTATTCAGTAAGTAACATTTAAAGTTTATACTCTTACTAATTCCCATCGTCTTCATTCATTATATGTAATTCTGTATTATTGTTATGCATGTTTATTATAATATCTCATTCATGTGTATTTTTTCACGTAAATAAAAATAATTTTTATACTGTGAATAATGTAATTAAAATTTAAAATCTTATTCAAGTTAAGTCAATTTCCTAGGCCATTTTTTTTAATTATTCCAGAATATAAATATATCCATTCCAATTCATTAATTTTAAACTTATTTAATAACTTTCAAATTTATTGCTTTGTCGGATTCTACCGTAAAATTAAACTGCTCTGTGTTTCAGCAAACAGCGTTTTCTATACATACAAATCAAATTTTTTATATTTTTCGAATGTAGTATTTTTTTTTAAAATATTGATAAATTGCTTTTCTGTCTGTTTTCTCCAACATTTTAGAAAATCTTTTCGAATTTTTATTGTATCGCTACGAAGTATCCTAAGTTTCAAACAAGAAATTTAATTTAAATAATTATTATAAATTTAGCAATAATTGTGTATTCTACATATTTCGTCTATGCTAAACTTTAAATATTTTTTTAATAGATCGCATTTAACAATATATTGTCTTCATAGACAAACTACTAAACAAAAAATATCCACTAACATCATTGATTTTAAAATAATTATGTGTTTGATATTTTTCCTATGCTTCCAAAACAGAGTATAAGATAAGGATCCATCTTTAAAACTTTTTAACATCGTGTCAAGAAATGGACATGATTGACGATGGGAAAACTCAATCACTGAATGATCTCTTTAAATAAACATTTTGAGGTATAAGTTCTGTGCATGCTTTTCATAAAGTTTCAAATCTTCTCTTTGCATGTTCCGAAAGTTACAAAAATAGATATAAAATGATGTTAGAGAATGGCAACACTTCCTATCGAAGAAAGAACCAAAGGACGTGTGTTGGTGGTGATTTAACTTTTTAGCAGATTATATAATACGGACTATAATTAAGTTCCTTAAACTGAATATTTATTTAAATTTAAAAGTCATTTATGTTTAGAAGTCTGATGTCCAAGTGTGAGGATCTGTACAAGATCTAAAGCTTGATCGACACCAAAAAGCGCTGTATTTATTGTTAGTACACTTACATTCCTACCTTCTATCAAATGATTATGCTTTTAGCAATATATTTACACATATCAATTTACCTACCTACATCCATACTACTCGAATTTATTATATTCATTTTTGAAAAATATTTAAGTGGCAGGTTTGCAGAAACAACACACACTGACATTTTACAATGATGGAATGTAAATAATGAAACTAAATATAATTATAAATCCAAATTGAAAATGTGATGTAGTATATTCTCTAGATAGTAACTTATAAATATTGTTATATGAAGTTTAGATATTTGAAATCAAAAACATTTTTTATCTGTTCTGCGGTTAAAGAGAAAACTTACTAGAACCTCAGATTAATAAGAAATCATCAATGCCACTGGAGATTATCTTTTGATGTTTATGATATTATAAATAATGAAATGTAAACCACATAAGTATATAATCCATTTTGAAAAAACATCACGTTGAAAGAAAATTAGTTGTTCTTTTGATGAAGAGTTTCAAAAAAGAATATGTGTGAAAATCAATTAGATGTGTTCAATGTAAAAAATAAGCCAATGGTGGTACAAATGGAAGTTTTGGAAATAAAAAAGAGTTTAGGTTAAACGTTTTATAAAGGGTTTCTATGTCTAGGTTTATTTCTTTACTTATAACAATGTTTCTTACTGGGAAATTGTTTTTATTACTTTTAAGTACTTTTTTGGCAACCGAACCTATTTTTTCTTGCACAAAATGGCTCAAGTGTTGCTCTTGTCCAAGTTAACTAAAATAAACTAAACCATAATCAGTGAATTCCCACATGAACACACCATAAATAAACTTATTTTCTAAGCAGTAATGTCACCAACATAAAAAAAAAAAACACCTTACAATTCGTGTTTACTCAAATACGTTAAGATCCTGTTTAAAATATGTAATCAATCCTCTCATTGCATAGTATAACGTATGGTTAGGGAAAAACACAAATGCTTCGAAAACAGGGTACTTATTACTAAGCTTAAACAGCAGCCGAAGTGACAAACAAACTTCAATTTTCCAAATCAAACAGTTATATTTCAGTAGGAATGTATCCGATTTATGTCTTTCTTAGCTTAAGAACTTTGTTTGACTGATGCAGATGTGACGATCTTATTGAGAAACTTAATTGCTGCAATTTACATATAGTAGTAATTTACTTTGACTGAGTTGTTAATACAATAGATGAATGTTTTACTTATCTGTTGGTATAGTAGTCTACGTTCTTTTTTTTTACTAGGACATTATTTATTTAGTTTGTTAGTTTCAAAATACATTGTATAATGTTCTTTCTTAAGAGTGCATTGACTTTTCAGAATTGTTTTTTTTTTCTATATATCAATAATTTTTAATCTATTAATTTTCAAAAAAAAAAAAAAAAAAAAAAAAATTGAGAAGTAACGCATTTGAGAAAATATTTTTATGGTATTGTAGGACTTGGTATTTTAACCCTTTCGACAGGCCTTTTGTATGATTATAATTTGACTATGAGAAGTAGTTTTATTTAAGATTGACATACTAAGAAAAGTATATTATGAGTTTTCATCCTTCCTATTTTATTTAAATATCCTGGACAATATATTTCAAGCATGTTGACAATATATCAGAATTATATAGTCGGCAGACACAATGTATCCCAATCGTATAATTGACTGCGGCAATATATCCTAATTGTCTAGGAAATTGTAAATATCATCCTGCAGTTATTTGATTACGGATGGAATGTATTGTCCCTTTGGTAAAGAAGACTAGGATTATATATCCCACAAAAACTTGACGTCTCCATTCGGGCAGACAGGGTTAAGTTAGGGAAAATCCGAGAAAGTGAGAATTGAACAGTGCTACATACATTCATGAGCATGAATCTAATAAAATCGTGTTAAAATGCGTATTCTAATTTCTTATTGGCTATAGGGTTGCAAAATATCATAAATAGAGTAAAATAGTATATGTATTGATGTGGTACGAAATGAGCAGCAGACTTTTACGAAGATACCGATTATATTAATGTAATTAAGTTTAACGGTATAATTGGCTTGACATTTCCATAAATAAATAGAAGTGGTTTGAATTTCGAAATTCAATTTTATTCTTTTAAGCAAAAAGTATTGTGAATAATTTTTATATTTGTGGATATTGCAACCCATTACTCAGTATCTTTTCAGAAATTAGCGGATGAAACACTTGCGTACGTGGAATAACATTGTCTACTAATGAACATAAACATAAGTTTTGATTGTGTCACTTGGATATACGTCAAGGTGTTCTCCCCCTTTGATCGTGAGAAGGAATTAGTGATATTTGCGTACGTAGATAGATTTTCATCGTAACTTTATATCCTTCTGATTAATCAAATTTTCGAAAAATGTGGCCGCAGTTTCTGTCTTTCTATTTTACTACAGATTATTCTTTTTTAGCTCGTGAGATGATTCGTTTCTACTTGATCTGATTTTTAAAAACCCGAATTAAAATAAAATATATGATTTATATGGTAAATATTCATTTAAAATTTTCTAAACAGTTTGCAGTGATTGGTTATAAAATGTGATTGTATAGCATTTTAAAAAAGAAAATGGTTTTCATGAATGTGTAAAAATTTTTATTGTGTGAATTCTATTGCGTTATTACCAAAGTAAATGCGCTATCTTTATTTTTTTTCCCCTCCGCTTTTTTTCTTATTTTTCTTTCATCGCATATATTTCTTCTTTCTTTACAATCCCTAAAGTTGTTGGAAGAGGTTTTATCCCTTTTTATTCCTCTCCTCTGTATCTCTGCTACATGTGAATAAATTAATTCACCAATTTTCTTTGTTAAATAACATTGCTATTTTTAAGGGTAAAAACACAGTCAAACATAGTTAACGTATAATAATTGTGTCATAAATAATAATAGTTTAACTAGTGACAAATTTGTTTCATATATATAAACCTTCTTCATAAATCTTTCCAAGAAGAAATTTAATACCTTGCCTGTTATACGTGTATCAAGATCGACGAAAGAAAATGAAAGAAAAGAAAAAAAAAAAAAAGTATGACTAGGTTTTCGTCGAAAGAGATTACCTTAAAAGGAGCCTCATAAATCAAAATAACATATACGGTAAAAGACGCGGAACAAAAATACGTTTGTTAGAGATAAGAAAGGGGTTCATAGTAGGCGACGAATGGAGGAATGTTTCCGTTTTAGGCAATTTGCGAAAGTGCCAGCCTTTTCTCCAGACAAGTGCTTAGTAGCCAGAGTCATAAAACTGACGCAAAGGAAATGTGATTTTTAAGCTTTTCGGTTCCGGTTTAGGTTTTCGGGAGGTGATGTGGACAGAAATGATTAGCTGCAAAGGGACTTCCGCTTAAGTAGCTGTTTGTTTTGGCGCGTCGGTTTTGTTTCTTGATCAATGGATGCTTCTGGATGAAGAAGGAATGGTGGAATTGATTGCCGTTGACGTATGACTTGCATCTTGAAATGTAGTTCTGATTCATAAGTATTTGGGAATTCCGTTTGAGTGATCATGGGGGCCAATAAGAAATCATGCAGTGATGGGAATTAAAGTAAAGTAACTTATTTTAAATTTCAGAAGATCGGGGTTTTGGTGAAGTGTATTTTTTGGGGGGCAACATGGGAAGAATATAATGATCATGGACAAAAATTGAGTTGGCTTTGGTCATAATTTATAGTTTTAAATATAAACATGTAATTAAGCTGACTTTTTCTTGTTAGCTTAAAGTTCGTCATCTAATATTTTTTTATTTGTAACAATTATTAATGATGTTTCATAATCATTAATGAATTATAGTGTATTTTCTATTGATATTTAAATATAAATTAATATTATAGATGGAATGTATTATTTTCCAAAGATGATTTTTTAATAACTTACGAAAAAATTATATTTGTATATCATGTAATATGCCTCAGTACATATTTTGAAATAAGGTTTTATAAGGAGTGTTCGAAAGAAAATTAAAAAGTTCACAAATATTTAATGTTTCCCTAAGTCCATCATTCTCTTGTAGACATGATATTGCGTATAACTTCAAGGTTTGAAAATGTATTTAATTATATGGATTGGCTATGTGGTATCGAATTATTTAATAATTATTAAGTATCGATTTATTTGAATAATCATCAAATGCAAACACAATTTGCACTACTATCTATCCCCGTTAACCGCTAAAGAAGTTACATGGAAAAAATAAAAATGTATTAAAACAATAAAATAATATAATAATTGTTACATGTTAACAATAATTTCATTTCTACAGTTTACAAATAGGATCTTTTTTCAAATTTCACTACCATAGGCAAAAAACAAAACAGCATCTGAAACATTTTTTATATAGTAAACATAAGAAACCTCTCAACTACATTTTTACAACAAATATAACGCTATTGGTGAATTTAATAAGCTATAATAGACATTTTTCTAAGCAATTCAAATAGAGGCTCCATTCAAGTAAAAACATATGTATTCATTAAATTAGTCAATTGCCGTTTCTTATAGTTTGTCAATAAATCTGCGTTAATGTTCTTTCTTTATCAAGTTCTTTTTACAATATCCACACTATATACCACATAGACAAGTTATAAAATTCATTAATACATATAAAACTAAAATAAAAATGAAACAAACACAACTGAAATATACATCACCACATTTAAGTATCCTTTATAGCATTATTCCAGCAACTAACCTCTCATATTTTTACACCGACCACCCATGCCTCGGCTCCAAACACAGCTTAAAATAAACAACCAAACCTCCATGATAGGAAGTTCCTGGACCATCTTCTTTCAATCCTTCACCCAACCACCGAAGCGTTATTTCTTTCTGGAATGACTCAAGATTTCAACATTTACTGTGTAGAGAGTCAAAATTTTAGATTTATTTCAAACGCCCGAGGTATGCATCACATCACAACAAAATTAAATCCTCACTTGAGTGAAGTAGAAGTGCATGAGGAAAACAACTTCAACAGAAAAATGCAGAACTTCAGTTCAGACCTGCCTGAACTTTCCGATACCACATCCAGTGGTGATATTACTTTTATTTCTTTACTCAAGGATGGGGTTTACACGCCACTGATGTTACTAGTTTCAGTTATTATTACTGTAATCCTTTTGGCTTCATTATGCGCTGACGTTAATCTTGTTTGCTTCAGTTAACTGATTGCTTCTCTTTTGGTGCAACCCTTGTTTCCAGAAGTATATATTCTGTTTGTGATAGTTATTTAAAAAAAATTATAACAACAAGATTTATTTTGAAAGGATTCATGAGTATGTTGATGCTTTTGTATAAAGATAGATTTTTAAATTTATGAGGATTAAAGCTATTCATTCCTGAGTTTATAGGAATATGGAAATTTGATTATAAATTATATGGGATTCCTTAAAGGAATGTTATTCATTCATTGAAACTTTTTCATATATTGTATTAAAACATATTCAATTATTAATTATAACAAAAATTTATGCTTTACACCTATCATGAAAATCTTATTTAGATTTTTCACAACTTATGGTAAACTAGAAAAATATTTGTATGAAAATGCATATTAGTTTAGCTTCTGAGCTTTACATTTGTTCTATTATAATTAATGCAGTATTTAATGGACATGTTCATTGAACTAACCAATTAACTAACAATTGCTTTTGAAGCTAACCAATCGAATGACTTACTGTTAAAATAAAATCTAATATAAAATTGATAAAGTGTTTGTTTAATAAATATTTAGAGTAAATGGCTTATTGAGTTGTAATTTTTAGCTATGAATTAAAACTTAGTATTATGTTCAAATACCATTCCTAGAAAATAAAGAATTTAAATTTGTAATAATCATGTATGGCAACTACTTTATAGTCTAATACTCTATTAACTGAGGAGTATGTATGAAGAAATACATTTTTAGATGAGTATTTAAAAAATTTCAGTTTCTTAGATGATTCACATATAACTAATATCATAAATTTTTACAGACCCTTTATTTACAAAAAAAAAAAAAAAAAAAAAAAGAACTATATTTACGAATTTTCTTAATTAATCTTTTAAAACCTTCCTGTAATTGCTAGTGGATAATATTACCTTTAACTGTTAATTGTAGTAGTTACCCGAAAACCATTTACTGGATATTTGATTTGTTGGAGATTTTAATTATTGTGGTTTTTCCAAAAACCACTTTGCCTGAGAAAATGGGTAAATATAACATGGTATGTCAATTCACTTTCCCCACCAGGTTTTTATTTTCTTAGATGGTAAACAACTGGAAAATAGCAATAGTGCAATAAATAGAATCGGCAAATTAATTCCCAAAATTAGGTTTTTTGATTATCCAAAACTCATAAAAATTTCGTATAATTTTACTCTAATCCAAGGAATGGGTAAATTCATCCCCATATAAATTTTGTAATAAAAATGTACTAAATATCCACTGTGTTTTTAAAAAATTAACATTGCACTTTAAGCACCTATAAAAACCAGAAATGGAAATTAAAAACAAGTATCAAGATATTTTTGAGAGTATTTTACGAATCTTTATTCTATCACACTCCAATTTTATTATTATTAAAATATGAACAATTTATTATAATACAAAGAATGAATTTTAATAAAATACAAATATTTATAAATGTAGTTCTAAAATGATGGATCTTTAGTATCAAAAGAAAGCTTAATAGATTTAAATTTCTGGAAATAGCTTCATTATTACAATGGATCTGAATCGATACATAAAATACAATAATCCTAAAAGAGAAAGTACCTTTTCTCTAAGATAAAATGTCATCTGACAATTGAACTTTTAGCTCTAAAATATTCCGAGAGTCTAAAATATCCAAGCTCATTGAATTGCAAATAATATGCATTCAATTATTGTTCACTCCGTATTCAATACAATCGCGAAAATATTCATGCATCGTTAGAAATTTCAATTTTTTTTCTTTTCTTTTTCAATTTCATTCCTTTAGTTAAAGTGTCGAGAAAAAGCGTAATAATAATAGCAAAATATAGTAAGTTTTATTTTATTGTTTATTCATTAGGATTTTAAAAAGACAACTGCAATAAAAGAATATTATAATAGAGATTTAGTGAGAATATTTCAGTTATCTGAATATAAAAAATTCAGTAGGAATATTTCAAATACATCTACTTAAATGATAATAAATATAAACGTGAATCCGTAATCAATATGGTATCAAGACATATATTTCCTGGAAAGAAATATTTATATATGTATGTTTATTGCTCTATTTTTTGCAGATTTTATGTATTTGCTTGTCGAAATATTTTCACAGCTTGCCCTTTTTATGTTAGCAATAACACGCGTAAGATATGAGATATAAAGAATTTTATGATACTACTTGCTGATGATACGCAGGATACATAAGTGCCTATTTGGTCAGTATTTGCTCTCATCTCAATCCTACGGATTTTGTTTTTTTTTGTTTAGCGACATTGTATCTGTTAAATTTGAATAAAGTTACATATCTTTTTATTTTTTCATTTGGTTATTGGGTATGCACATTATGGAATTTGTATTATTAATACTTCAGAAAATTTGAATTTTTTTCTAATTTTACAATTCCAGTATTTGCACATCAAAAATGAAAATGTAAAGCATGCATTTTGAGAATAATGGTACTTAGGAAGATTATAGCCAAGAATAATTAAAGGCAACTAGTAGAGTAGCTTAATTACCACATGTATATACCAAGTTAAATATTTTTAAAAAAATGAGCCATCCCTTAAACTGTAATCGTAATGATTGTCAAGACATCTTTTAAGTCTTTTATAAGTGCTACTAAAATATTACGTTTAAGAAAAAACCTAACACCAATATAAATTTTTATGCAAATATTTACTATGAAATAAAGGAAAAAAAACAGAGGAAAAACCTTATTATAATTATATAGCCAGCGCTTTAGCAACGTAACTATAGGAAATATAAAATCAGAATAATATCAATTCAACTATTGTAATTAAAAAGGAAATGGAGTATTAAAAAATAAATAATGAACAACGAGGTCTCTACCTGCCTCTCATATTTGACAGGTCAGAAACCCAAAGGAGGTGTTTCTGACTGGATATCGAAAGAAATCCCGGATGTATCTCCGGGAATCACTTGTGACGGTACACAACAAATAATAAGAATTACAATTACTAGACATGTACAATTATGAAATATACAAATATATAATTCTTACCCAATATATGTAAACATATTCCAAACATTCCTATTTGGTATATTTGTAACACATCTTTTGACATTTGGAAGGTTTGGAATATTTTTACACTAACTGAGTAAGAATTATATATTTGTATATTTCATATTTTTAGTAATTGAAATTTTTATTATTTTTTGTGTACCACCATGAGGTTTTCGGGAGGGGTTGGGTTACGGGATATACATTAAGGACTTTTCCCGCTTTCCAGTCAGAAACACCTTCTTTGGGGACTAGGCCAGTCAGACCCCTTGATATGAGGCATGTCGGGATCTAGTTGTTCATTTTTAATTTTTTAAGATTCCATTTCCATTTTTGTTACCAAAGTTATATTGATATCATTTAAGAAGAAAAGTTATTTCTTAAACTTTTTAGAATTTCTCTTAAATTTAATGACTACGCAATTTTTGAAGTACGGTAAACATATAGCGCGCATATTTCTGTTTAAGTTGGCTCCAACTTATTAATCTTATTATATTAATTATGTAATGTGAATGATATGAATAGTAGTGGAAAATGGTTTTTAAATTGAGAATGAAGTGAAAGTTTGGATTTTTAGTAGGATTTCTAATTTCATTAAATTTTCTTTTTGCAATTTTATCTTGTTTATAACAAACTTTTTTATTTGTGTTTTTATTTTCGGAAAATTATTTTTATTTTTAGATTACTTTTTATTTTAAATTTTATATTAATTTTCCATGCAAGGTGGAAATGTTGATATTATATTTCTATATGTTTGTATCACACTTTGTTATACAATTGTCTGCTATATTATTAATAAATGATTTACATATATTTTATGATGAGATTTGAATATGAATCACACATTTTGGACTGTTGCATAAGACGTTTTTTAAACAAAAGCATCCAAATGAACGATATTCTTACTTGAATTTGACCTTAATATTTAGAATGGGAATTATAAACTAAGCTGTCTCGCAAGCAAGACAAGCCAGCTATTTAGTAAACTGATTTTTAAAAAGCAGCTTCTTTAAGCCACAGTTAAAGATACGGAAACCAAATATTTAAATCCATTGCCTGGAACCACATCCCTCAGATGTTCATTGGGTTGTGATACATTGGTAAAAACAGATAAGTTTCAAATCTATTCCTACCAATTAATTAAAAAACTTGTAAAGTTAGGGAAACTGCAATGTCCCAGTACTAAAACAGTCAGATTTATAAAAAATGACTGGTGGCTAACTCACCGTAATTCAATCAGGATTCGTACCGTAGTTCAATCTGAGTTTGCTCAAAATTCTAGAGGCAAAAGCTCAATTTTGAAATTGTTTTCTTTTGTTAAGCAACACATTTGGTGGGGATATAGATGAACTATGCTTTTTGAATTGTTTTCAGGCATCATCATTTTCCACACCTGGTATTCCCTCTAATTCTTCCAACACAACCACATATCTCCCTCATAATACCTTAAGCAACACCCGTCTGCGGATATCTAATAGATACAGGAGATACGACATCAAGAGCTGTTATATAGCATTTAGCTTATGCTAAGGGCATCCGAAATGAGATGACGCCAGTTGAAATTCGCCGTTATCTAATTTCCTGGATTCCTTGTCCAGCGGCAGCTGTGGTTCTATCCAAGGGGGAAGTACTGGGCACAACTACCGTCTATATTTGAGGATTCCTGTCGCTTAAAAGCCTTCATTGCGAATTAGTTAAGGCCTGGTCGTGTACTAGAGGGAGGGACACAGATTGTTACCAGGAGCAGCTGTTTTGAGGGTGACGCATTTTCGTGGGAGATTCTGTTTGGTAATTTGAGTTTGTAGGTGTGGTAAAATAAAACAGGTCAGTAAAGATGTGGGCTCTGCGGTTGGGGTGGGAACTATGAGTGATTCAGTATTTAAATTTGAAATAAAGTTGATCTAAGGTGTTGTATTGGGAGGTTTTGGAAGCTCAGTTAGGGTTAGGAGATCTTATTAGAAAAGTGGTTTCTATTTGAAGTTTCAGAATTGCAATCAAGGATAATTCTTTGACTATAATAATCTAGTAAAATTCATGTTCGAAGTAACGTTTCCGAGGAGTAGTATCTTTTATAAGAAAGTGATTCTATTATAAAAATAGACAAAGTAATTTAAGATTCCTACCTGTTTAGATTGTGTAGTAACCGCAGTTTTTGCAATGAATGCCAACCATGAAAAGCAGTGATTTCTGAATTACTCCATGCATTTAAAAAATTTTAAAATAATAATTTGTTATTTTATTACAAAAACTGAGATTAAAAATGGAAAGATACAGCACAATTGCATTCATTAATAAATTAAATAAAACTTATAAAATAAGGGATATATCTCCAAAACTGAGGAACTATCGTAAATGAAGCACATAAAAAACCACAATCTTATAATATTTGTATATTTCCACCAGAATAAATTGCAGTCACAAAGCTAGTAAAAAATATGAAAAACAGGTAAATGAGAAAGAATATTAAAGTCAAAACACCCATATTTTATTAATTAAGCCTTTAGCAATAGGTTTTCGAATGGGTGATCAACAAAAGTAATAAAAGTTTCATAACAACGCACAGGGGATCCAATCTGAACCTAGCTGGGAAAAAAATTAAGATTGCATGTAAATTTGGATTCTTTTTAATTATTAGATGGAACACAAGTTGTCGAATAAAAATTTTCATTAAAAAATCGGGATTTTATTGATCTATGATTTCACAAATTTTGGACCATCATAGCTCAAACTCTGGGTGTGGAACATCGCACAATTTTCAATTACTATAATACTATAATACACTCAACTATAATACTGACGTTGATTTGTGTCATCTACCTCATTTATATTTTCATCATTCATTTAGTAAAAATGGACAGTTTGGCGATATTTTTGAGATAATTCTTGTATAGGTCTTTTTTATTAGAAAAAAGAAAGAAAAAAAAAAAAAAAAAGAAAAAAAAAAACTAGCCAAAATGATGATTTTGGTGATATACTTATCGATAATTCTTATATTATCCTATCTCGTATGTGATATTGAGCAAAGAAGAAAAACGATCGTTGATGAAGTATGCTCAAGGAAAGAGAACTCTGTGCTAAAGGCATTCGCTTTTCAACTTGTCCCTCCTTTAAAACATTTTTGCGGGAATACCAGGGGTAAGGAAATTTAGAACACCCTAAGAGGCATAACCACAGCGATTTCAAACAATATCGTTTTGAGCCATTTTTTAGCAATTACTGAAAAACATGATTTTTTCAATGGCAGCTACCCTATGCATATGCTTGATTTTTACGAAAACCTTAATGGTAGGCCCTTGTGCTATCACCAACCAGCACACCAAATTTAAACAACGTAGGTCAATTTGTTTTGTAGTTATGCTGACCACGTACATACACACAGACATACATTTTTCTAGATCACTTTTTTTAAATAAAAATGTTCTAAAACGTGGAAAAATGCCAAAAAAAAAAAAAAAAATGATCGAATACTATACTTTCATTACCCTATGTATACATATGGGTAATTGAAAGTAAAATGTTTTATTCTGTGTATACTACTGAGGTAGGAAGTTATCAGAAGTTCAAAAGCACAATTACACTTTGTTAATATATCATTTTCTTACTATACACAACTCTCTTGCTATACTAACTCACCCTTAAAAAGTGTTTAAAAAACTAATTTAGCTATATAAAATAACACTTTATTAATTATTAATATATTTTATTAATTAAAATTCAATTACCTAATCAGGGTCAAATTGCATCAATCATAATTCAATTAGTAGTTTATTTAGAATTTTTATTTTAATTGCAAATGAAGCACAGTGAATTGCTACATGGAGTTTACTAAAAATAATTTAAATAGCTATTTTTTCATAGAATTTTGTTTTGAGAGTATTTAAAATAGTTTAATCATTTTTTATAGAAACATCACGATTCAAAATCAAGTTAAAATTATTATGGCATTAGTTAGATCCTGTTATGTTCTTTGCAGTGCAATATCCACTTTAAATTACATTGCAATTTTTTTAATTTGTTGTTTCAAAGTGATGTTATATCTGATGAAAAAATTTATTTTACTGACTAAAACTAGTTTCTACCAAATCTTACAGTGTAGTTTGTGGCAGTACTCTTTTAACACTGTATACTCTCATAAAAATATACCTTGTATAGTTTCATAAGTATTTTAACATCATAAAGATCATAGTATTAATTTTAAAGCTACAAAGCTCGAGAATATTTTAGAGTAAAAAATAAATAACGTTCATTTTCCCCAAATTTTCAAAATTTCTAATGTGTACTGATACCTTAAGTAGGTGATGATTGTTTTGATGGAAGCTCTAACCATAGTTAGTGCAAGCAAAAGTTAGCAAGCGATAAAAATTTATTCCCGTTTTCATTAGTACCTTCCAGGCAGCACAGTAGTATTGGCTAATGCTCAAAAAAGGGGTTCTAGAAGTTTGGCCAATTTTGGACGAAATTCGAGCATCACTCGAGGACGTGTTATATTTGTAAAGGTGCATCTAAATACATGAATTTTAGGCAAATTTCATCAAGCCTAAGCTAATGATGATACTATGCGTTGGAAATTAAAGCATACGACGTCATCCTTTATTCCTGATAGTCAATGCTTGTGATAGTGCACAAAATTCTTGTTCATAGTGCCGAAGTCATTAAACATTATTTGTTGAAAACTGGAAAGTTGTCCGATAAAACACAAGAGGCACCTCAAACAATTTTAAGGACGCTAAAAACCACTAAAAATAGGGATGAAAGTAAAAAAATAGAATATTTTCAATGAGTTTTTGTTGAGTTTTAATTAATAAAATTTTACAGTCTCAATGGCAAAATATTGAAAATATACTAAAATATTGCAATATTGGAAAGAATTAAAATGATAAAAAATTAAAAGCAATCAAAATTATGCAACATTGAAATTATAACTATTATTATTATTTTTTTTTTTTTTACCACCAACTTTTTAAAAGTTTCTAGTGGCTTCATCGCCAATTACGAATGACAAATCCATTACTATTTTCAGGTTTTATAACAGAAATCTAAGCTTCAATGATTCATTTAATATAACGTTCTACAGCTTGAGCATACAGGGAAACAAAGAATGTTTGGAATTTTTTCAATTTTTTTATTAAGTTATTCCTTTCATCCTATGAAAGTACTGAAGACACACTGATAGACTATGAAGTAGTGACAGCACATATATATCCATATATATTAAGTCAGGTTGATCTTCATCTTGAAAATATAGTTTTTGAATTTGAGAAACTGTCTCATTAGCTCCTCACGAATCAGTTGAAAAACACGGTCATGTGATGCTATAGGAATTGATACTGTCATCCAGATAGCTTCAAAATTTCTAAGTATGATTTGGCTAATATCCGAATTATTAGATCATATTGAATACATTTCTACCGACTTATGAAGATTTTCTAAAATGTTATCCTCTTGAGTTGGCAGTACCGAAACACGAAATTCTGATGATGAGCCAAAAATGCGATAAAAGGAAACTTCTAGTTGATTTAGCGTTATTGAAACTTGTTATTTAAAATTTTCGTGAAGGAGATAAAGCGGGCAAGAATTTGTAAAAATAAAAACAATTCAAAATTACAAGTGATTCGCAGATTTAGGTAATCAGTGAAAATGATAGCTCAAAATACTAAAGAAACTTTTCTTAAACAAAAAGAAAAAAAACAAAAAAACTTTTGTTTAATTAAATCAAAACATGCAGCATTCCTGGGAGTCCTAGAAAAGTACGATATTAACATAAGTAATTTTATATACGTGGTATTTCTGCATTTGTTTTTTTCTCGTTTAATATTTTATGGGTTTTGGTAAGAATCGAGTTTGCTTTCAGGAAAAAGTTCATAACATAAGAATTTGAAATAATTAAAAAATAATAAGAATTCGCAAAATATTAAGTGAAATTGAGTTACCATTGTGTTTCTGTACCAACAATTTAATACAAATTTGAAGAACTGGTTGGGATGGATCCTGTCTCCGAATTGAATGCAACCAAGAGACATAAAATCGAGAAAAAATACATATTACGGATTTGCTAAAAATTAAGTGGTGTAATGAAAGAACCATTGAAATAGACAAGTATGCCACTTTTCATTTTTTGGCTTGCTAAAAAACAGTTTAGCAAATTGTGTTTTTAAGACGACCATGCCCTTTTTACTTTCAATTACTTTTATATTTACATAGGGCAATGGAAGTATATCATTCAATAAAAAAAAAAAAAAAAAAAAAAAATGCGATTTTTTTTTTATACCATTCGTCTATGTTTTGGAAAACTCTTATTTCAAAAAAGTAGTTTAGAAAAAATGTATGTTTGTGTGTAGGTAGTTAACATAACTCGCAAACAAATTGACCTGTTAAAATTTTGTGTGTGGTATAGTGGTGGTCTTGGAACATACCAAGAAGGTTTACGTCAAATTCGCGCATGCGCATAAGGTTCAAAACATAAAAATTCTACAACCCTAGTTCCATTTTAGCAAGACCAATTTTATTATACTTGTTGCCATAAATATGAAAGCAGTTCGAACCAAATTTTAGATGTGTAAATAGTTCATTTAAAAAAATAAAATGCATATTAGACATTAATAATAAATTTATAATACTGGGTAGACATCTCAGATATAAACAGTACTTTATTAATCAAGACAATACAAATAAGTTAACGTCAACTCCTGTATTTTGATCAACAATAGCAATCCTTCAATTTAACCACATCCCCTCCGAAAAGGCGCTTAACACATCGCGAAATTTGCGACCTAACAGATGCGCTGCGGATCATTGTCTACTCTGATGGAGACGTTACGTTTGCTTTGACTCAATCCCTCGGAATGGACTCGGGGATCGAGACTTTCTCCATGGAGCGGGAATTGCTCTGTAATCCGAATCAAGATGTATGGATATATATAGGAAATCACTGTAATCCAAATGGGGTGAGGTACTGAGATGGAGGATTTGGTAGGAATGAGCTCTGGGGCTTTAGCGTTTGATTTTCCGACATGCTCTCTTCAAGTTTTCAATCTGGGTGAATTAATTCTGAGTAGTAGCAGTAGTTAGGTAGATATGCAACTTTAGATATGGAAATATATAGAATAATAATTTCACGGTAAATTATGTATGTGTTAAGCTTGTTCATAAATTAACAGTATATATGTTTGTAAATTTTATCTCACAGTAATACTTTTGATTGTGGGATTTTATCTATATCTTCACAGCAACAATTCAAAATCAGTAATAAAAATCACTTTACAAAAAATATTTGAAAAATGATATTATGTTTTTTGTTTTTCATTTTAATAAAAAATGAAGAAGGCAAATAAAAATATAGCAACTAATAATAATGAATCTGACTTTTATGGGCAAAATTTATTGTTAGAATTGGATGCTCTAGCATAAGTAGGTGTTACATCTAATGTATTCCAAATTAAAATTTGTTTAAAAATATATAGCTTTAAATTAAAATTGCATGATGAAATTCGATATATGTGTTTAAATATAATAATAATAAAAAAAAAAATGTACAACAATTATATTTTATTGTCACCACATTTTCACTCCAAACAAATAAACGCAATTAACCTATTGTAAGCTTTAAATATTTTCTTAATATCTCAAAATTATTTAAAAGCGTGTGTTAAAATATTCAGATACCATATATAAGGAATATATATTTTTATTTTGAAAATTTTCACTTTCCTTGTAATTGATTATATAAATATACAGAAATGGTTAAAAGTGTATATTCTTTGATAAATAGACAAAATATTTTATTTGTGTAATTTTTCGTATTGATACAATTTATAAATCAACAGTTTTTGATAAAAATTCTACGTCTGTAAATTTTTAAATGGAGCCTAACTTTTTATTAATCTAATACATTTTTTAATTTGTAACTAAACAAAGTATATTTGAATCAAATGAAATAAACAGAAACAAAATTAGTTTATTTTTCAAGTTTTATATGATATTTACCAACGCATAAGTGAGAAAAATACATTTATGTTAAAGACTCTACTGTAAACATGTAAAAAAAATTATTTTCATAAATGATTTCAAATTGTAGTTAAATGATATTTTAACAAACTGTAATAAATGTTTATAAATAATAATTTTACTGAAAGTCTAAGATTTAAATAATTGTATACGAAAATTCAATATGAACAAAATATTCCTGAATGTATAAATAAGTGTATACTTGACAGAATGAAATAAGTTGTGAGTTCGATATTTCTTTTAAAATTAAGTAAATGGTATGATTCAAAAAGGTATGAATATCTGTGATTGCCATTCCATTTTTCTACTTACTAATACATTTTTTCATTTTCTATTAATAAAAAATGCCATGAAAAACAATGAAAAAATGCAATGAAAAACAATGCTTCAATAGAAATTAATAGCTTGAATCTATTTGAAAGCCAAGATTATAAGTTTCAACAACTTCTATACAAAGTATTTGTATTTAACAAATTTAGCTTACGATAAACATAATCTTTCATAATTGAGTTACTTTTACGGCACAAACTGTTCTTTACTTGAATATTTAACATAATTTACTTCATTTTCAAATGAAACCTTAATAAGTACGAACCAAATTCATGTTGATAAAAACACAAAAGATGAAAAAATGTGTCATAATTACATCTGAAGTTATGAGCAGTCATATTCATGAATAATAATCACAATTTTTTTCCTAATTTCATTACTTCAAGTCCTTATAATTAAGTTTAACCTCTTCATAACGAACTCTTTTGAAAATAAAAATGTCAATGCTCAACCTACCTGTGAATAATTAGTGTCTCAAAACATGCACTTGAACTAGACTCTTGAGAACAACTCAAAAATACATAATTAATCTCTTTATTTGCACACGGATTAAAAATAAAGGGAAACATGAAAAGACGTTGACGCAATTAATATGAAGTAGTTAAACGAATTTATCAAGTTATTATTTTTTTTTTTTTTTAAAGTTGTTCACTTATGTTTTTTTTTTTTTTTTAAATCTAGCATATATCCCAAATTATCTTGCAGGCATTCATGCATAATACTTCATTATTCATTTCCTTCACTAGAATTTAATTTCATGCTAGAATGGTGTGAAATACGTTATATGCCTCTATACTTATAGTTGAAATACTGTTTATGGTAATTTTTGTAAAATATACAACATCAAAGTTTGTTTAAGAAAAAAAAATTTACTCCGTATATTGAAAGAGTTAAATTTTTAAATTTCTTTTAAAACATTATCTTTTGAATTACACATATGTTTATTTCATGGATGAATTTAATAGATGTTTTTCATTCTACAAAAGTTGATTTTGTAAAAAGTTATATAATGTATATCAAATAAGTTGTTATTGTGTTTTTGTTTATTAATACCAAAAGACAATAAGTTAATTGCAAAATTTCTTGAAATCAGGAAAGGAAACAAAAGAAGATAGTATCATTTGCAAATTTTTATTATTCAAATTTTAAAGTAACTGGAGTTATATTTTATGCAGCTATTGTGAGTTTCTCAAAGGTTAATTACAAAAGGTTTTCTTAGGTCTAATAACATTTTTCTAAATGGTTCAATTGAACCATCTAACCACTTCTGTATGAGAACGTAGGAAGTTATTATTCCTTAATGCAAGCTACTTTTAAAAATTCAAATACTCTAAAGCATTATATTATTGCATAATTATATAGTATTGCATTATATTACAATGTATTGAAGGTTCAATCTAAATTAAGCTTTTACAAATTGATATTATCCAGAAACTCAAGGTATGCAATATTTATGCATATCTTTATTCAGTTATTAATATTATCTTTTAATATTTTCAGTATTTTTCTGTAAAACATGTCCGGTAATATATTATTAAGGTCTTGAGTTATTTGTCAAAATTGTGAGCTTTAATATGAAGATAAATATTTCATACTTTTTAAATGAGTATCTTAAACATTAGATGAAGGGTACCATGTAAGAGATTGGATGTGTTAAATAATAGAGAAAAAGCATTCTGAAATAATTTGAAAAAATATTTGTTTAGTTAAAGCTTTATTTTTTTGCATATAAGTGTTGAAGGTAATGCTAATAAAATAAATTAACCATAAACTAAAAAATTTTGATAATAAATGGTTATAATGTATAATAAACAACAAGTATAAAAACTTAAGTATATCAATTATTTAAAGTGACTTTTACTGGTTCCTGCCCCATACACCGGAGATAGAAGCACTCAAGAATTGTTTACCATGTATAATAACAGCAATAAAAGTTCAAAATTTAAATTTTAAAGGAAAATGATTGGATGTTTTTTTTTTTTGTTACCCTTTAAAAGGTTTTAATAAATTAGTTTATGAAAACTTTAATAATCTTAATAATCAAAAACCGCTAATTATTTTCTTTCAATTTTTTAAAGAACTTATATTTTAATCATTACATTTGGTAATTGAATTAATATATTTCAATGAAATATACCCTAAATTTACACAGATATCATATAATAATTTTGGTTACCCATTCCGATTTAAATACTTACAAAAATATGCACTTTTCGTACAGAAACACATTTTTTTTTTCAAATACACAAAGCATATTCTCAAAAATGTTAATCAGTTTCCCAAACTTGACTTTCTCAGTAAAACTATTTATTTCTCCGAAGCCGTGACACCTGGCAAAACATCCAACACGACAACGTCACAGCGATCTAATCCTGATGGAAAACACCCTCTTTCAGAGCATCCGATCTTGGAGAACCCTAAACCACGATCTAAGCCGCCAACCCTTTCCCCCGATCATCAATCTTAGGGTTGGCCAGAAGGTGTCAGGCTGACGACGAAGAGAAGAACCGGCTTATAGGCCGAGACCCTGCGATATGATAAGTCTCAGGATCGGCGACTCAATTTTTCTAAGATGTTGTTCTAACCCCTCTTGCACACACTTTTCTCGTTGGTTGAAGGAGCCATCGAAGCAGAAGAATTCCGAGCACTGTTTTGGTAAGCTGGAGGTAAAAGAGGAGGAGGGGAGCTTTTGTTTTGCTTTGGTGAAGGTAATTAGACTTGAGGGTTATTCATTTAAGGGGAGGTAGTGTGGATTGTAATTTAAAATGTTTCTCTAGTCTGCTTATTCAAAATGTAACTTTTTTCTTAATCACTTAAGAAATTATGTTTGGAGTAGGGATTTATATTTATATTATGTAAACTCATTAATTACGCCCATTTAAAAAATAGTGAGTGTTTTGATTTTTATATAAATATTATTGATATAAGTATATTACTAAAAAATACATTGGTATCCGTTTTTATGAGACATTTATGCAATTTTACAAGAGCATGTAAAACTGAAACATGAGGTTTGCAGTTACTTTAAATATTTCTATGGATTTCATTAATTTATAAATTTTACTAATATATAACTTAAATTAATTACTTTAATTTCGAATGACAAATCATGTATTCAAGTTATGTTGTATGTCTGATTTGCAATTATCAGAGTAAAAGGCGGATTTGCGATGCCGGAACCACTTACTGTTAATAACTATCACACACTCAATAAACACACTTCTTGAAATTAATTAAATAAACTGAGCACATATGTAACTCATGTAAAAGAAGCAGTAAATAAAACCATCTTCTTCATTCACATTCCAAAAATGTGTCGTGTAAATTTTTTTATCCGATTTAAAGTGAATCACTTTCTAAGTTTGCATTTATCTCCTTTAATTTAAAATACATTCACGATTATCGTTTAATTTCAATGGAGTTTGGCAATAACTATTTGACATACATAACATATTTCATAATTTTGATAAACACACATCTAAGCCACCGTCAAATTGGGGCTTTATTTCTAAAGGGTGCTAGGGAGGTGTAATATCCCACAACTTTTAATTAAACAATAATACTGATCACTACATTTAAATTTGACTTGAATTGGTATCATTAACGTTTTCCCATTTTCATTCATTTAAAAAAAAATTACCATTTTGATGATATGTTTTACGTTAATTCATATATTGGCATAAGACACTTGCCAAAATGGCACAAAACCAAAACATACCAAAATGGGGAATTCGGTGGCACTTTTCGCTACTTCTTACTTCTTACATTACCATTAATGAGAGAGAGAGAGATAGAGAAAAAACTGTTGCGGGGCAATGCTCATGGGAAGAGAATTATGTATTAAAAATATTATTTTTTCAACAATTTACGCTTTTAACGCATTTTTTACCGGGATATCGGAGGTGGTGATGTATTGAACAGCTTAAAAGACCTCAGCTTATTTGATTAAAATCGTCGCTCATGCTCTATTTTGAGCATAACCTTTATATGATAGATCCAATGGCCATAACAAGCCCGTATACAAAATTTGAGCATCGTAGATCAATTTGTTCGGAAGTTATGCTGCCCACGGACACACATACATATATTTTTTCTAGAACACTTTTTTGAAATCAGGATGTTCCAAAACGTAGAGGGGGGGGGGGGGAAACGATTTTTTTTTAACCATATGGGTTAATTGAAAGTAAAACGTTTGTTCTTAGACATGCAGAGTGTTCTTGGAAACTATTTCATAGTTAAAACAGAGAAATCAATGCAATAAAAAAATCTTGCAAAATAGTTCATATGACTAATGTAATTTATATTAAAACGTAATTTTCAAAGAAAATGAATCAAAATTTGCAATGTAAAGTAATACAGTATGCATTTTGTTTTCAAGTTGTTAAATTTTATTTTGAGTTCATTGAAATTTTACAAGGTTTCGGATATGTACACTTAAAAATACAAATACAATTATATTAAATTAAGAAATAGCAAGGCATGTATAAGAAATTGGTTCATTTAGTCTCTTTGTTGAAACATTTATTGTTCTACAAAAAAAAAAAAAAGAAAAAAAAAAGTGATATATTATTTCACAACTTCAATCGTTAGATGAAAGAAAATAAATAAAGCAATGTACATAACTTATAGCAAAGTATTTAATGTTTTAAATAAAATGCTATTTATTTTATGATTTATACTCAGCTTTATTATATATATGAAATTTAATATACTTGTTTTATTATTATAAACATTGCACATTTACTTCTTGCCTCTTCTGCAAGCATTTCTCAGTAATCTTCAAGTACAGTGACCACACACACATAAATTTATTTAATTAAACTTAAAATATATTTTATTCACTTCAATTTATTACTGGAGTTTGAATATTATTATTAAACAAATAGAAATTAATTGTAGTGAAATTGACTGAACAATTTGATTGTCTTTCCAAATGATCTGTGCAGATGCATACATCTCTTACTGAGGAAAACAAATAATCGACATTAATTTTTTTTTTTTCAAGCAAACTGAACAAAAAATTCAATTATTCTAGTTTGAATATTATTAGTGAACAAATATAAATTAATTGTAGTAGTGAATTCACTTAAATATTTTATTAGCTTCCCAAATGACTTTTTCAGATGCATATGTCTTTCACTTAAAAAAACAAGTAATCGACTTACTTTAGATTGTTTTATGTTTTTTATATGCAAACTGAACAAAAAATTCAATTATTGTAGTTTGAATATTATTAGGGAACAAATATAATTTAAATGTTGAAGTGAATTGACTGAAATGTTTTATTGACTTCCCAAAAGACTTCTGCAGATGCATATGTCTTTCACTTAGAAAAACAAGTAATTGACTTACTTTGGATTGCTTTAGGTTTTTTTCATATGCAAACTGAACAAAAAAGATTTAGTGTGTCATATTAAAGGTTAGTATGCTAGAACAAGTGTGCACATTTAAATTAGAGATGATCTTCTGATGTCGAGGATTGCGCTTTTGATGTGTGATGTCTCTAGCTTAGCATACCGAAGGTGCCGGGTTTATATCCTGAGTTAGGCATGGATGTTCGTTGTGGTTCGGAATCCACATTAAGGTGTAGGCTCCGGCTTGATTAGCCATTATTGTGTTAAAAAAATAAGTTTTTGAGCTTACTAACCAAACGAACCAACCACTAAAACATTGATTAAATATAACCTGGTAGCTCAAGAGGTCCTAATATCTAAACCAAGTAAAATCAAATAAATGTAACTTACACTTAAAGTCAAGGGTACGTTTGAGACAATTGTTGACACTAATAATTGTAATATTGAAATATTTATAAGGATCACTTATGCAATTTACTTATAATATTTACCTAGTTTTCACACTCCTTACATTAACTTATTTTATACCCTTTTGTAAAGCATTTTAAAAGTACAAGAATATACGAATGCTTAGACTTAGAATGCTTACATTTATTTAGGTTGTGCTTGTGATGTAATGGCCTGTTGAGTAAAGTAAATTTTTTATATTAGACACTTACATTATTTAACATTTGAACTCATCCATTTGACTAAAACCTGAAATTATTACATTGAAATACAAACACTGTTACTATCCCTTCAATGTTTTCTTCCGCATGGAATATCTGATAACCAGCTCATATATTTCACATACCAATCATTATTCCCTATAAAAGTAAGGCAGAATTTCAATATGCAATCACAAAATGTTGTACTACTTTTTATACTTCTAAGAACTTTAGCTAATGATAATGTAATGTGGTTTTTATTATGTAAATCATAAGCCAATTTATCGCAAACATTTTTTATAACACTATATGTTAATGCTTTTAAGAATAACATCATAAGTACCCATTAAATGCAAATAATAATAATAATAATAATCTAGTTACTAATGTAATGAGTAAACATTTGAAAGGAATTAATTCTGTATGATTTTAAGACCCTTCTTAATTTCGAAGTTCCCATGTACACTATGCCTGCAGAAAATCAAGATAATTTTTTAACAAAAAGTGTTCCCTATAACTGCAATCAATCATTGAGAATAGGATATATCTTTAAGGCAATACCGTTTTCCTGTTATGAAAAAGAATATTGGATAGTCAATTAATAAAATTTTCTAAAGATTGAGAATCATAATTTGGAAACTATATGATAACTTAAAGTGTTATAATCATTTTTACTTTCAATTACCATATGAACACATAAGTTAATGAAAGTATAGTATTCGGTTTCAGTTTTTTGGCATTTTTCTACGTTTTGGAACATTCTCATTTCAAAAAAGTGATCTAGAAAAAAATGTGTGTGTATGTGGTAAGCATAACTCACGAACAAATTGACCTACTATGTTCAAATTTGGTGTGTTCTTTGCTCTTTGGCATCGTCCATCAATGAATGAATTTTTTGCTTTTCACGCACATGCAAGAACATTGACATGTCCATCGAATGAAACCACCAATTTTGTCCTTTTGGCATTTTTTTTTTTTATGTTCGCGTAAAAATTATTGCCAAAAATATCACCAAATTGATCATTTTTATTTAAATGAATGAAAATAAGAAAATGGTAACTAACACCAAGTTAAATTTACTGCAATGATCAGTATTATATAGTGTAATTGAAAGTTGGGCGATCTTCTACACCCCTAGTTTTAATAACTAAGACTTGTAGATTCAGCACATAATTCCAACTGAGGTTATTTTTGAAGTTTAAAATAAGGAAACGACGAGGGAAGATCACTGAAAAGATGGCTTCGATTATTGGCTTAAATAGAAGCGAAATATTGCCTATAATATAACCTTTTTGTAGACTTTGCACTCATCTATAAAATAAACTTTAATTTAGAAACTCACTGTGCTATGAGTATCATTTATATGGAAATGGATAAATGGTTATTTTAGTAAATAACTGGTACACCAATAACAAAAATTTATAATTGAGGAGAGAAGTAAATTATTAAGCAGATGTGTTTGGGTTGTTTTAGCAAATAATTGATTTTTGTTTGTTTAAAAGATTATAGATCATAAAAATAAATTTTCACATATAATAATATTGATCTAATAATAATAATTTAAGGATTCACATAAACATATAGAAAATAACTTTGTCAATGGCATTCATTTGCTTTCAAATTTCAAATTCAAATCCTCGACTTTCAAATTATAAATATTTTTATGTAAGTTGATGCTGATGTAAAATTCGAATATGTTGCATCGATGGTAAAATATATATAATTATTGTACGTCCATTTATGGTCTAAATGAGACATTAATATCAAAGAAAACGTCGGATTTTAGCTCTTTCAACCAGCAGAAACATTATATGTCCCTTTCAAATGATAATATTGCGGTGCCGATTCATTTGAAAAAAGTAAGTTGTTAAACTTTCTCATAAGTTCTAAATATATGTTTACTTGTTCCGAAAATTTACATAACAGAAAAATTTACCAAACGATACTTTATCCGCTTGTTTTTTAAGAACCTAAAAAATTATTAGGTATTTCTTTAGAAACATATGCATATTTGTTAGAAGCAATCATTACCAGTGAGATAACAATTGATGTCTAATTATTTGTGTACCTTGAATCAAGAGGAATCTCAATCTTGAGGAAAAAATAATGACATTTTAGCTTTTAGTCATACATTTAACACTTTTGAATCAAAATCAAGAAATTAGACCAAATTCAAGTATCTTTGCAATTTTTATTTTCCATAACAGTTTATGTACAATGAATGCTTTTGTGAGCTTGATTTAAATGGGATTTGTGTAAGACTGTTTTTGAGGAAAATTTATGACCAAACTCTTTAGTAAATTAAAAAAAAGTGTTACCAAACCACTTTGCTATAACATTTATGATGGAACTTATTTTTGAAGTAAAAATTGTATACATTTGATGCACTAAATAAAATAATATCTTTGCACTTGAACATTTCTTTGACTGTTTTCTATTTATGTTCTGAATGATATATTTCAGCAAAAATACCATTTTCCTGACAATCAGAGTAAGAAGAATTTACCTAACTAGATATTTATAGTAAATATTTATAATTTCCAAATGTTGATCAGTTTCACTATTCATCTTAAAGCATCTTCTAATACTAACTCAATTTCAAACTTAAAAATAAACATCTTATAGGGGAGCATTGAAAGGCTTGATTGAACATCAAAATCACATTTTTCTGGTTATAAAAGTTTTCCCTTCTCTGTCTCGTTATTGTGGAAAAGTTTCGTTTAGATTGGTTATATTGACGCACCGAAGTGATTAATCAAACTTTAGGTGGAGGAATTTTATCCAGGTAAAGCAATGTAATTTAGGCTGAGTAGCAGAGCAAAATAAAACAGAAAATCTACAAGTTTTATTAAGAGTAGGTAAAATTCTTAATGGAAAATATCGATGTTTTGAAAGTTAAAAATTAGGTGTTTGCTTTATTAAAGGATAATATATAATCTAGAAATTTAGTTGTTTTATTCCATTTACTTATTCATACATATTTTATGAAAGTAAAAAACATACATACAAATACTAAAATATTGAAATAATGAATTCTAGTAATTCTATTATTAAGTAAAATAATTATATAATTAAAAAATTAGAAAAAATAATGAATTACTTTTACATTATTGACAAAATGCTATTGAATACATATTTTTAATGCTTTTCAGCAAATATAAAGACTCTTTTAAATAACACATACCTTAAAATACCTATTTTAATAGGTAAAAATATGGATTTCTGTTCAATGAATCAGATAATCAAGATACAACCATTAGACATTTCAACTTGCACCATACATATATTTCAAAATATATATACATATATTTAAAATTAAATAGAAAGTAAAAAATGTATTTAAACTGACAATAGATGCCACCCTGATATTTCCGAATAGAATTATTTAAACCCGAAAATTAAGATATCAGTATTAAAGTTTTCCTCGCCTTTTTTTTTTAAATTCCTTTTGGTACTATTACATTTTTTGTTTTTTTGCAGAAAAATGTCTACAAAAGAACCAAACAGGATATCACTATTCCAAGCACTCAATAAACTGTTTTAAATTGACAACTCATTCAAAGAAGAACATTTGTCTTGGCCAATCTTGTAAATTGTAAAATCTTATTTTAACAATTTTCAAATTGTTTTGTTTGGTTTTTGGAGTTATGATTGAAAAGTTGTTTCATGAAATACTCGATAGCTGAATCAATGATAGATTTACTGGAAGATTGCTTGGTATACATCTTTACAAAAACTTGTTTTGATGCTTTATAGGTATAGGAAGTTTTATAGGTAAAGGTTTCAAATCATATTCAGATTTTTTGTGGTCAAAAGTATGAAAGTTAGATGATGTGTGTTTTATGTCGTATTTTATAAATAATTTTGTTTTAAATATTCCAATAACTTTAAACAAACTGGATATTTTAAAAAACGTCGTCTCTAACTTAAGGAAATGATGAGTTATCTCTTGCAATGATGTTTAAGTCGTGAAAAAATATATTCCGTAGGTGATTTTAATTTTAATTGGAGAAATTACAACATGTTTATATTCTTTTTAAATATCCTATGTTCTTTCTAACTAAGTTTCACCTATATTATAATTGTTTATATTAGGAATATTTAATTTTTTTTAAAAAATGTGGTTAAGTTACGTACTATCACAGTAGTTCAAATTCTTTGGTATAAATACAAATGAAAAAAATTATAAAATTATTTTCTGAAATTTATGTAAACTTGTAAGTTAATTGAATGAAGTTATTGTACTGCTCTCAGAACTGAGGACGAAATACATATAGTCTTAACGGGAATATAAAGAGGTTTGTTTTCTTCTGAAAACTAATACATTTTGGTTGACGTTAACATTTAGAAACCATTTTTATTTAAAATTTTCTAATGCATTCTTGAATTTACTCAAAGCTAAAACACTTTGATAACTACGTTGATAAACTACACTAACTTAGTTTTAAACTATACTAATTTAGCAATAATTTCAAGCTTTAAAAAAAAAAAAAAAAAAAAAAAAAAAAAAAAACTTTTTGTTCCAATTTCAACCTTTATTTTGATTTTATGAGAAAGTTTTTGAATTTGCACCAATATCAAAACTAAAAAGACGAATGCTTAAACCCAACATTCTTTGCTGTAAAATTTTATGGTTTTTAGTTGTATTTCAAAATACACGTTATATTTGCTCATTGAAGTAGGAAAGAATATGGCAGAAAAAACCATAAAATGTTGTTTTTTACTTAGAAGAACAGCATTATTTAATAACTGCATAAATGGAGCATAAAAAAAATTGTTTATCTTCGCTTCTCAAAGGTATGCTGTATTATTATGTTTTAAATAATATTTTTTAAACATAGTTTTATCACACCATTCGTATGTTTTTCTCCTAACCTAATGAGAATGAAAAAAACCCAACAGAATTTTAATTCCAAAAATTAAATTCTTACAATATTAAGAAACATTCTTTTGAGCATCTCCCACACTTGGATTACCATGCAATTTAATTAAAGATTTGAGCTATAAAAACCTCGTGTTTTTTCTTTTCTGTCTGCATTAGAAGCCTCTACGCGTTAAAATGCTTTTATTTATTTATTTGATACCTTATCATTTCAAAATTAAAATTCTTTCAGCATTCCACTGCAATATATTAATTTTGCAATGAAGATTTAATATAATTCATAGCAACTCATCATAACGATTTTGTAAAATAACTATTATAATATTTAGAAATAAACAGGTTAGTAAGTTATTTGTGTTTTTCTTATAGTCAATACATAATTGCTTATAATAAGGTGTTTGTACGCAACTTTTTCCACAAAAGGAACTATTTTTTACATCTGCCAAAGAAATAATAAACCTTGAGACATACATAAAAAAAAACTGAATTTCATTTAAAACGGTTTTTTTTTTGTCGTCCACCTTTTTTAAGGTGGTTGGTTGGATTTCTGTCGCAAGGGCTTCACGTGGACCATACTGCGCCCCACCCTTTTAAGGATTTTCTGAAGTATGTATTTTAATGTCAAAAATTAGTGCAGTGTGATGCATAATACATAAAAAAAAAAAAAAAAAAAAAAAAAAAAAAAAAAAAAAAAACACTTATGATTATATTGTTGTATAAAAAAACATATAATTTTGGAAACAAATGAGAAAATGAATAAAACATAAGCTACATTATGAAAAACGTGTATCATGTTTTTAGGGATTTTCTTTTCTCACTAATAGAGAAATCGTCCCATTCCTCTTTCCCCATTTTATTCCTTAAACCATAGTCAAATAATAAGCCAAACTCACATCTCTAGAAAGAGGCTCAATAAATAAGCAAACTTACGTATCTACATCCGAACGTAAATCCGAAAACCAGAGAAGGGAAACAAATCCCATCTTCGCGATACCACTACTGAACTTTAAATCGAGATTTTTCTCCCTTCTTGGCAACGAAAAAATAGTAGAACATAAAGGGAGAAAATCTTAAAACATCCTCGCTATTGCGGAGATCACAAAGCTCCATAAAAACGACAATGGAGTTGAACGAGTAACGAAATATTTTATGTGACTTGTGCGATCTTCTACCGACTTCGCGAAATGATGAAGCTTCCCTTTTGCGAAAGGACATAATGATGAGTCTAGATAACAATGTATGGGCGCGTACTTCAAATTGTAGTGTCAATTCAAGAGGACTGACTGAGCTGGCTCAAGTAATAGTCAATTGTTAGAAATGTATTTTCTTTTCCTCTGAAGAGAATTGTCAAGTAAAATCCGAAGTTCAGAACGGTTTATGATATGAGTATGTTGAGATATAAGGAAGAAAGGATTTCAAGTCCTTTAGTTTTGCTGAAGAGCGTTTCCTAAAGATTCTGGTTGAATGTGATAGTTAGGTAGAAAAGAATATAGTACCAAAAGAATATAATTTAAAAGAATATGATACCAGATTTAGTACCTATATATCCATTAAAGAATTTGTATGTGGTAGTTTAAAATATAATATTTTAGTGGTTAATTTTTGAATGTAAAAATTTATATTCGTTTCGACATCTGTGATGTTAATAACATATAAAACCTACGTTTATAAATTATTAACATGTGATTTAAGTGAACATCACTTGCTTTTATGAGAAGATTGATCTATAAAGATATAAAAATGAACCTATATCTGAGCATATATGTCTCTTTTAAATTGCAGTGTCAATTTTAGAAGACGTCGCATGATTAACTAACATTGAGTTTTTGATGCAATATTAGAATTATGAGGCCACATTGCAGATAATGTTAATGTTAATTGAAACAAAATATCTCAAAGGGAGATTATCTATTTTATTTCCCTCTTAAAAATTATTTGAGGATAATAAGGGGAAGGTACAAAAAACAGTTTTATTTAAAATGAAACTATTCATCTGCTGTTTGTGAATTAAGTACAATAGTCTCAAAATGTCGTACACTAAATAAGTTACTTAAAAACGGTAAATTTCATATTTGAGTAAGTACGATAAATATTAATAAAAAAAGATATAAATGTGCATCTTCTTTCTCTAATTAATTTTTTAAAGATATTTTTATCCCTTCGAAGTACTTTTTATTTCAAGAATGTATAAGCAAAACATAAATATGTCAAAATATTTACTCTTTAGCTTAAAAAATTAATGTTTCTTTGAATTTAAGGTAAAATTTAACAAAGTTAAATGACGCAGTCGATAAGATTATCGAAGTTATGATGATTAACATGCAATTTACTTGAATATAAGGGTAAATATGATTATATTTTAAGTATCAAAACTATTTTGCAACTAAAACTAGAAAAGTAACTTTTTATATCAATTTATTTTCTTTAATAAAGTTTCCAACTTCAGTGAACCACCTTCTTTGCTATACTGATTCCTCTCGTTTGCAATGAAGCATACAAATGGCCTGCCCACTAATCAAGCTGATAAAAGTAAAAAATGACATAGAAATTTATCATAGTATTCTAACTCTATCCCTAACTACAGATTTGGTTACAACTACAAGCAGAAACGGAAGCAAAAGAAGCATTTTCCAGGTTGACAAAGGATTGACAGTTGTCAAATTGTTCGGCAAAGTATGGCCCACATGAAGCCCCTGCGTCATAAATCCAACCAACCAACCAGATTGAAAATTATTTTCTTAATTTTAGTCTCCACATGTGAGGGCAGGGCAACTTGATCCCAAAAGTATGAAGGTTTTAGCTCTACTGCCTTTTAAGCACTAAGTCGTATGTGTATTGTTTGACTTAACTGAGTTATTGGTAACAGGTGGTTCTCTGCAATTTGTTCTTCATAATGGAAAATTTAATGGCCGTATCTGCATAGGAAATATTAAAAAAGTTAATAAGTTACTGCATAACTACATGAAATTGTAAAAATCTAAAACGTAATTTCTTAGTTAAAGCTTACCGCAGTAGCACAAATATGCTGGCAAATATTGCTCGAGTTTGGACAATCCCTATAAGGCCGTTGTAGACTGGCCGTTGTTATGGATCTTGACCAATCTCGCTCAATTATGGGTAAACTCTTTTGAAAGCTTTGAAATGTTGTTGCACAGTTTTAAAATTGAAATGTATTTTTATAAGAAAGCACGGAAGCTAAAAACTATATTTTGTGATGTTTTTAATATATTTTTTTTTAAATCATGTATTTTGAAACAATGCTCGAGTTTCGAGCAAATATACCAAAACCCTTGTTTCTGACACTGACCAATACTGCTGTGCTAGCTGGGTTATTTCAGATACGACTTTTGTTTTTAGAATGATAGTATAGTTAAAGTTGATTTGTGAGAGTGCGATACGAAATTGATTGACATTACACTCACTTACTGGTCTCGCCACTTTAACATTTGGGCTTTTAAGGAAAATACCACAGCATTCCTATCTAAGAATTATTCAATGTTAAATCGTTACATTAAGTTCTTTTAAGAGTTGATGAGATATGTTATGGTTGAATTCTTACAGAATGAAGAGAGTAGACGCTTTAAAATTTAGAATTTTTTTAATCCATGATTTTCAAAGTTTAGTTTAAAAAGTAGTTTTCTTTGAAAACGATTGCAAGAGAAAAATTCCAGATTGAATGAAAATTATAATAATAATTTTCAGAACCAATGTTACTTTTCTTAATTTATATAAAGTTTGTAAGGTCCGAAAAGGTTTTTATTACATATTTTTATTACATATTACAATATCATTCGACATTGGACATCAATATGTGGACCGTGTAGACTGGCCGTTGTTACGGAAAATCTCGCCTAGTATACTGCATAAAATATACTAAAAGTTTTGAAAAATGGATGCAAAATTTGTGAATCAAAATATATATTTTATAAAAAAGAAGGAAGGAGTAAACGTATTTATGATGGTTTGTTAACGTTTATTTTTTAAATCGTGGATGTGGGAGTTAAGCTCGCGTTCTGGCCAGTATTGGCCATTTTTCCAGAACACCTGTTTTCGAAATCGACCAATGCTGCTGTGCTACCTAGGGAAATGCTGTTTAAGAGCTGTTTTTAAATGAAGTATATTATAAAGAGTGATTACTTTAGTGATGTAAACTTAGTTTTAAATGCCGTTGAAACATAAGATTTTAATGAATATTGATAACACTGAATTTATTTTTAGCAAAAAAAGCAACTAAGTATAACACCTCTTAAATAAAAATATCTTTTTTAATTACATTAAAGTAAAACTGATGTTTTGGTTTTATAAATTCAAATTTTAATTTAAAACAATTCAATTTTTAAATGAAGAAGTATTCGTGTACTAATAAGAAGTGACTTTACAAATATCGTATTTTCAAAGAGTTACTTCTCATAATTCCAGTTATCCTTCTGGTTTTCCGGAGATGCTGAATGGTTTGGTTATTAAAATACTATTTTTTTATGTATATGTTTCTTAGGAACATTAACTTTATTTATAATATAGTATTAGTATTATCTTTCATAATGTTAACATTGAATAAATATGAAATACTTTGTATCTTATTAATTCCTAACAAAACAAAATACATCTCTCTTGCGCTAAGTCATTTTCCTGTCCACAGAGATTCAAGATATCCGACTACGTTCGGAGTAATTTTTTTAAAAAATAACCTTATTAATAGAATTTTTTATTGAATTAAAATGCGCATTATATGTTAAAAACATGAAATTGACAAAAATAGTAATTTTTTAAATTTTATTTTCTTAAAAAAGGAAATTTTTAGTCGAAATATTGCCTAATATTTTGTCAAAACGGCAAATGTAAAATGAGGTTTAAAATATATTTTGTTTCACTTTTTATTACATGATTACATGATATTCATGAGTATAATGAACTAATATCTAAGTTAAATTTTCAAAAGTAAAAAATATATAGGATGTTATATAAGATTACGCATAAATTTCAATATTTTGGCAACATATTATTATGTATATATAGCAATAACATTTCGAAAAAATAGGTGCAATCAAATCTGTAGTCCATTATATTCGACATAGTATAACGAATAACTGTACAAAAAATTATTACTTTATCTTAAATACATTTTGAGAGGGAATATAAGTCGTATTGCTGTTAGCGAAAAATGTTTTCTTTAGAAAACATGATTTTGGAATCTCCCTGCATAAATTTTCGTATTAACAACCAGTTTTGAACGACTGTAACAAAAATTCTATTTAAAGTAAGAGAAAAGCACAAACTGATTTGAAAAGAGAAATGTTCAATTCATTTGAAACAAAATAAATAAATACAAAAAAAAAAAAAAAAAAAAAAAAATCACTAATTTTGCCATTTCAAACGTAGTCGGAGAAGACCAAACGGTATAGTGGTTAGCACACTAGCTTCTAGGCCGAGAGGTTACAGGTTCGAGTCCCGTGTAAGTATGGGTGTTTGTAAATGCATGTTCGCTTGTCAAATGGTGAATGTTTCCATGCATTATAGCCCTCGTGTGGCTGACGGTGCCAGATAACCTGAAAACAGCCAACCAAACGTAGTCGTACAATTTAAAAATGATGAATTAAATTTTGAAAACCTGATATCTTGTAATACTAAACAGATTACATTTATAAGCATTCTAAATCATCGACTTTGTAATAGCCCAATGGGTTAACTAGTTTTTCTTCCACAACCAAATTTTCTGACAAAATCCTCTTTTCAAAAGATAGAGTAAAAAGATCAATTTGCAACTAAAAATGCAAATAAAGTATTATCAAATAACTGTTTCCCAAAACTTTATATTACCCTAAACCAAGCATCCGCCATAGTTTTAAGGCCGGAATTCAATTTTCAGCCTAGATGCGTTTTCTTTCAAACAAGGCATATATCTTTAAGAAATAAACCGTAAGCAAAACTTAGGCTTCGGAATCGCTTCAGCTCTTTAAAAGTACCGAAGTACCTTGATCTACGGTTGAGCTTTTATATCGTACTTTCTCTCTTTCTAAGGGTTCGCTGTCGCATTGTATTACGGTCTGGAGGTTAACTCATTACTTATTCATGACCCCAGTTAACGAAATTCCCAATAGAATTCATTGTTGGGCCTATTTGAAGATCCTCTTTCTTTCTTCTAGAGTTAAAAATCAAATCTTTATTTTTTTGTTTTATATTTAGAAAAAAAAAATATTCTATCTTCTTTCACGAATAGTTTATTCACTTGACAAATAAGAGAGTATTTCTTTCTCGATTTTATGCATATACTAGCTTTCTTTTATTTCACTGTATGTCGTGAGTTTAGATCTTTTTGAAAAATTAATATATATATTTTCAAGTTCTTTCGAGTGAGAGGTATGTATGTAAGCTGCTGCACCCGTTTTTTGTTTGCAAAAGATAAAACGCTTGGAAACGTTCGCATAGGAAAAAATAAACAGCATAAATGCGTTCCATATTAAATTGGATTGCAAAGGCTGTTTCATTTTTTCTTTAAAATTGTGTGCAGCAGTTGATATGTTCCTCGAAAAACTATGCATTTTCTAAGCTTCACTTATCGGCTTTGCACTGATGTAGCTATTTTAGTAAATGCTTTACGTTTCTGAACAACAATTTCTATTTTTCGAATCTTTAGAGTTTAAAGCATCGAAATTTCAAACAGTAAATATAAGTCTAGACATACTTGAGTGGTTTCACAAATATAAGAAATTGTCTTCAAAAATAAATGCACTACTTTCCATTACAAGTGACACCCATCGGATACATATATTCACACAATACTTTTAGTATATCATACATTTCAAAACTGGGAATTATATTTCGCTTGGAGTACGAAGGTTGAACGACGTTACAGCGCTGAGCATATGGGAGCTTTATTTTTTTTATCTTGTCATTGTGAAATATTGTATTTTAAAAGCTTTTTACATTTAAAGCATTCTTGTCTGAGAATCTACCTGATAAGTAGACCTGTTTTTCCTACCTTCCACAGAAAAAGATCTGCAAATATTATTGGTTGCAAATAAAAATGCAAGAAAACGGTCAAAGCTCGATGATAAAAATACTCTTAACATACGTGTTTTTTCTATGTTATTTCCACTGAATTGAGCTTATCCAATCATGATTTCAAATATTTATTTTATTTTGTCTTTCAATACTTTTTAATATCGAAATCTCAAAAGAAAACTGTCCTATTACGAAATTTACGGTTTACAAGAAGGACGACGAATTAATGCAAACTTTCATTGAATAGCATTGTTTTTGTTCCAAAGGCCCCTAAATGTAAGTAACAATAAGAAGAATTAAGACACTAGTATCCTTTAATTTATTCTTGACCTTGAGTATTACTAATTAAAATGTGAAAATCAACGCTATAGTATTGGAAAGTTAATCATTTAAACGTGTGATAAGAACATTATCTCCAATTATTCATCAATAAAATATTTTTGAGCACGATAATAGATGTTGGATATTAGTTTTTTTTATCTAAAAAGTGGCAGAAAGTTATGTATTTGAGATTTGAAGTACCATTCAAATACAGGTAGTACCATATGAAATACTTGTAATATCTGTGTCAGAATAGATTTTTATTAAATTTTAATTGTAAAAGGGTTTGTTAGTAAAGTTTAAGGATATTAATTTAATGATGCATTTTAATTTATGCAATGAATTAATTAAAGATTCTTGGTAGCTGTGCAGGTAAGGTGCTGGCTTCCCACCCGAACGGTTCGAGATCGATCCAAAGCGATTTGTTCCACTTGGACTCGCATAAAAAGAGTACAAGAAGAAATTTCGGGAAGTAAACGCGACTTGTTTGCTGCACTGACTCATATGCCAGTCTTCCCTGAAGTGGTCACAAAACTGTAATGTTCTTGCAACCATACTTTTTAAGTATGTACTTTGTCTTTTAAACAAATATTTACTGTGACAATGCTGTAGGAAACTCTATATTTAAATTTTTTTTTCAAGTTTTTACGTCTTTATCGCAATTCTACCGAAATTTTGGAGGTATAGGAATGTTTATAATGTATTAAAAGGTATAACTACAGTAATTTTGATCCAAATCGGTAGAATCGTTTTTTTGGCAATTACTGAAAATCATAAATTTTTCAAAGGCAGCTACATGATGCGTATCAACGAAATCTTAATGCCCCGGTGCCACTAACCAGTTTAGAATATTAGAACATCGTAGGTCAATCCGTTCGGGAGTTATGCTGACCACAATCAGACGGGAAGACATACAGTTTCTGGACACTTTTTTTTTTTCCTTCTTTTTTTTTTTTACTCAAGACGTTTTAAAATGAAAAAAAAAATGAAAAAGAATAAATTTGATTTATTTATCGGAAGAGAAACGACTATGTAAAATATTAATTTATCTTTTATCGGTAAAATATTTTGTTTACATTATGACTATTTTCTGTATGATATACTTATTACATTACATATTAACGACATGTATTGTTGATCTATATCTAATAAATTATATTTATATTAAAATTATAATTCGTCGAGGGAAATTTTTTACACAATTGAGTTATCGATTAATGGCATTTAGAACAACAGTTTGTATTAAATGGCTTCAAATCAAGAAGCGAAGTTGATAAGAACATTTCTATTGGGTACAATCACCCATCTGTAAATTGGATTATCAGACAATGCACGTAACTATAGATCTAAAGTTGAATTGCGTGTATAGAATCCAAACGAATGCTACTTTTAGTACTTGGCAGAGATAGATGTGTGAAGCTGAGCAAGATGGAAAATTAGTAGAATATTTCGTTTTAACTTTCCTAGTTTATGCAATGTTTTGCATGACCTTTTCTTTTAGAAAATGTATATACTATTTGGATCGATTACAACATTGGTAAAGTAGGCACTTTTCAGCTGTAAATACAATATGTAATGGGTGCTATAAAAATAGATTTTGAATAGTTCTGTTACTTTGTAGAAAAAAAAATAATCCAATGTTTTGTGATAAATTATTTTGTTATATAAATTAAATTAAGTTTCATTAGAAAAAGACTAAATTTCATTTAATTTTCTTCTCAACAATTTGTATTACAATAATAAGTAACATTTTGAATGCACATTTTAATACTCTTATTATTTTATACTATGCGGGTCTATAGTTTATAGATTTTTTTACTGTCACTAATTTTTTTATGAACTGAAAATTACCGAAATTCAATATGTAATGAACACAACGTTCAATCTCCAGAAAATACACCAAATAATTTTATTTCCTTAAAATATAGAAGCAAAAATGTCCAAAAATTTATCGAACATGCAAAAATTAAAAGAAAAAAAAAATATTATGAACACGAGGTTTTGGAAGCTTGAGGTTTGTTACGAATGGCATCGTATATAATAATTTTAATTTATATAGTTGTATTCCCTTATCCAATTACATTTTTGATGTATATGGGTTGAGTTGAAGATGCGGCTGGAAGTTGGTCAGAACATGTACCTTTCTGTTAAGTAGGGTTTTCTAGCATTGGGCTTGTGCTTGCATGCATTTTTGAGTTGAAATATCCCCAGTTCACCAACCACCAAATTTTACTGACAGTTAAATATTGATTTAGAGTATGTACTAAAGAGATTAATTTGTATATTTCAATTATAATAAATGGTTATTAAGTATGATAACTAGTTATTATATATAACATGCAAATTAATCATAATAGCTATGGCGTATAACTTTTACTAAATTCTACAAATAATTGCATTAAAAATCATCCCCTAGTTTCTATTTAATATAATTTCTGGGAGAAAACGCTTATGTTATACAGGATAATGTTATACTGATCACAAAAAACAAACAAAAACGGCTTGTTAGTGTAGTGCCATTTCGAAAGAGTCCCATATACAGTAGATAGCAATGGATCCGCATATTCATGTAGTAAAGTGACAAGTGTGATATTTAGTGAAAAAAAAAAGTAATGTTATAGGTCTGAGGAAGGATTAAGTAAATTATTGGTATTATTGAAAGTAATGATACCAATAGTTTACTTAACACTCAATCAGGACAATTCAAATCCCATTTTTTACATTCAATTACTCATATGTATACATAAGGTAATAAAAGTATAACATTCGGTAATTTTTTATTTTTTTTACATTCCTCCACTTTTTGGTACATTCTGATTTCAAAAAAGTAATTCTAGAAAAATTGTATGTCTGTGATAACGTGGTCAGCATAACTCCCTGACAAATTGACCTACGATGTTCAGATTTGGTGTGCGGGTTGGTGATGGCACGACCTACCATTAAGGTTTTCGTCAAAATCGCGCTTGCGCATAAGGTAGCTGTTATTGAAAAAAATCTTGTTTTTCAGTAATTGTTAAAAAACGGCTCTAACGATTTTAATCAAAATTGCTGTGGTAATACCTCTGAAGGTGTTCTACACATTCCCACCTCCGAAATTCTCACAAAAAATGCGATAAAAGCGCACAAAGTAGAAAAACGAGCGCCTTTACCCAGAGCCCTCTATCGTTGTCCATCGTCTATCAACGATTGATTTTTTTTGTTATTTTTTTTTTTTTTTGCCTTCCACGCTTAAGTAAGAACAATGTAATGTCTATTGAATAAAATCATTTTTTTTCTCATGTAAACTAAAAATATCTTCAAACTGACCATTCTTTTTTAAATGAGTGAAGATAAGATAATGGTAAGTAACACCATATTAAATTTTCCTGCAATGACCAATATTATATAGTGTAATTGAAAGTTGTGCGATGTTCCACACCCCTAGTTCTCACTAATCATCGCACTTAATCGCACTCTATGACATGAACGTGTGACTCCATTGCAATACACTGTCTAGGTGACTCTTTATAAGTGACACTACATGAATGATCCGTTTTCTTGTGAACAATAAAACCGTATTTTGTATGACGTATGTGTTTGGTATTCTTAAATATTTTGAACTGAGATGTGCCATTGTTACGTTATTGATATTTTCTGGAGAAAATCCATTTTATATATGCTCCTTTTTTTAGAGGGACTCTTTGCATTCGGGCTTCATGAACGAGGTATAGGTGGATGATGGTCCTCATGAGATAAAACATAGTAAATTACATTTTTGTGATTATTTAGTACTATCGTGATTTCATTTACAATTTTATTTATCATCTTAAAATTGAAAAGTTGGGAATAAGATAGAAATGACAGTTTCGTATTTTTATTCTTCATTAATTGAGATCCCTTGATCACTTAACAAATAGTTATTCTTTTATTTACTCTCTATTCATGTTTACATTAACTCTGTACTCATATTTAGTTTAAATTCGATTTTGTGCAAATTTTATTTTATCTTAAAATACCACTTTTTCTTATATTTTGGGATAATAATAAAAGAGTAATTCGTTTCTGACACTTGGATCCTTAATTATAAATATAATTTCATGTATTTGTGTGAGTGCAAAGAAGCAACATTCCATCATAAATCAATTATAGAAAAAACAAGGGAAATGAAACATCGCACGGATGATCAATTTCATTAAACTTACTTGTCACTGCATTCAAATTTTATATGCATTAGTATCATTTACTATTTTCTTTTATTTTTTAACAATTTTGGAAAAAAAATTGCCAGTTTGGCGATATTTTCAGCAATGTTACTTATATTGTAAAAAAAAGCACTACCGAACTGGAATAATTGTTGATGTGTTAGGCGATAATTATTGCGCTATCCCTTTCGAGTAAGTGAAACACTGTTGAACTGTTGATGAACAATGCTCAAGGGAAGATAATTGTGTGTTACAGAGATTCGATTTTTTAAAAAAAAAATTATTATTATAAGTATTATTATTATTTAAAATGTTTTTGTTTTTTTATCAAATTTCTACGATAATTTCAGAGGTAGAGATTTTTAGAATACTTTAAAAGCGTTACCACAGTGATTTTGATGAAAATCATTAGAGCCATTTTAAGGCAGTTGTTAAAACACAATCAATCGTTTCTACCTTATGCGCATACGTGATTTGGACGAAAAACTTAATGGCATGTCTCTTGGCCCCCATTAACCGGATACAAAGTTCAAAATTCTTGAAGTTATTATGTCATCCGATAGGCAGACACATATTTATTCTGGCACACTTATTTTTAACTTAGAGGAGGTAGAAAGGCAAAAGGAAATTTAATTTTTTCGAGCGAATGCAATACTTTCATTGCCTTAGATTACATAAGAGGAAATTGAAAGTAAAATAATATGAGTCAAATACCAAATCTAAGGGTACGGAACATTGCATAGTTTTCAATTACACTTAATATTATATTACTGGTTACTGCATTTAAATTTACCATGGATTGGAGTAATTTTGCATTTTCATTTTCACACTTTCATCAATTAAAATTATTTTGCCAGTCTGGAGAATTTTGTTTGCGATAAAAATTACACTAGCTAAAAACACACACACACATCGTCAAAATGGTGAAATTTGCAATAGGCATTTTGATAAATATTACAGTAACCTTCCTTGTAAGTAACACAAAGAATGAGAAAAACAGAAATGCTCAAAGGAAGAGAACTGTGCTGTATACATTTGTTTTTTAACTTTTGACACCTTTTACGATTTCTATGGAAATTTCGGAGGTGGGGTAGTTTAGAGCACCTTAAAAGCCATTACTCCATCAATTTTAAATAAAATAATTAAGCCATTTTTTCGACAAATGTATAAAAACAAGCATCACTTTTTTAATATCAGCCACCTCATGTGTATGCCCAGTTTTGACGAAGTCCTTAAGGACAGGTCCCATGGCCACCACTAACATGTATGCAAAAGTTGAACATCGTAGATCAATCCTTTTGGGAGTTGTGCTGATCACACACACACACACACACACACACACACACACACACACACACACACACACACACACACACACACACACACACACACACACACACACACACACACACACACACACACACACACACACACACACACACACACACACACACACACACACACACACACACACACACACACACACACACACACGCACGCACACACACACACACACACACACACACACGCCCGCACGCACACACACACACACACTTTCTCAAGATTTTTTTTTTTTTAACTTCAGCACGTTCCAAAACGTGTAGAAATTAAATAAAAAAAACATTTCTTTTGATCGAATGCAATACTTTCATTACCATGTGTTAACAAATAGGTATTTTAAAGCAACAAGAACAGGATAATTTAAAGTTGTTTTATTCTTCATTGGAACTCCCTTTTGAACACATCATTCTTCACTAGAAGATCTTGTATATATTTCCTATTTTTTTTATTTTTTTTTTTTAAATTTTTTACTTTGTTGAGTTAATAACACAAACAAGAGGATTATTTTCTATGAGAACTTTTCTATTGATATTTATATTTACTTACATGTCTTCATTAAATGTTCCTTTCTATAGCAACAAAAATATTTTTTAGAATTTGCTCCCTCTAAATTCGCAAATGAAGTTACCTAATTATCTCTTCTTACATTAGTATAATAAAATAAACTACGCTACTTAATATTATCCAATAGAATATTCCAAATCTTATTAACACTAATTTGTACAGATTTTACCTCACCTCATACTAAACCAAATAATTAAGTAAATAATATATGATGAAATTTCGTCATTGTCTTGAAATAAAGTACAATTTTAGTTTAAACAGAAACCTTCAAAATATACGTATAATTCCAGATTTTTTCTCTTTCGTTTAATGCACACTTAAAATTCGAATGAAGCTGAACAAAAATAATAACAAATTGGTTAAACCACACTCTCATTAAAAACCTTTTTTGTTATTGAAAAATGTTGACAACAGCTAGTTAAAACTCACGAAAAAAAGTTAATCCATCACAAATGAATGCAAAAGTTTTTATCTGAAAAACAAAAATCACTACCCAATTTACTCCATTAAGCATTTTACTTCACTAAACCTTATTATTTGTGTATGATTTAATGGAAGAATCCATATTTTAACGAAGAGCACTTAAATAATTGATGCAGAAAAATACTTCGCAATTCGAAAACAGTTTCTCTTAAACTAGAAATTAATTCTTTGAGCTAAAAAAATAAATCGTTAGTCCTTTGAAAAATGCTTATTGAAAACATAAATATTCAAAATACTCGAGTAAAATTGGATTTGAACTAATGGACTAATACTAAATGACACTCTAAAATACTAAATTAAAGGGTTATCGCAATGGGAATTCATTCTCAACAGGACTTCTGTATTGATAGCAAACCATCCTAATTTTATAGTTTTTTACTAACATAAAATATTCACCGCTTTAATGCTTCCTACCTCTGTCTAAATACGCGTTGAAGTGCTGCACTACACGAGATATACCCAAAACGATATACATTTAAGTACGATAAAATGTCTAAATTATATATGAGATACTGAATAGTTAAAAACCTCGTGCTCTTTTAATACTAGCAACTGTATAAAGCAGTGTTATGTTGTCTTCTAAGGCTTCTCTTTTATATGAGTTAGAAGTTCACACGAAGAAACGCGATTAATACTTAAAGAGAAATGCAAGAGAGTTTATACATTATTCAGCGCGTGAATCCAAAAGCATTAGTTTTAGTGACCAAATGTTTTGTTTAGTACCATAGAGTGAACGGTCCTAGTTTTTTCAGCACTAGGACACGCAATGGTTTTTATAGAGTGTCGCATTTAATGCAATTAGAGGAGTATGATGCATGAATGTTAACACTTTATTTTTGCAACTGGAGTGTGACAAATATATTTTTGTGTCTGGAGTATATTGGTTATTCTATCCACATTGCTATATTTTTTTATGTGTAGGGATTTGTAATTTTATGCTGAGAAAAAAGTTGAAAATTCTGTATGCGAAATCCTTGTATTATACTTTAGTTGTTTAGTATATTTAAAATTATGTTATTCAAAATGCACAATATTTTATTTCCAAGTTTTTTATATACAGTTAATTGTATTCAGAGTAATTTATTAGAATTTACGCCGTTAAAGACTTCAAACTAAAAAAAAAAAAATCACGTTACTTAGTAGTTTAGAAGTGTTTTGAAATTCTTATGTTTATTCGTTCAGGTTTTAATTTCTTTATAAATTAATTAATTACTTTAGAATAGATTATGGTAATGCTGAAAATTCTATTTAAGAAATGCTTATATTAATTTAGTTGTTTAGTATAATTATGTTACTCAAAATGCGCAATACTTTACGGCAAAGTTTGCTTTATGAAAACTGCTGTATTCAAAGTTATTTATTTAAAGATACTAAGTTAAAAACTTCAAAGTGAAAAAACAAAAGACGGTTACTTTAGGGGTTTAGAAGTGTTTTGAAATGCTTATGTTTATTCGTTCGAGTTGCAATTAATTTCTTTTTTAATTTGTTTAGTATAGATTACGTTAATGTTGAAAATTTTGTATAAGAAATGTTTGTATTGCATTTATTCTTAATTTTATAATTAAAAATATATCGACTTTCAAAATGCACAACATTTAAGACCAAATTGTGTCTTATGAATACTAAAGTATTCAATGTCGTATATTAAAATTTACGTAGGCAAAAAGTTGAAAGGAAAACAATAAAAGGCAGTTACTAAAGTGGTACAAAAGTCCTATGAAATTCTTCTTAGAGCTTTGTTTAGGTTCCATTTAATTTGTTTTAGTTTAGTATGGATTACTTTAAAGTTCAAAATAAAAGTTATTTATAAAAAAATATTTGTATCGCTTTAGTTGTTTAATATAATTTAAATTATGGTAACATTCGAGAAGCGCAAATTTTTATGTGCCAAAGCTTGTTTTATGAATGTCACTCTATTCAAAGTAATTTTTTTAAATTGACACAGTTCATAATCCCCTAGATATCTTTTCACCAAATAAGATGATTGAAATTCTAAAACACACATGTTAGCATAATAAACGTATAAACCTTGGTAAATGAGGTATTTTTAATTTAATTCTGTAACCCAGGGGTACACTTCCTGTTTTTCCTAATTTTAATTAATAATGACCAAAATTATTCTTTTAATGCTACACCTACTCCTTAAAATGTATTACATCCCTTACAAAGCCTTGTGTGAGAAGGTGTTGAGTATATTTTGAAATAACACAAAGGACATATTACATTTCAATAATAAAGATTTTTGACATGAAAAAGGTACTGTATTGTACCTCATACTGTATTTATAGATAATATCAAAATTATATGCATTATATCTTTTGAACTTGACATTAAATTATGTAGTTAGATGGAAATATTTTTATTTGTTCATTTACCATTATTTTTTTCAAAGCAGAAGTTGTTTTTTAAAAAATTTATGAACCGTATTGTTTTAAAAAAGGTTTCCTTATAGTTGACAAATATTTAAATTAATAGAAATAGAAATGCTAATTAATACCATAACTTTTATTGTATACCCAGTTACAGATAAAAGCATTCCTGTACTGCTAAACAATTTATTGCATTACGAAGTTTGCATGATTGTGTGGAACTGCCCCCTAAAAATTATTTCTACCAAAATTCGTTTCTGAACAAATATATATTGCATTGCATTATGTCCATACCGAACGCATGTATATGTACAGATCATCAATTTATAATAATTAAATTTTGCTTCTGTTGAGATTAACGACATTTGATTACATAAACTCTTCCATTTGAAAATTTCTCATAAAGAAATTTTTTGACAAATTTGAGATTTTGGTAATAAAATTATCGGAAAATGTTTCACTGATTCTCCAACTTTTAATACAGTGTAACTTTTTATACTGAATATGCAAATTCTTAGTCGATTTACTACCGAACTTTTTAGTGATTTCTGTTAAAATTTGAGTAAATTAAAGTCAATTTGAAATTGGTAGAACTGAAATATAAAATTTCATTGAAACATATTCCTTCAAAAGTCAAAAAGATTGTAATGTTAAGTAATAACTTGCCATGAATGGTGGAAAATGATTCTCCAAACCTTAGAAATTTCTTGTAATGAATTCTGCAAACTTTATTTGAGAAATTAGCTTCTATTTTAGCCTTGTTGCGTTGCACTTACGCATGTAGTTAAGACAACGAAAGTATTTGTTTCATACCCAATTATTTAGCATTCATATTCTTACAGTTAGGCTCAATAATTTATTCTTTAGAAGTATTTGTATTTCAGAAGTATTCGAAAGGATTTTAATGTTTAATGACGATAACTGCGACCTTTGTAAAAGTAGAGGCGCTATTTTTTCGTTTGTGTTTTCGAAACGCTAAATGTCACAAATATAGTTTTGACCTTATACTTCTATTAGAAAATAACAACCATCAAATAAAATTTTCAATCGATATTTTTCTTTCTAGGTGATAGGCAAATGGTTGGAAACAGGCAATGGTACTACGAGTAATTAATATTTCATGTTGTTAAAATACCTCACTCTGCCTGAATGTATTAGTTTCTACAACGTATTTTCAAAAAACATCTGTTTTTTTATTGGATTCTCAAGGATGACTCCATGTAACAATACAAACTCAAATTAGTAAATATATTTCTGTATAAGTTTTATTATATGTACTTTTATCTTTGAAATAAATTACATTTTAAATTTACAATACATTAGAATGAATGAATTAAAATTGTAATTCCAGTGACAGCACTCGAATTCAGATTTAAATTATACACTTGCAGGTGCTTTTACGCCCACAATCTAATTTAATATGGATTTGATTTTCCTCATTAAAATTCGCACAACCAAAGGTAACACCTTACGTTATAATTGCATTTCGAATCACATTCCTTAAAAGAAATGAGCATTACATTCATTTTCTAAAAAATATAAATTTAATATTTACTTACAAAGGGATGATAAAAAGAATTAAAATAGAAATCTATTATTGTAATGTAAAATATGTAAATGTGAGTTTGAAAATTATAAGAAAGCTTAAAAAATTTGCGATCGGAAAAGTAATTACAGTTTTGGCTTCTTCTCTGTATTAAAGTAGTGAAAAGCTAATACAAAGCAGCATGCTTCAGTCAGAGGTCAACATTTAATAACAAATTTACAAATGCCGCTTACACGTGCATTATGTCAAATAAAAGGTATCGTCAAGACCTTATAAAAAGTCAACCAGAACACTGGAAATGGAAACTTAAAGTTAATTTGCACTATCATGTACATAAATGATAGATTTATCATATTCATGTTTGAAGGTCTTTACAATTTTAATAAAATTAGATAAAATTCAAGCATAATTGTTTTGAATTTGAGTACAATAGGCAAAAAAAATCTTAATGCTTGCTATAGCTTTTATAAATGATAAAGAAAATTTAAAAATATATTTGTAATCCGCGATTTCATATATTCATATTCACCATAGAAGGTGTCGTAAACATAATAAAGCTTCAGAAAATGTAATGGCAACCCAAAAATGTTATTAAATATTAAGATTCACTATTAAAATAGAAAAAACCTGGCAGAATTACCAAGTTTCATAAATTTTCAATATATGATTAGTATTTTAAGTGTTTCAAAGAATTGACAGACTAATGTTAAAATGAGACATAGTTTTTATGCTAAAGGGGGTCCGGCACCTTAAAATTTTTCAAAATATCAATTTTGAATTTATTATTGTTTATTAAAATTTAAATTCTTCTCTTTAAAATTATACATTATTTGTTACAAATCTTATTTAGAAGTATTTGTAAAAAAAATTTTAAGTTCACGCACTACTCATTTTTACTCACATTTTCTCAAAATGCATTTTTTTTTTCATCTTTAGGTAAATTTTTTAAAAACTTGTAAAGATAAATTCGGATTTTTTAGGTAACCATTTAAGGTACACCTAAGTAATTTAACAGAAGGAATAAGATAAATATTGTTTATTTTTTTTAATCGAAGTATTTTATGTTGAAAATGTGTGAACTTTTTTCGACACTTTTAAAAAATTCATATGTATTTAAATTTTTGAAAAAAATAATTTAAACCTCGAGTACCTAAACTTGTAGAATTTAACATGGACTTCTGTGGAGGTGACGGACCCTTTAAATGGTTAAATAATTATAATGAATTAATATTTAATGCAAATAATTGTTTGTTATAAATGATAGTATGTAAAAACTAAAACAAATGAACGTGTATGTTTTCAAGTAATATTTTTATAGTTTAAAAGTTGATTAGTAATTAATTTTTTAAACTTAAAAATAATAAACAAGTTTTCATCCATTAGATTGGCATAATTGAGATGCTTCTAAATGAGTAGGTATTATGTCATCTTCGTTCCATTAAAAAAACAATAATTATGATCTCACTCTTTTATGGCGTGTTTTACCACATAAAATTGTTTTGGATTAGTAGCCAACGAAGTATTTTATATTTATTGTCGTGGTGAAAGGTTTTTATTATTTTTTAAAGTTTTTTATTTGTGATTTTTTGTGTGTTTATGTGTTAGAGAATTCTAATAAATAATCTAGTAAAAAACAGTTTCAGTACATTTTTACAATTAATAAGAGAAAAACAAACATGCGAGACTCACTAGAAAAATAGTTATATTTTAATACTTTTAGAACAAAAAATTCAATCATCCTTCGATTTTACATTATTCGACGATATTACATTTTTAGCTTTGACCTTGAATTTCGACCTTAGACAAAATCTGCAGAAGTGTGAATATTGCAATTTATTTTTAAATACTTTCATTAACAATAAAAGTATTTCTACAGATAATGATAACTTTTAATCTGCCATCAAAGTATATATTTGAGCTCAACAATTTTAGTTGGTTTGTTAGATAAAAAAGTACAGTTATATTCGTCTTCTGAAATCACATTTGTTGTTTTGATTATGAGAGAAGTTCTCCAAAAGTGTTTCTTTAAGGGCATTTTAATATTCTCTAGCGTCTATCCAGAATTGCATTTAATCTTCTTTGGTAAGGGTTGCAGGAGCATAAAATTCTTCGCCAATTTCAATACATGGATTCTTGATAACGTAAAAAGTTTGTTGATGCGAAGCATATTAACAAAGTGTTACAATTAGAGGTTTTATTGCATTTTTATTATATAATTTTTCATATTTTTAGTAATTTTACAATTAATTTTAATTTTACAAACAAGTAAACAATTTTAAGTACGTAATATTATTTTAATGCATAACACAAATACAAATATTGATGTTACTAATGATTGTAGTCTGAGCTTTCGAGAATAGATGTGACTTGCAAAACTATTACGTTAGAAATTCCCACCACTTTACGTGTTTAAAATAAGAAAAAATGTAGAGTACATATGCACAATTTCAGTGTCGTTATAAATTGGATTTCAAATTTTAGAACAGTATTTTTTCATGAAAAAATCAATTAACAGGACAATTATTCAAATGGGTAATATACCAATTTATATATAAATTAAAACTAAATCAATAACAGTTTAGCAAGTGTTGAATATTCTAATTATTAATTATTCTTATGTGAGGTCATCATTTGTAGGTAAATACGTCTTTTTAACTTTTCTTTCAATGCATGTGCTATAAATTTATTTTACAATATTGTCTATTAAAAACTTGAAATAGTTGAATGTTAATAAAACTTTTTACTTTCAAATTACGAAGAAAGTATTGGATTCGGTCAAAAAATTTCGATGTTTTGATTCCAACAAATTTTGGAACGTGTTGAGTTCAAAAAAGTGGTCTAGAAAAAAAATGTATATGTGTCTGTCTCTGTGGTCAGCACAATTCCTTAACGGATTGACCTTCGTTGTTCAAATTTTGTGAATAGGTTTATGGTAGCCATAAAATTTGTTATTGAGATCAAAATTGAGCACACCCATAAGGTAACTATCTTATGTTGTTCAGCAATAGCCAAAAATTGGCTTCAAAAATTTGAATACAAATTGCTAGGGCAATGCCTCTTGAGGTTTTAAATCATTCCAGCTCCAAAATTTCTATAAAAATGCAATAAAGCGGGGAAAAAATAAAATAAAGAAAATCGAATGCCTTTAACACACTTTTCTCTTCCCTTTAATATCGCTTATCAACGACTAAGTGCATTATGAAATTATAATGTAATTTTTAACATAAAACATATAGCCATTTTTGACAGTTTTTTTTTTTTTTTTTTTTTTTTCATCGCAATAATTAACTAAAAAAATATAGTCAAACTTTCTTCTTTCTTCTTCTTCTTTTTTAAATAATGAAAGTATCTAAACGAAAATGGTAAATTATATCAATCCGTGCCATATTTAAATGCAGTGACCAATATTAAGTGTTATTGAAAGTTGAAAGATGGTCAACTAATCTTGTTTTATAGTGATTAATACTACACTACCTTTAAACTATTATGTTGAACAGAATTCACATGTTGAAAACTGTTAAGTAAATTTAAATATCATTCTGAAAAAACAGTCATACTCTGCCAAATCTGGTAAACATACCATAGAGCCCAAATGATCGACAAGGGAGTTAGCTAAAAGAATTTTCAATCACTCCCACTTGAACATTTGTTCGCAACAAAATTTCTTCAAAAGTTCTCCATTTCCACCATCAAAAAGAAAAGTATTTTCATTTTTTCATGCGTGTCCCATTTTTTTCTTTTTTATTATTTTTTCGACACTCCCTCCTCCTTCCTAAAAAGAACTTTCTGAGCATCGTATTTTTTTTTTTTTTTTTTTTTGGCTGCCACAAAAATCTCTCCGTACCTTTAGCTGGAAAGTAGTTTTTCCAGGTTTGAGTGTGGGGCTATCTTCCATAATGTCCACGTTTATGGCTTGCAACTCCGAGTAAATTTGAGTTTGTGTGTTCCTTTCGGTTCTTGCTGAAACTAGCGACTCTCATTTCTACTAGTGAAACAAAACTGAAACGCCAGTTTTAACTTTTGGATTACAATTTAGAAAATATAGTAAGGATATTACATTTTTTTAAAAACTGCATGTATTTTTTTTTTTTTTTTTTTTTTTTTTTTGTAAATTTATGAAAAGTTAATTTTAAGTGAACACATGCATCTCTATGTAGATAACTAATTTATTCCTTTCAAAAATAACTAAAAATTTTCAAATTGGTAAAATTCATGACATTTGAATTTTTTTCCTAATGTATTGACATCACATTTATTTGTATTATTTGAACTGTGTACAAACATTTGGACATTTAAACTTATTGTGGAAATTTCATCTTTAAGTGACTTTATATAATTTCTTCTATCATAAATATATTTTTAACATTTATTTGAGTCCTCAAATGCGTATATAGTTAAGTATTTTGTATTTATGAAAATACAAATAAAATATGAAAATTTAAAATAATAATTAAGTTAATTTCATTCTACTAAACGAAACTAAATACTTTGAGAATTAAGGTAGTTACTATTTTAAATTATACGACTTATTCAATCTCTAACGGTTTATAAATTGTAGAAATGTTTATGCATTTTGATTTAGAATATTTAAGTTGTGTATCTAATAAATCATTAAAACTCATTACGTAGTATTATTTTTACATCTTTACAAATTACTTCCAAAAGAATAGTTTGATTGAGTGGAAAAATACATCGCTTTAAATATGTGCATATCTTATCAGAAACATCAAATTTCCATGTTTTTAATATTATATTCAAAAAATTTGACTTGGTATTCTACTTTTGTCAGCATTTGAAACAGATTTCAATGTAAAAGAGAAAGAGTGAATAATGATGAAAATAGTAAAACGCTACAAGAAAAAGAATTCTTGAATTCAAAATTAAGTCGTGAGGAAAATAATGATAATAGTATTTATTGAAATAAATATAAACTGAAAATGATGCAGAAAGAGTAGATAATAGCGATCGAGATAAACAATATTGAACTTTCAATTTATGTACTTTACTTACAGCAAAAGGTATTTGAAACAGCATTTGCAAATACTAAAGAATTGAATACATGAAAATTTCACATTACTCCGAATAAAAACGACGTTATGATACACAGCGACATCAATAATATATTTCCGATTATAATACTATTTTTTTTTTTTTAATTTGATAAATTAACTACCCAAAATTTAGTTACATCAAGGAAAGTCAAAGCTTTCCTTACATTCTCAGTAAAAGTTTTTTCAAGACTTATACGATTAAGTACTTGATGATTATGATTATATTCGATATGCATTTATGCAAGAATTTAATTATATATTTTTTCTAAACATTTCTTCCACAGACGCGAATATTCATAATATGATAATTTGTTTCATTATGTTTTAGAAAAATTTAAATTTAACAGTAAAATGCATTGATTTTATATCTTAAGTAAATATCATATATTTTAGGATTAGATATAAGGTTAAGATATAACAGAGTTGCTGCACATGAGTGTAGCCAGGGGGAGGGATATGGGGATAGAGCCCCTTCAGACATTTTTCAGTTTGCTATAAAATCGCAAAAGCCCTGTCATTTTTAGTTAAAATGGTCATTTTATTTCAATTATTTAAAAAAAATTTTTATTATAAGTGGAAAAAAGATTTCTTATTAAAGTGGTTTAAAGAGCAATTTTTTTTTTTTTTTTTTTTTGTCTTAAGCAAGATTTCTTTTTATTCTATTCACGTTTTTATTCTAAAGTCACGTTAAGTTTAAGATTTATCGTATGAAAAATTCGTATATTTCGCGTTAAATGGAATTTCGTGTTAAGCAATTTAGCTTTAACGGAGTTTGACTGTGTACAATTTGTTCCGATCTTTTATCTAATTGTTGGTTCCAGGATTTTTTTCTTACTTTGGATTGCAAGAGCTGTCAAGCGATAGTAATTAGAAATATACTTCAATAATTACATCAGAAATTTATATTAGCATTTAATGTGTTTCCTTTAACGGTTAGGTAATTTATGAAGGTAATGTAATTTAAACTTGGAAAATATTTCTTGATAAAAGGGTTCAATTTTATCTTTTACCGTTGGTGTCTTTTTAACTGGTTCTCATGAGTCATGGGAAATATTGTTATACTGCTATGACAAACAATTATACATATAAGAATTATTTATCAATCTTTCTTCTTTACAAAGACGTAGTTTGAACCATGGTATAAAATCTTAATCCTTTCGTAATCCAGCAAAAATGTATATTATGTTGACAAAAAAAAGAAAATACCTCAAAAACAAATAATTAATGAAATAAGTTTAGGTGAAGATTATAAAATGTACATACACACATACATCTGTTATCTTTTATAAGTAAAAAATTTAAACTATTTGAAATCATATTGCCTTAATTTTATATTTGGTGCTAAAAATTTTTATATTTTACTGACAATGTACAGTTATATATACTTATATATCAACTCTAGATTTTCATGGACATTTTGAATTATTTCCATTTTGAAAACATATTTTTCTCTCATTATGGACAATAAAGGTATTAGCTGCACTTTTATTTTTCATCAGGTCAAAACCAAGTTTATTTCATGAAAAATAAATGTAATCCAATGCTATACTTTTAGGAGGTATTTCAATACTGCAGTTAGAGTAATTTTGATACATTTATCATTTCAATATAGCTAAATAAGTGGTTAGAGGACAATTTGTAATGAGATTTTATTTATATGACGAAGTTGGATTGTTTACCATTTTTACTCAAATTAAGTACATCCTTGAAAATGTAGCTGCTTTTAGTTATGATAAAAGCTTTTTTGACATTTACTTTCTGTATATTTAGATTGAAGTAAAAATTATATTAATTGCCTCGGAAAGGTAATATTCCCTTGGAATGCCTCAAACATCATTAAGCATATGTTTAATATTTGAAATCCTCCCTGGCAGCAAAGTATCATCTACTGCATCCCAGAATACATAATTATTTCTCGCATTAAATATAACTATTTTTATCGTCAGCCACCAACATTAGCTCTTTTTTTTCTAGAGGAATAGTAATAATTTAAATTGAGTGTAAAAACGTAAAGTACGATACTATCACGCGTGTAAAATCCTAATGGCTTGTCGCTTTTGTTAATTACGTTCACAAATGTTTAAGGGAAAAAGTTAAGCGTTGTTCATCCCTTGCCTTTACAAAGGCCCAGCAATAATTAACGCGGAGAAAGATTTTTGCTTTTGTAGCTGCACCAAAGGCTTTGGTAAATTCCCTTTGGGAATGCTAAAGATCTCACAGAGGCGATTAAATACTTAGAAGTAAAGGCAGTCTACGTGCGATGCATATTAAAGTCCACGAGGGATGTTTTATGGCACTTTTAAGACCATTCCCCAAGAGATCTTGCCATTTAAAAAGTGTATTGGCTTGAGTGAAAAATATTTTAATAGCTAAAGCTTTACATTTACCCCCCAATAGTGAGAATTAATTCAATTTGTAAGAATATACTTGTTTTTTAATTTTAAACCTGTTTAATTAATCTAATTTTAAATTGAATAAAACGTAACATCTTGTAACATCTACCGTAATTGAATGAATAAACGTAACAATACAAAAAGTAATTTATTTTTTATTTGAAATGACTACTTTGCTAAATTAGCCTATTAGTTATATTTTCTAAATTTATTGATTGCAAATGATAATCTTATTATCTTGTCGTTTATATATTATATATTCAGACTTCTTTATGAATTAGAAGCCTAGTATCAATATTTTGTTGGTATTTATTTACTTTCTTTAGACCTACTTCTGTTATGGGATACAAAGTAATAAAAAATATTTTTAAAAAAATTACTTATGCCTTAGAAAAAAATTTAATAATTTTTTTCTTTAAATCCCTAAATTTTGCATTTATTAGAATTCATCGTTATGTTCATTTAATTACTTCAAACAAAAAGGCTTCGACGTGTCTAATTTAACGTCTCATCTCCATATCTGAAATTGGTATCTACTATACAAAAAAAAAAAGTTTGGAATCTGCATCTCCTTTCCTGTCTACATTTATGAAAGATTTAAATAAGCTAATAATGACAAGAAATTATATAGGTATGAAAGAATAATTTTAAAATAAGTTAGTTTCTCTTTTTCTTAAGTTTAACTAATTTGATATTGATGTGGTCAGATATATTTGTAGAATCTGCTTCAAACTTTGATTCAATATCCTTTCAAACATATTTTTTAATCTGACTTGTGCGAGTAGATGTACATACATATATTGAAATATCGATCATGAATAAAATTTGTAAATTCAATACAAAATTTACTAATGCAATTATCAATCATATCCCAATTAAAAGTAAAGTCAGCTACTTTTTAATGATAGTAATAACTGTTTGGTTTGAAAAAAAATTCGTCTTTGTTTCAAATGGGTGCATAATGATTCAGGATTGCGCAAGTGTTCAAGCTCAAATCTCAATGTCAAAGCCTGTGTATATTATGTTGAACGTGACTACTCTGGTTCTCGACCCTCAGAGTTTAGATTTTACTAGAGTCTTAGATAATTTTCTCAAGGTAAGTAGTCAAAAAATAAAGTATTTTGCCTGAAAGAATATGTATACAAAGCAAGTTTTATTCATTTATTTATTTATTTATTTATTATTATTTTTTTTTAAATTTTTTTTTTATTTTATTCATTGCATGTTTTTGTAATCAAGTTAAAACTAGTAGGAATTTTATTTTTGAGCAGCATTTTTTATTTTAGTAATATGATCCATATTTTAAGTAAATGAACTGGAATTGATGTTTTGAATTTCAAACTTAAACTTCTCTACAATGTTTCGACTTGGAACTTATTACATTTATCGTCGTTCTGAACATATTGGCCGTATGTGATTTTAGCGTAACTGTCGCGTACGCCTTTTTGTAATTAAAGTCAGGGCCGCCGACAGGATTTTCGGGCACCTATGCAACTGTTCCTCGGGCCCCCTACCCCTCCCTCTATATACACATACACACACTGCGGCCCATAATAAAACGGTAATATCTCCCTATTTATAATTTTTAAAAATACTTAGGTTTTTGTAAGTAGAGAAGCGTATATAGTAAAAAAAAAATTCGTTAACAGAAATATGGCACCAGCGTTGATTGGGTTGCCGACATTCAGGTGTGTAGTCGGGACACAATCGGGAAGCTTGCGCATCGGGAATTTTTTTTTAACACTACAACCCTGGGACATTATCAATAATACTATTAAATATCTTTAATTTGCTGAATAAATACCTTCTTCAACTATCCCAATACAGGCGGGGCTTGGGTCATTACTTTTCCCAACTTGAACTTCAGCTGTTTTAAATCTTGAGAATTCCAACATCTAATAAAGATCTGTTTCCTTTAGCAGATATCAGAATTTTAAGTCTCTTTTCTCTTCGTTTATGACAACCAGATTGTAACCAGACAACATTTTAACTTAATTGTATTCGAAATATCCAGGCGTTATTCAACTTTAACAACTTTTTTCCCCTTATATCACTATTAAAAGTAAAATTATTTGAAAAATTTAATTTCCAAGCACATTATAATACAAATACTTAAAATTAGTAATTTAATATGTATAAATCCCTTAGATTGGAGGCTATAATAATTCGCATCACTGAAAATTGAAATAACAGATGTTCGTGAAAAAGTTTGCGTACTATCAAAAATAATTAAAGGCTTAAAAGTTTACTTACTAGATACGATGAAAGATAAATTTCTTAAAATACAATATCCTCAAGTTTTCTTCAGAAATTCTACTTCATTCGATGAAGAAAGCTATACAGTGTACAAAGGCGGTTGAAGCAATATTTTAACTATAAGCGAAGGCAATTTTGTTCCTCCTCTCCCCAGCTAACCCTTCTAAAAAAACCTTTTATGTAAATGTTACCTCTAATTTTTAAGGTTCGGAATCCCATCATTTTTAAATGTTTATATTCTTTAAAAGTTAAGTACAAATATGCAAGCTACTTTTTAAATATGAAAGTTATTAAAAATATGTACTGAAAGTTTAATTTAAGTACAATGAGATTACATAAGTAAGAAATATTTTGAATATTCAAATTTATAAAAATATGTTTCTTTTCCCTAAATTAAGATAAATAAATATTAGTCGGCAAAAATTGGACGCAATTAAAATTTGTACATGCAACTAAAAATTAAATCGAAAATTTCAATTAAGTTATCAAATTCTTTGACATGATTCCCTCAATTACAAGTGTATATCCAAAGTCTTTTTTTTTATCTGTCAAATAAATAAACATGAACAATCCTCATTTTGTTTTATTTATTGAAATGTTAAATTATTCTTGGTTTAGTGGATAAAACTCCCCCTTTACAATCCACATATCATCTGATTATTCTTGGTTTAGTGCATAAAACTCCCCCTTTACAATCCACATATCATCTGATTATTCTTGGTTTAGTGCATAAAACTCCCCTTTTACAATCCACATATCATCTGCAGTAAATAACCAATATAGCAATATGTACCACTTTATATTTTTGCACCATTTATTTTTTAACTTAGCAAGCCATTAAATTCAAAAGTTAATCCTAGGACTGGCAATCAGTACAAAAAAATATTAAAGTAAAATGAAAAGTCAACAACAGTTATAATAAAAGTGGATCATGATCGTGTACCCACACGATTAAAGTTGGCCCATTTATTAGAATACATACATTTTCCAAATGGTTCACAAAAATGATTTTTAATGTGCCTTTAATCAAATTATAATCAATAAGATTTTATTAAAACAACTTTTTAATATTTTTATAAAAAAAAAAAAAAAAAAAAAAACATAAAAAAAAAAAAAAACATAATTATAACCATTTAGAACTATTGTAATTTACTTGAATTGATGTTTAACAGCCAAATTAAACTCAATAAAATAAAATGTTTAGGACAAATTAAAACATGCCATATTTCTTCTTGCATATTAACATTTGGCAAAATAAAATTAAATATAATATATATATATATATATATATATATATATATATAAATATTCTGAACTTTATCACTTACCAATTATCACCCATACTGCCAAAATACCGTAAAGTAGACTAGGAATTAACTCAAATGGTGGAACAAAAAAGTATCGCAGAACCACGAAGAGAATTAAGTACAGTACCGACGCAACAATAATAGTTAAAATTGTGAACTGTATCCATATAACTTCTATCTGGGTGTCATGTATTTGTCAGTACAGTATGTGTCTGTTGCAATTTCCTATTGGACCGCCTCGTCCAGTTTTGCAAACGAAACGTAAAACACCCCCAAGCAATGGTTTGGAGAATGGCCTTTCATGGAAAGCGTCATTAGCAAACAACCTTGCTTTTAAAATTCCAACTCGAGAAGCAATTAGTTTATGGCCAACCTCTGGGTCCTGTCTATTGTAGAATTTGTGACATAGCCGTCGAGAAACATAAATAACATCTATAACATCGCTCTGTAATTTCTCCCTCATCTCACCTTGAGGCAAAGTTTTTTATAGGAGAGTGTTTACTACTTGGGAGGTAAAGTAATTGGCGACATCTAGAGAAAAGAACCCTATTTCCATTATGAGCAAAATCTAAAATGTTTTACAACAATGTTTAATGTAACTTTTTTGAATGAGCAATTACTTAAGAAAAAATTAGGAAAATGTTATTTTAAATTTTGATGTGCAACAAATGAACTTGTATTAGTTGAAAAATCAATAGTATAAATAAAATTGGAAAATATTTTTAAATATTCTGAACGTTTTAATCGTGAATTAAAAAAAAAGTTGTAAGAAACATGCTTATTGTTTAACAAGTCTTTATTTTACCGACTCTGAATAGATAAGAACTAAGTAATGGCCCTAAGTTGAAGAAGAAAAAAAAAAAAGTATGCTCAATACCACAGAACTTTGTTGAACAATTTTCACAAGTCGCAAGTCTTTATAAAATTTAAAATATATTGAAATGTCCATAATTTTTTAATTAATGTATGATATTAAATTTAAATTAAAAAAAAAATTATGAAATTGAATGCATTTTGAATTTTTTTGAAATAGTCTTTCTCCTAAATGCTTGAAATAAAGAAAAAGAAAGTTAAGAAATTTTTTTACATTATAATATTAATAGGAATTCGTAAAAGTAATTCATAGAGACTGCAAATATAAAAAAAAAATAAGAATGAGATGAAAAATGCGAATTATTAAAAAAATATGCAATTTTTTTAAACTAAAAATCCTTCCTTTAATATATTCTAAGAAATATTTCCCCTTGAATAAAATTGTACAAATGTATAGCGACAGAATCTTAAAATCTCGGGCTGAACTTTTTGGCAAATAATAATAATAATAAATAAATTATATTTGTACTCGTGAGGGACCGTGGCGTCCAAGCAGGGTCTGACTATGACAAGTTGGGGCCCAAGGTCCGGACACATTTTGGGGCCCCTCTTATGCTCTTATTTTAAACTCGTGATTTATTGGAAATGGGCTTAACACAAAGTCAAATGAATTAACATTAATTATAGAGAAAAGTTGATAAATTAATATTAATATTTTTTTCTAAAAGTTTTTTTTTTTTTTTTTTAATCACAAATTAAGAAACAAATTTCAAACAATCAAATTTATAAATCAAAAAAGGAAAAACTTCGTTATGTATAGCATTACATTTCACTATTGTAGTAATATCCGTGACAACAATATCTGCAGCATTACTCCCAATTTCAGAGTCGACATTTGATGATATCTCAATAAATTCGTCTCAATAAATTCGTCAATACTTCCTTTCAATTTTGTTTCCCTTTATTTTTCAAGGAAAGTTTGTTTTTTACGCTTTTAAATTATGGTTTGGTTTATCTCATTAAATACATTCCGGATACTAAAGACTGTTCAAGATTAATACAGAATGATTTATTTTTTTTAATCAAAATTCGTTTATATTGATTATAAATGATATTCACATAGCTTTTGTGAAACAAAAGTTATAGGTCTACAGACAATTTCGGGGCACCCTAATATCATGGGCCAAAGGTCTTGTGTCTCTAAGCGAAGCCTTGTGTCTCTAAGCGATGATCAGGGCCATGTCCATGAGCAAGTGGCGGGCATATAAACGAAACATTTAATTTAAAATTGATACACGTGCTTATTTTTAGTGCATTTATGATTATGTAGTTTAAATTTAAATATAATATATTTATTCTGTTGGGACAACAATCGACGGGGCCCTTTCGAAATTCAATGCTTGATGTTTAATTCTTGTTTGTTTAGATGTTTTTAACGTTACAAGACGTTCTTGTAAAGGGCCCCCCACAAAAAATTATTTATTCCTAGTACGTATACACAGTTTGGGTGGAAATTAACATAGTAAATTTATTGTTTACTATATTTTATTATTACGTTATATTTTGGGGCCCGGGTCTCCTCGGGCATACTTGATGCTTATTATGTGTTTGTTTATTTCTAAAAAAATTACAATGAACTCTCGTCTATGAAGTGGCAATTAATAACTTTTGTATGTACTTAAATAAAGTCTCACGTTTAAAAATAAATATCGTATTTCATACGGAACGGGGCCCTCAAAAAGATCTATAAGGCACGGGTCATCAAAGGCCATTTTGTAGATTAATTCTTACCCCATTCTAAACCTTTGTCCACGAAATAACATTATAATTTTTTCCATAAATACTGCTTGGCTTTGAAGTCAGAGCTCGTTAGGGGCCCCTTACATGTTTATCAATATTCACTGGAAGCAAAAAGATTATTTACTAAGCGTCAAAAGAACCAACAAAAAGTAAAAATCGGATAACTCCCACTCTGATAGAGCATACATCCATTAGACACCATGGATATACCATATGTATGGTTAATTAAAAACTTGCCTTAGGCTACAATCTGTTGTTGGTAGTTAAAGGTTCTCTTGACAACTGTCCCCCATAGTCTCTCCCTCTACTTGTGGTATGTGTCTGTTAGACGGTGAAGCAAAAAAAAAAAAAAAAAAAAAAACTGGTACTTGTCGTATATTGCGGGCCCTACTTGGCAAGGCGGGCCCCTATCATTTGCACTGTTTTGCCCCCCCCCCCTGTCGGCGGCCCTGATTAAAGCTATGGTATGATAATATTCGCTAATACATTCCTTGGCTATATCATACGTATCTCAAACGTAACAACCGCTTCCAAAATAAATGTTATAACTCTTTCCCCAAACTGCCGAGAGAAAAAAAAAAGTAGATGTACAACAAACCAAACTCCAGAGAGAAAAAAAAGGTAGATGTACAACAAAGCTACCACGTAAAATAGTGAGTCAAAAATATTATGAAATATAATGCCTCGCATTTTTTTAAGTACTTTACACACAATAAACTATATTGGGATTATTGAGAAGATCCCCTATAGGCATATCAGTACTTAAAAGGCTGGAGGTTGGTTTTTTTAGTAATCCCAGTTCATATATATGTTTAAGTTATTTTGCATTCATTGTCCTTTCCAGATGTAATTTCTATAAAAACTTTATACACTGATTGCATATGATTCCTCCCAAAAACTGTCATGTAATCAAAAAGAAAAGAACGTGGTCGCTTGGTGCAAACCTTTAGATTTCACAACTTTTACTTGGTAAGTTTTTATCTATTTATAGTTTGTTTTTTGGTATCTAAAACCTTCTGTTAACCATAACTACCAACCACATTATAAAAAAATAAGTATAAAACGTATGATGGAATGCTGGGACTAGCAGGATATTTTGAAGTATGATTTCATAAATCCGGATTTTGTGTTCAGCTTTCTGCTTACTTGAAGTCAATATATTATTTTATTTCTGGTTATGTAAGGGGGGTATTTGTAAACCGACTTTGACACAAAGCCAAGTTTATCTGAAATATATACGAGCTATATCTAGCAGAGGTCGAAATATACTGGTTTCTATTTGATAAAATGCACGTAACATTTGACTTGGTATACTTGAGAGTCCCTTCAGCAGGTAAAATGTACTTTGATGTATCTATTTGAACACTCCTTATTTCGTATCTTCCACGCAGCATGGTCCTTGTTTTGCCTTATATAAAGACCATGGCCCTTGTATAAGGAAAATAGAAAAAAAAAACAAAAAAAACATTCAAATAAAAACATTTTGAATTTCCAAAATATTTATTTAGATTTGCCATATATTTCATATATGCTATTTATTGGTGGTCTGTGAATATATATAAATTTATAATGATCCTTTACTACATTCTTATCTTAATGGATGCAAATATGCCAAATGATTGAAACATAATATTTTATATTGCTCTATACATTACATATAAATAAGTGTCATTAATGTTTTATTTTCTATAAGAAGGAGGAGTTTTATTACCATCTTCGAAGCAATACAAAAATTCCTGTCTACTTTAATTTGGGAAAACCCACAAACCATTTCACACTACTTAAGAGCAATTGCAGATCTAATGAACCGATTTCAACCGGGTTTTTGTCTATACAAATATTGACTAATACAGATTATTGGGAGCATAATTTTATTCTGATGTTTTGTTGCTAAGGTGGGGAAATCATGGCTAAGAAGGACATGCTCATAATTTGCAATCAACTGAACCAATTTGAACCGGGTTATACCGAGAAACGTCTGGTACTTCAGATATTGATAAATAACTAGGAACTAACAATTTGGTAAACTTATGCACTGACAGATACTGTGTAGCTCTAAATTTATTTTGAAAAAAAAAAAAAGCTTACTATTTAAGATTATCGCATGAGTATTAATTACACATTGGGGTGACATTATCGGATGAACGAATTACTGCTCCTGTTGTTGAATATTCTGTAATAATAATATAATCCATAAAAATAAAGTTTTTAATATAAATCCTTTATATGCCATCGCCAATTTTTTAATTCGTTAACCCAGCGCTGATTCTGTAAAAAGGGTATGCTTGGTGTTTGCATTTAATTTTGAATATCAAAAACATTTCTATCAGTAAAATGTGCGCTTAACTACGTTTCAAAATTTATTTATTTAAAATTAACGTGAATTTAGGAAGTCACATCCAAATAAAAGTTATAAAAGGTTAAAGTAATTTTATTATTTATTTATTAAACAAAATTGGCAATTGGAAAAGGGTCCTATAGTATAGGACCAGTTCAATGCTACTTTTACGCGATTGAATGACGAACATTTTGTTTATTAGTATTCCGTAAAAGTGACCTTTTAGTGACAGTAACAGACCCAAAATTTGATAGAATTCACTATGCAGAACTCAAGATCCAGGCCGATTGGATGACGGCAAAGGGGTTAGTTAGACATCCGAAGATTTTCCCTCAATCGACACACATACACAAAATCGAAGTTAATATAATGGATTTTAATATAGTAAATTGAAGGCTTCTATTTGTAACTTAATGGAGTTATGCAAAAAGATATTCAGCATACAAAGGTATTTCAAGGTTCACAACACTCGTTCTCATTTGGAAATTATTTTTGTGTGAAGATTGCCGTTCACATAGGCGAAAGCAACGAGTGGAAATTATACCTGAATAGCATCCAAGCAATACTCATTAAATAACCACATGCGTATAAGCTCAGTTGCAATAATCAAATAACCTCCTTTTTAAAAGAGTGTTGAACCTCTTATGGATTCGTTACCAATGACATAAATTTTAATTGAGAACTTTAGCATAATAATAGCACATTATTTTAATTTAAGAGATAAGCTGATAATTTTATTATAATCTAAAAAAATGGAAAATGTACAGAAATTTCTTAATTTCTCAATCTTTGAAATGTGTTAATTTATGTATAGTAAAAAAATTGCATTATTTTTCTTTAAAATTAGAAACTTTTCTGTATTATTTTGAATCAATATGAAAAGCTTTTAGAAATTATATTGACATCATAATATATCTTAATAAATATTTACTATTTCTCATTGTAAAGAGATAGAGTTTGAATTAATTATGATTCATTTGAGAAAAATCGACGAAATCTTTAATATTTTGCTACACACCTTCACCTTGTAATATTTACTAGAGAATACTTTTAATCATTCCAATCATATTTTATAGAAAAATTTAACGAATAAAGTGTGTGGAATAAAATGTTTCAGATATTGTTGATATTTTTTTAAATGGAACAGTCCCATTTCTAATGCAGGCTGCTTGTTTAATTATACGTATAATCAAATTAATCAATTTACTTATTTCTAAAGTTTTTGAAGCTGCTTGATTATCAATGATACACATACACATTATTTATATGAAATTGATTTTAGAAATAACTGACATATTTTAAATTAATTTGTTTTATATACTTTTCTTCTTTTAAAATTCGATATAATTATGTTACAGTGAAAATAAACTTCTATTTCTTTTTTTTATTCTGAATTATTTAAGTAAACTGCCAATTAATTAAAATATATTTTGTGTGTCTTTGTTCAGCTTCAAAAAATCCAAGGTTACGCATAAATATATAATACAATCTCCTATTTTTTTTTTTTTTTTTTTTTTTTTTTTAATCTTTCCTGTTTTCTTTGTTTGAAACAATTCGAAATAAATGCGTTTCCTTGGTTACATTTTAGAATGATCAGATGCCGCAACATAATTTTGTTCCCTAGCAATCTCGAATAGTCCTTAGAATTAGTTTAATCTTTTCGTTGAAATATTCACAGAAATTAACGATGGAATTCAAGTTTAATATAATCGTTTCTACTTAGTTTTTATTTCAGAAATTTATTTAGAATAATTTATAATTTTGAATGTTTTAATAAAGCAAAATTCATAAAATATCAAATTATAACGTGCGTATTTAACTCCCAAGTATGTAAAAAAATAATGTCTTTACAAAAAGTAAGACCTATTTCTATTTTGATGAAAAGTTTTTTCTAAGATAATTCTGTATAATTTGGGGGAAATCTGTTGTACATTACCCCCAAAAAAAATCAGAACGATGGCTATATCTTATGCTCTAATTGTTGAAATAACAAACAAAAGGTAGCGTTGTAAATCGTGAAAGGTTTTTAATAATTGCACGTAGTATTTTTTTGTCATGAGGGGTCATCTACATATTAAAACAGAACCAAACTTTAAAAACTTCAATAGCAACCTCATAATATTATCCCATATTTGGATTCAGCACCCAAAAAAATGTCGAAATACAAAAATTCGTAATTTTCTAATGAATGGTTTTTAATTTAAATGATAGAAAGAAAATGATAAATTAATGTTAAAATAAAAAAGTTGGTTTTTTTGGCCATAAATACTTAAATATTTAATATATTTCAGTAATTTTTTTTAAAAAGATAGTTTGTAAATGGCCAAACATAAATAGCAATCAACTTTTGCATCAATTTCTTTTTTAATAATTAATTATTAATTAATAAAAAAAAATTAAATTTTTTTTGAATAGAAACATATATATATATATATATATATATATATATTGCTTTCATTAGATTTTCATGGTCTAAAAACCCTCCACAATTTTTTCTTTCCATTTTGACTTTTAATTCTCGATTTTTTAGTGAAAATGTAAAAAATTCTCACTTTAAGGGACCGTTTAGTAGACGATTTTTGAAAACTATCAGAGATTAATTCAAGGTAAACTAGAGGTATGGAAAATCTCACAACGTTCAATTATCTTAAAATGGGGTGAATAAGAACAACGGGGTGAATCGGAACAGAATTTCTTGAAATTACAATATATATATACAAACAAAGCAGTTTTCAATAATTTCTTAACTTTTGATAGCCAACTATGTTTACGTAACATACAAGGGAAAGGATTAGTGACACAGTACAATACAGTAGAACGCGGCTGTATCATGTGAAGTTAGTTCGTTGCGGCACGTGTTAATCAGTTGTAATTTAAAAAAAGGAAATTATATCATAATATTTTTTATAGCCAGAGGGAAAAAAAATTGAGGGCAATAAAATATTTTTAAAAGTTTATTAAATAAGGACTACCCTAATGGTTTTTTATTCCGTATTTATTTTTTATAGCAAAAGTAAACTAACTCGTTAGAAATTATGTGACTTTTACTTCATAATATTTTATAAATATATGATACTCTTCCAGTTACAAAATCATCGAAATACTGAATTGCAATGAAAAGGTAAGTTTTTTTAAAAACACTTTTGTCATTTTTACAGCTACTAATGTAATGTATAGAAAAGTTACGTGGATACAATCATGATCGATGAGATTGAAAACAATATGATTGATGTTAATATACAAAGGCATAAAACTTACGTGATCAGTCATTGGCAATGTATTACTCTTGGCAGAAATATGAACCTAACCTTGGCGATAGCCTTATATACTCCTTAAGTAAATGTTGTTTTGAACAAGAAATTGTACCTTGAGTGTAATTTATCATAATTATCCTAAAGCTTTTAATGGACTGGCTGAAAATATTATTCTGTTTATTTTTGGCTTTATAAATTAATTCAGAAGTAGCTTTTTATGCTCCTAAATAATTTTAATATTACTTTCTAGCTATCATTATGCTTATCATTCAAGATTATACCTACACAGGAATCTACTACAAACATTAAAATTCTTTGCTAATAGAAAGTGTAACTGTTCTATTTGCTGTAATTTTTTTTTGTAAACATATAAAAATTATCGGATAATAAGTTATGTAACTCAATTGGACAAATAACATACTACTATTACAGGTCGATGTGTAACTGCTCATTTTAATAAGTCTAAAATCGATCAATATAATTCTAAAATCGATATGGAGTGTAGGAAAGGTTTTGTAGTTTATAAATTGGTTGTTCTGTTGTTATTTATTTGGCTGTAAGTGTATATTAGAAAAATCCAAATATATTGTATTTTAAACAACTATATGAAAGTTTCATTTTTAAGTTTGTCATTATACTATGTTTATTTCTAAAGGAATTTCTTACGAAATAAATGGTCGAGAAAATGTGGTGTTGTTTGGTATTTAGATTTTCAAAACTAATTTTTATTCCCAACACAATTGTCTTATTATTTTCATTAAATGTATCAATGAACTTATAAATAAGTGTCATTGATTTATTTATTCTTCGTAAGAAAATATTGCTACAACGGAGCAAGTTGTGAATTTACCAACCAATTTAATATAAATAGATATGGACTTTTTAAAATTGTTGTGCTAAATGCCTGGAATCACTAACATTCTCGTATCTATTCAATACGGGTTAAATAGTACAAAAAAAAAATTAAAATAAAAAAAAAAAAAAAATTAGTCCGTTGATGATGCTTGGCAAAAATGTTTCATTTGTCATGAAAATGAAGAATCAAAAGTCCCTACAAAAATCTCTAATATAGAAAGGTGTTTTTAGGGGTGGGGGTGGAAGAAGCGTGGGTTTTTGTTAATTTTACTACCATCTAAGCAAGTGACACATGGTTTTAAATATTTTGGACGCTGGTGCTGGATCAAATGAAAGAAACCAAGACTGTATAATCAACTAAGAAAAAGCTATAGAGCTTTTTAAAAACGAGAAGACTTGTAAAAAACGAGGAATATAGGTAAACGATAGTACAGGTAAAAAAAAAATACTGGTATGAAACTTATTAAAAATGCTTGTTTTTCATAGAGTATATAGAATCTAAAGAGTTCATAAAATTTATTCAGGGAAAGAATTATTCTTTTTTTTTGGGGGGGGGGGGGGGGAGAGGGGGGGGGGGGGGAGATGTGCTTTTTTTAACTAAAAACTAATTTTGGTATATTCTAGGCAAGTGACGCATGTTTTTAGAGTATGTTTTGAAACTGGGTCGAATGGAAGTAAAAGCAATATGATTTAACTATCCTATAAAAAGTTAATGTTAATTTTATGAACGAAAATACGTGTAAAAAAGAAGGTAAGGATACAGGTTAACATTTGAAATGGACGGGATATATGTGCGTATGGTATGTCTTGGATGTATCGCATGTGTTATAGGAGAGATAATTTGAAAAATGTATAAAAGTTAAAACGTGTGACGGTGATAGTGTCTGCAAGGAAGCGAGCCAGCAGTTTCTTTATTCTTTGGTGTTTTATTTTGGTCGTTATTATGAAGTAGTTGGTAAGTGGTCGAGAATGAAGCTTTTATTTCTGTACTAAAATTTTTTTGAATAATACAGAAAAAATTTTGGGTTCAGCATAGTATAAGATCTTTGGCGCGATTTTCTTTGGCGCTTTTTTGCAGATAAATGCTGTTTCTTCACAACGGTTTTGATTTTCAGTTATATTTTAATTTCATCATCATTTATATTTTAACTTAAGTTGGTACTAATCCGTTAGCCGGGTACCAGATAAAAATCGCCAAAAAGAAGACCAAAGTAATTCAAACTAACAACTTTCAAATAAATTTATAATTTCTATATTTAGAATTGGCGATACATTTGCGCACCATTTAAATGGGTAAACATTTAGGGTTCGCGCCAACTGGAAGCCACCTAAGGGAAAAGTATAATTAGTTTTTATGTTTTAATTTAATTTTATTATTATTTATGTTTTAGTCTTCTTTTAGTTACTGTGTTTTGTTTTTTTTCCATTCGCATGTACTTTCAAGCAATTCAAGTTATTAAATTCCATTCAATCTAATTACACTTTTTATTCAATTCAATTTAAATCAATTAATTTCAATTAGATTACTTTTGACTTGACTCATATAAGTTACATAAACCATTTATATTAGGATTATTTACTACAATATCACAATTATAAAGCATATACTTTATAGCTGCTCAAATAAAATAACTTTTAGGTATGAGATATACGTGAAAGTATGAAATACCCTTAATTTACTCTCAGTCTTACTTTTAACGTTCACATATAAAAAATGGAATTAAGTCAAGCGTATTTCTAGCATTTTTCAAAATTAAAATATCGAACAAAGGAAATCATTTTTCTTAATGGAGGGTAAAAATAAAATGTATTCTCTGTCATATTACTCATTTTCTCGAGAGGTCGCATTTCTTTAAGATCATTCCTTCTTTTCTTCCCGCCCTTTTATCTTTGAGAGAAAAAAAATGAGGGGATATCTAGCAGTTAAATGCAATGGAAAATATACTCTTGTCACATTATTTAAATGAACCCGTGTGTGAAATTTGATTAAGATAACTTCCGATTATTTTGAAGCAGTCGTTTTGAACGACCGTCTACGGAAGCAGATGAGTCAGACTAAATAGCTAAGCAGGGTTTTAACTTTTCTTTGCGTGTAAGAAAGTCGTTTTGACAGGTTTCTGAGCAAGCGTGAAAAAAATGTCAGGTATGTAACATGTAACATTTATATGTCCAGATATCTTATAAGTAAATATTAGTATCGAGACATAACAGGCCAGACATTTGATATATCTTATTAAATTATGTGTTATTGTGCAGCATTTGTTACTGTTGAATATGTGTTTAAATGTTTGATTTATATTATTTAATATAAGAATCTAGATTATACACGAGTAATTTATGTACTTTAATTTCCAAAATGGATTATCTATTGCTGTGACACGTGGAGTAATGCTGGCTTGAAATTTAATTTTAAATCATGCAGTTGTATTTGTTGAAGTTATAAGGTTGTGTTTATTTTAATAAGGGTTTGTTTATTTTAATAAGGAGGTTTTTTTTTCTGTAATATGGAATCAATGGTTCATATTTAGTCATACAGTAATATTTATAAAGTGATTGGATGCTATTAAACTTTTTTAGATGCCATTGGTATTGGAATCATTTTCTTTCTTTGCACTTTTCCTGCGGCTAGCCACAGCCTGATAAGGAAGTCGTATCATATTTCGTCTACGTTAGCATTTTTTTTTTTTTTTTTGTTATAGAAGATTTTTTTTATAAAAGGAAAAATTTGTGTTCAATGTCTGCTTTGTAAGATATAGAAACAAAATAATTTTACTTGGCAAAAAAAAAATTGCGTTTGTTTGTGATACATGCTTTTAAAATAGAAAATACCATCAAACATTATCAAGTAAATTAATAACTTTATTCCATTTTTTACAATATAATTTTTCAACAAAACTCATATGCATTAGGAATAATGAATAATTATATATTATGGATAAAAATATTCTAACTTTCCGAGAAACATCTTAGGGACCCAAATCATCCACTAATTGAGTTTAACTATCAGTTTCTTAAATGTACATAACAACAACTTAAAACCTTATTTAATTGATTGGTATAAGTAGTAAAACTTTTAAGATACGATAAACGGAATTTTTAATATTGGTATGAATAGATTATTGTCTTATATTTTATTTGGAAAAAGTGCGGTTTCATGATACCACTTTGAAAATATCTGTTTTATTTTTGGAAATCATGTTACTTAACTAATTTGTTCACTGAAAAGTATTATATCAGTATCAATGAAATGGATTTTTATGATAATATATTTGCAACTGAAATACATATATAGTTTGCATAGAAAAGGATTCCAATAGAAATAGAACTTTGCTTTAAGTTATGCTAAAATGAACGCATTGCTTCCATTTACTGTATATAAAGAAAAGTGAACATATTAGCTCATTTTAGTTGAAAACATGTTTGTATTCACCCTCTAAGATTAAACTCCGAATTTTAGTCAAACTGCTTTCGAATTCACTTGTTTTTAGATTTTTGCTATTATATATATATTTGTTATATATAGTCTTGTTATATATCTATTTATGAGCAAGAATTCATCTAGGTAGTGTCAATAGTAATAAAACATTATAATAGTATTACCAATGATAATTACCTAAAATTATGAGTTAACGTATTGCAGTAGCTCAAGAAATATAAAAAAAAAAAATCCGTAAAAATCCCATTCCCCTTTAAAGAAAATGTTATAGGAACATTTCTCATCCATGTCTATAGATTTTTATGCAAATTAGATGATGATTACAACAAATTTTCTATTACTAAATGTTTAAATTATTTAATAAGTTATTGTGAGATTAAATATACCTATGATTTGATATAATAACTGTATTACAAAAAACACTTTCATTTTTCTGGTGAAAACATTCCCAAGAGAATTAAATTACAAAAATTTAAATGCATCTATTTACGAAATAGCCAAACACATGTTTCAAGTGTCGATATTTTTCTTTAAAATGCATATTTTTATCCATTATACTCAATGTTATTATATGAAAGTTTTAGAATTCAAACTATTAGCCATTTTAATAATACAACCATAAAAAATTAAGGTTCTGTGCTTAACTTAATGTATGCTAAAGTGAGCTAGAAATCATTTAAAATCACTCAATATGCATGTAGCATATTATTTAAATACACTCAGCTCATTGAAATGCTAATTCATGGCTTTTAGAATGGCTTCCTTTCACTGTTTTTAAATTGAAAATAAAATCCATTCCACTAATGGGTAAGGGTGTTTTTATTTAGCCTGAAGGATGATATACCAGATTGTTTTTAACGCACTAGTGCGTTTACTGCTATTTTTTTTCTGCAATGAAATGAACGTTTATCTTTTTTCACTTTGCAAAAAATCAGGTATTCTATAGGAAAGTTACGTTGAATATTTTTTTAATGTTTATAGTGGCAAGCGATTAAATTTATCTTGTCTTAAGACATATTCTGAATTTCAAATATTTTTTATGGCTCTGCTTTGATTGTAGATTGAATTGAAATCATGCATTGTTTTAAAATGAAATAAATGTGTGATTATTGCTCCAAAGAATTAATATCAATTATTTGTTAATGGAATATTAAAAAAGTGATGGTTTGAGAAAAAATTTAATAAAATTAAAAATATTTCATTTTTATATTAATTCGATATCGTAATGTAGTTTTGACATTAAAAGGATACATGATTGCTGATGAAATATTCGCTATTAAAATTTAAAGATTATATTAAAGGTATTTCAAATTTCAAAACCATAAAAATTGTTATAGAACTTTATCGAAAATGTATTGTATTTCAGAAACATTAAAATAAATATTATACATAAAACAGTAGATGTTAGTTATTTAAATATTACAGTAATTAACTATTTAACTATACAGACTATTCAACTAACACAGACAATAAAAAACCAAATTAGTGTTCGGAAATTTTGAACTTATTTAAAATTGCTAATTACTTTTTTTTATTATTTTTTTTTATTGCATTATTTATTAGTGTTTTTGGGCTAAGTAAAAAATATGGACGAGAGTATTTCCATAAATGCCATTTTTGTTTTATGTTAGAAATTTTATCAACGAAATTTTGAAATTAATACTTATGCATGGGGCAAGATTATAAATTACTTCTATAATTGTACATTTGACCTAGTTAAAATAATTATATATATTTGACCTTGTAAGTAATTTTAGAATTCTAAAAGAAAATAAGCCCTTAATGTCCGGTGTGTGTACAGTAGATAATTACCATTCTAATTAATAAATGTAGCTAATAATTTAGTCAATAATGGTACAAATTATTTGTAAAAGAATAATCAATCAGCTATCATTAAAGAAAACTGGATTGAGATTTGCATTGATATTAAATGTCATGAATTTCAGGCATTAGTAGAAAAGGTTTAATTTTTAAAGTGTTTTAAAATCATAAATCAATAATCAAATCTTTAATTTCATCAATTCGATCAAAAAATATTTCTTGTGTTAATAAAAAAAAAATATGGTATTTATTTAATTTTTACGATGGAAATATTAAATGTTAATATTAAAAAATATGCTTTTGGTTTAACTTTTGCTATATTATTGTACAGTAGAAAATATTTACATTGATTCACTTTTATTAAAGAAAAGCTAGATTTGTTTCTTGACAGCTATGTAAAAACTGAAAAAAAAAAAAAAAAAAAAAGAATGTTGCTTGAATTTTAAATGACTTAATGTAACTGAAAAAGTAATGTAAATTTAAATGTTCTTCGAAAATTTTTCATAAAAAAATAAATGTGTATATTCCAAGAAGACACCCACAATACGATAAAATGAAATACGTGTTTTAACGTCTCTTATTATTTTGGTTCATTTGATATTCAGTGAGTCCAGTACCAAAATTTCATCAAACATCACAAATAAATTTATTTTTTTTAACTAAAAAAAATATTTCATTCATTCCTGAAGAGAATGATGTTTTTATCTTATTCCTTCGGTGAATAGAATGCCAAAAATTACCTGTTATTTAAACATATCTAATGGATGTAACACCTTGAAAAGTCTGCTTAAAGGGCGTTTTCGAGCACTAGTGTTTTTTACAGAAGTTTCAAATTCAAATCGATATATCTCCAGAGCCATAAAAAATTTCCTATTCAATTGTTCGGAGCATTAAATTTATATAAGTTTGTCCTCACATATTTTTTTTTTAATTCAGTTTGAAAATATAATAATTACGTGAAGAATTAAAAAAAAAAAAAAAAAAAAAAAACATTTCAATATTTTACGTTGAGAAATTTTTGATTTTTTTTAATACACCCATCGAAATTCTGAGAAGAAAAAAATGTCTTTATGTAATTATGTATTATCGAAAGTTTTCATTATAAAAAAAAAAAAAAAAAAATACTTATTTCAAAATACGCAAATATCAATTACTATGGATTTTTCTCGGTTTTTATTTTTTAAACACAATATTTAAAAAAAAAAACCATTATATCAAATGCATATAAATAGTATCTCATACATAAATTAAATTTTTGACCTGAAAATATTTATAAATAAAGTTTTTTTTTTTTTTTTTTTTTTTTTTGGTACCAGACCATCTTAAGGATGAAATTCTACATCTAACGTGAAACAAAAAGACTAATATTCATTGACAGTTACTGAAAGGACACACTATAAATACTCCTGTTGGAAATTAACTCTCTTTTATACGTTTGTATTAAATGAAAACGCTACAGATTAGCTGATGTCGCCTATCCAAAATTACAAACTAGAGAACCAATAATGGTTTGCTAATCTTGGTTTAGTCTATCAATCCATTAAAACAACGCGCATGCTATTTCATGCTGAACCATAACGTGAACTAAGTGAATAAACAATAGAGGTATGACTTTTGAGTATTATCGTTTTTAGACATTGTTTGTAACATTATTTTTTTGTCATTGATTACAACTTTTATATTTCAATTAAAGTAACTGGATACCGTTATAAAATAAAATTAACCAAATCTGCTCTTTTTTTCACTAAGCTGATATCCGCAAGTGATAAGTATAATGCGCAAATCATTACGAAACCCCATAATTTAATTGGACTTGCATATTTATACTGTAGTAGTATGATTTATAAAACAATATATATGAATACCTGGGTAAAAATTACAATAAAATGCGAAGTTTTGCGTCTAACTTTATAATAGAAAGGAAACAATTTGGTTTTAAATAAAATCGTAATTTTAATGCAAACATTCTGATTAAAGTAGGAAGGAAGAGCTACAAAGTGTAAGATTAATACTCTTTCCGGGTTCCCGCAGGGCACTTTTCTTAAGAAAACACACTTTTTGTAAAAATAAACCTTAAAATAAAGCGTGGCTTTTCGAAGAAATAAGTTTAGCAAATTCCGAACATCAAAGTATTTTCGATGTTGACACTTGTCGGAAATGGTTATAAAGTGTTTTTTACTACTTTCCAGCCAGATGTTGCAAGTTGTCCACAGGCTAAAATTACGGTGTGGAAAGGTTTGAGATATTTGGCAGGACATCGTCTATTGGCGGAATATATCTAAGAAATTGTGGAACACCTTTTTTCATCACCGGCGATATGTCAACTTTACGTTTTTTATGTATGTGACGTGTTATTTTTCTTCTACAAGAAATGTATTTTTGCTTTTAAGAATTGACAACTCTTTCCCCAGAAACTGTCTTAAAATGATGCTTTCAATGTAAAAATATTTTCATAAAACTGGAAAGGTAACGAATAAAAAGTACACTTTTTGATTTATAATAAGTCTCAATGAAATTTTAAATCCGCATACCAAATGAGTTGATAAAAGTTATATAAATTACTTAATAATTAATTTGATGTTTTTGAAACATGTGTTTTAAAAAAGATGGTGCTGAAGGCAGAAATTATGGAAGATATTCTAGCTTCAGTTGTTGAAGAGCCTGGGGGATTTTCCAGGGTTTCTCCCTTTCAAGAATCAAACGCGGAACGATTTCCTTCTGCATTACAATGTGTGTTAATGTCAATATTTGTGTGTGTATAAAATGACTTTTACTAACAAAATGTTTGAATTCTTATTCCTCATAAACGTTAACATGCAGCATTTGAAATTGGCTTGGGGTAATGTGTTTAAAATATTGCGTATTCTTCCAGAAATTTCTCATTCATATTTTCAGCTTAAATCGTAGTTTTGATAAACTTGAAATTAAATGAGAGTTAGATAATTTTAAGTATAAATATGAAGTAACATGAATATAAAAATGTGGTTAAAATACCCTGTCAATTGACTGAATTTACTCAAAAGATACTTTTTCAAAAGATGTTTTATATTTCAATTTTCGAAAAACATTTTATACTTATAAAGTATTTCTTTTAATACAAAACTTACAAATAAATTAAAGTATGGATACTAAACTTTAAAACTTTCATAATGTGGTATGTTTATAAGATATTATTGTTGTTTCGTTATAAACGTTACTAATATATATAAACTTAAAAGTATTTTAATTATGAAGAAAGCACTGAAATCCATATACTCATTACACGAATATTTCCTTACGCCACATTTTTAATAATAGTATATACTAAAGCTATTTATATTCAAGGTTCATTTATTACTAACTATACCAATGACAATTCCTAAGGACAGAGTTTATATTTGAGTTTCACATTTTAGCTTTTAAAATTGAAGATAATTTAGCAAATGCATTTTCTCATTATTGTTCACAAAATTAATGATCTTTGTATTCTGAAAATGAATGTGTGAACTTTAGAATGTGTCACTCTCTATTAAAACAATTATTTAAACTGAGATTTGAATTCTTTTGGAGACATAAAAGTAACGTCTCAGAGACAAAATAGCAACCCTAAAACTGCACAACCTCTTACGTCATTTTTTAAAAAATACTAAAATGTTTGAAGAATATATCTAATAATTCAAAATTAGCACTCAGTTTTATAGGATATTTATTGGGTAATACAGAAGTAGAGTATTACAATATATATATTTTAATTAAAAATTAGCTTGCAAATGAAAATGTCTAAAAGAGAAAAATGTAATAATCATATTTTAATAAAGCACACATGTGTAATTCAATCAGTTTTCTGCATATCAAAAAAGTAGTCAGTAAAAATTATAAAACATTTCAATTAAAATGCTCTCTTTCATATTTTATCAACTTCAAACGAACTCCATGTTATCTAGCAATCAAGCTAGCTTCCATTCATGTTAATAAAAGCACAAAAGAATGCCTGCCGTATATTTTAGTTTCCCAATATTACTTTTTAATGCCCTTTCAAATGGAATGTTTATTGGTTTTATGTCCTCAAATACGTTTTCGCAAAACATTTAATCACTCAAACTGTCAAAACTCCCCTACCATTTTTTTTTTATATTTGGCACAATAAAAACTTGTGTGGTGAAAGACTTGTCTGAAACAGTAAAAAAAAAAATGCATTGATTATGAAACTGAAATTCGGGTAATTTTCTTACAAAGAGATGTTTGTTGTTGTTTATTTGTCATTACTTTTATTTTTTCATTATGAGTATACGTTACATTATCGAAAAAGGTATTAATTCAAACTTACGTATAATCAATCTGCTTCTCAAATATTACGACTACTTGCAATTTAAATCTGATATTTATATATCTAAGACAAATCATATCCATCATTTAATAGAAATAAAATTAGAAATAAATATTTAGAACCTCTCAAAATTTTGTTCCTAACTTTTTTTATTTTTAAACTTTCGTTCCGTTTTGAGTTTTTATACCTCGAGGGACAATCAAAAGAGCCCCTGAAAATATGCTACAATTTTGTTCCCCGCTTTCTCTGAGAAGCAGACCTCCCAGATGTGTTTTATCGTTTGAAAAACTTAGAAACTTAAGGGGCCAGAAGCGATAAATTTCCTGCATTTACATTTACAAATGTTAAGGATCTTGACTGTAAAACGAAAGGAAATATTTTCTGGAGAGGGAAAAGCAATGAGTTGTTAAAGAGTGAATAGCATTTGTAGAGGAAATATGGTTTCGCAGCTGAATTGCCCCTTAGAGGAAAATAATGGGATCATATCGGAGAGCGATTCATGACTGTATTTATAGTTTGAACAAATGAAAAAAGAACAAAATTTAAATTATTGCTGTTCTGAATAAAATCTATGTTTTACGTTCTCTAGTAGTAATGATTAATGCTGACACTCCGAAATAATTTGAGTTTGTAGTAATTTGAGTTTGTAAAATAGTGTAACTTTAATTCTTTGATAATAAATGTTGGCATACTTCTACATAAAAATGTGTTGAATGCAAATTGACCAATGTGATTTCGTATGGAATTATGAGCTAGCAAAAATAATGAGTAGATTGAATTTTTGTTATATGCTTGCTCAATAAATTTCGTATGCAATTGTAAAAATCTGACTATTTATCGACCAATATAAAGTCACACTTTTTTAGTATTTCATAAAAAAAAGTCAGGTAAAACAAAGCAACTTTAGTGATCAGGTTGTTTATTTATTTTAATAATAAAATTGTTGCATAAAAACTAACTCTACAATGGCAATTGCTTAATTTTACTAAAATTCGTATTTGCAGTCACATCACATAAATGATATACTTAATGACACTTTATTTTTATCGTTTGCTTGATTTTAGAAAAACAAAGAATGATTTAAAGTAAATAAATTTGCAATCAAAATCTGATAATTATCAACACATTAAAACCCGTTCGTTTTTATAAATAGAAATAATATTATGTTTCCCAAAACCATCATTTCGAAACTTATGCGTAAGTAAGACCGTGATCACTCATCGGATCTAACCTCACTATCTTTTACATATCATGATGCATATTATTGATTTCTTCTTCCTTAATCTCATACTAACTCAAAAAAAATAAATAAAATAAGCAACTTTTATAAATGATTTCTTCAATGCGATCGCTCAAAATGACTACGGGGAGTGTGGGAGTTTTCTGGCAAGGCAGAGTATCCTAGTAAAGTATAAAGACGTTTTCGTGCGAAGCAGCCACTCTTCTTCTATGCCTTGTGCATGGTGCTTACTTAAATGGCTTTCAAGTAAGTGAAAAGCTTACGTTAAATCATGGCTGCTTTCACCCTTAAACTATCTCACGCGAATGGGCACTTTGTAGGGTTAGCGTAGGCCAACAATCGGTTCTGTAAAAGGGGAGGTGGTTCTTTGATGTAAGTTGATTTATTGTTTTATCGAGAAGAGAAAATTTTACTCAAGCATAGTCTTTAATATGTGTTAGACGAAGAATGTTTTGAACATTTTCACGCATTCCGGCGGGGCAGAATTAATTCATCCACTAGACAGAGCCGCTGTGAGGGAGGTTTAAAGCGTGAGGAATTTGCTGGGACATGACAGTTTCTTTGTTATTGTTCGAACAGAGAATAATGCATGAGAGATATGGACGATGAATTCGTGGGTTTGCGTAATAATTAATTTTAAATATTAAAGCAAAGATGAAAGTTTGGTTGTAGAGAAACTTTGTAATAAGGAGATGCATTTTTGTATTTCTATACAAATAAAGTTTATTATTGTAAATGTATTTATTTTTAGTTGTAAATATGTTTCCTTGAATTCAGAAAGCAATATATTTTTTTAATTTAAACAAGAACTCAATATTCTGGATATTTAATAATACTATAGATGCAATCTAAATAAATCAAAATCAGACCTTTATTACAAAAATTCCACTACATAAGAATAGAGAACCAAAATGTATATCGATGTTAGCCCATTATGATTAAAAAATATTTAAAATTAAAATAAAAATTCAAATTCAAATTCAAGATATCCATGCAAATCCAGAAAATTCATCACACCCATTTTAAAAAATGGGTGTCTAGAGACCTTTCGAAGTAAAATACTCGGGGCCCTTAAAAGGGCTCACTCGTTTTAAAAGGGAATTTAAAAAAAAAATGGATCACAATAGAAATGCACCGTTTGCTGCAATCTACTAAGAAAACCAGAGAATCTTATCCTATAACTTTTTTTTCGAAAATTACAAAGTTGACCTAAAGATGGTGCTGTTTATTGATGAAACTAAAAAAACTCTCCAAACATGTTGCCAGATCTATAAAACGATATTCATTACCACCATTTTCATCAATAACATGGCATAAATGAAACATCGTTTTATAGTTTTTGCAGCATGTTCAGACAATTTTTGTTTTAATTTGTCATTCAACAGCGCCATTTATTGGGGTACTTTGTAATTATTTTTGAAAATTGATAGATAAAATTCTGTAGTTTCCCAAGTAGAATGCTGTAAATGTTTTTCTGTTGTCTTCTGTATTTATTTAAATTCAATTTTTAAATTTGTCTGTCCTTTTTGGGACATCTTTTAATATGTTCAACTTGTACAAGTACAGCAAATTGGTTTGAGAAAGTTATTTCTCGAATTGCTTCTTGGATTAAAATAACGAACTATGGCCCTATTTTTGCATAGAAATACCCTTGAAGGTCTTATACTACATGGATTTGTGTATTAATTATAAGTTTACTTGTCGTGGTTAGTTCTATCCATTGCTTGGCCACTGGTACTAACAATTGTGGATCATTGTTGCCGCAATAATTATTATTAATCAAATATATGGCCAATATTGTGATCAAACAAGTTTGTTAGAATTGAGTCATGGAAACAAGGCAGGGAATCATTAAAGGGTAAAAATCACATCTTTATGAACTCAAGTTTACTTAAAAAGCATTGGCAGAAAGTTCAATCTATCTGTGCATAATTTAATTACTGAAGTATCGGGCTTAGTTATTTGATTAAGGTAAAGTAAGATGATGCTAGATTGTGGGTGCTGGGATTTAGGTAAGGTTGGTGATTCCGTTCTGATCGCCGGGATCAATCGGTCGTGGTCTGCTAGGCTGGATGGTCTGGACACGAAGCTCCGTAGTGGCTGTATTAGGACTTTTCCTTTATAAGTTGCTGGGAAATCTCCGCCGGTATACGCATCTAGGAATTCTTGGGAGAGAATGTGGAGCCTTTGATGACGTTGCCCTATGAACAACTTTGTAGTCTGAATTTTTCCGTGGCTTACATCTTGGCCTTTTGCATCTCACTCTCTCCACTCCGAAGTAAAATTAAACCGCAGCCGTTTCACTTATTACATCATCGTCAATCAAAGGTAAGAATGTGAAAAAAACAGTCTCTGAGAGCTTGCTCGTCCTTTCTACGTCTTAATGAGATGATCCCTCTTTTCCATGTCATCCAATTGCCTTTGAAGGTCCTCCCCCAAGAAATATTCTTCACTCTTCGCTTCTGCCCAATTCAAATCAAGCAGTAAATTTAGCTCTGACACCTTGACCCTGTATCGCCAACTCTTGGACAAAACCGTGCCAGCATATCTAGTCCCCTCTCGTAAAAACTGCCGTTACATCTGGGGTATGTCCTTACTTAACCCCCAATACATATAAAAATTGTGATGGCGTAACCGTGTAACCACACTATCACATGACTTAACAATTTAAATATGTATCTCTATATATATAAGGCAAAGCCCTCACTCACTCACTCATCACTAATTCTCCCACTTCCCACATGTCCACAACTCTAAAAATTGGTGCGAATATCAATAACGACAAAAGTAGAAAAAGTAAGCTATTTCGATCTCTAATAACCAACTTTAAGGGGTGGAAAAGGGGTTCAAAGTTCCAAACGAGGAATATTCGAATTTACCACTTCCCATTAGGTCACAACTCTAAAAATTGGTACAAATGTCAACAATGGTAGGCATAGAAAAAATAAGCCATTCCGATCACGATTATTCCCACTTTAAGAGGTCAGAAAGGGGTTAAACGTTCCAAAAGAGTGATATTCGAATGTCCTACTTCCCATATTGTCACAACTTTGAAAACTGGTGAGAATATCAACAAAGACAACCGTAGAAAAAGTAAGCTATTCCGATCTTTATTAACCCAATTTAAGGGGTGGAAAAGGGGTTAAACGTTCCAAACAAGTAATATTCGAATGTCCTACTTTCGACATGGCCACAATTTCGAAAATTGGTACACATACTGTTCTAAGCTGAGGGAGGAGGGTGATTTCAAAGAAATCATAAAAAGTGGCTCGTGATCCCTCGTGGTTAGTCACTCTCTTGCTTAGAGGTTCGGTACATGAAAAACACTTGAATTCCAAAGAAATAGAACAAAAGACATGTAAAGTTTTAAAGATATTTATTTAAGATCATATATTTTAATATTTAACATTGACAATATTTAAGTATTATTTATTTATTTATTAGCCTGGCGGAGAGATGCGTATATCGCAGGAATACAAAAAGGGACTTACCTAACATCTTTATGTAGTTGGGCTAGCTGTGCACGATACACCTTCTATCTAGGTGGGTGTCAGGGAGAAAAGTGGCAGATTTTTGTATAAGCTTTACTCTACAAAAACCCGCCAACAAGTCTGATTGGCTAAAACCCTAAAACTGTTTCTTTCTAAACCAATGAATTTAAATATTTACAGTTGCTAAGCGTGGGAGGAGAGCGACGAAGGTCAAGGGAATGACTCATTTCCGTCACTTGGTGGGAGGAAGTCCCTTTTATAAAAATTACTATATCTTAACCCCCTAAGGGTTACTTGCCGGATAAAAGGTGTTGTAATATCTTACAACAATACCCTCCTACCTATGCAAATTTAAAAAAAAACTCTTCTCAAACTGACAGCTCATTGTAAATTTAACGTTTGGTCTTTACCAACGTCAATAAGTCTGTCATTCGTAACTTCCCATAAATCTTAACTTCTCCTTTAAATCTCAAATTAGCCAAATACCCTCCTACCTATGCAAATTTAAAAAAAACTCTTCTCAAACTGACAGCTCATTGTAAATTTACCGTTTGGTCTTTACCAACGTCAATAAGTCTGTCATTCGTAACTTCCCATAAATCTTAACTTCTCCTTTAAATCTCAAATTAGCCAACTGCTTTTCTCACTTCATTATCCTCTTTTCCCAAATTTTCAAATGTGTTCCTGTACACTCTCTCCGCCCTTTCAAATTAAACACACATAATACAATTCACATTTTTTTCAAATCATACAATACACATGCAACCAAACATAAAAATATCAAAATATATCAATTTAAAAATTCAACTATGAAATTGCTTCTTTTTTTTTCCATTTGTATTCACAGTTCGAAATCCACTTCACCTGTTTTATTGTCCAACAGAGTGAAATGTGCTGTCTGGCCCAAGCTTCCCTTTAAGCAAATAACACTCATCTAAAGACAAAATTTTAAAATCCCATTCTGAAAGTTTGGAATGATTTTTTTTTCACCTCAAAAGAATGTCAAAGCAAATCCTAAAAAAACAATACAAAAGTACGTAGTTCTGTTGGGAAGTGGAATTGTCTCTTGTCTCTAAGTAATAAAGAGTGTTCCATTCCTTGTCAAAAGGGGAGGGGGAAGATTGTCCATTCCGAGCAAATCTTCAGTGTGGTTCTTTTGCCTCCCCGCGGGCAAAACAGACCTTTCCTTTCTTTTTTTCTTGTCGCACTCCTGACGTCCTGACCCTGTCGTAGGAAAGAGTGACACTTTTTCTGTGCTGGATGGTCCATTTGATTTTCTTGTTTAGGGAGTCCGTGCAGTTCCCTCTTTCTTCTTTGGCGGTGATTCAATGGCTGTCTCCCTTGGAGCACTGGGTTCATGGCGATTTGGTGACGGTTGGCGATTTCTCGGCGGTCTTTCCTGTAGCTGATCTTTCATCTCGGCTGGCGATTGGCGATTTCTCGGCGGTCTTTCCTGTCAATGATCTTTCATCTCGACTGTCGATTGGCGATTTCTCTGCGGTCTTTCCTGTAGATGATATTGGCGATTTGATGGCGATTTCTCAGTTGTCTTTCTTGTAGATGATATTGGCGATTTCTCCGTGGTCTTTCTTGTAGATGATATTGGCGATTTCTCAGTGGTCTTTCCTGTAGATGAAATTGGCGATTTCTCCGTGGTCTTTCTTGTGGATGATATTGGCGATTTCTCCGTGGTCTTTCTTGTAGATGATATTGGCGATTTCTCAGTGGTCTTTCCTGTAGATGAAATTGGCGATTTCTCCGTGGTCTTTCTTGTGGATGATATTGGCGATTTCTCCGTGGTCTTTCTTGTAGATGAAATTGGCGATTTCTCCGTGGTCTTTCTTGTAAATGATATTGGCGATTTCTCCGTGGTCTTTCTTGTAGATGATATTGGCGATTTCTCAGTGGTCTTTCCTGTAGATGAAATTGGCGATTTCTCCGTGGTCTTTCTTGTAGATGAAATTGGCGATTTCTCCGTGGTCTTTCTTGTAGGTGATATTGGCGATTTCTCAGTGGTCTTTCCTGTAGATGATATTGGTGATTTGATGGCGATTTCTCAGTGGTCTTTCCTGTAGATGATATTGGCGATTTGATGACGGTATCCTCCTCTTGGATATCCTTGTAAACCATCACTTCTAATCTTCGCGTGCTGGTGCCTGTTGAGGTAGGTGACCCTTGCCTGTTGTTTGACCTGAGTTTCCATCGTCCTCCCTGAAGACTGTTAGGTTGTTATAGGTAGCCCTCGTTTCGATTATTATATTTGTTGTAAAAGAACTCGTTCCAACTAAATTCTGCCAGCAGATTTTTCATTGAATAGAGCAACTTTCTTTGAATTTCACTGTAGGTATTGGCGCCTTTACCACAATGAAACAAATGCATGCCTTGTTTGCTTAACTATTTAATTTAAAGGGTACATCTTATTCTCCAGTAAATCCCAAATCAAACCCCCGCAACTACTCACACTCCACCAAGCAAATTAACAATTTATTAAATTTTTTAAACATTTAAATCGACACAAAATTTAGACTTCAAATTATTTCTATATCCAATCCAAAGAAAAGATTGTTTTATCTAAACCCTTTGCCAAAACTCTTTGTCTCTTACATCAGTCAAATTTTTCTTAAATTTCCTTAAATTATTAACCTTCCTCCAATCAAATAATGTACTCCTGCCAAAATCAGACTCTCAGAAAAACAATCACCAAGTTTATTTTTCGAAAAAATTTCAGCACTTTTATCCATTTTCTCTTTCCTTATTTTTAAATAAACACCAAAACTATTTTTGTTTATATATATACTGTATGACATCATTCAATCAATCCCACCAAAAAAACCTGCTCCTTACATTCGATTCAAAGCTCTCCCCTTTTGGACACCAAACAAAAATACCATTCAAGTAAAACCCCTCACAAAATTTTTCTATCCCTTCTTGAAACCTGTCCTAAATCAACATCTGTTTTCACTCCACAAAAAAAAAATTCCACATTTCCATTTCCTCGACTAGAACTCGTTTTTTTTTCTTTCTTTGTTTGACCCCCACGTGACCTTCTACTCTTAGCGACCACCGTCTTTAGAAAAATCTTTTGTGGTACATGGCGACACTGTGACCCACCAATTAGAAACCCCCTCTGAAACGTGTACTTGACCATTCAACGATCTTATACTAGCTAGCCATCGTCCGTACAGCACAGTTCCCAGGCAATTTCTCAAGTTACCTCGAACAAATTGGCTCCTCTCAGTGCCATTTTTTTTTTGTGTAACGCGTGTCGCTCTTTTAAAACTTTATTTTAAAATCCTTTTAAATTTTTTCTTTTCTTAATTATATTCTATGTCCTTCTGTGTATCAAGATTAACAGTGTACAACCCTGTTGGATTTTTATCAAACATATCTGTAAGTACCCATTTTTTTTAAATTTTTTTTTTCTATTTGCCACGTTGCAATTAATTTCGTGAATTTCCTTTTCTTTACGAAACTGAGTGTATCTGATATCTGTATGTTTTTTTCCTTGTAAAATTAAGTGTGTTCATTTATGTAAAACAAAGGTCATTGTATTTTTGTAGCCTTTCTTCTTTTAAAATTAACCGTCTCAGATGTTAAATTATCATGGTTTTCTGCTATGCATACAAAGATCTGAGTCTACACTAAAATCCCAAAATCTATGTAACAATTTATTTATTTTGTTATACTGGCATCCAAAAGACAAATTTATTAAAATTATAATAATTTTTTTTTTTTTTTTTTTTTACATTAAATAATCTCTTTTTGTGGCTAATTTACGTAATTTCGTTACACTTACCTTCCATTCTAAACCCAATTTTTCATCTTGCAACATGACAGTGTTTCTGGTTAACGTCTTTTTTATCTTAAACGGGCCTTCAAAGGTATTCCTTCCCACTTTGCTAAGGATTTCAACCATAACATTATCCCCTTCTGCGAACATAATATTGTTACTCTTTTCTATTAAATATTGTGACACTTTGTTTTGTCTATCCACCATGTTTTTATCCGCTTGCTTATAAACTTCTCTAGCAGTTTTTTGTACTTCTTCTACAAACCTTGGAATATCCCAGTTTTCTTCTAACGTACAATCTCCAATTAAGTTTTGAAATAACTGCGGGGTTTCTCTTCCAAAATGTACCTGGTTCGGTCTCATTTTCAGAGTGGAATGCCAAGAGCTATTATGATATGCAACATGGAAATCAATGGCCAATTTTAAACTGTATCCTTCGTATTGTAAACATGCCAAAGTGTTTTTTAAACTTTTATGGCAAGCTTCAATCTTGCCAGCCTGAAAAGGTGAGAAACTTAAGGAATGTTTTAATTGTACGCCGCATAATTTTGTAAGATGGTACATCACTTGACCTGTAAAAGCCGTTCCTAGATCTGAGTGTATACTTTCCACTTTGTGGTATGTTGTGAAATATTCCAACAGATGTTTTGCAATAGTCTCTGCCTTTTGGTTATTCATTAAGTATGCTCGAAAATGCTTAGAATACGCGTCTACACATGTAAAAATATACAAATCAGTGTTTTTAACATATACTACATCAATATATAGTTGCTCTCCAGGTCTTTTTGGCAAAATAACCTTTCCACTTGGCCACTTCCTATTCCTAACGGGCTTAAATTTGTTGCAAATTTCACATGACAAAATTTTAGATTTAAGATCACCATACGCTCCATTCCAAAAATATTGTTGGGTTAAATTTTCCCATTCCTTTGAAATTCCAAAGTGTGAGAAATGTATAATCTTTAGAGCTTCTCCTCTTAGTTGATCCGGTATAACAATAGTTTTAATAAAACCTCCCAACTTTTCCCTTCTAATATGCATCAAAAGACAGCTCTCTGGGTCAATGTAAAATTCATGTAACTTTGCTTTGTTTATCAACTTACTATTTTTTATAAGGTTCCTCATTTCTATTATTTTGGGATCTTTTAACTGTTCATTTAAAATTCTTTCATTTGACATGTTAATGATATTTCCCTTATTTAAAACACTTACACACTTGTTTTCAGTTAACTTACCTGAACCCCATATTTTCTCTTCTGCAGATTCATACTCTTCTGTCTCTATAGCTTGACCAATTAAAACATTTATTCTTTCATTTTGTCTTACTTGATTAACAACTGGTTCGTTTGTACTTTCTATCGCTTCTGTTGATGCAGTGTGTATATCACTTTCGTGTTCGTGTTCCCAAACCATTCTAGAGAGCATGTCAGGTAACAAGTTTTTTTTCCCCTCTAAATATATAAATTTGAAATCGTAATTTTCTGATAATTCCAAAAGCCAATTATTCATAATGCTTGTAGGATTTTGAAGTCTTAAATTGTATTTTAAACACTGATGATCAGAAATTAATACAAAACGTTTACCAATTAAGTATTCTCTGAAATGGCGACAACTCTGTAATATCGCATACAGCTCCAATTTAGTTGCTGTGTACCTCTTTTGACTTCCCTTTAGCGTTCTGGAAAAATAACTAATGGGCTTCAAAATGCCCTCTCTTTTCTGAAGCAGTACGCTTGATATATTTAAGCCTGAGGCGTCACATTGTAAATAAAATTTCTCCTGTAAATTAGGTTGTATTACAATAGGTGCTCTGAAAAATTGTGCTTGTAATGTTTCAAAGGCCTTGTTGCAAATATCATCCCAGTTAAATCTTGTACCCTTACACAAAAGTGCTTCCAAAGGAGCCGTTAATTCTGCGAAATCCCCAATCAAAGTTCGAAAGTAATTGCATACCCCCAAAAACCTTTTGATTTCTTTTGTGTTTCTTGGCTTAGCAAAATTTACCACTTTATCAATATTTTGCTGATTTGGCTGTATGCCATCTTGACTTATTTCGAACCCCAGGAAACTTATTTTTGTTTTCATAAACTGACATTTGCTAGGTGCCAAAGTTAAATTGTAGCTTTTTAATCTCTCAAAGACCTGCTCCAATACCTCTAGCATTTCTTCTTCAGTATCAGATGTACACACCACATCATCTAAATAACAGTTTACATTTTTTTCGAGTCCCTGAAAGACAACCTCCATTAGTTCAGAAAAATAAGCTGAACTATTCTTCCATCCATAAACTAATCTTTGATATCTAAAACATCCCCATAATCCTGAATTAAAGGCTAATTTTTCTCCTAATTTCTCATTAATTGCTATTTGATTAAAGGCGGCCTGCATGTCAATTGAGCTTAAGTACTTCTTTTTTCCTAACGAACAAAGTAGATCCTTAATTCTCGGTGGGTGTACTTGTTTCTGTACCGTTATCTGGTTTAATAAGCGTAGGTCAATTGCTAATCGATATTTAATATTTTCAGCGATTGGGGAAGCCTTTTTCAAACTTTTCTTCTGTACCAGTACCATTGGTGCTACCCAAAGACTGTCTGTCGGTACGATTATTTCTGCGTCAATTAATTCTTGAATTTGTTTTTTCGCTGGGCCTTGTAGGGCAAAAGGTATCTGATAAGCTTTACATGACCTCGGAATGTTGCTCGTTAGTTCAATTTTTGGTTGTACAACGTCACAATGCCCTAAGCTTTTTAATGACCCCGAAAATACCTGATAGTTATCCTCCAACAATTTACTTAATTTCGCTTTTATATCCGGTTCAATATTTCGTAAATCAAAATCTTCCATTTTGAATTCCTCTTTTCTTAGCTTTAATACCGCTGGCGAGGCTTGAATTAAATTGACATTTTCTTCATTTTCATTCGTATTATTTTCTTCATCTTTTTGTATGCTCGAAATTTCTCCCATTTTCATTCTCTTATTTAAAGTTATCGTATGTGGCTCTAAATTAGTGATAAATGCATTGATTTTATTATCCTCACAAGTGCATACCGACTGTAAAAATTCAATGTCTGATTTTAGCTTTTTAGGTTCTAACAAAACTTCCGTCCCATTTTGTATATCATATTTTGTCTTCAATTGCACAACTGTTGTTTCTCCCGGTTTTATTGTTACTTTGTTTATTAAAGCAACAGGCATATTGCTTATCTCATCATCCAAAAGGTTTATATTGTTTAGACTCAAATCAATCTTGTTTCCTTCAAATTTAAAATATCCCTTACTTATATTTAATTTCGTGTCATATTTGTGGAATAGATCAATTCCCAATATGACTTCGTATTGTTCTCCTAATTTACCCGTAGCAACAAAAAAAGGATGTGTGATTGATTTTTCTGCTATGTTGATTCTTATCATTGCGCAGCATATGAATTTCATCTCTTCCCCTGTTACCGTGGTAATCTTAACATTTGTAGATATTAATCTAGTCTTCTGCTGTTGCTTAATTTTATAGTATAAATCTTTTCCGAACACTGAGATTGACGACCCCGAATCAATCAAAGCCTTAACTTTCAAATTGTTTATTTTTATCGTAACCGTAGGTAGATTTCCATTATTTTTGTCATTCACTGTCCCTACTCTTACTGCTTGACCGTCACTATGTAGATTTTGCGTTGTCTGACCCTCCCCTTCATTATCTATGCGAGTAAAGTGGGCGTGCTTTGGGACAGTTTGTTCAACGTCATCGTTTAACGGTTGGGTTGGGGTGTGGGACCTACTTCTAAAAAATGCTCTGCCTCTTGTTCTGTGGGGGAATTTCGTGTTTGTTCATTTTCTTGCCTAGCATAATTTTGCCTATTTTGACCGCGTCCCCTGTTAAATTGTCCTCTGCCCCCTGAATAATTTTGAGCGTAAAATCCACCCCTTCTATTGCCTCTGCTGTACCTTTCTCTATTATTTTGTGCCCCTTGTTGTATGTCGTGATAAACCCTGCACTGACTTAAAAGGTGATCCGTGGCAGAACAAGCCAAACAAAAATAACTTTGTGCATTATTGTATTGTCTGTTTGTGGGAGGAAAATTTTGGTATGCCCTTGGTGCATACTCTCTTCCTTGGAAATTTCGACTTGTTGTAGGTGCATTGTTAAAATATTCCCCTCTAGGTGTCCCTGCTTCGCGTACCTGAAGGTTATTAATTTTTTCCTCTAACAATTTAATTTTGTTTTCTAAGTATTCCCTGTTTTCATCAATGCCTTCTTCTTCCTGGGATTTCATTAAGTTGTTAATCCTAATCTTTGTGACAGTTTCGTGAGCGCTTTGTATATTGGAAGCTAATTTGATCGTCTCCGCGAACGTTCCCGGATTCATTTTTAACACATCTACTTGAATTTCTGGTCGTAGAGCGCTGATTAATTTTGCTTGCCTTAATTTATCCAACATTTGTTTTGTTTCATTAGTTGTGATGTTACCAGATTGGCCTAAATAATTATTAGATGCCAGTACGATCCTATGTGCTAAACACTTTATCGTTTCCTCAGCTCTCATTTTTATATTACTGAATTCCAACTGTCTTGCATTTAAATCGAATTCTTTCCCAAAATAATCCAAGAACGCTTTTTTGAGTTCCTCATAATTCTTAAGATTAGCAATCGTTTGGTCTGATACAATAAATTCTCTTGCTTTTCCCTTTAGCCTAGTTTTTAGAAAAGCGATTTTTTCTTCATTATTCCAATTAGCCAATTGTGCTATATTCTCGAATTGATCGAAAAAATATTCGCATTCACCGTTGCCGTGCTCTCCGTCATAGATCTGAGTCAAATTAACAAACGCGCTGTAATTTCTCTTTTTCGAAGATTCTTCCGTTTGCCGTTCCATTGTATTTAAACTATCACTTAACTCTTCGTTATATGCCATAGCTATTGATTTAATTTCTTTTTTGCCCTGATTTATTATTTTTAATTCCTGTATTTTTTTTCCTGTTCTTAATAGCATTTACCGCTATAATTTTACTTAATTGGATGTGTCATACAACATATGAAATCTCTTTTGTTTTCCTTTTTAAGCGTTGTTCTGATTTTAGCATACATCATACATTATTCTATGTCCTTCGTCCTTTCTCCCTGGAATTCCTAGCGTTCAGTTAAAAGAACAAATTTGTTCAATAGTCATTAAAAAAAATCCTGACGGCACCAATTGTTCTAAGCTGAGGGAGGAGGGTGATTTCAAAGAAATCATAAAAAGTGGCTCGTGATCCCTCGTGGTTAGTCACTCTCTCGCTTAGAGGTTCGGTACATGAAAAACACTTGAATTCCAAAGAAATAGAACAAAAGACATGTAAAGTTTTAAAGATATTTATTTAAGATCATATATTTTAATATTTAACATTGACAATATTTAAGTATTATTTATTTATTTATTAGCCTGGCGGAGAGATGCGTATATCGCAGGAATACAAAAAGGGACTTACCTAACATCTTTATGTAGTTGGGCTAGCTGTGCACGATACACCTTCTATCTAGGTGGGTGTCAGGGAGAAAAGTGGCAGATTTTTGTATAAGCTTTACTCTACAAAAACCCGCCAACAAGTCTGATTGGCTAAAACCCTAAAACTGTTTCTTTCTAAACCAATGAATTTAAATATTTACAGTTGCTAAGCGTGGGAGGAGAGCGACGAAGGTCAAGGGAATGACTCAATTGTTCTAAGCTGAGGGAGGAGGGTGATTTCAAAGAAATCATAAAAGTGGCTCGTGATCCCTCGTGGTTAGTCACTCTCTCGCTTAGAGGTTCGGTACATGAAAAACACTTGAATTCCAAAGAAATAGAACAAAAGACATGTAAAGTTTTAAAGATATTTATTTAAGATCATATATTTTTAATATTTAACATTGACATTATTTAAGTATTATTTATTTATTTATTAGCCTGGCGGAGAGATGCGTATATCGCAGGAATACAAAAAGGGACTTACCTAACATCTTTATGTAGTTGGGCTAGCTTTGCACGATACACCTTCTATCTAGGTGGGTGTCAGGGAGAAAAGTGGCAGATTTTTGTATAAGCTTTACTCTACAAAAACCCGCCAACAAGTCTGATTGGCTAAAACCCTAAAACTGTTTCTTTCTAAACCAATGAATTTAAATATTTACAGTTGCTAAGCGTGGGAGGAGAGCGACGAAGGTCAAGGGAATGACTCATTTCCGTCACTTGGTGGGAGGAAGTCCCTTTTATAAAAATTACTATATCTTAACCCCCTAAGGGTTACTTGCCGGATAAAAGGTGTTGTAATATCTTACAACACATACCAACAATGGTAAACTTAGAAAAAGCATGCTATTCCGATCTCGATTAACCCACTTTAAGGTGTGGAAAATGAGTTAAACGTTCTAAACTCGAATATCCCACTTCCCACATGGTCACAACTACGAAAACTGGTGGGAATATCAGTACAGACAAACGTAGAAAAAGTAAACTATTCCGATCTCTATTATCCCACTTTAAGGTATGGAAAAGGGGTTAAATGTTCCAAACGAGGATTATTCGAATGTCCCACTTCCGACATGGCCACAATTTTGAAAATTGGGGCAAATACCAACAATGGTAAACATAGAAAAAGCATGCTATTCCGATCTCGATTAACTCACTTTAAGGGGTCGAAGGGGTTAAACGTTCCAAACGAGGGATATTCGAATGCTCTACTTCCCATTTCGTCACAACTCTGTAAACTGGTGCAAGTATCAACAAAGACAAACGTAAAAAAAGTAAGTTATTCCGATCTCTATCAACCAACTTAAAGGGATGAAAAAGGAGTTAAACGTTCCAAACGAGGAATATTCGAATGTCCCACTTCCGACATGGTCACAATTTTGAAAATTGGTACAATACCAATAATGGTAAACACAGAAAAGCATGCTATTCCGATCTCGATTAACCCACTTTAAGGGGTAGAAAAGGGTTAAGCGTTCGAAACGAGAGATATTCGAATGTACCACTTCCCATATGGTCACAACAATGAAAATTGGTACAAATGTCAAAAAAGATAAACGAAGAAAAAGTAAGCTATTCCGTTCTCGATTAACCAACTTTAAGTAGTCTAAAATGGGTAAAATGTTTCAAACGAGGGATATCCGAATGTTTTTCTTCCATTGTAGTCAGAATTCTGATATTTGATGTAAATGTTAAAAGAGTAAGTGTAAAAAAAAATAAGATATTCCAATATCGATTCAGGAATTTTTAAGGGATGAAAAGTCAAGCAACAATGAAACTATACGAGGATTATCCTAATGTCTCAATTCCAGTACAGTTACTACTTTTAAATTTAGAACTAAGAGCAAGCATAAACATTATAAACTATTACAATCTCGATTACGTAATTAAAATGGGTCCAAAGGGAATTAAACGTTCTAAACGAGGGATATTCAAGTGTCTCTTTTCAATATATTTTTTACAATTATAAATTTTGTTAAAAATGTCAACAAAAGAGAGTTCCTATTTTGATAAATCAATTTGTCGGGATCGAAATGGGAGCAAACGTCTGAAGTGCTCCCATTTCGATCCCGACATGAAGTACATGAATGCCCCCCATGAAGTACATGAATATCTTTTGAACGCTAAAATGCTAATGATAAAATTTCGTAGCGCAGCACGGGTATTTAGCTAGTTACTCATATTTTAAAATATACTTTTTTTGTATGTATAAAATCTTAACTTAAAAAAAAAATATAGCAGACATTTTAGCTTTGTCACATTGGTATGAAAAAAGCTTATCTTTATTTAGTAAACACATGTCTTTTTTTGTAAATATTTTTTATGATGAAATTTTTTGTAAAACATGATTTTGGAAATATTAGAAACATTATTGGTATTACTAAATGATAAGTTTAAACATAGTTTAACGAAATACATGTTCTTTTCAAAAACTATTTTCTTTTGATATCAAATTTTTTGGATAATGCTCGTATTTCAAGAGAGTATACTAACTTGAAACTAATAATATTTTTGAAACACTATGCATTCTAAAAAAAAAAAAAAAAAAGGGGGGGGGGGAGGGAAATTGCATTCGTATTTATTTAAAAGTTTTCAGAAGTTAAAAGATTCCCTTTTTAAAGATTATTGGATTGATAGCATGTGAAAAACTGAGAAAATATATACTTTGGAGATTGATTTCTTTTGTCTGATTTAATGCCCTTTTACAAAAAACTAGTTAAAAAGTATATGAAGATTTTATTTTAATTTGTAAGATGTAAGTACAGTTATTATAAAATCTGTAGTTAGAGCATTATGTAAATATTATATTCCAAATATCATCAAAATATTAAAAAAAAAAAGAAAAAAAAAAAAAAACTATTATTCAAATAAATTGTAATATTTAAGACTAACAAATTCAGTTAAACCTAAAAATAATTGAAAAAATTTAAATAACTATAATATATATAATTGAATAATATATGTCGCGTTATGGAACATTAAAACTGTAAATTACAAAATTTAGTGTTTATTAATTACATAAATCCAGTCTACGACTATCCAACATTATTGTAAATAACCTACAATAAACTTCTTTGAAACTTATAACTTTACTTTAAAATTCCTATTTATTTTTTTCATGTTTTGAATTTCAGCAGTTCTTTTGAAATTAAGCATTTGAAGCTCATAACTTGTTCAAATCAAATGTAATTTCTCCTTACACGAGTGATGAGCTTAACAGTATAATGGATACCATCATTGAAAGGAATGCTTCGTTTGACCATCCTTAGAATTTGATTCTATCCATGATCGAAGACGATGGATCCCATGTACGAGAACTTAGATTTTTTGAATATTGAAAGCCGGGAAGAGCAATTTCTCACTGAAGATTGGTGTCAGATACTTCCATGTCTGAATATATCATAAATGAATAATGAACTATTTTTACTAAGCCGTTATATTTTATGTAAGTTAATACAGAATTTTTTCTTATTAAAATATTGCCTTACTAATGGACACCGTCATTCAAAGGAATGCTTCTTTTGCCCATCCTTAGAATTTGATTCTCTCCATGATCGAAGATGATGGATCCCATGTACGAGAACTTATAATTTTTGAATATTGAAAGCCGGGAAGAGCAATTTCTCAATGAAGATTTCTGTCAGATACTTCCATGTCTGAATATATCATAAATGAATAATGAACTATTTTTACTAAGCCGTTATATTTTATGTAAGTTAATATAGAATTTTTTCTTATTAAAATATTGCCTTACTAATGGACACCGTCATTCAAAAGAATGCTTCTTTTGTCCATCCTTAGAATTTGATTCTCTCCATGATCGAAGTCGATGGATCCCATGTACGAGAACTTATAATTTTCTAATATTGAAAGCCAAGAAGAGCGATTTCTCACTGAAGATTGCTGCCAGATACTTCCATGTCTGAATATTTCATAAATGAATAATGAACTATTTTTAATGAGCTGTTATATTTTATGTGTGTCAATACAGATCTTTTTCTTATCAAAATAACTGCCCTACTCAAGTAGTATATTTTGACTAGTCGAGTAATACATTTTGAAAACTACTCTAAAATATGTGGGTACAAACAGGCATTGAGAAAAGTTCTCTTAATTTCAAGGCGATTTTGAGTTTGCACTTGTGACACTTTAGAACTATCCCCAAAACATGTTACCAAAGATATCCACCAATGATTGGGATTTATAGTAGCATAAAACCAATAATATTACATGATATGATATATTACTAGACAAGAAGCTTTTTGCCCGATGGTGTGAACTTCAGTCATTTAAATTGTGACTTATAATATGAGAATTTAGGTTATAAAGAAATGCATATTAAAATCTCCACTCAGTGTCAACTATTTATCTATACAAAGCAAAACACTAATGTGAATATCTTGTTGTTAAAACTCATTTGATTTCAAGTACTTTGAAAGCTACTTTCCAAGTTTGATAACTGACAAAATCTACTGAATTCTATACAATAAATTTCAATTTTTTCTATATAATTATAGACGACTGTTGTGCTTAAGGCTGTTATCGACACGCCACCTACATTTTGAATCTCAATGTTAAAGTATAGAAGATTTTCATATAAATAATCACAACACTGTGCTAAAAATTTTTAAAATATTCGAATTATTTTTTCACCATAAAAAAATTCGAAATGTTTTTTAAGGTGATGCGTAATGATGACTTAGTATTTTATTGAGAAGTATTTTTTAAATATTTTCAAAAAATTCCATCTTTTCAAGTTGAAGTTCAAACGCTAATAAAAATTATTTACAACACCAAAAATAAAAAAAATAAATGCAGCAATCTGTAGAATTATTCATTTTCTTTCAAATGGTCCAAAATTTATAATTTTAAGAATTGTATTTAAACGGCTACAATTTAATTACTCTAAATTTTATGATTTTCTTGAATGCGCGCATGAATACATCGTAGGTGACAGTGATTTATAATGGCTTCAGTTGTAAGAAAAGTATAAACATAACGAGGTTTGTTTTGTCTTTTTCATTCATGGAACGAGAGGCACCATTTGGGGTTATTTTTTTTTCCTTCTTTTTTTCTTATTGCATTTTTAGGCCGACACGAAGTGTTCAATGTTTACAAGTACATTTAATATTTCTTCTACGCTACGATTTCTACTACGCTCTACGCTTGGGATGGAGTTTAGTTATTCTTTTATTTTTTAATTGTTAGCTAGTTGTAAAGAAGTGACTAAATCTAAAGAATACGATATTGGATAATTTTATTTATGTGATTTTTGGTCAAATAATTTAAACAATATTTTTTAAATCCTTTATATTCACTTCGATTTATTTTGTGTGTGGTTATGTTTGTGGCAGATAAATATTAGTTGGAGAGTTAATTAACCGCCTTGGGCTGTCACCCAATCAAACCGAAACTTTGCAGACAGATTCGTTTTCGGTGAGAATGTATTCTATCAGTTTTGGGGACTTTCACTAAAAGGACGCTATTACAAACGCTGTTATTGTTGCTTTGTAGGGTTAAGGGCCACTTCATCCAATCGATCTTAAATTTGGCGGATGAATTCGTTATCAATGACATTTTGCTTTCTATCGTTTTGGGTGCTATCGTTTAAAAAGGTAGCTTTTACACACGTTTCCATTTTCACTTCGGAGGACTAATTAATCTACTTGCCTTCATCCAATAGAGATAAAACTTGGCTGATGGACACGCTATCAATGACAATGCATTTTCTTAAGTTTTGGAGGCAAAAAGGTGTTAGTTCAATTGCATGGAATGAATGATTTTTTTTTACATTGTGGTCAAACACTATGAAAAGTCGATCTGAGTTCAAAATTATTTTAATTAGTTGCACATAAAAGTTGGCAATCTAAATAAAGGATTAATTTTAAAAACTTTGTTTTTAGGGTAAATTATTACTTTCAATTGCTCATACGTTAACATACTGATGAAAGAATTGCATTCGGTAAAAAAAAAAAAAAAAAAAAATCGATTATTATTAATATTTTTTTTTTTTTTTTTTAATTTTTTTTTGCAATACCACACGTTTAGCTGAGTTCAAGAAAGTGGTCTAGAAAAGTGTCCGATGTGTTTGTGTGTGTGTGCGAGGTCAAAATTTCTCCCGAATGGATTTAGCTATGATGTTTAAATTTTGTATATGGGTTAGCGGTGGCCATGGAACCTGATGTCATTAAGGTTTTCGTGAAAATTGCGCATGTGCAAAAGGTAGTTGTTATTGAAAAATTTAAGTTTTTCAACAATTGTCAAAAAACTGATCTTAGCGGTTTCAATCAAGTAAGTGCACTAAATCTCATCCGCCACCTCCATAATCCCATTAGAATTTCGATTATGGTGTAAACAGTTAAAAAATGAGTTCACAAAGTTCTTTTTCTTTGAGCATCGCCCATCAACGACCGTTTCTCCTCTGTTTCACTTACATCAAAGTCTTATCTATTATTTATTGTAAAAATTTCTATTTAGGCGGTGTTTTTTTTTGGGGGGAAGAGGTTGTCAATGAGATAATTATCACCAAATTGAATTTTTTTTTAAATTAATGAAAAACGGTCAATTGCACCATGGCTGGTATTAAGTGTAATTGAAAGTTGTACGGTGTTCCATAATCCCAGTTTTTAAATCCTTTTACATTAAATTCGATGTCGTTTGTTTGTGGCCGGGAAATTTGCGGATGGCTAAACTCACTTGTTATCATCCAATCAAATTGAAACTTGGTAGTTAGATTCGTTGCCGGTGATAGTGCAAAAAAGAGTTACTCCATAGCAAAGAATCTGTGGTTTCTTAGTAGTGATCAAACCCTAGGAAAACTCGAACTGAGCACAAAATCGCTTAAATAAGTTGCGATTGCACATAAAAGTTTACAATGCATATTATTGACTTCCATTAAAAAATGTTTGCTGGCCGCCTGTGAATGTTGCAGTCTCTTTCGGTTAACTGCTCATATGTCTGTTCATAAGCTATAAAATTTTAAAAACCAAAAATGAAAGAGCACACGAGTTTAGAATAAGACTTACGATCTCTCGCACCCAATGTGTGTATTGTTTTTTTGCGAGCTACGTGTTCATTGCACTAAATCAGATTTTAAGTGCAAACACAACTCTACTTGATACAATCTTAAAGAATATACAGTCTCTTTTGAAAGGGAATATACTTTAAAATTATTTTTGCTGCCTCCACTATTTGAAGCCTGTAGCCTTTCTTGTTACTTTTTTTTAAAAATTATTATTATTTTCAGCTATAGATTTAAATGTTTTCAATTGCAATGTCAATCTTTTCCGATGTCCTATCGAAATGTGGGTGGTGATGTGATAGGGGGGCTTGTGTTTCCCGTATAGCTCCGCCTGCAACAAGGTAAGACTGTGTTGCGCTGGTTTGTGTCATTTTTTTTTTTTTTTTAAATTTTTTATCGTGGATCGAACTCTTTCAAAGTGAAAATGTTAATTTTTTGGTGATTTAAGTAATATTAAATGCATTATGTTACTAGTCTACGATGATGTTAGAATGTTCTATGACTGAAACCGGCATAAGATAAAACGTAATAATGAAACTAACAAAAAACCTCGTATATGGAAATAGAGGACATTGTCGTGGCAAAGACCAAAAAAATATGGTCAAGAGTTTCCATATCCTACTGTCAAACGAATAAACATGATGTTGAAGGCGCATAATTTAAAACGCATCTTTTTTAAGTCTCACTCCCAAAGGAGAATTTAGAAGACTTTATCCAAATCCTTCTAGAAGACTAATAAGTATTGTTTGACATTTTATCCTGCAAGTTTAAGAAAATTTATGAGTGCATTTGTCCCAGGCACTAAAATGTACCAGTCGGAGAATTAAGATTCCTAATCATTCAAAATGGTGGTCGAAGACTTAGATATTGCTATCTATAATAATAAAACAAGCTGTGTGTCTGTCTATATGTTTCTGGATCTTTAGAAACCTACTTAAAATTTTAGTAGAGCTCTGAAATTTTCAGCACAAGTAATTTTGGCCTTCTGATTGGACTTTTGAAAAACAGAATTTTAAACTTTTATTTAGTTTTTTTTTAAGTAAATTTCTTTAATTAATTAATATATATTTTACAAAACGATTTCAAATAGGGCTACAGCTTTGAAATTTTCAACATAAGTACTTGTGGCCATCTAATTGGATTTTTAAAAAACAGAATTTTAAAATTTTATTTGTTTTTTAATTTTTTTTAATTAATTAACAAGTATTTTACATATAAATTTGTAATTGAGCTACAGTTGTGAAATATTCAACACAAGTAGCTTTGGCCTTCTAATTAGACTGACAAAAAGAATGTTAAAATTTTAATTTGTTTTTTAATTACTTTTTTCACAAAAAGCGACTTTTAATAGGCCTGGAGCTCTGAAAGTTTCAACATAATAAGTTTTGGCTTCTAATTTTACTTTTCACAAACACGTGTTAAAATAATCTTAAAGGGGTGTTGTATTATTGTATTAACGGGGAATTTTTTTTTCTCGACAAGGGATAGGCTTCCAATATTAAGGCTTTACGTAGCAAGTAGATTTTAGTGAATGAAGCTAGCTTATGCTTACGCAGCAATGAACCTTTGAGCGAAGGAAGCGAGCTCGATTTTGCGTAGCGATGAAACATCCTGCGGGCGAAGCGTCAAAAACTGGGACCTATACACGAATGACAGGTTTTCGCAACGCGAGACCTCACAGCTAACTAAAATACTGCACATGTTAAAATTTCGTAGCGAAGCATGGGTATTAAACTAGTAATGAATAAAATGAAGAACACTTTGAGAAGGGAAATTCTGAAGTAAAAATCACAGTTTCAGCTTCAAAAAGTAAACATATAGAAGCCTATAATGATTCAACTTTATCTGAATCTAGTCGTTTGGATAGTGACGATGTACTCCAGGCACATTCTTCAAGAACGTGTATAATAGATATGAAGTATCGGATAGGGCTGGGACAGTTATTGCTTCAGCAGTTCTTCACAGATCCACTTCGAAAATTGTTAAAAATACGTTTCACAGAAAAATCTATGTCGATGCTCTTGGGTTATATTACTTCATCATCCAGCACATCTGAATCACTGATTTCTTCCTGGAATTAGAAAATCTATGGTGGCATTTAGGTGGGATGGAACTAACGTGAACGTTGACAAATTTGGAGGTTTACCCGACTTTTTTTATTAAAGGTATTAGCACAGGACAAACATATAGCCTCAACGATTTTAACAGGCATATTTTCTAAGGATTTAGCAAACAAATCTCTAGGTAAAATATCTTATGGTCGATGGCTAACTCGAGCTAATCAAATTCTATGTCATGGTTCGTACACTTGAAGGAGAAAAAAATTCAAGGACTTTTCAAGGATACATTATCAACACAAATACAATAAAAAAAAAAATCCTTTTTTTTTTAATTTTTTTTTTATTGGCAAACGGTGTATGTTCAAATAGAGTAAGTACCAAAAAATATTTTGTAAGTTTCAATAAAGAAAATGTTAAGGTTACAAAAAAAACCCTTCCAATATATCAGAAGCCGTACTATGTCTCTTAAAAACAGAAGTAATGTAGCTAGTACTCACTTGGTAATTACGCCAATATTAGACGTGAACATCCATTTGATTTTCTTGTTTCATCATACTAAGACTTTGTCAAATAATAATACAAAAGTCTTATTTATTCAACTGTCATCCAATTAACTCTGAAGGCTTGATTCCAAATACTGCATAATATGCAGTTTTTTTTTCCTCCACATGGAAATTTAGATGCAATTACACTATCGGTGAACATAATTTATCAATGTTTTCATTTAATATACAAGAGCCATGGTTTTTTATGGTTTTCAATGTCCATTTGTCCAGAGTATTTCAGTATCTAAAACTTCGTTTTCAGTTACATAGGCCTCCATCGGGCTGACGACGTTGATTGTTGTGAAAAATCTCTGCTTTGGGGTATTTTGTTATCATTAGAAATATAGTTCGAACAATCCTCATTAACCTAAACTTTTTATAGAAACTAAATCCATATGCTTTTTGCTTTTCGCATGGCTTTTTAAAGCACTTTCACCCATCATGACATTTTTGGCACACAATGAATTGAAAATGCATTTCCCGGCCTTTTTTAAACAGTGCGCAAAAAATTAGCACACACGATATAAAATCAAAACGAGGGATCACGTGATTCGATCGGATATTCCTAATATGTTGCGCATGTGCAGCGCTGTAATCTTCAAAGGGGATAGTTGCTGATTGGCTGAACTAAATTCCAAAGATTTTTTTCACTTTGTTGACACATTTTTTTTTAAGATTCTATATTTTTAGAAAATAAAATGAAATTCAAACACTTTGAAAGTATTTTTAAAGAATTCAAGGTTTTCAAGCACTTGAAAATAAAGATTTTTTTTCCAAGCACTTTTCAATGTTTTTTACAAACGTACGAACCATGTAAGTGTCTAACTTTCTATGAGGGTTTACGCTTTGATTTGCATTAAAAACTCACTCTTCTTGTAGCCTGTTCAAACTCATCACTGCAATTATAGGTATTTGTCCATGTAACTGAAAACTAAAATAGATCCAGTAATTCAATGAAAAAGTTTCCTTGCGCACCCTGTAAATTTATTGACCGCAATGTTGACCGCCTTTAAACCATGAAATGGCAGCCGTCGCATTTTGAAATTCCACATCATTCATGCAAATAAAACTAAAACTGTTTCAACTCCCCACTATTAAAAATTTTAGGCATCAACTTACACCTATCTCATTGATTGTCAAGAGACTATATCTGATCCACAATTATTGTGATCCATTCCTGATGAAGATATCCAATTGTTTGTTGCTGAAAAAGGCAGAAGGAGAACTGTCTTTACACAATATTGTAATACAATATTTGAAAATGCGATCAAGACTGTGTCAAAAATTTCAGCCACAGAGCGCAAAAAATCTGAGAGAGAAGGCTTCATAAAAAGAATTAAATGCAGTCTTGAAAAGACATGCCGAAATTCTATGGCAAGAAGGATTTTCGCGTTATTTGAAATATTATAATAGTAATAAAAATGTAATTTTTGTCAACATTTTACTGTAATAAATAAAAGTAACTCTTATAATTTAATTATATATATATATATAATTTAAACTTATGTGTAACACAGGGATGAGAGTTTTCCTCCTTTTGGAGGATTTCTTTGTTTTTGGTTTTTTATGTAACATTTTCCTTGTCTTCATCCCTTTTTCGAGGATCCTCATTTTTATGATCTGTATCAGTTTTTCCTGCAAAAATTATACTTTTCCTCATATCTAACAAAAGATTTTCCCTCTTGGCTCCCCTTTCCTCACAGATTACTTCACAAGCTTCTAATATTTGAAATATAATTTTTATATAGTATGAGAAATGTCATTATATCTTTAAAATTATTGAATCATCCTTCCTGCATACTTTTTTTTTTTTATTAATTTGTGTGTATTCCTTCCACGAACTTTTTTGATGAAACTTTTGGGTATCGTCCCTTCCGCTTGCTTTTTAAAACCAATTTTTGGGCTTCCTCCTTTTTGCTCTCTGATCACTCTCATCCCTGTAGTAATAAAACATCAAAAAGAGGTTTTTTTTCTTCTTCAAAATTTGCATTCTTTAACGTCAATCCGGAAGCAGAAGATGACATCCCATTCTAATCAAATTTTATATGTACTTTAAGAACATCATTTGGCACCCTTTCCTTGCTGTGCCGGACAGAAATCTGAAACTTTTCTTTAGAACATGGAACGGTGACTCATCCTCATACTACGCTAGTATGACGGGTCCCATGGCCACCACTGGACCGTATATAAAGTTTGAACATTGTTCCTTGCCTTATGCTAACATATGGGAAATTGAAAGTAAAAAGTTTCACTACACTATTTTTATAATGTGTTTGTATGTATTTATGGTGCTAACTGATGCACCGTACTAGGTACAGAAACCTTGAGTATTCGCAAATGTTAGTTCGCAAAAGAATAGTTTTTCATTAAATAGTCAAATGCCACGTAAGTGATGTATGATTGACAAAATGTGTAAGGCAGCTATCGACAACATTTACAACAGTCTACAGGAGTCTGTACAAATCAATTGATTTTCATAAAACTTTGTATACGCATATGTTCTTCAATTACAATAAGGAACCAAACCATTAAAGAATAACTAAAATTTTCAAAAAGATTAAAACACTGTCCACTTTTGATTACTAAGTAAAATATTCGTTAATATTCGTGTAAAAATATTTAAATTGCAATACCAGTGATTTATAGAAATATTTTTGTATTTAGCTAATTTTATTTGAGTAATCGACTGACATTTATCTAGAGATAAATTTTTATTTATTTTATTACTCTCGGTATGCAGTCTATTATTACTCAGCAGATTATAAAAAAGTTTTTTTTTGTTTTTTTGTTTTTTTTTGTAGGTTGAGACCCATTGATGGGTCGTGAACCAGTTTTTTTATACGAGAGTAGTTTTTAAACCTGTGAGTTTTTCATATACTTAAAGTGGAAGTTAGAAGAAATATCAAAATGGGGGGGGGGGGAATTTAATAAGCAGCGGCTGAGCGATAATTTTGTGACACATCTATCAATACTAAATTGTTTTATCACAGTTCTTACCACTTTGTAACTAAAAAGCAATTTAAAAATTACCATTGAATTATATGCTTTTTCAAACCATACAATAAGTGTGCATTACTTTTAAGAACTGGAGATATATTTAGTAATTTTAACTAATTTAATTATTTTTAGTAATTAAAAATTAAGACATTTAATATTTTTTATTTTTAAATTACAATTTGAATTAAGTTTATTTTATGGGTAATCCAAAGTAATGTTAAAATCAATGATGTAGTGAAAAAGTGGGTCACCATTGTTCACCTTTCTAATAAGGTGGGTCTTGACCTGTGAAGGACTGATTTGTAATACATATTTGAAAAGATAGACTGTAGGATCATTGCAATTTAAGAAGAAGGGGGAGGGGGGGGGGCTTGATTTTTATTTTTGGGAACCAATTAGTGTCTAATTTCCTTATTAGTTGGCGGAATACTTGGTCAGAGTCAACTTTATTTGGATGGGCAACTTTTACCTCATCGAAATTAATTACAATTTTTTTTACGCAAATCCGACAATTGTATAATATTTTCATTTCACGTATACTTTAAATTTTTTTTATTTCAGATTCAGTTTTTTTCATGTTTAAATTACTGTTGATCAGAAAGACAAATTGAAAACTTGTCGTCTTAAAAAAATTATTAAAAATCCACTTTTAAAACTTTTTTTTTATTTTGTAATTTTTTAATTATCCGTTCTCAGTTGTTTCTATAAAACACTTATTATTTTTTAGATATATCACTATTTCTATTACTTATCAATCCACTGCTTGGAATCATTATTTTTCCTTTAAATAAAACAACGCGATCATTTTGCAAAACACTCCCATAAAATATAAAGAAGCAAAAATGCTGATGTTGCAGTCAGCTGTATTTTGAATTATGACGCTTTCGAAGTGGCCTTGGCTCTGGCTATAGTTTAAGAGATACTAAGTGGATTTCTCCAGTTCAAATTTCAATACGTGTATTTTAAATAAAGAATATAACCATAGCTATTTCTAGTCATAATGGAACTGAAAAAAATTTCTGACTAATATTTGTGAAATAAATACTTGATAGTAGACTTAATCAAGAAAAAACTACCGTTATAATGCGGAACTCTTTACTAGTAGCGGGGGTGGGTAAACCTAACCTAAATTGAAGATGTGATTCGGTTAATTTTGCACACGCCTACTGCTCCACCCATTGTAGAGGCGCTGACATCGTTTTCTAGTTTCGGTTTGACTAGATAGCGCCCTTAAGAATATTAATAACCAACAGAACAAACTTTCATCACGAAAAACAAATAATGGACATTTTAAAAACAATTAAAATTACAATATATTTTTGGGGAGTTAAAATAAGTTAAGACAGAAAGAATGAAAAAATTCAAAAAAAGTATTTTTTAAAGTAGGATATATAATAATACCAAAATTTAAAATTAGGTGCGATATTATGAGAGTACTATGAATATTTAGGTTTCAATGTAATCGATTTATTCTGCATATGAAGCGCAAATTACCTTCTAATTAGTAGAATAACAAATAATATTGAATAACAAAGTTTAGAGAAAGCTTGTTTTCGAAGAATCCTTTTAGCTTCTTTTAACTGAAAGAAATCAATGCTAAAGTTATTACAGTTCAAAAGAAAGCAACTCATTTCATAGCCACTGATTTCTATCGACGTTTTCACGGTTATGTTTTTCTTGTATTTTTTCTGACGGATGAGATACTTTTTTTTTTCAATATTTTTTTTTTATCGTAACGAAACGGAACAACGTTATTGAATGCCTTGTTCTTTTCAAACAATCTATCGGGAAAAAATACATTCTAAAAAATGCGACAACTATTTCTTTCTTCTTTCTTTCAGGTATCAATCTGTTTTTATACCTGCTATTATCCCAGTTTTCTCTCGAATGAGAAATAATGTGGATACATTTTCAATGGAATTGGTAATAGTGGTGCGGGGATGTCAAAATTTCTATGGATGTACATTTTTCAATATCCTTAATCAATCAAGAGGTAAAAAAAAAAAAAAAAAAAAAAAAAAAAAACATGAATTGAGTTCAATCTAGTTTCACTCCGAAAAATTCGATATTGACAATGCAATTACGATGGTGTAGATTATGGCTGTTATATTTATTGAGAAAATTTTAATGGATTTTAAATTTAGCTTAGTAGAATTTTTATGTATTATTAAAAGTATTTTAGTCTTTAACTTTTTTAAAATTTCTGAAATGAATACATATATATTACTATTTTTAACATTTTACGATCTTTATTTCATACATGCACTTCAATCTTTATTGAATAAAAGTTTTATTGAAATATAGTTTATTTCCACATAGATATTATTGAAGAAAATTGCCATACATTTATTCATGGACTGTTTTTTTTTTTAATTTATTTTTTTATTTTATTTTTTTATTGTTTTCTAATAATGAATTTGAATCTGCTCAGATTAATGAATTGTTGAATCTGTTCAGATTTTAACTATTGTTCAATTCAAATGATTCAAAATAGTTTTACGTATTTATTTAACTTTTCATAATTAGTTCCATTGCTCAATCCCTCCATTGGGCGCATTTTTCTAATGTACTAGATATCTCCTAATGCCCTTGTACGTTAATTTCTTTCTTCAGTCACATTTTGATAACCAAATATCATGATTACAAATTAATTTTTAGTTGGAACTGCTTCAATGTAATATTTAACTTGAAAAAATGCATATAAAATCTGCTTAATGAGTTAGATATAACTTTACCATTCGAGAATGATCATTAATAATTTGATAGCTCAACATACGCTTGCTTTCAGATGCATTGTTATATTTTATTTGAATACTAACTAAACATTATTAATAGTAAATCTTAAAGATTAAATAAAATGTAAAATGTTATGCAAAGATCGCTTCTTATGGGAAAAGTTAAACATTACACGCCGCATGTAAAAGAAACATTCGATAGTATTACTCATATAAATTAAAGATAAAATCCCATTCCATATTAATTAGTAATACAAGGAAATGAAACCTTTATTTTAAATCCCACATTTCTAAAATCTTGTAAATCCAGCATAGTTTATTGAGTGATGCTTATGATAAATTTTAATCTTTCTTAAGATGATCTTTCAATTCTGAAGGATTATGAAATTATTAATTCAAGAAAGTTTTGATATACAATTTTGATTAAGTAGCGAAAATATTATGTATTATGAATTTGAAAGATTCACAAGGGCATTAAGATCTCTGTTTGATCCACTTACAATTAATATCATTTGCAATGAAAATTAATTATTTGATACTTTACATCTATGCATCGAAAGTATTTTTCTTCATAGGGTTCAATTGCTCATTTTCTATTAATAAGAGGAAAAATACGATCAAAGTTTCTTTCAATTGAAATTCATTGTCTATTTACTATTCAATAGTAGCTTCACAAAAATATTTTAATTAGAACTATTTAAAATTTAATATATATGCATTAAATTAAAAGAAGTAATTCCTATGTTAGCTTCAATTTCGTTTTCTTATGTGTGTGTATGTTTGTTTGGGCTAAGAAAATCTACTGATGGATAATTAAACTACATACCGTTATTCAATCAATATGAAACTTGGTAGATATAATCATTGTTCATAAAACATGTGATGATTTGAGGGTATAAAAGTCAATCAATGCATGGAATTGAAAGTTTCTGTCGTAGTGGTCACGCACTATGAAAACTACATTTGAGCTCAAAGTCGCATAAGTAAGTTGCATTTTGACATTTGATTTTATAATGCATGTAAAAGGTTCATATTAAAAGCCTTGTTTTTATGCGTCAATTTGAAAAATTAAAAAAAATTAAATTTTGTAACCAAGCATAATATTACACGATTTAAGAAACATTAAAAATCAATAAATTAAACTAGAATATCATTTATTTTGTACTTGAATTAATATTCAATCCAAAATTATGATTATTCTGATTTCATGAAGATATTATAAAACATAACACTTTCAGATGAACACATAAAAAATACAATGAAGTATTAAATGTTTATGTTAGACTCATATTCCAAAATTAGAAATAAACTATTTCTAAACAAGCATTTATTATTGTTCTTATTAAGTCGGACATTAGTTGACCCTCTTTCTCTCTTATCCTTGATTTCACTTACACAAAATACATCAGAATGAAATTGTGATCCTGTTAATCTGTATTATTTAAGATAATTATAAAACAGAAGCCTGGTTCAAATTGATTCAATCGATCTTAAGTTATAATCTCCTATTGTTTTCGAAACCTAGAGAACTATTTTCCTCATTTATTTCACATATTATATTTCTTAGACACAAGTGGAAGTCATACGGTCATTTTGAAATTAAAATAATCATTAAGGTTGAAAGCTATTTTATCAAGGAATTTAGTTACCTAAAATAAACTACTTTTCAATTTAAAATCAGGGAATTATTATTTCAGTTTAGATTCTAAAAGAATGTTATCGAATATTTTTACAGTTTGCAAGCAGTTTTAAATTTTACACGAACTTTATTTTTATTTATTTCGAAGGATATTCCTCACTAATATAAACTTGAAAAGCATATGCAGTTATTTAGATAATTGGCTCAATAATACTATAATTTAAAGGCAAAATAGAAATCATACATATGTAACTAACTCATTTAAATGTATCACTCTCACAATAAAATATAAAAAATATCCTTTACATTCTAACATAGCCACGGTCGGACATTATCGCAATACCATGCCATTCGAAATCATTCGAAGAAACGGCTATAGAAATGCGTCGCTTACACATAGAAATCGAAATAAAAACATTATCATTTATATCACAAGCAAGAATTTTTAAAGAAAAACAAATGCCTCCTTCCACATAAGTCAAGATAAAGGCCATCTAGGCTTTCTTAGATATGCATAATGTCCTTACTGAATCATTTCCCTGAATAATCTATAAATGGGGGGCTCTTCTCTCTTTCCCACTGACGTTATACATTGTCGTGAAATATCACTTGTGTTATTTTCTGAGAAAGGCTCTTCTTTTTTTGTGTATAAAATGTCTGTAAATAAAGCTAACATTCACTTCGGTTTCTTTTTTAGGAAAGGGATATCACAAGCGGGGCCTTTCGGTTTCGATTCTATGGAATCAATTGGATTGCTTTGAGAATGTACGTGGCCAGCAGGTCTAATGTGAAGATTTCAAAAGACTTGAATGGGAATTTTGAGAGTTTTGGGAGAGTTCACGTTGCATCATGCATTGAGTGATCTTAAATACATATTTTGGATATACTTAATAAATATGTGCATGTTCCGTCGGGGGAAAAAATCAATAGAGAATTTATATTTGATAAAATCATAATAGTAATTTGTGATTTAGAGTGTTGTATTCTAACTCGATTAGATTTGAGAATTAACATAGATTAGAATTAGATTTGATAATTAACATAGGTTAGAATTTGGTTTGAGAATTAACATAGGTTTATTCTTGTGGTCGAGTTTATACAGTAATAAGAACCAATTTGCTAGTAACATGTTATTGCTGAAATGGAAATGTTTTGTTCATAAAACACAAAAATGGTAAATATCAACATAAATAAAAGATTCAAATTTGCTAAGTTTATCTCAAGTTGTGAATATATTAGGTTTAATCCTCTTTCGCGGGTTCATCTCATTATAAAAAACACAGGAATAAAACATCTTAACTTTTTCTATAAATTTACAATCAACAAATAATACCAATTTCATTGAAAATGTAAAAATTATGTAAGAGTGAGTACTCAGCCAGTTAAACATTCAATCAAAGCGTTTGTTTTTGTTGGTATATGTACTATATGTAGTTTTAATTTTAATTACTATACTTCAATCTTAAAACTCATTATTTCAATTTCCTTGAAAAAATAAAGTTTTTGTGCGTTTGTCTCTAATAGTAAATTAAAAAGGGTAGAACATAAACTATTGAACAACCACGTAAATAAAACAATAAACTTATATCTGTTGTTACATATTAAATGATTAATAGTGATCATAAATGTTTCTAAGACGAATTAAGCTCTAACTCAAAGGAAACTAAATATATGACAGCTTTTATAGTGCAGGTTATTAACGAATTGATTTCCTTTTTTCATAAATTCATGCTAAGAAATTGCATGATAATTAATGGAACTGCTAAAATTCAATTGTAAATTATAAACATTTTGGTGGAAACCTTTTACAGTAAATCTTATCAAATGAAAAATATTAATAGTGTATAAGTTTCTTTAAAATATACGTTTAGTCTAGTGAAATTAGATGAAAACATCAAACAAATTGCAACTAAAGGTTTTTAAGATTTTTTAGACTTAGAAAAATGTCCTGAACAACCTATCAAAAGTATAAAAAAATCTAAGTGGAGGAAGGCCGCCATATTGACTGCCATCTTGAATATCTGACGTAATAGTGAAATGCCAATAATTAATGCTACAGGGCTCCGATTACCTTCACATATGTACCGAATGAAAGGATATTCAATGCTTAATCTATCAATTATAAACACATCCTATTTAAATAACTTTTGATAGTAATAGCTTTAAAAATACTTTTATTTGCTTGTTTGGATTGTTTTCCAGTCATTTTAGAGCTAAAAGAAAGTCAAATATCAACAAAATTGCAAAAAAAATAAAGTTTTAGATTCAGAAAAATATCCTGAATGACATATCAAAAGTCTAGAAAAAGTCTTGAATGTCTATAATTATTGCTACAGGGCACCGATTTTCTTTAAATATGTACCAAAAGAAAGGGTTTTTAATGCTTAACCTTATCAATTAGAAATATTCCCTGTTTAAACAATTACTTCACTGTAATAGAATTAAAAATTACTTTTATTTGTTTGTTTTGTTTTGCTTTTAAATCATAAATTTAAAGTTTTTGTCTCTGTTATTTATCATAAATAAAAAAAATATTTTTAAAATAATTGAAATAAAGACACAAAATATATTACATTTTATAAAATTTTTAATCATGAAACTCATACCACCAACTTTGATATTCAAAAATAATAGTAGTTTGATGCAATTTATAACGAAAATATGTGATGGTAACACAAAAAAAATATATTTTCCTTCAGCAATTTTTTTGCAATTGCTTCTTTCAATTGACAATTTTTTTTACAATTATTTCAATTAAACCTAAAAGTAGTGCAGTTAATTTTGTATATGCTTCTATAAACATCCAAGAGCTGGAATTGTGCTGATTGGATGTCAGTCATTATGGGTATAAGTTAATCTCTTTATAATGTCTAAAACAGTCATGAGGTATAAGTGGATTTTAGGTTTGAAACGAGTCATAAAAAAGTTTTGATATTTAACAGTAGCTGTTGTAAGAGGAAGTGACTATTTTTGAGTTACAGTAAAATTACACGGTTGTATTTTTGTTAGCCGACATTTCATTAAAGCGTTTGTATCTTAGGTGATCCCACGATGCAATTGTCTTTCAACCCTACAGGGCATATAAAGTCTTATAACGTTTAGAAGTCTCTTCTTTTCCATTGTAATAGCCTGAGAAATTTTTTTCGATGAATAGAGCGACCAAATATTTTAAACTTTTATAAATTTAATAACTGATGTCTAACAGCACAAAGGTGGATCAAGAGTGAAGGGGTTATTTCTATTTAAAAAGTCAGGTTTTCCTTTGCATCTTTTCAGTTATTTTCTTTACCTGGTGTACGAAACCTCGTAATATTTGTTCTTAATGTCGTTTGAATATAATGGTTCAATTCATAAGTATCGATTCAATACAACAAAGCCAATGACAATAATTTCTCAATTCTCACTACAATGACGAAAACCAAGTAGTTCTTTTTGAAAGAACTTGTATACGATTGGATGTGAGAATTATCGATCTATTTGAGGTGTGTATATATTGTTTGTGAATTGTATCATTTTTGAAAATTATTTCAGAGTTATTCTGAGTTGTTATTCAAAGTTATTTCAGGATTATTTAGATATATTTCAGAGTTAGTAAATGCAGATTTCATTTCCCAGAGCATTCTGCTCGGAAGTACTTATTTAAACGTCAACCATTTTTACGTACTTAATCCAGAATCTAATAGTACAACTAATCAACATCAAGTAATATATAATACGAAAATCATTATACCAATGCAAGACAATATTTTCTCATGCATACTTTTTCTCTAGCAATAATCATATCTAAGGAAATATAAGGTTCATCATATCTAAGGAATTCTGTTGTATTTGGTAGCGACTCATTAGGTGTCTGCTTCTTTTAAATTGTCTATTGCAGTGGCAGTAACACTTCCAAAGCCACTGTAATTGCTAATGTATTCAAGACAGCATATCTAAAAATATATGACCCCTCTTCTAATTTGTGTTACTGCCATCTTACTAAGCATATAGACCACTGCATGACTGCAAAACTTTCGTTTAAAAATTCCTTATAAGCCAAATTGTGTCATATGATGACCAATGCATCCCGAAAATTTCTCCTCATTATCTAAATCACCAAGTATTGGAACTAAATCATTTAAACTATTTAATTGGTGTTCGATTGAAATAATTGCAAAAAAGTCGAATAAAAACTAATTTTCTTTTATATCACATCATTAAATTTTTTTTAATATAAATTGCATCAAACTGCTTCTATTTTTAAATATTAAACTTGATATTAGTAGTTTTTGACTTCCATGTTTAAAAATTTTATAAAATGCAATAAATTTCGTGATTTCATTTCAATTGTTTGTAAAAGTAATATATTTGGGATTCAATCAGTAATCAAAACAAGCAAATATAAGTATTTTTTAAAACATTTTCTATCAAAAAATTGTTTAAATAGAATGCGTTTCTCATTTATAAGGTTAAATATTAAAAACCCTTTCATTTGGTACATGGATACCTGCAGCATTAATTATGGGCATTTTGCTATAACGCAGAAATTCAAGATGGCGACCAATGGCCAATATGGCGGGCTACCGTTATTTAGAATTTTCTAGACCTTTGATGTGTTGTTTGGGACTTTTTTCGGGGTCTAAAAAACCTTTTCTTGCAATTTATTTTATGTTGGTCCTTTCTACCTCTAAAAGGACTGGACTACAATCAAAACAAGCAAACAAAGTATTTTTAATGTTATTACTCTCAAAAAGTCATTTAAATAGGATGTGATTCGATTTGTTAAGGTTAAGCATTAAACACACTTTCATTTGGTACATATTTGAAGGAAATCGGAGCCCTGTAGCATTAATTATTGGCATTTTACTATTACGACAGACATTAAAGATGGTGGTCACTATGGCGGCCTTCTGCCACTTAGATTTTTCTAGACTTTTGATATATTGTTCAGGACAATTTTTTGAATTGGAAAATGCGTAAAAACCTTTCTTTGCAATTTGTTTGCGGTTCGGCCATTTTTGGCCCCAGTTTGACTGGACTAGTTGTTCATTTCCCTGAAATGTAAGTTTTATGCTGCAAAATATTTAAACTTTAAAGATATTATTTAAGGTGCATTTGGGCAATGAAGTAGAAAACTGCATCTTTATAAATTGTAAAGGTTTACGAAGCATTTTAAATTATTTTAAAGATAATTATGCCTGAACATTCAAATTAGACAGAAAATATCGTTACCATCTTGAATCATGTAGAAATCATTTACATTTTGCATTATTTAAATTTTTTAGGTCAATAATTATGGACTAATCATATATTTTTGTTTGAGTCAGCTGTATTTCAGCTAAATATTTAAAAAAAACAAATGTGTTTGCAAAGCTATTTTTTTTTTTGTAGAATTTTTTTTTTTTTTTTTTTTTTTTCATACTTATTTTTTTTTAATAAAGCTTATACTCAAAATCAAGTTAATTTCTCAAACTAATCATAGAACAAATATTTAAAAGTCTAACAATAAAGTATTCATAAATAAATTGATTAAGGACATTACAAATTTAAGTATAAGGATCGTAATGATATTTCGCCATATTTTGGCAATCATAAAGTAAAGAAGTAACTTTTTTTTTTTATTCAATTTAGAACATAAGTTCATCCAATAAAACAATGAATAACATAATAAGTCTAAATAAATTTAATATAATTAAATAATATTAAGGATGGTAATGAGATCAATCAAAATATTTTTACAAAACTTTAGGTTATGCAAACCTAATCAAGATATAGAAGCAGTATTATTATTTCAATCCAACTCTAAAATAATGTTCCCAAATCATGTGATATGAATCAGTATTGTCATTTAGTGGTCAATAAAGGATATAAAATCTATTGGATGGTAATGACACAAAAGCAAGTGACAAGTTAAAATATCACAGAAATATTTTTGAATACTTTTTTAAAGGAAAATCTGAATATTTTAAAAACAATTTTGGATGCATAATAAAAATTGATAATTCAAAATATACATTGAATTTCATACAGTATTTGATGACCATGAAAGTGGATGATAATGGCAGATTTGATTGTGTGGTTTACAAAAGAAAAAAAAAAAAAAAGAGAGAGAGAGAAAAAGAGGGGGGGGGGATGGGGAAAACAAAAAAAACACCACTTGAAATGCATTTTATTTATTTAGTGAAAGATACTAATATTAAATAATAAAAAAATATTAGTCAAACTTGTTTTATTGTGCATTTTTTACAGGAAAGTGGATGTGACGGGAGAATAAGCCTCATATTCCTACTGAGAAAATACTGGACAAAATACCTTTCACAAACAAAACAATTTCAAAATTAATAAAAAAAAAAAAAAAAAAACTTGTATTTTTTTTTTTTTTTTTTTTTTTTATTTTTTTTTATAATTCGTCACTTTTTCTGTACCTAGTACATAAGAGAACAGCTGAACCAGAATAATGATATACTAAAATTCCATTGTTCATAACAGTATATTAAAAAAAAATATATTAGTTTCTTTTGTATTTATTAAATATTAACCTATATATGCAAAATTTGTCCATTATAATTAAATTCAAGTCATCAACACACTTTTTTATGTCATACATATGTTAAAAATATTTTTTGTTGTTTCTAATCCCCAACCCAGTCTGATGGAGTCGGACCAAGTCAAGGAATCCGTTGACATACCATACAAAAAGTCTATAACGAAAAGGGGAGAAGAATTAATTTCCACCCAAAGGAGACCCAAACAGCCTAGGATGTTTTCAGCTGAGGCCTCGTGTTGGTGGCACTTAGGGCAAAGAGTGAATTTTTTCTTGTCTAAAGAGAAGGTAAGACATTAAAGATGCCCGCTACCTAATCGTGAGAGGCTGGTAGATGATTTTCTGTCGCATGTGAGGGATAAAGGAAGATCCGGCTTAGTACCTCTATACCACTAGTGGATAGGGGTACGAGGCAAATCTCCGATTTAATCCGAGAGTAAAGTTCCAGGTAAGAGAGCTCTGAAGATGAGGGGGTAGGATGGTTGCAACCCTCCTTTGCGAGTATGTCTGCCGATTCGTTTCCATAAAGATTTTAATATTTTAGAGTATTAACCGAAATGGTGATTTCTGCTCATCACAAAGGCTTTTATATACACACAGATATGTTTTTTTTTTTTTAAATAAAATATATTTATATATTTAATATATATTTATAATTCTAATCATTTAGAATTAAGAAATACAAATCAGAATTATACCTTTGGTTTGATCGATTTGCTTTAAATGATTTATAAGTTTAAGATATTCATAAGTTTCACTAAAACAGTTTGCCACAAAGTGCATATAAGACGATTGAATGATCAAAGTAATCTTATTGCGAATTTAAATTTTTAATTTTTCAAGCTTTTCAAAAGTGATTAATCAACCAATATATACAAAAATTTAATATAAATATCATAAAAATACATACATTTTAGATCAATAACATAAAAATAAGAAACACGCACATTTTATATCAATAATCCAAAAAATCCAAGTAAAAATAATTTTACCTAATTAACGCCCTACATTTATAATCTATGGTTGTAGAGAAATATAGGTATTCAAAAGAGGAAAAATATATCATCATTAAATAAAAAATAAGGTTAATATTAGCATTTTTTATGATTAGCATTTGACAAACTGGGCTAAGCCTTGAATTCTAAAATTTCAAATGCGAGCAAAGTTAAAAAGTTTACATATGATTACCATTCAAATGAATAGTATTCATATGTAAAATAGGGGTTCGGAACATCGTACAACTTTCAATTACATTGGTCATTGCATTAAAATTCATTGTGCTATTTAACTTTTTCATATTTTCACTCATTAAAGTAAAAGTGGCCAGATTTTGGCAGTAATTTTTGCATGAGCAAAATAAGGAAAAAAAAGGGGGGGGGGGTGGAGGGACCTCCAAAATGGCGAAATTAGGGATGTTATTTGATAGGCATTACATTGTGCTTTCATGAGCACAAAACAGAAGAAAAAAAATCGTTGATGGCTGGTAATGCTCAAGAGCAAAGAGCCCTGTGTTAAAGTCACTTGTTTTTCAACTTTCAACACTTTTATCGCATTTCTACGGGAATTTCGAAGGTGGGTACGATTAGAAAACCTCATGAGGCATTTGCACAGAGATTTTAATCAAAGTTGTTTGAGCCGTTTTATAGCAATTGCTGAAAAACATGATTTTTCATGATTTCAACCTCATGCGCATGCGCGATTTTGACAAAAACCATAATGGAAGGTCCCATGGCCACCACCAACCCACTCACAATATTTGAATATCGTATCTCAATTTGTTCGGGAGTTATGCCGACCACGTACACACAGACAGACATTTTTTCCTGACCACTTTTTTGAAATCAGTGTGTTTCAAAACGAGGAAAAATGCAAAAAAAAAAAAAAAAAAAATTTAACCGAATGCTGTACTTTCATTACCCTATGTAAACATAAGGGTAATTTGAAGTAAAAATATCATAAAATTTTCACAGCTTGCGTCTCATACCTCATTATATATATGTATTAGACATCTTCCAGTAAATTTAAATATATGCATTGTTCATCTTAATCAAAAGTCCGTAAATTTCATGACAAACAAATAAATAATCCAAGACCAACAGCGAAGAAATTTTCTATATGCGTGATGCGCTTCAATTTATTTACCTCCGAAATAAAAATCGAACTACGCAACTCTTCAAGATTAAAAGTTTATACAACAAACCACGCGATATTTTTTGTTGTTGTTGAAAATTCTGAAAACCGAATTGCACGGTCCCTCATCATTCCTAACTACATACGATCCATTTTTTCTCCATTTTACTTAATGATTGCTTTCAACTCCAATCTGATCATAAATTCTAGAAGTTTGCCAGACACTGCGATCTATTTGCTAATTTCTTTTTCCTTACGTCTTTCTCTTCGAAAGGCATCATCACTACGGGACAGGTCAGTAAATTCGGCTATCGCCTGAGAATTTCATTTGCTAGAGAATCTATATCAGGTATTTTTCTTCAAAAGTAGCCAGTTAATTAAACTTCTCCACTTCTCCTTGGAGGCATAATTAGAAGAGGTCCCGGATGGAAAAAGAACGAAGAAAAATGCTTCCGCAAATAAATTAGTTCATTTTAAGGAGTCTGTAACACCGCCAACAATCGATAAATCGCCAAAATTGCGTCGTTTCAGGAAAGAGAAAAAATCTTGTAATTAAATTCGAGTGAGTTAATTGTCTCGCATAAAAGTAACCAAATTAATAATGACGATTAATATATCTTTATTACTTGGTTCACGATTTAATAGGTTAACAGAGACAGAAAAAATATCTATTCACTGAAAAGACTGCAATTTGTGACAATACTTATTTGTATTAGAAGTATTTTATAAACATACTATTTAAAAAATCTATTTATTTAAACCGTTGACACATTTTGAAATAAAACTTTAATCACACCATTTCAGTAAGACATATTTTTATTTAAAGCAATGAAAGGAAAGTTTGAAAAATTCAATATATCGAGTTCCTATAATAATATATTGTAAAACGAAAATTCGTTTAAGCAGAAATCTGTGAATTGATTTTTCAATACAAACAACTTTTAAGTTCTAGTGCTGTCTTATATATGTGTATTTAATACCAAGTGGATAAAACTACACACACATATAATTGATTACTAATATTTTAAAGAATTTGTGAAAATTTCGTTTAAGTCATTTTGAACGAAAGTTTTTTTTAAACCAAATAGGTGTTGCTATCTCATTGGTGCAAAACTTTAATAATTATATTGCGATTTTCTCAGTCAAAGGTAATATTTATTACAAACTATATATGTTCAATTCCTAATATATATCAAGCAGAGAATTCCTGCCATAGTGTTACCATTTCATCTCTTTGGTTAATCACCACCATAACCCTAAGACATATTTAATCTATACACTAATTGACCTAGATGAGGTTCATTAAAACTTTTCTTATTCTACATATTAGAATACAAGAGTACAGAAAAAAAAATGAACCAAATGGAACAAATAGCAATAATTTTCATTATTTTTACTGATAGTAGATAATTTACATGAACGTACTAGGTGAAAAGGAAATGTCTATTCGAATTACAGACTATTTAAGAGCATTCTAATAATGACAATCATTCAAAATATTTTAGTGAAATTATAGCTTGATAATAAACAAGTTTACAAAGTGATAACTATTTTTTAAATCCGCTCTTAATTGTGTAACTAATAACTCTGATCTAGAACATGCAGAATTTATATTTCTCAAAACTTTTTGTATTGAAAGTGCTTTTTAAATGTACTTATTTGAAACTTAAGATGATTCTGCAATTCTTCGTGAATCTCTTCCGTCCATATTTCCATTTTAATAATCAACCAAGTACTATAAAATGTTTTGTTTCAAAACTAAACTAAGACACCTCTTCCTGTCAATCTATCGAAAACCATTTAATTTCCCGTCACTATTTAAATTGCCCACAAACCGTTCACCTCTTTTAAACTAAAGGCACAATAAATCAAGCACTTACTTTAAATAGTGGACAACACCGTTCCATAACAGCACCTCCATGCCAAAAGGACAATAAATCACATTGTATTAGACTCTTCCCAAACAAGAAAAGAAGTTCCACGGGAACTCGGAACCAATTGCTCTTGAAAAGCAGTTCCACTCCTTGAAACGGCACGCTCATTAATTATTCATAATAAACAGAGAAGAATAGTCGGACAACCTCGAGAAACAAAATGAGCTTCCTCACACGCGTGATTAACCCTGCAGCTGCAGCTGCTTTGATTAGGCAGCCGCAATTACGAACTCCTGCGGCTTCTTTTCCTGTTCTTAAGGTTGGATTTAGTTTGAGTAAATAAACGTGTAATTATAGTCTTGGTTTGTACTATCGAAAACATAAATTACTGCAATGTCTGAGCTATGAAGGGGGAGTGAATAGACATTTTGCGTTTTTAGATGGTACTAGGATAAAGAGTGATGCATATTGTAATTTATTACTTATTTGAAATACGCTTGAGAAGTATGGAGGACGTGTCAGATGGATATTGGGTAGATTGCTTGCTTTGATTCGTCCGGAATGAATTTGAATTGCATGAGATTGAAGGATATAGTTAGAAATTTGAAAAGAGAAAGGTATTGAAATGAAAGTTGTGTTAATTTAAATATGCATAAGGTAATATGAAATGAAGGAATTATCACGAGAATGAATATTTGAAATTTGTATTGTAGACATTTGAGATTTACATTATGTAATGCATAAGTGATAAGTATCTAGATGTGAAATCTCAAGGTTTTATTTTTTATAGATAAATATCAAATTATGTTGAAATAGATTTAAGAAATGTGTCAAAACTGATGATACATGATGAATATTGCGTAACATATTTTTTCGTAGTTTGTTGCATTTTAATATAGTACTAAATAATTTAAAAGCAAATATATATATGCATATATATAAAGTGAAGATTTTTAATTAAAAATATTAGGGTATATGTTTAAAACTAATCATTTAAAATAGGAGCTTTCTTAATAGTTTGTGATTATATGTTTATATAAATAATTACAATACGTCAAAGTGTTACTGTTCAAAAAGTGGAGAGTTTTGAAATAAGCATTTCCCATATAATTTTGTATTCGTATAAAAAAACCTACTTTTGCTTATAGGCAATTACATTTCATGAATGATGGTAGAATCAAGAAAACATTAGAAAATAAGATGCACTTAGTATGTTAGGTATAACTTCTTGGAAATGTTAGATATATTTACGGGTTTTTATGCTAGTCTAGTTATGATGTCATCTTATCGAGAGAGGATCAAGAAAACTGAATATGTCATTTTACAAAGAACAAAAATGGTTCGTTTAAAAAAGGAGATATTGGAAGACAGTCTTGTTTATAACACAGCTTATCCAAGCTATATGGTGCAGGTATGCACTAAATATAAGGCTTTTTTTTATAAATCTTATTTTTTTTTTATTTTTTTTTCCAAAGGCATATTTTCTTAATAAATACCAAATAATTTATATTCAAACTATAGTTTTTTTTTTTTTTAAATAACTGAGCATTTAAATATCGATGTGTTAATATGTATAAAAACATAATTAAATAGCATAAAAATTAATAGCAAATAAAATAATAATAAGCATAAAAATTGAGTTAATGAATCATATTTAATATTATTTAGAAAGGATATCACTTTCTTTAATTTTTTCCCTTAACTAATGTAGGAAAATAATTTTTAATGTTTAATTATTTTAAAATATCCAATATTGTATTATTTTACTCTCATATCAATGTAATTCATCAGATGCTTAGAAATAAATTACCACTGCATTTAACCAATATTTTGAAACAATACGAGATAATATATGATGACTAAAAATTATCGATATACAAATTTTCGTTCTTAAGATGCATATACAGAGGCTTGGTTAAATAATTCAATAAAGATTGACTTATAGATATATGCATACGATTAACGTAATTTAAATTTAAAATGTATCAAGGAGCCTTGACAGATAAACATATGATTAGAGATTTATCAGATTGAATAATTGACATAATTAATTTAAAATGATAGCACAAACGTAAATATTTCCATTAGAGAACTAATAGATTTTTCCTGTTTTCATTATGTACTAAACATTAGTACTGAACACACAAAAAGTGTTCTTAAAACTACACCAAATACGTCTAGATTTAACTGAGTAGATTTTTCACTTTCAAGAGGACTCAAAATAAATTACTCAACCGTAAGCTTAAAAAGTACGATATTGAAAATGTCAGTCGCAGAAAAATTCCAGAGAATTGAATTTTACACAAAGTGTCATATGATAAGAAACCACTGCAACAGTATTAGAAAAATGGATCAATAAAATATTTTTTAGCTGTTGTAGGAATCTTTGAGAAAAGCTATTCCTCTCAAATGTCATTATTAATTTCAATGAAATATTTTTCAAGGATTTGAATTAAATATGGCATACCATAGAATAAAATAATTTAGTCCCTAATTGTGTCGAAAACATTTTTTTTTCTTTACTCTTTAATTATTATTTATGTTTAGTTTTGCTTTAATTATATTGGTAAAACTTGTTAGTCCAGACATTCAAACTTATGATTAAAATTTTAATAATTGAAATATGTTAACTAATTTAGAATAGCCGAACAAATTTGGGATATGTTGATATTAAAATATGTGTCCAAAACCTCAGGAGGAAAGAAGCAAAGTGTGAAAAAACTAAACTCTAAAATTGTTAAAACTTGAATTTAAGGATTACATTTAATGACATACTATAGTTACTTTTTTGTTTAATTTGATGGTGTAAAGATGTGCATCTTAATTGTTAAATTTTTGTTGTCCTTTTTTTGCTTTGATTTGGCAAAATTAGAACTGAGTATTTAGTTCAAGGATTTTTGTAGTGAATGTAATTTTGCAATATCTTCAAGGGTTTGATGTTTTCTATAGAAAGTTTTTAAAACCTTTATAATAACTTTTAAACAGTGTTTAACAAATTGCGTGAAATGTGCATGAACCGGCATTGAAAATCCATTTCACCCTATAGAATTAATCTCATACGTGAATTCACGCATCGGCAGATCATGGTTAAATTTTTAAAAATTATTCTCCATTTTATAAAATCAGCGATCATCCTTACCGCTTTTCAAAGGGAGGCACTACCTCCTTGCCCTTTTTCGTTGAAAATAGAGTCCGATTCTGAAAAATTGCAAAATTTACGTTTATTTTCCAATGCAATGAAATATAAGGATCACCCCCTTCAAAATCACCAGTTACGCAAGCGCATCCATGTTCAAATGTGTCTCCCACAGATCAGTGACTGACTGATATCATGGAATGGCCGCTGATAACACGTGCGTTATTAGTAGGTGGATTTTATGGAGGCGTCCCATAATTTCCAAATGTAATTTTGTACATTCCTTAATTAAGTGTACTACGCCGGCTTTTTAACATACCTTCTTGCAAAAAATAGAGAGAAAAAGTAACCTCATACATGAATTCATGGAAAACGTATATTAACGCTATGTCGTCCGCATGTCTCATCGAGATTATTATTATTATTATTATTATTTTGGCACCGGTAGGACTGGCTCAGAAGCTCAGATAATTCAGTCTATGTTTATGGCCGGTGTTTTTTTCGCCTATGTTTGTCGCCAGCGAAATTTTTTGGTGATATCTTAAAACATCAAGTTTTACTTCTCCGTCATTTGCGCAATAGTTTCCACAGTGTTGCCAGCATTTTCATTACCCGACAGTTTACGAGGCTTCGCCGGTATTTGCCTGATAGTTTCGGTGGACACCAACGTGGTGTCACCGACCGGCATAGTGTTAAGAGATACTTAATGTTTACAACCATCAAGTGTTTTTAGTAAGCTTTTAAAAAGAATATGTCCTCTCTGATACGCCAAACCGCAATCGTGCATCAATGTTATTGTTGTAGTTATTAATTTTGTAAAACAAAAACTTATTTTGCTTTAGTTTTAAAAAAGTTTAATTTAAAATATACCCAATCAGATTTTAAAAATACCCCCTAACGTTTAGAGAGGGTGTGAAAATACCCTTTGGAAATATTTAACTGGCGAACACTGCTTTTAAGTTTTTGTTTGTGGTGGGGTAAAGTCTTCAAAGGGTAAATTAACCCACTAGTAGCCATCCAACCAAGGTGGAGTTTGCCAGACAGGCTATTTTATCGATGACAGTTCATTCTATCAAGTTTTGGAGCAGAATAAAAGTTAGTTAATCACACAGAATGGAGATTTTCTTCAAAGTGGTCTAACTCTATGGGAACTTAATCTGAGATCATAATTGTCAAACATTAGCTGCAATTATCCATAAAAATTGACAGTTCATAGTAAAGATTTCCAGTAATAAGTTTTTAAGTAAAAGGTGAGATATATTTTTAAATTTACATTTCTCGAAAATATGAGGGTTCTCTGTATATAATTCAAAAACATTATAAGGATGAATATACTATAATTTCTTGGCACACTAGTAAAGATAGAAAAGTTATAATTGCTTCTTTCAGCCGGATTGTGTCCAATTAGGAATTTGCATTTTAAATTCTTTTTTATGAGACATGTTGGGCTGTTGGACAATTGCAATATTTGATTTTACGTAAAAGAGTTTAAGGCATCAAAAGACCCAATGAAAGGGAAACATATATTTTTAACAAAACATTACTTTTAAGTAATTTATGACAGTAGTTTTTCAACATCAATATACATTAACTTTTCTAACTGAATCAATAAAAGGAAAAAACTCTACCATTACTGAAAATATATAGAAGTTTGATTAAATGGATGGACTTTTACTGTTAACACTTGATAATTTATCATTATTGTGATGGTAATGTTGCACCATTACAATTTTTATATGTATTGGGGTGTTGAGAAGAACTACCCTAAATGTAATGGCCATTTTTTACGTGAGGGGATTAGACGCGGTTTGACCCAAGAGTTAGCAGAACCAGGTCAAGATGTCAGAGGTGAATTTACAACCTGGTGTGGATTGGGCAAAGGCAAAGAGGAGGTGATCTCTTGGGGAAGGACTAGCAAGTAAAATTGGATGCCACGAAAAAGAGGAATCATCCCAGTTGAACGTAAATAGGTCTGCAGGCGATCAGGAGCAACTTTTTACACACTTTTGAATTTTCCTGAGGATGCTGTGATTAGCGAGACGGCTGCAGCTAACTTTCTACAGTAGGACGGAAAGAGAAGGATGGACGAGGCATAGAAGTCAGCTTTACGCTTAAGGAAAAATCCCAAATGCGATACCACAGCCTACCTGTCCCAATGATCCATTTAGCAGCCTTCATCAGATAGAACCCGGAGCCTTCGATTGATACACAAGCCTACCTGTCCAGATAATCCATCCCGGAACCCTTGACCAATAGAGTCCAGCACACAAACGCCACCCGCACAGGCGCTAACCTGAGTCCAGCACTTTCCAGACCGTGAGTTAAACTCCCCTCTCTCCCTAAAATCCAACACTTCCCTTAAATTATTAATGCACAGAGTAATTTAACTTGCTGCTCAATGATTATTTAAAGTGATTTAAGTTAATAAATACTGTTTTATGATTCTCTTCCTTGTCTCCCAGACTCAATGCTAAACGAACCTTTTTCGAACACAATTTTGGCCATATTTTTGTTGAGTATTAGTAATTGCGGCACAATATTCACTACTGCTGGTACCATTGACCAGACAATGAAGAGAGTTAACCACGACAGTTTATGAAAGGAGATAACCGCGACAATTATATACATAGAAATCTGTAAACTGTATCTAGGACAAATTAGTTAAAAACACGGCGGTTACGTGATTAACGTTTTTCAAAAATAATTAAGATATGTTCCAATTTCAAGTATCTTAAATAATGCATTGGTTGAATTCGTGTTAATTTAAAATTATTTTATATTATTGTGGAAACACCACATGCTACTACTTATCAAATTATTTCACTATCGTTTAAAAATAGCTCGATCATCCAATTTTAACTTTGACAATTAGTTTTATTGTCGATTATTTATGTATGATCCATTTATAATCGTCAGTTATTCGGGGCTTTATAATGGTTAAATTCAGATATGTATACTTATATATGACTTAAATATATTAATATCAACTTCTTGGAGAATTACATTAATGTCTCAGTTAAAAAAATTAACTATTTATCATTGATAAATAAAGAAGTCTGAAAACTGGTATCCGCTGGTCACTCACCCTATGAAGTTTCAAATTTCTTCTGAATTATGCATTCGACCAACTTTAAAGATAAAATCATTTTGTTATTTCAGAATTCTCCAGATGGAGCATAAGTAGATTTAACATTTCCTTTTTGAGTTGTTGAATTCTCAATCCAATGTAATCAACAGTCAAGACGGAGACCGGCATAAACATGTCCACTGGCAACTCCCAACGAAGGCTAACAATCAAACGCATAAAAAATAGTATTCTGTGAGATATATCTGATGGGGAGGTATTTTACGATTCTGATGTTGTCTGCCACCTTCCAAGAAAAAGCGAAAAACGAAATTTATGTAGTCCTAACATGTGATGATGGGTCACGACATACTCTTTTTATATACGTGATAAAAGAGGGAAAATTCGCTTGTCATAAAGGGAAAAACGTGTTTGTTTATCCCCTGGAGGGAAATAATACCAAGGGAAAGAGTTAAAGAAGGCCGAATTTGGCCTACCGCCAAAGAATGAATTTGTGAATATCTAACCTTGCAGAGAATTTGCAGTAGACGGCATTTTTTTTTTTTTATTTGTATGTGTCGATAAATCTACTTAAGTTTAAATTTTCACGGAGCATTGGTGAATTCTATATGATGTGCCTTTGGCTAAGTGTCCAAAAAATTTAGAAGTCTAATATTGGTATTAGAATAACAAGAAAACATTTCTGAATAAAATTTTACTAATGTGTTGATAGTAAAGTGTACCTGGTGCGATTCTACCATGAAATGTTTATTTAAAATAAGAACTTTCTTTGCTTGTGGAATAAATACAAATTTATGTCCATACATTTAACCTTTTTCAATAAAAATATAAGCATACGAATCGGAAATTAATAAAATAAAGTGTAAGATAAATTAAATGTTATCAGTGAAATCTATTTTGTATATGCCTATATACCATGCATTTTAAGTTTAAAGAAATCCATTAAAAGTACCATACATTCATTCTGAACGGTAGCAGTGGTAAATTTTTACAAATAAATGATTGCAAAATGAATAAACTAACATATTTCTTACAAATTTTTATGCTTAGATGAAATTAGTTTCAGAAAGGTAGGGATAGGTTAAATTTCACGTACTGCTAAAAAGTTGAAAAAATAATTATAAGTTTCTCTTGGGAAAATCTATATACCAATCAATATTCATAGTTTGAATTGTAGTTGTCTGTTTAAAAAAATAATCTAGAAGCCTTACAAATAATTAATTTCAACTATACACAATGTACAAATAATTATTATCTAAAATGAAGATTTTTTCTTAATATATGGCTTGAATATACAGTGAGACTGCTATTTTAAAAGCAGAATTGGATAAATAAATTCTTATATAATAGATGTTTCAACAATTTTAATTTGATTTCATATGTACACAATGCAGAACAGTTTTATAGGGAGATTAATTATTAATTAACTGTTTTTCATTTCCATTACCAGGTTGAAATACTTTTTTTATTTTATTGAAGAAAAAAAAGCATTAAAATAAACGTATTAAAGCTTTTTTTCTAAGTTTTTACGACATGTAAATATTTTCGTTTCACATCTTTTCTCGGAGAATTGAATGCAGTTTTAAAAAATATGACATTTAATATTTGCTTTAAATACACTATGAAATATGTTTTATGTTTTTAATTTCTAGTTATAATCTAAAAATAAAAACTCTAAGCAGCGTAATTTTTTGAAAATTTTGTACAATTTGAATGCACTTGGCCTTACTTGGCATCAAAGAAAACTACTTTCTATAAAATATATTTGAATGTTGTTATGCAATTTAACAATTATTAAAAAAAACGTTATAAAAATTAAACAAAATAATTAGCAAGTGGAAATGTGTGTTTATTTGTAGATGAGCATAATCGAATAAAAGCATCTACTAGTTTATACGATTACTGCCAGAAAGTAAAACTAGAAATTAAGTAGAGCATTCACCAATAAATTTCACTTACCATGATGGATTGAGACAAAACATTACATATCGATTGTGACACTAAATTTGAGACTATACAAATATTGTTACAATAAAGAAGCAAACAGTCGTATTAACAAAGATAATAAAAACTAGAGGCTAAAGAATTAGAAGATAAATTACATTTGAACTAAAAACTAGATTTGTAGAACAAATACCTTCAGAACCCAGCAAAAGAAAATGCTGTTAGAGAAGAATGGGATAATTTTAGAGAAATTTAGCGGGTAAATAACAAATTTGAAGAAAATGACCATAAAAAGGAAAAGCTACTTACCGAAACATGATTCAAAATTAAAAAATTATAAAAGCCCTAAAATCATTAGATTAAATACTAGATGTGAAAGATTGAATAAGATGGACAGAGATCACAACAATGATCTAGATAGTAGTGTAAAAAAGCTTAAATGAGTAAATAAGAGAAGCGTTTTGATGATCTATCAAAAAACACAGAGTGCTCAAGCTAACTTCTTATATGAAATGGCAAATAAGCTTTAAAAAGAAAATTCATATTATCCTAATGAAGAAAAGAAGAAGAAATATGTACTTATGGTAATATTTTAAAGCAATTATAGAAACTCTATTCTGTTAAAATTCTTAGAGGACATCATGATGACTCGTTATTGGATTAACAACTAAAAGGGAGATTTTTTGCAAACTTTAAACATTTTCTTTAAAATATCCTACAGGAGAGAATGAGAGTTACTGTAAAATCACTGAAAACCACACAATTTTGCATAGATGACATCGCATCTGAATCTATTAACAATTGCAAATTTTCATATTTATTTTTTTACATAAGCTTTACAAGTAACATAAGACACTGAGAAAAAAATTCCACAAGTGTGGGTTAAACTGGTAGCTATAAAAATTTGTAACAAAATAAAACATATTAGAGTTGTGTAATTGGCCTATTTTATTGTTATTTGAAAACATTTTTCTTAACAGTTAGGCAAATGAAATCGAAAATATGCAGAGAAAAAAAAAAAAAAACTAGGTTTCAAACAAGTGCCAGATCAGTTCACAATAAATTTTCCAAGTTAATTCCACCAATAATCAGTTAATCATCAAATAATCAACTGCATAGTCTGAAAATTAGAGCCTACGTTAAATTAAATGGTAAATAAACAGAAATATTGGGTTGTTCGGAAAGTAATTTCGTTTTTTTTGGGGAACATGAAAGACAATTTTCGTATAATGAATAAATATTTTATTAAATTATATATTGGCCATTCTGGTCCAACACCTTTTGCCATCTTTCTGGCAGTAACATGATTCCCTGCTCATAAAAGTTTCGGTCCTTGCTGGCAAAAAACTGATTCAGGTGGTTTTTGACATCTTCATTTGAGGTAAAGGTTTTACCATCCAAAAAATTTTGCAGGGACCGGAACAAATAATAATCGGAAGGCGCCAGATCTGGAGAATATGGTGGGTGTTGCAGTATGTCCCATCCAAGCTGTAAAAGCTTTTGGCGAGTGACCAAACTTGTATGAGGCCTCGCGTTGTCTTGGTGGAACACTACACCCTTCCTGTTGGTTAATTCTGGCCTCTTCTGTTTAAGCGCATCATTCAATTTGTCCAGCTGATGACAATAGACTTCCGAATTAATAGTAGTTGTATTGTCCGGTAAAAGCTAAAAAAAAAAACGATTCCTTTGAAATCCCACCAAACGGACAGCATCACCTATTTTTGGTGAGTGTTGGCTTTTGAAACACTTTGAGAGGGTTCATCTTTTCTGCTCCATGACCTCTTGCGTTTCACATTGTTGTATACGACCCATTTTTCGTCCCCAGTAATAATCCGCTTCAAAAATGGATCATTTTCCTGACGTTTGAGGAGCGAATCACACACGTCAACGTGACGACACAAATTTCGCTCCGTAATTCGGCACCCACACATCGAGCTTCGAAGTTAAGCCCAGGCCTTTCAAGTGGCCATAAACAGTCGAATTCGACAAATTTAACCTCTCTCGTGTGGTTATTCACCGATTTGCATCAATTAATGCCTTTATCTTGTCTTTATCAGCTTCAACTGGCCTTCCCGAACGTGGTGCATCTTCGACATCAAAATTGCCGGATCGAAACTTTGCAAACCAGTTCTGGCACTGGCGTACTGTTAACACGCCTTCTCCATACACATCCGTCCATTTTTTTCTCGCTTGGACAGCATTTTTACCTTTTCTATAGTAAAAAAGTAAAATATGACGAAAATGTTGCTTATTGCTCTCCATATTTAAAAGGGCACCAACCAAAAACTACTGCGTAGAATTAATAGAACTTTTTCACACACAAGCCTTGCAATATCAGCTCTCAAGACATATAATGGTTATGCGGCTTTCCAAACAACCCAATATATTTATCTGAAAAAGGAGTCAGACAAAATGTGTCTTATCTAGTCTAACATTTTTAATAACATTTGACTGGTTAATGAGAATTAAAGCAAAATCTGGTTATCCTTGAAAAAGCAAAAACAATCAGACAGCAAATAAACCGAATTAAAAGTAGAAAAGGGAAAAAAACTGAAGTACTTCTTAAAAACTAATCTTTAGAAAGTTTGGTGCATATTCCTATTTTGGTGCAATCTCTGGTAAGGGAAAGGTATACATTACAACTACATAGATGGCGGATTTAAAATTTGTTGACAAATTACGCCTATTTTTATTTGAATATGTTGCAAAATTATTTAATTCCTTTTAATAACACGTAAGGCAACTTCCAAATAATTAACACAGTTTCTCGTCATAACGAGACGTTTAATTAGAGAATTTTAGGTGAAACCTATTTCAGTTGAATTGTGCGCCAACCATGGACACATTTTCAAAGGGATACTCGAAAGCTTTCAGCAAATGAGTAATATGCAATTTTGTTTTTAATTTTAAAAAACACAATTTTTTTTGTATTAATTAAAATGCAAATAGCTAAGTTTAAGTTACAAAATGAAATTTTTTTAATTCGATTTATTAAAAGAATTAATTAATTACACAAAAAATTCAATTGAATTTAATAAATTACATTCTACTGAGAAAAATACATAAAAATTATCGTAACATTATCTATTTTAAAAGTTTATCTTCTTATTTTCATAAAGTTCAGTTTTATTTTCCATACTTTTAAGAAAACAAACATCACCTCTTTTCAGTTGAAGACAATTTTCAAGAATATTTCTTCCTTTACATGAGTATCACTTCGTTTAATTTTTTATCAGCAAAACTTGTTCTGCAAATATGAGTACGTTCTTCTTTCCTGCAAATTCTTCAGGTACAAAACCATTTATTCGTTTTACGAAAGAATCATTTATAAAGTCAATATTTACCTCAGTGTCTAGTATTTTGGATGTATAAAGTTTTTCTAGATTTGAAAGTTTAGATTTATCTTGTAAAACACTCTTATCTCCCATCACCAGTAGAAGGTTCTTCAAATAAAACTTTCTTGGTCCATTTGTGACAGATCTAAATCGACTTGCTTAGAATTTGAATTCTTAAAATTTATTTAATTCTTATTTTCTAATCTTTTAAGGGATTTAAAATAGTGACCTAATATTAACTAATGTATAGAGATGGTCCTAAAATTTCAGAAGACGAATTGAAAAAATCAATTTTAATTAAATTATTATTTTTCGGCCTATTTACGGAAAATTACCAAATGTATGTAAGAAAAGCTTAGGTCTAGATAAAGGATATCTCTCTGAAATGCACTATTTGAGTATAAAATACCTTAAAGTTGTAAGCATTCACAATTTTCTCTACCATTTTAAATTACTTTAAGAGAATCGTTAATATAATGCATTTCTATTTTCGTTATTCTACCCAGTAAAGCCACCAATGCTGGCCGTTTTGCGGTTGGATGCTGGTAGTGGTGGATATGAGTAGGCAGCGTTTTACTAACTTTGGCTAAATGTAGGTGTCGTGAAGGCAGCTGAGATAAATAAATTAAATTTATTATTTGTATTTAATATAAGCATCTTTAATTCGTATAGTGAATTTAACGTATCTAAAACATCAGATCTAATGCAGTCCAAAAATTGCCAAAATTTAAAATAGATAAAGTCAAAGGAATGACAGCAGCTGGATCAAGATTTAAACAATTCATTTGATTAACAATAGGGTTACAAGACTACACACAAATCGGACTTAATCCAGATCGGGCTTGTGATGATTACACAACTCATAGTCGGAATCATAATTAGAGTTAAAAAATAATTACGGACTCAGGCCTGTAAAAGGTCCTGAGAGAGTCAAGAGTCTAGGATGACTGCTAAGTGGAGAGTCTGAGACTAGAATACCAAAATCTTTTTGGAGTCTCTCGTCTTCGACTTTTACTAACCTTTTAAAGTTTTTTTATTGGTTGCATGGGGGAAGAGGTGTGGTCAGTAACTTACAATTGGTCACCTATAAGAAAAGAAGGCTGTCGCAAGCATGCCCTAGTATACTCTTGTTGGTAAAGCGGTTAGTCTTTGTAGTGGCGATGGGTAGTTGTCTTAAATTCTTAACTGTCCAGAAAGTGTCCAAAATGGCGTCAATGTCTATCTATGTCTGGCTTCCCTGACAACTGGATATATGAGGCATTCTTATAAGAAGTGAGTTTTCCTTTGTTGGTCAGACGCGACGTCTACAAGTCGTAGCTGGACTGGCACAAATGGGTGATGGAATGTCATAATTTCTATTGGAGTCACCCTTCTTGTATTTCCAGTGCTATGAACATAAATACATCACAGTAGGCTCACTTCTAGCTTGCCAGTATTCTATTTATTGGCTGCCATACGTCAACGAACCAGCAGTGAGTTGTCAGCAATAGTTTGCGCAATACGCATGCGCTAACTACAATTGCTTATGGATGCCATGTTGAACTGGTGAATGAGAACGCATTGAAGACACGATACCGAGTGAAATTCAGTTATGATGGAAAATAAAAGTAAATAATATTCAATTTGCTTCTGTTTACGAAGCCCAGTGGCGAAGTGGTTGCTCATCGAGCTGCCACGCTACAGGTCAGCGGTTCGATCCCTGGGCAAGGTTGAATCAGCCTTTCATCTTTTAAGTGGGTCAATTAAATGAAAACTAAGCAAGCACGAGGCTGCTACGTCACTGAGTTTAATTTTTGTTTCTGTTTTCAATTGTTTTTTACGAAATGTTTATTTTTAAGTGAGAACCCATTCTCGCTGTTAGTTTTGTTTTTATATTATCTAATGCACTATAGTTAGCATCGCCATATGAATAAGGCAAGCTTCAATTATACCAGTGCTGAATCGTTAGTGACTAGGCAATTTTTTAGGCATGGCGGTTCTGGGACACTGTTTAAATGCTGCTGGCAACTTCAGTTAACAGACTGTTAGCCCTAGTGGAGGCCAGACGGTCACTTTTATGCACTGAAAAGCAAAGGCCATCTGCCGATGGCCCAGTAGTTCAGGTGATGTCTACAGTCAGTGGCCCAGCTGATTTGTTTTTACTGGGTAGCTTACTTCTAGTATGAACTGAAAATTGACATTTAATATAAGTCTATTAGGGTTACTTTGCAACTTACTACTCTCCATACTCAAAGCTTAATGTAAATTGATTAATTTATTTGCTTAATTCATAGCTTAATAATTGATTAAAAATTACTTACTTACTATTTTGCAATTTTATTTTCTAAAATATTAAATGGTACACGTCTATGCAATTTTTATGGTTGCATGCCATTGAAATATTAAATGAAGCATTTATTTAACTTAACTGTTTTTTTTTTGTTTTTTTTTATAACTAATTTTAAATTTGAAGAGTGTTTTACGTACACGAAAGCTTTTGTTCATAAACACTGGGATGTATAAAAAAATTCATTTAGTTTAAAATGTTTAAGATTAGTCCATTCTTTTCAAACTGTAGTTCTTAGGAATTTAGCAGATAGTGGTGTCTCCCCTCAAATGCTTTACAACAAATGTGGGAGGAAATCACACTCGGTGAAGTTTCAGTAACATTATATTCGATACATTGTTTACAGATGATGAACAGTGGAAGTTTAACACATTATAAACAGTCTTACGATATCACAGTTCACTCTTCAGTTTCCAGTACCGCCGCACTCCACTGATCGCAACCAAATTATCACAGTAAGATGTTTACTTGTCAAAAGCTAAATTCCATTTCCCCCAAATTCAAAGCTGTTGTTCTGAAGCACGCACAACGCAGACTGTATAAAAGTGAACCCTTGCTCTCTCGCTCCCACAATCATCACCCTCGCTCGTTCCCACATAAATGGCTATAAACTTTTAGAAATGCTGTCCACCATTTTTACATTCAAAACTAGAAAAAGTAAAAAAATGTAGGAAAAAATAAAGAAAATACACAATTTAGGATGTTACGTCAAAAATGAATTGACATCTTAATTAAGAGCTTTACATCAATAAAAAAAATTTAAAATTAAATTTTAATACATACATTTCTCTCAGTTTGTTAGTGATTTTGGTTAGTTATTAGTGGATATAAAATACATTTGATTGACATATTTTGGCTTTATTGATATAATATACATAAATAATCAGCTTCTAAATACATCTAATTTAAGTTTGATTTATTTGGACAATAGAACAGATTTGACCTTACCCCTTTTAAAGACTATGCGATACATTTATATTAACTTCGAAGTTACGTTTCAGTATAACAAATTTCACTGAAAGAAGGACGAACATTTCTCTTTAAGTTCAAAAAAGTTTAAGGGGGTATTTTTTTAAATGGGCCTATTTTTTTCTTATGCCTTTTAAAATGATATGTTCTCTTTCTAAATTTTGTTCCAATTAATAGTTAAATTTATTGTATAATTTTTATTTAAATACTGAAGTAGTGAAATATCCTTTGGGTGACATGTTGCCACATGGAAAATTCATTTTTGAGTTACTATTCAGATAATTTAATGCCATCTAGACTTTAGAAAATTATATTTTAGCATAGCTATGCATATATAAAAAAATTGTTTTGTAAAATTTTTCAATTAAAATAGTTTTTATCTGGCCGTTTAATGTGTGTCGCGGAATTTTCTTTCCTTTGACAGACACCGATTACCGAATGTCCAAAATGGTCACTAAAATGCGTTTTTGTCGTCGCAAATCATATTCTTAATACTCTTATGAACTGTTTTTGTTTACTTGGAATTTTATTTTTAATTTCAATCTAGTTTCGCCTCAAATTGGTATTGACAGACTCATAGTAAACAGCCTCCAGCAACGCCTTTTTTTTTTTTTTTATAAGAAATATTAATAAGGCATATGTATTCTCTTTTTTATACTTATTATCCTCATGGTAACTAAACCTAACCCAAAGAAAATATATGTGTGATTCTTTGGTATCCCGAAATAAGCCTTTGTTAATGTTTTACCTTTTGACCGAAGTTTTTTACTTTTTTTATTAGGAATTTTATAAATACAGCACCAGATATCAAATTATTACTAGTAGAATTTTTAAAGAAATTAAAAAGCTTGCACTTTTTTTCTGTAAAAATTGACGTTTTCTTTTTACTTTTCCATTAAAAGTGTTGATCACTGGCAAAGAATACTACTCAATACTGTGCATTTTTTAATTGCAATCTAGTTTTGAGTACGCTCCTCTGATTAGATTTTTAGAGATAAATTTGAATTAAAAAAAAAAAACTTACTTTATAAGTTTTTGTTTGCTAATGAAAGTTAAAAATAGGATATCACTTTTTGTAAAGATGAATTTTTCTTTTTTTTTTATATGGTACTTTCAAAGTGCCTCCCAAATGAAAAAAATCTTGTTTTTTATTATAATAGAGAAAAACAGTTTTAGAAGAAAAGATTTTAACAATATTAAAGCAAAATAAAAGAAACAAATTCCAGTGCTAGAAAACCAAATTATTTAGTCAAATGTCAACATTGTTTTTATAAAAAAAAAAGGTACATTTTATAAAAATTTAAATTTTACAATACACATTTTTCAATTCCCCATAAATCATTTATTTTTATTTATAAAAATATACACTTTCCACTACGAGAGGGGAGCATTTATGTCAATAAATTTACATTATTGTCAATATGGGGACGTTAGTCTCAATGGAGTAATTATCCCAGTACCACAAATATACTAGTCAATACTACTCGACACTAGTCAATTCCGATGTATACCGTTGTAGACTGTCCGTTGCTACGGATCTTGGCTAATCTCATCCAGTACTGGGTTTTGATAACGGCCATAGCTGAGTAGTTCAGGAAATCTGGTAATTGTATTTTCGTATTTTTTCTGATTCCGGTATGTGATCTTAGGATTTTTCATTTTTACGCACTTTTTTTGCTTTTTATTTTTTGATATTGCTTTCAGTTGAAATTGTACATTGATGGTTTAAAGTTTGTCGCAATACCAATACGTAGAAAAAAATGCCCCTCTTTATAATCGATTTGAATACTACTATGAATACTGTATTATATGTATATATATATTTTTTATACAAATGTTACTACTGAATTGATTGCTGTACTGGGCAATTTTGAAATGTTGATGCAGAGCTTTAAAATTAAAATTTATTTTAAAAAGAAAGGACGAAGGGATAAAAATGTTTTTGAAAGTTTTGACATGAAAAAACGTGTATTTTGGAACTGTGCTCGAAATTTGGCACTTACTGACCTATTATCACAGAACCCTTGACTCTGGGCCAATATCGCTGTGTTATCTAGGTTTATAAGAATTGTTGAATTTTTCAATATAAGTAGTATAATATGTAAATGTATTGTTATAAAAGTAAAAATTTTGGATATAGCCAAGGCTGTCTCTATGTGTAACAGGCCGAAACCTGTGCTGGTGACGTCACTTTAAACGGGGCCATTGATCGTAAACAAAACAAAGCGATCTTGTGTATTAAATATTTTTTTAAGTCTATTTCTGTTGATAAAACTGAATTAGATTTGAATTACACATTAATTTTCCATATATTTTAGGTGCTTAAGTTATAAATCAGCTGGAAGTTAGTTTTTTTATATAAACATTACTATGAAAGCATTTAAATACCAAAAAGTCGCTATCAATTCAACTTGAAAACACATTTAAATCTATTTTAATTTTTTACTTCTAACTTCATGACTTTATAAAAGAGGATTTCATAGAAAAGTTGGAATATATAATAGAAATTTTTTTTATATATTTTGCATAAGTAAGACTCATAGATGTTTTTCAAATTTAAAATAATTTTATGTATAAAAAATAAAACACTATAATTCAAAAAATTTTATTACACAAAATATACATTTTAAAACAATATATTTAATAAATACTACTTTTTCATAGAACTTAACTTGCGTTTATCATCCTTCATTGATTTGTCTTTGTTTTTTTCATTTCATCTAAATTGTTATTTTTTATTTTGCAATAATTGTTCAGCAAAATACTGGACATTATTTTTACACACTGTATTCTTAAATCCAATGCAGTTTTTCTACATTCACATGAATTATCATCAGTTTCATCCGATGATAAGAACTGCAGAGTTAGTTGTTAGTTTCATAACTAAGTCCCGTTGGCATGACTAACTTCGAAATTTATTTTCATAATATTCACAGAGCATAACATTAAAAACTTTTAACGTGCTCATACAGTAATGATACAGTACAAATTTCCCCGTAAGCCGTGTAGGATGTGTTAGACCCCCATGATCAAGCACCTCCAAATATTTATGCAGGGAACCTGAAAATTCAAAAGCCATGGCTCGATCACTGCAAAATTTTTACATGCATTCTCGACAACAAGAAATTTGGCTAGCAACATATCCCTATGTATAAATAATTACTCGTATTTCATTCTCATCAAAACTAACATAATATTGTTCATAAGTAATATTTTCAAAAATTCATAATCACTATTATTTACTCAATAGGTAGACTTGTTACACTGCATATCATGCACGAAGTTTTCTTAGGGAAAACACACCGTTCTGAGACGAATTGATCTTGAGAAGACTTATTATCTTAAGTTTCCTCTCGCTTTCAAGATTTCCCACACAGACACATTGTAATTGCCCCCGTTCATCTGCCATCTGAATATACATCAGGCGACAGTTTCGGTTTTGATCGTTGTACGCATAACCAGCTTCCATCATCGCGACGAACTTAATCCTCATGAAAATGCTTGATACAAACAACAGATTCCGCAGTCGGTTCAAAATCTTCTCTGTGTATGGATCGAATCCACTTTTTCTGTTTTCGGCATCCTTAGGGAAATAGAAGATTATAGTGTAGGGCAAGCCTTCATAGTTAGAGTTGCACCCAGGGACATCACACTTCTGTGGCATGCCTGTAAATAGTAAAATATTAATAGTATTTGTAAAATAGTAATTTTTGTTTTTATTTGTTTAAATATCTTAAACTTTCAATTTTCTTAGTAAACGATGCACCTTTGATTAGGTAAGTTTTGACAATACATGGTCAATACATGATAAAGTATGTATATTTTAAACCTTGAACTCAGAAACTTTAATCACACAAATGTGAAAATAGAAACTGAGGCAACATTAAATCCCGCCAACGCTATGGATATTGTATGCCTCGTGTCAATAATTTTCAGAAATTGTGCCAAGTAAACTTAGTTGAGTAGTATTTTTATTAGTATTCTATTTTCAATCCAAACAAGGGAATACAATTTAAATAAAGCATGGTAAATAATAACGTTTGCCATAAAAATAAATATTATAGTCATATCTATTCCACATAAGTTATATTAGTAGTTGATGATGAGGATTTTGAAACTTATGTTTGTGTAATTTTAATTTGGGCAAAGTTTTGAAAAGTAACAATTTCCTAAAAGTATACATTAAGTAACCATCTGCTAATAACAATTTGGTGATGTCCCAGTATTCTATGCACTAAAATCAGGAAATGTTATTGATATTTTTTAAAACCAAAATTTTTTAAGTTACAAACAAAAGAATGAACTGTTAAGTTAACAACAGGCTTACTGGTACCTATATGCTTTGGTGGAAGCATTTAACAAAAATACAAGTTAACAGAAAAATTTAGTCCTTAAAATATAAAGAATAACAAATATAAAACACTTACCTAGTTTTATATTTTCGGACTTTTTTCAGCAGATAATTAAAATGCAATTTAAAGTAGTAAAAAAATAGAATGCAAAGAAATTCACCATTCAGTAGCGAAAGCGAAGCAATGAAATGAATGTTTGTTTGGGGCTCCAACAGTTGTTGCATGGGTGTTATTCCAATTATCTCGTGACGTCACACAGGAAAATAAGACGATGGCTCGGGCCAGTTTATTTAGATATGGCCTTGATATAGCATCTAGCAAAATATATTTTTTTAGTTCATTAAGTATATGCAATAATATAAGAATTGTTTAAAGTCACAATACATTAGTCAATACAACAAAATAAAGTTTGCATAAGTTATTTCTTTTATTTATTTTATTTATACACTTTATAACTTCCAAATTAAGTGAAAAATAAATAAATCTATGATCATTTGGCTTATAAACAGCAAATTAAATTATGTGTCCCTCAAATTATATTTTCTTGCATTTGCTACATGCAAAATTTAAATAAAGTATGTTATTCTAAACATACACTTCCAAATCTAGTGAATTATTATTTTATATTTAGTCATGTAGCATATTTTAACATTCTATAACTAATAATTTTACTTTTTTATTTTAAATTATAAAACATTATTTTGGCCTGTTTAAAAAATTCCCCCTTAAATATCATAAAATAATATATTGTTTGGTAATTAGAGTAACAGAGAGTAGAAATTTAATTTCTAAGATAGAAAGAGACACTGTGTGCTTGAAAGAAAATTATTACTTATATATGTAAAAATTAGCCATTTTATGTCCACTGACGACAATTTATGACAGTAAAAAGTATGTAACCAATGCATTTAGTAACTGGAAATTTAGAAATGTGTCTAGATTTCTTGTTATTGTATTCATATTGTTTTAAGATTTTCGTAAAAGTCACAATTCCCAACAGGATGAATGAGAATCTGCATCAAACTATACATAGTTAGTTTGTCGTTTGCCCCCCCCCCCCATTAATTAACAATTAACTCACATTGAAGTGAGTTAGAATTAATAGAGAAGCATTAAAATCACTTGACAAAAGGGACATACCTTTACTTCTAAAACTATAATTGTTTATATAAAATAAATAAAATTTCTTGATGTTCCAACACCAAAAAGAAAAATATGTGGCTTTAATGCGGACTCCAAAACAACAACGGGGAAAAGAAAGTAGAAGTGAAAGCAGTAGTGTAAGATATTTTGATCAAAAATACTAAACTGGACATATCCATTAGAATATGAAGCAGTTATAATTTACTTCTATACTACTGTGTTTTTCAAAAATAATTAATCTTAAATACCTTCTTCAACACCATGATAGTGGATTGCCCTATTCCATCCAATTGAGAGGCGAATTTATATTAAAAAAAAAAAAAAAAAAAAAAAAAAAAACAAGAAAAAAAAAATTAAAAAAAAAAAAAAATCATCTTAGTGATACAACATCCATCCTATTTGCTTGATGTTGTCATGTGTGACGTATGGTTAGCTTTTTAATCTAAAACAATGATGCGGACTTTTATTTTATTACAAAGATCAGTTTGATGAGGTTATAAAGGCATATTTTTAATTGATTTTTAAAAGTAAACATTTTGAAGCATTTAATCTTTAAAAAATCGTCTACAAAAGTGCAATGATGCATTACGGTAGAATTTTTAACATCCCTAAAATAAGTTGAAGGTATTTTGTTGCAATTCATAAATTTTAGATTAATCTTATATGTAAGTTTAAAAATAATTTAAGTATTTAACTCTTCTTCTGTTCAGATGGATTTGTGGATAATAGATGAGAAATCTGAGACAAATCATTGAGAGTGATTGATTCAAAATGAATTTCGAAGCTTAAAGCATTTTATAAAATAGTTATCAACTTTTTTACTATGTATTCATTTCTTGATGATTCAAATATAATATTAGAAATCAAGAAGTTTACACTTTATAGTTGGTTAAAAGGGAACCCTAAAATCTAGTCAAGTTCAAAAATGTAAACTTTTTGTGAAACATATAGTCTAGGCATCGAGCCCGTGTATGATCTTTATCTTTAATGTATCTTTGATACATTTTAGTTTTGAGGTCATCGAAATCACGGATATATAATTAGTAACTGTTGTAATTAATTAGTTAGCTTTAATAAGGGACAATTAATCCACAGTAGTGTTTTAGGCGACAATATAGTGAAAATGTTGCAGTTTCCTCTTCACTTTTGGCAGGCAGTCTGCGCCACTGAATTATTTCGTGTGAGTAAATAAGTTACTAGATATACCTATTATTAAGACATTCAACAAATGCTTAATAAATATTTATGTTTTGCATCAAAAGTGAAATCTTGGTCGATGTGTTTTAATTTGTTAACTCTTGCCACTTTTTAATACACTGTGGGAGAGTACATAGGTTTGTAAATTACTGATTATTCCTTGTTATATTCTTTTATTGATTGAAAAATGTCACTAGTTTATGAAACCATTTTCTTAAACAAATTATCTCATGCTGCTGGTTCTCCAAATTTTTCAAAACACTGCGCAAAATAAATACTTTATAATTAGGATTTTTTTTTTTTTTAATATTACTTATAAAAGTTGTGTTAACATCTATAATTGACTTTAATTCTTCTTTTCTCACCATCATCAATATTTCTTTGTTGAAAACTATACTTTAAGCTGAAAAAAGTATCCATCCAGATTTAACATTTTTAACATCGCGTAAAATTAATGTATAGAGAGATTATTATCTTTATTTTATCTGTAATCTGAAAATGGCACAATTGAATGCCAAAGATAAAATTTACACTGGAAGTTATTCATCTTACCAATTTAAAATTAGTAGTAAAACTCTTGTCATTTATGATTGTGCAATGATGTAAAACATTAATTTACTTCTCTACAGAATAAACTAAATAATTTCAAAACTCACTTGCATCTTTTTAAACTTATAAAGAATATTAGCAAAAAGTTACGACTGATAATTCAGTGCTAGCTTAAAAAGTAGACCTAATTATCAATTCCTACTCTCATAAATGCTCTAAGAAGTATTTATCCCTAAGCACTAATAAATTCATGAGGCTTATCAGAACATCACAATTAATAATTATTTTGCTAAAGTTATTAATATAGTATTCTACTGCATCACCCTTTATGATATTTTTTTTATGAAAACATTTAAACAACAAAGTTGAAAGTGTACCCGTTACAATAGTTAAATTCATCATTCCATCTCCCAACTAAACCCTAACTAAAGTAAATTAAACCAATGTAGTTTTAAAATAAAATTTTGCGATTTATTTCAAAGAGAGGACATAAATTATAAATTCATAGATTATTTCAACAGCCAATGTTCATGGTATGGATAGGTACTAGGCACTTCAATTTTAGAGAACGCTTATATAATGGAATCAACATAATAATGCAAAGAATATATATGGACATCAAAATTAATTGAAAAACGAAAACATTACCATTTTATGCATCAGCTGCAAGTAACATGTATGATCTATCCAGTAGCAGTATAATTGAACCATTACATGGTCAATTAATAGTTTTTAGTTACTTAAATCGATAGCAAATGACCCACACGAGGATATTAGTGTGACAAAAATAACATAATCTGGATTGGAATAGTGGTTCTAACTTGAACGTAGGGTGGTCTTTTGGAATGCTTTGAAAAGAAGTTTTCCGCATTATTATTTATTATGATAAAAATGCTTAAGATTCCCACCAGACAATCTGATAAATGAGATTAAAGTATATTTGTATCATATATACTTGATTTTGGAGTGACGCTTTTTATAATGAAGCCATTTTCGATATATGAATCGCATATTTGAATTTCCTGCTAGGCACTTTACAAAGAGCCACTTTTTGAATTTGTAATTTGAGGAACATTGATATATATAGATTCTGTCTTTAGTAACATTGGTAAACAGTTAGTTATCCAAAAATATTAAGAAAATAAATAACATTATTTAGCAATAATGATATACATTTAATCAATTCAGTAGTAACATTTGTAAAAAAAAAAAAAACATATAATACATTATTCATAGTAGTATTCAAATCGATTATAAAGAGGGGAAATTTTTCTCCGTATTGGTATTGTGACAAACTTTAAACCATCAGTGAATAATTTGAACAAAAAGCAATATCAAAAATAAAAAGCAAAAAAAAAAAAAATGAGTAAAAATGAAAAATCCAAAGATTACATACCGGAACCAGAAAAAATACGAAAATACAATTACACATTTCCTGAACTACTCAGCTATAGCCGTTATCAAAATAAGATTAAGACAAAGAAAAGGAAAACCAATCTAATCTAATACAACCACCATCGTCACGTAACAATCAACAGGTGCTGTTACCAGAAACAGTGATTAATGTTTGGGAAAGTACCAGAACTTTCCCATTTCCAGTTCAAGAAGCTAATTCCAATTTTCCGAGCCAGATAGCAGGAGAAACACCGCCGAGACACAATGCTTAGGTTCTAGCACAGCTAAAAATAAAGCAGGAATCCATCTTTATCCATAGTACCAGGTGGTAATGACTGATAAGCATCAGGTATTGCGTCTTTTTCTCTCTCTCCCATTTTCTTTTCACCTAGTTTTTTCCTTTCTTCTGTGTTACGTCTGATGAAGTATCCAATCTGCAATAAACAGTAAAACTAAGGAAAAGTAGATGGATAAGAGGATATATTTGATTGTAGGAATGGTTAGGGCCGATCGTAATCTGATGCAATCGTATGGTGCCATGATTTTTCTTGGAAGGGGTGGGGGGGGGGGTGAAAGTGAAGTTATATAGGAATTGCTTCTCACTGTAAAGAAAATATAATGTTTAAAAACAGTCTCAATATTATGTATTAAACCAAAAGTGATTTATAAAATGTTAAAAAACGCTGTTTTTGATTCCGTGTATTGTACTTGTAAAATTTGCATTAAAAACACTTGTTGGAAAACATGATTTTTCTTGGGAGAGGGGGGGGGGGGAGATAAGTTATTTAAGGATTGTTTCTCACTGCACAAAATATTTAATGTTTGAAAACAGTCTTAATATTATGCATCAAATCAAAAGTGATTATAAAATGTACTAGATGTAGATTTATGTAGAGACCGAATTTTTCATTGGGGATGAAATAGATAATTACAAAGATAATTCTGATTCATGTTCGTAATATTGTGATGTAGTGTACCAGTTTGATTGGTGCTTTTTCGTTCTCTGTAGTTTTGGATAAAAGACCACGTGTTCAGTGACTGGTGTGCTCACAAATTATAAATATATTTTTGAATTCATGTATGCTTTCGGTAAACTTGTGGAGGTAAATATAATTGAGAGTTTTAGTTTTCATCTTAGTTGCAGAAAAAACAGCCATTTGTATTTAATATTTTTTGTGGGTTCATTTTATGTTATCAACATATTACTTGAATTTACTTATTACTTATGATTTCAAACAAAATATTTCTAATTATAGAGTATAGTTGTAAAAATAATTTATAATAGTTTTATTTGTCATGGAGTACAAGACTAAAATATATTATAATGTGTTGCTATTGTAATTATATTTAGACTTCTATGTTTATCGATGATAGTGACATTATCGAAATATATAGAGATATATCATTTAAAAATTCTTAGCAATTAGATTCATTCTTAAAAATGTTACTGTAGTTTAAAAATTATCATACATATAAATATACCATTTCACTGTCAAAGCACATCAAATGCGCTATTTCTGATGCAAATTCTCAGAAATTTTTAAATTTATATAGAAAGATAAATAAAGTGTGTAAAACACACAAACACAAAGACGTGATTTATAATTGTACCTTTATTTTTTAAGGCGTGTTTTCAATAAAATAATTTATAAAAAAGGCTTTCCAGTACCTCCTAAGGACACTGTAAAGAAGTAAAATGCAGCGTAAAGAAAAGTAGTTGAAAATTATTGAAGAAACATGTTTTGAAATTGAAAAAAAAAAAAAAAATGTAACGTTGAACTTCAACAGTACATTCAGTTTGTCCATTTTTTACAGCGATATAAAAAAATCCCTCAGTATAAATACGGGTCTTTAGCTGACTCAGGCATGTCGCGAATTTTTCAACTCTTCCTTTTACCAACAAATGTTTTTGTTTGTTTACGTCTGTTTCTGACAATGTCACCCGTTTTATAACAATCCGTACCTCTTTTTTTTTTTATCTATTTACGATTCTTTATCTGCTCGAGCAAAGCTAAACTGAGCTTTTCTAGCCTCCCTTTTCATTTATTTTATTTTTACCATTTTTAATCCTTGCTTTAAAGATCGGAGTTAGTTTTTATTTGGTATTTTGCCACTACTTTTTAAAGGAATTGTATAGAGTTAAAAATAGCTCGGTGTCAGATGCTGAGTTAAATTTTCTTTAAAATAGTTCTCAACCGTTAGGTATATTTTATTTTTTGTATTAAAATATAATTTCAATCCAAAAAATTACTGCTCCTTACTTTGAGAGGAACAATGCTGTAGTTTTCAAACAAGTTTTTAAATTAAAAGTAATGTATAACTGAGTGAGCGCGTAAGATTGTATTGTAGATATGTTTAGTAATAATTAATGTAAATAAGTAGAGAGTGAATTCCTAATATGTTGAAACACGTTAATATATAATTAAAATATGTTATTTATAAATAAAATCAAATATCTCATAATGATTAATTATTTTTTATATGGAGACCTATTCCTTTGGAGGAACATACAAATAAACCCCATTCCTATATCTTAACTTTAAAGCCTTAAAATCACCTCTGTGTTAGGAAATCATAGAGATCATTCCATTGTTTGTATAACGTTTGGGCAAAAAGCTTTTCAAAGAGTTTTTTTTTTATTTATTATTAACGAGACATTCGAAAAATTATAAAAATTCCAAATAAGTCAATATATAAGGAATCAAAAAGGGGTATGAGAAATAGGACAAGTACACATAAAAGAGTTTCTAAGGAAAGCTCACTAAAATTAAAAATACAATATATAACCATTTTTATAATTAATTCAATCATAACGAATATAAAATTGGATGTTAAAGTTTTGAGTTTAATAATAGAATCTACAATATGTTAATACATTTTATAACCTGTTCTAATATAATATCTTTCAAATGCTTAAAACTTTCTTATGAATAAAATAATTTGCTTTCAAAACATATTTTTTTATTAAGTAAATAATTCATAATATTGAGATAAAGTAAAATTGTAATTTAAAAATAATTAATTTAGTAGCGCCGCTAAATTGAGCTGTACCACTTAATACAATTAATTTGATTTTTAAAATGTTATGTACGTATTTATGCATATTGATTGAAGTTAAATAGTGATCATGCATATGATACCTCTCACCAATAAATAAATAAAAAAAGTGCACAAATGTGGCTTTCAATAGCATATGATATTTGTTATGTAATAGTTTGAATTTTGTTATAGAATATATAGATTCTTTTCAAATGCATACAACCATATTGGAAACAAAATTACATAAACGACAAAGAATGCCTTCATAGTTCCTTTTTATCCAAATAATTTTTTATCTTCGATATTTGAAAATTTAACATTTATCTATCAACTAAAATAATGAATTTCCTGTGCATTTGAAATTGGATATTTTCAATCTAAATCGAAAAGGCATTCAAACTTTTATATGGTATGTTTTTAGGTTAGTCTTTAAAGAGAAAAATTCTGTAGGTTGATCTAGAAAAAGGTAAAGATTATATGTAGAACACGATACAAGTTTTAATATTCTTCATCTCCAATTTCAAAAAATAATAATAAATCATTCAATCTCGAATGGATTGAGTTTTCATGTGAAATGGAAAAAACTTTTTTGCAAGTTTATATTTCACTTTAATTTTCAGAAAATTTATTGCATTTTTAATCGGTTTTCTTAAATATAACAAGAAACTATTTATTTACCAACGGAAACGATTTTTATCAAAAGCGAAATAAATCATACTTATGTAATTAAATATCTTTAAAAAATTCTACGATATATGCTCTGGAAGAGTTTGAAATGGAGTATTATGAAGTATAAGAGAGAAGATTCCTTTCATTCACTGACATAACCATATGGAGTCTAAAATAATTTTTTTCTTTAAATGTCGTAAATATTTATTTTTTATCATCCACAGAGATAAAAATATATAATTCTTATCCCAAAATAATTTTTATCAGCTAATACTATAAATGTTAATATCACATATTTTTTGTATTTATCATAAAAAACATTCACTGATAGCTAAAATTGTGTGAACTCAATTGAACTGTAAGTATTTGTTTAGTCATATGACAGTTTTAAGAATAGAAGTAAAAACACAAATAATTCATTATATTATTCTAAAAGTTAAATTTTTATATTTTACCTAACAACAATTACTTGATTTGATATAAATTATTCTACTAAATAGCAATTATTTTACTTATTAATTATTTCACTTATTAACAACTATATTAAGCCATATTAATCCAAGTATGTCTGTATTATATATATATTATATATATATAATACAGACATACTTGGATTAATATGGCTTATATATATATTATATATATATATTATATATATATATTATATATATATACCAATAATTAATATATATATTACCAATATATATATATTGGTATCAATATTTTCTAAGTTAATTACTTTGAAAAAAACAGACATAATAACGCTTTAGAGCAATTGTTTTTAAAATATAATTTATACGTATACATTTGTAGCCCATAACTAATTTTAATGCAAAAAAAGATATATGTTGAATGGTGCATATTTTAAATATTTACAGTTTAAGCACGTGTTTTATAAACCCACAAAAATGTCTTTTTATCTTTTTGTACTTAAAAAAAAAAATGCCATTTTAAGAATAGTTTAATTATGAATAACAATATTGTTACGCGTTCTTTACATTCTCTCATATAATAAAAATGTTTTTACTTTCAAAAAGTTATTTTACATTTTTATAAATACGGTAGTAAATTCAACTTCTGGGGAATTGAGTACATATTTCAATATTTTGTAAAGAAATTCATAGCATAGTTTCAAATCATATTTTATTTTATTTCAAAGATTATGTTCATTTATATTCCATTATAAATGTTACATTATCTTTCATAAATATTGTTCACAGTATATATGATATATGTGCATAAGTATGTATGATATACAGATGGATGAACGAAAGTAAATTTTACATATAATTGATATAGATATTTATGTTTTGAAATTTTTTAGAGTCATAGCATAGTTTTAAATCAAATTTTATTTTATTTAAAAGATTATGCTATTTTATATTTCATTGCAAATTTTATGTCATCTTTCATAAATATTGTTCATAGTATATATGACATATGTGCATAAGTATATATGATATACAGATAGAGGAACGTAAGTGTAAATTTTACAGATAATGATAATTGATATCAATATTTATGTTTTGAAATGTTTAGATTATAGACTTACAAAATCTAAATTTGTTGTAATAATTTAATGAGAGCTTACTTAATTTCGTACAGTGAAAGTTGAAATATTTTTATTTCATATTTTATTTTATTCAAATAACTTTTAAAAATAGGATTTTTTGAATAGTAATAAAGATTTGCAGCAAGCTCTTATCAAGCTTATAAACTTAGTCATTTTTATGTTTATACATCACATATAATTATTGTAATTTTTAAAAAAAATTGAAGTATTATTCATCAAAAATTTTAATTGTTTTATTCACTAATTCACTATAATATTCTTCATTTCAATGTTTTACTTGCATCAATGCGAATGACTTTGATTGATAAATGCACCATTATAGTTTTAAGAAAAGTACTCTTGATAAATTAAGCGTTTTTCTCTTGCATAAAGTAAAGAAAAATTGTAAAAAAAATATATATTTAATGAGGAAAGATTTCGGGGCCTTTTATGAAACAATTTAACCGACTATGTGCTCATGGAATGCAAAACATTTATAAATTTGTATTAATTTTAGAACAAAAGAGCCCACACATGTAATACCTCAAAATGTTAAATTTAATTATGCAATTTAATATTCAGGTAAAATCTTTGTTCCATAATAAAAATTCCTTCTATGTTCTAGAAATTAAATTATCTTCAGAAAGAGCCAGGTAAAAAAAAATATGGTTGTGCTTAATTTAAAAATATGAAATGCCTCGGAAAAAAGACATATTTCAACCGTGTAAGCTCATAATATAAATTGTGCCATAACGGGACTTAAGTAAAATGAGCATTCTTCAGCTCTCGAATAAAAGGACAATTAAAATTGGAAGGAAATTACTTTTTAAAACTAACACTTTCATCCTAGTGGTATTAATAGTTTAAAAAAGAGAAAGTGATGTTGGATAAAAACAATTAAACTCGATAATCATAATTGAAATTCCATAGTCTCATGAAATAAGGAATTTGAAGCAATAAAATAAATAAAGGGATTTCTTAGTAATACAGTTTAAGTAATTAAATCTGATTATTTCACTGTAGTGTTTAAAAATTACACATAATATCGAAAGTAGTAAGGTGTTTCATTTTCATTTTTGGACAAAGTGTGCATTATTTTGAATATTTTTCTCCAATTTATATTTTTATAAATGTATATCATGGATTTCATTGCAATAAATTGTAATCTCTTTTATTAAGGATATCCTTTGTAAATAGAATCTGGTATATTTAAATGAATAATATTTAAATAAGTAATGTAATTGAGAATATGGTTTATAATAGTTTTAGAGTTTTTATAATTTTTACTGTATAAAAATTTTCCGAAAATGATTTATGTTACATATTTATGAAAATAGAATCCACATTGAGTTATCTCTCACAACCAAACTTGTCTCTTGTGAAACAATTTATCAGAATTTAGTTAAATGCATTCCAAGGTAAAACAATTTATTTTAATTACTTAATATTATTGCGAAGCGGAAAAGCGTTTGTACCATTTTTCTATTTTGCCTTATATATTTCTAACACATTTCATTTTTCATCTATAGTTAAAAGCAGAAATTGAGAAGGGTAGCGCATTCTTATTAATTAATGAATGAGTGGAAATTAACTTTAATTTACATTTGGAAAATGAATACAGCAGCGACTTTTTCAACTCATTGAGTAACTATAGAGAATTTATAAGTACATATGGAATATATAGGTTTATCCCATTTATTTTACTTATCCATAAAATATTTGCTTATCCATAAGTATATAATATACATAGAGTATGATACGATTGACTTTTTAGAGGAGATTTTCTAAGCCTCCTTAATGGGATTCTGACTCTACATCATAAGTCTTAAAGTGGATGTTCCACTTTCATTGTAGTCTGTAGGTAATGTTACTTTTGTTTCGACTCGAGTCTTATTTGCATCTGTGGAACAACATACATCAATTGTTGTTCAAAAATTTCGCTTGAAACTTTATATCTTTTTTGGCAGTTGGTTGGTTGTTTTAAGATTATCTGGCGCCATCAGCAACACGAGGGCTATAATGCGCCGAAACATTCGTCATTAGACAAGCCAAGTTATATTTACAAACACCCATGCCTAACACGGGACTCGAACCCGTAACCTCGCGGTCTGGAAGCTAGCATGCTAACCACTATACCGTTTGGTCGGCCTTTTTTGGCGGATTCATGACACTATATGTCACCTATTATTTGTGACGTATCTGCGTACAATTAATGGCGATCAAATCAAATGCAGTACAATTAATGGCGATTATGGTAACAATTTATAGTAATATGTTTATACATTTTGTATGCATTTCTTCTATAACCTGGAAGTGTTAACATTCTTCCACCAAATCCGTTATCCAAATGCATTTACATACTTAGTATAATTTTAACTAAATTAAAAATATATTTTCAACGAAAGAGAATCATGTCATTATTTTGATAGATTATAGGAAAAATTGAATGAAACAGAATAATCTAATACCGATATTTTCTAATTCTTGTGCAGTAAAAAAGCGTTAAATTAATTATAGTTCACTCCATACCACCTAAAAGCTAAATCGTTGTTTGGACGTAATTCCTTCCTCACTGAACTCCAAATTCCTAAACTCATTATAACATCCTTATACTCATAACACCCATATAATTCTCGCATTTGCTGTGACAGCTACAAGCCTCTGTAAATACTTGCTGCAATTCCTCTTCACAAGAGATAATGATGCTATAGTCGGAAAAGCCTAATTTGAAACTTGCCGCCAGTTACAATTTAGAGAATTTCACGCAATGTGTTAGTATCACACTAAGTGCAATTGCTTGGCACGTTATTGTCAACAGAATACAGCTAATTTAAGTGGTGAAGAAATGCATGTAGTGAAAACGGGATTGCGTTAGATTTTTTAGCGTAACGTAAATGACGATTACTTAAAATTGTCATATAATAGCATGTTATCTGAAGAATACATATATTAGTAAATAATTACATATTATATGTATTAAATATATTAATTAAATTTTTTTTAATATTGTCAATATTTGAAATATATTTTGAATTTTGTAGAGGTATTTCGATTGATGTTATAATTTGATGTTTATTATTAATTACAAGGTCAAACGTATTTCTTTAGTAAAAAAACTTTTCGAGCATAAAGAAATTTAGTTATATTTTAATCCCGAACCCTATTTAAGCCCCATTGTATGATATTAGTGGGTTATTGTTCAAAATTATAAATTCGAAATGCGGTAAAGATTTTTCAATAAAAATTACAGTTCAATTGCATGTAATGTTTTGTTCAATATATATCCATTATGTGAACTATTTATATAACAAAATAATTTAAATGATAATTTTATAATTTTATTTTAATTTACATTATTTTAAAATGAAATAATAATTAATCTCTGTTGGTAGGTATACTTGTATATGAAAGATTTTCGTCTTTTACATTTTTCTAGCTACCATAAATTTAATTAACGTTAGAAAGGTGTTTTTTTTATTTTATATTAAATGATGCTATTTTTAAACTGCTGTGTAGATTTATCTTTCAATTAATATAATTAATTACAACCAATAAATTTTACTAAAATTAATCCATTTCGTGGAATACCATTAATATCCATTCGTATTCACAGATTATCTCTTGTTTATAAAAGAATCGAGGAAAGAATAATTTTGACATAAACAAGCACCTTTTTCTTAAGGAACAACTTAAAATATTTTCACAAAAATTATTATTTATGTGTATTTCTACCTTAGTAATAGTTTGTATGGGTTTTTTTCGTTTAGAGAATATATTTTTTAGTGAATTAGCATAATTTTGTATTCTCAATATTTGCGTTTGATGTCCAAATTTCACTAATGCCTTTAGCATTCAGAGCGTTTCTATGCTTAAAATATGAATTACATTATCTTAAACGTGCCTTTGCATAAAATTTGTTATTCTGCATTGGAATATTAATGACTTCTTAACCAAACATGCACGCCAGAATTCTTGTAAAAATTTTCACTATTGCTGAACGGCAAGTAAAATGAGGTATCAATTTTTCTAGATATTATTTCTGCATTTAAAATAGCTTTCTTGTTTTGTTAGTATATATCTAAAGTAATTAGTTAGTAATTTACCGATATTTCATTAGCTTCTTTGTAGCTTTTTTTTAAATGAAGAAAAAGTATTTTTAATATGCTTTCAAACTTAGTGTTTCATACTCAAGAACACTTTTTTCCCCTTTTATTTGCTAAGAATATATAATCAGGCATTGAAAAAAAGAAAATTAGTTGAATTTGCTACTGTACGTTCGAAAGCAAAAAAATATGTTCGCTTATAATAACAAAAGTTCTTTTCATAACTTATGTTTTGATTGCAGTGTCCAGAAAAAATAATCAATTGCTCAAAGTCTGAGTTCTTTATAGAATATTTAATCACCAAGGGGAAATTAGTTAAACAAAAGAATAATTAAACACATTTTTTATTGCTTATAATCATTAAAAGCCAGTCTTAGTTCATTCCATTTATCCAATAATCAATGATAACCTTTATAACTAGCTAAATACCCATGGTTCGCTACGCAATTTTAACATGTGCAATATTTTAGTTAGCTGTGAGGCCTCGCGTTGCCGAAATCTGTCATTCGTGTATAAGACCCAGTTTTTGGGGCTTCGTTCGCAGGAAGGTTCATCGCTACGCAAAATCGAAATCACTTCGTTCGCTGAAAAAATCATGGACATATAAACACAGGCTTATTTCACTCGTTAAAAGGTTCATTACTATGCAAGCATAGGCTCGCTTCGCTCGCTGAAAGGTTCATTGCTGCGTAAGCATTAAGCTCGCTTCCCTCACTAAAATCTAATTGCTACGTAAAACCTTAATATTGGAAGCCTGTCCCTTGTCGAGAAAAAAAAATCCCCGTTAATACAACCTTCTTTTAATATTATTTTAACACGTGTTTGTGGAAAGCAAAATTAGAGGCTAAAACTACTTACGTTGAAACTTTCCAAGCTCCAGGCCTATTAGAAGTAATTTTTGTGAAAAAATAATTAAAAAACCAATTAAAATTTTAACATTCTTTTTGTCAGTCCAAGTAGAAGGCCAACACTAATTGCTTTGCAAATTTCCGAAATGTAGCCAAATTACAAATCGTTTTGAAAAATATTTGTTAATTGATTAAAAAAAAAATTAAAAAAAAATAAAAAATTAAATTCTGTTTTTCAAAAATCCAATTAGAAGGCTACAACTATTTATGTTGAAAATTTCAAAGCTGTAGCCCGATTTGAAATCATTTTGTAAAATATATATTAATTAATTAAAAAAAATAATTAATAGCGAACTGAACAAAAATTTGAAATTCTGTTTTTCTAAAGTCCAATTAGAAGGTCAAAACTACTTATGTTGAACATTTTAGAGCTGTATCCCTATTGAAAATCGTCTTGTAAAATATTAATTCATTAATTAAAAAAATTAATTAAAAAGAAGCTAAATAAAAATTTAAAATTATGTTTTTCAAAAGTCCAGTTAGAAGGCTAAAACTATTTATGTTGAAAATTTCAGAGCTGTAGCCCAAATAGTAATCGTTTTGTAAAACGTTTATAGTTAATTAAAATAATTAATTAAAAAAGAACAAAATAAAAATGTAAAATTCTGTTTTTTTAAAGTTCAATTAAAAGGCCAAAACTACTTATGTTGGAAATTTCTGAGCTGTAACCCTATTAGTAATCGTTTTGTTAAATATTTATTAATTAATTAAAAAAATAAATTAAAAAAGAACAAAATAAAAATTTAAAATTCTGTTTTTTAAAAGTCTGATTTAAAGGACAAAACTACTTATGTTAAAAATTTCAGAGCTTTAACCCTATTAGATATCGTTTTGTAACATATTTATTTATTAATTAAAAAAATTAATTCAAAACGAACTAATTAAAATTTTAACATTCTGTTTATGATGCATAAAATTAGAAGGCCAAAACTACTTATGCTGAAAATTTCAGAGCTCTACTCCAATTTTAAGTAGGTTTCAATAGATCCACAGAGCAACAGACAGACAGATAGACAGACAGACAGACAGACGCACAGCTTGTTTTATTATTATAGATAAAAAAACAAAGAGCATATGTGTGTAATGTCTGTTCCTCTATAGATCGCTACTTAAAATTGGCGTAGAGCTCTGAAATTTTAAACATATGTGGTTTTGTTATTCTAATTTGACTTTTGACAAACAGAATGCTAAGTTATTTTAATTAGAGTCAAATCCCGTTTTGCGTTAACAGGAGTTGACTGTATTTTTTTTTTTAACTAATTTAATTTTTTTATATAAAATGATTTCAAATAGCGGTACTGCTTTGAAATTTTCAATACAAGTAGTTTTGGCTTTTGAAACACAGAATGTTAAAATTTTAATAATTTTTTTTAATTATTTTTTTTTTTACAAAACGATTTTATATAGAGCTATAGCTGGGAAGTTTTCAACATAAGTAGTTTTGGCTTTCTAATTAGCCCTTTGAAAACTAGAATATTAAAATTTGAATTATTTTTTTTTACAAAGAAACTGCTAATTGGCGTACAGCTCTAAAATATTCAACATAAGTAATTTTTGGCCCTCTAATTGGACTTTTGATAAACAAAATGATAAAATTTACTTATTTTTTTAAACAAGGCTACTTAATAGATGTACAGCTTTGAAATTTCCTATAAATGTAGTTTTAGCCGTCTAATTGGATTTTTGATGACTGCAATGTTCAAATATTCTCAGAGAAGTAAAGGCGTTTTTTTTTTTTTTTTTTTTTTTTTTTTTTTTTTATTTTTATTTATTATATATGATTATAATTTTTCAAACTATTTTTGTTTCTCGACAGGGGTGAGGATTATATCGTGAAGGGTTTTCGTAGCAATTATTTTTTTAGAGAATGAAGTGAGTTTATGATTGCATAACCTTTCTAAACTAACCGAGTTTATGATTGCATTCCTTTCAGTAAGCGAAGCTAGTCTGTGCTTGCGTAGCAATGAATTTTTTCTGCTATCTTGTGCTTCAATAGCAATGAAATTTCCATCGAGCGAAGCCAGGCTGTGCTTATGTAAGAATGAAGCTTTTAGTGCCCAAAGTGAGCTTGGTTTTGCGTAGCAATCAACCTTTCAGCGAGCGTAGCGAGCCTGTTAGCGAACAGCCAAATGCTGGGACAAATGACGCCAATGACTTGTTTCCGCAATGCGGGACCACGCAGATAGTATTTTTTATATATATTTATAAAACTATAACTAAATCAAGTGTATTTGCATTAGAAAAAAACGCTAATATAAGCAATTCTTTTTTTTCTTCTTCTTAATATTATAATAAACTCAATTAGAAATAAACACATTAATGACGATATCCTTATAATTATCTAGTTACTAATGAAAACCTGTTGATTAATAATATACAATCAAATGACGTTGACACGTTTTGTTCATTGTCGTTTCAGATTTCTAATCTGGAAGGTAGAAACGGAATTGAAAATATCAACCCAAAGAATACATAACTCCGCTCAATAAAAACGTCTTCACAAAATTTGACGTAAATATCTCCATCAAGCCATCATCTCTGGACGTGTCTGGAATCGTCGTTCTTTGTGGAGACAGAGATACAACAAGAGATATATAATTCCATGTTTTATTGCCTTACTCGCCTGATTATCTTGAGTTCTGTGGAGCTAATTTACTGTTCGGAGTTTCCAATATTTTGTTTTACGATACTTTGTAAAGTAGATGTATAAAATTGAAGAAAAGTATATGTAGTGAGCGATATGTTTTCTTTATTTTATCATGTTTTTTGTTTGTTTTTGCACTGTTGAAGCTTAATGGATATTTTGCGCCCTCGTAAAATTGGATCTTCAATTTTTATTACTGGACTATAAGCACTGAGTGATAAGCATGAGCAATGCCAAGTTTTACGATCGCTTCTGAAATTTATTCCGAGTTACATTTCATGAGTTATTAATTTCGGTATACATTCATAAAATCGTTGACCCGGTTTTGTTTCTTTGAGTAAAAAAGGCTAACTTTGAAGCTTTGTATACCTGTTCTAAAAGAGCTTGTATTTTAAACCAAACGTTTATAGATTGGAAATACTTTGAATTAACTCGTGTGTAAGATTATTTAAAGTATGCAACCATGAAAGTTGATATAAATGGCAATTTCTTTCAGAAAATTTAATTATTTAATCAACAAACGTGTTTAGCTTGTGGAATATTAGATTTAATAGTGTGTAAATGTAAATAATATTAAAGAAATACTTTAATTACTTAATTAATACAACCAAATATTATATGCTAGGTTTAAAATACAATTTCGGTAGAAGTCAACGAAACTATATCTAAGTATGCAGTGTATGATATAAAAATTAAATGCTAACATTTTTATACGATAATGTGTGTTAAAAATTTTATATAAAAGAGTTACTAATCTTAAATACATTAAAATAAAAACGAGAAAAGTTATTTAAACAACTATATTCACTCATAACGTGTACATAAAACTATTTTAAATTTTGGATATTAAAACAAAGGAATAAAAATTTTTACTTAAACATAATTAATTTATGTCTTATAAATACGACATGACGCTATAAGAATAATGAATATTCAGCTTAGATTACTTAGATTAAAGAAAATGTTTTGAATGATAGCGATGTAGATTTCAGCACCAGATTTTAATAAAACGTACATTCAATATTCATTCAAAAATTATATTCCGTGCTTTGCCGAAATATTTAATTAAATTTTTTTTTAATATTGTTAACACTGTTTTCATTCTTTAATATAGTATCATATAGATGTATATGAAAAATAGCTTCAATAATTATTAAATAGCATCTATAGAATTTTTATGATAGTATTAATTGACGATACTTATATTAATTTTGAGGTTTGTATACTATTAGACTATTTATATAGACTATATATAACTTGAGAAAACTACCAAAGACGCATTCTTAAACAATACAAATGAACTAAATGTAGAGTTTGTGTTTATTAGATGTGTTTATTTTCCATGTTTACATTTCTATTGAAATATTTTTATTATTATATATAACTCATGGTACTTAACTCTCAAAGTGTCTCAGTTTTCCACATTAAACAATGAAAATTAAAACCAAGCAATTACTGAATTCCGAAATTGATCCTTTTCATCATTTTACTTGTTGAGTGCATGTTACACGTATGAAGTAATATATACTCAGAATATTCTCTGGAAACAAAAGAAATAAAACCATATTAACGTGCACTCATGTATGAGATTAGAATAAATGTGACTACATTAAATCTACAAGGTATTCAAACAAAAACGGAGACGTAGCCATTTTCATACCAATAGTAATATCTCAATAGATCAAGTTAATTATAGGTCTCTTCTAACCTTCCGTGAGGGCACACGTCTCACAACTAGCAATATTGCAGTTGCTAATGTTCCCAAAATGAGACATCCAGAACAATTTATTTGTAATTTGAAAATCCTTTTCGTAAAATCGATGGTATAATGTTGCGCAATTACTGTCAAGAAAATATATTTGAATTAAGTTGATAGCCACAGTTGTTCTGGACATTAGCTTTGAAATTTCCTGGGTATGTTAATTCGAACATCCTGTATGGATATATGGAGAAAGGGAGTTTTTTTTTATTTATAATTTGATACAAAATTCCAAAAGTGTACATATTCTTAGACAATACACATATATGTAAATTTTAAAATTACAGCAATTTAGTAAATTATTGGAGTACATACATATTAAAAAGTATTAAAATACATAAAGTTCAATAATATTTCAAAAGTAAGTCTGATTAATTTACATATAAGATAGACATTAAGAGCAAATAATACAAGGATTTTATTTTTTAATTAATTATCTTTCAAAAACTAAGCTAATTCCCTACAATTTACAATATTTATCTTATGGTAACCTATAATAACCTTTAAATCTAAATTAAATGTATAAATATTTCTTTTTAATACACATTTTTCACATAAAATTTTATTCTTATGCTTTAAAGATTTAAATTTAAAATTGGAAATATATTTTAATAGAATACAAAAATTATTTTAATACATACAAATATAAAATGTTTTTGACATAGAATTTGGAATTTTTACACACATTTCTTGAAACAATTTATTAAACTATAGTCAGAAATTTTAAAATAAGTATTAGCTTTTCTTTTAATATATTTTTTTATTTTATACTTTCATATTTCTTTTAACTTATTTTTCAAATTTAAAACTCGACAATTTCCATTAACAGTTCTATCATATTTAATACCATTAATATGATTTTTTTCGCACACCATAACGTTTCCTGGCAGGAGTTTATTCCACGGTAAATGTAACGCCATACACTGCTAACTATTAGGTGTTTTAACTATTAGGTAAAAACGATAGTTCATGACTCAATGATGTTTCTAAACTAATTTAAAATAACCACCATTAGATTAAGAAAATAGGTTTTATTCTATAACAGAAATTTTGCTGATATAATAAACTCTGAAATTAATTCGTAATTAAACTTGATATCATATTCTGGCATTCGGATTCTTATAATGTAAATAAGATAAACGGATCAAAGCTGTGACCCAGTGTAACCTAGTTTAGATAGGTTCAGTTGATTGCGAGTTATGAGCAGGCTTCCCTTAACTCACTATTCTTGATTTCACTGCCTTAACAATTGAACATCTTAATGAAATTGTGTTGACGATAATCTAGATTAGTCATGTTAGTTATGGAAAACATACTTGTCAATATTGGTTCAATAAATCTAAAGTTATTACCATAATTATTTAGGGATTAAAAGGGATAATAGTGATTTTTTTTTTTTTTTTTTTTGATTTTTTTTTAATCTCATTTAGTCATTAACTTTCACTTGTTTGGAAAGAATATGTATGTGCAAAAATTCATTAAGTTTGACATAAAACTGTAGATTCCTATAAAAGAAATCTACTCACACAAAAGAAAATTCCTTGGGCAATTTTTTGATGTAAGCACGGGACATTTTGGCTCTTTTTTCAACTCGTAATCAAATTAGAATTCTAAAATTATGACGAATGTACAAGTTGTGTTTATGTTTTACACAATTATAGCTGGTTCCAAAGTTATATTGAAAAATAGTTATTTGAAAATAGGTCATATATACATTTTTAAGCCACCGACGTACGGTACACGTCCGTGTCCTGCGAGTGCCGGTTGCTTAAACATTATTTTGAAAGGTTAAATTTTTTTGTCAACATAATTTTGCCATCAGCTAGTTTTGTATAAAACAAAAACATAACTTCTAGATTCATCATAATTTTAGAATTCTAATTTGTTTACGAGTTAAAAAAAAGAGCCAAAATATCCCTTGTGTTAGCCAGGGAATTGCCCAGTTTTAATATATATATAGTTCTTAAGAATATTCTCAATATATTTTAATTTTATGTATTAATTTTTTTTTGCTTAATTTTACGTATAAAAGTAGTCTATACACATCATTTTAATTCTTCCTTAAACCTTCCTTAAGTAAATAACTTTCATTTAAGGCATACGTATAGGTTTTAACATTTGTTTTTTAATTTTCAATTTAAAAATTAGACCTTTGCACCTTGAAAAATACATTATTTGTTAAACTTTTTTCAATATATATATTTTTTTTAAATTTCTTCAATTTTAATAATTAATTAACATTTAACTAATTAACATCAACTAATTAGGCTAATTTCGAACGGTAATGTCAAAAATTCTAATTAACCCACAGATACAATTTTGGTCTTCAATAATGAGGTATACCCTGCTCTATGTTTTGACCCTATTAACAGAATTTTACAGTGTGTATATTTTGTGATATCTTGCTTTAAGTGAATCTATTAGAAAAATCCAAGTTTTTTTATACACAATCTTATCTTTAAAATTCAATTAAAAAATATTTATTCACAGATCACTTAGTATTTAGGGTCAAAACATTCAACAATGTATGCAGATTATATATCAAAAAACAAATTTCAAAAAATATTATTTAAACTGGAGTTATTACTGTTTGAATTAAATGCAAACTAGAAAAAACTACAATCTGAGAATAACTTTTAAAAAAGTATTTTTATATAAAAAACTGTTATTATTATACTAATTATTATATATTTCCTTTTTAGTATGCTCCTCCATCATACGGTTTCCTTCGTTTGTGTTGTTTTTATTTTGCTTTTGTTTTTTACGGCCTTACAAATCTTCCCCGATTTTTGAGAGTTTTGCGATTTGAAGCCTATACGTATACCTTAAATTAATTCTTCAAATATAAGATTGTAAAACTTCAATACTATATTAATGAAGTGTAGAGTATTATATTATACGTAATGCAATGTTAGGGTTAGAATCTATCTTATAATATAAAATAAAAATATAATCTTAGCAATCATAAATCATCATCTGGATTCATTCCTCATTCAACTGGATTGAAATAATGTAATAACTAGTATTACAATCTAAAATTCATACATTGATACTGAAATGCGTCAAAAACGTTTTCCGTTACTGTGAAGACGGAAATAATTAAATCAACCAAGACGGCGTGTTGTTGAAATTAAAAAAAAAAAAAAAAAAAAAAAAAAAAAATGCTAGATTCATCCAAAATAAAAAGAAATAATTTTATTAAATGTGACTGCAATCATGATTTCACTGCATTTTTATTCACCAAACTATTCACCAACACATAAATTTGATATCCTTTCCATTCTTTTTCTCAATCCGTTCTTCCATAAAAACGCTCTAGTACACAATGCTTATTCACACTGCACTTCCAGCCTTTCTCAAGTAAACCCCACACTACAAAGGGAAAATAAGAAGCAAAAAGTAGTAAATTAACCAGGTAATTTATTGTCGGACCCCATACAAACTGCGAATTACGACCAAGAAAGAAAACCCCTGCAGCTAAATGCAAGACAAGAAGGACAAAAAAAAAAAAAAAAAAAAAGTCGTCCGGCTCAGGACCGGATATATTCATTTCATTGTAATTTAGTGTCTTTCGTTTCGACCGATAACAATTAGTTTCACCTTTCACTAATCACGCTCATTGATCTAAATGAAGTCTCGAAAGGATAATGGAAGCATCAAGGGGAAAGTTTGTGTTCTTGGGGGCGAATAGAGAAGAATAAAAATTGGCACCGTATCTAATGAAAACAAAATATTTTACAAATATAGTACAAGGGCAAATCATAGTAAGATTTGAAAGACACGCTAATGAAGTCCGGTGTTTCAAGAAAACATTAATGTGTTTCCATTAAGTGTCCTAGGGTAGGAACTATGATGCATATTTCATCTTTGTTGAGAAGGGATTTGGGTATTTTAAAATTTACATAAGCTATTACGTGCTTAAATAAAAATACTTAAAATGACTTTTCCTTTCGAGCTTATTTATTAGATGAATATGAAGCTGTTTTCAAGAGGTATTAATTTAAAAACTTCTTTTAAAAATTAAATATATATGTTTTATTATTGTTGTTATATGGATTGCTTTGACACTTAAAAATGCCAGAGGAGAAATATTTTGGATGTTTGTTTATTGTTTTTGCCATCCTAAAAACCGTAAAAGAGTGGTAATTATTTAATCAAATAGTGGATAAATAACATGAAAACACCCATACATTTTATGGTGTTTTTATTTGAATTTTTGAACATGAAGAAATTTACATGTGATCATAAAGAAACTTTCCCGATCCATAAACACTTAGTGACCTATCCGCTTAGCAAAACGAAAGAAAATTTCTGATATTGTTATTTAAAGGTATGCACTCGAGTTTATGGTGATTTTAAGCAATGTAGTTTTCGTGGTTACGGTTACAGTGAAAAAAATACCAAAATTTTCGATTTACATCATTCACTTTTTCCCTACGCAAATTGATCAGTTCATCGAAAAACCATCAATAGTATTAGAACAATACATGTATGACAAACATTGGCGACATAAAACATTTCTAAAGAAGAGCATTGTAAAGAGCCTTTGACAACTCAAGAACACCTGATTGAAGAAACAATCTTCACACACTTCTTATTGAAGCAATGCTTTGCATATGATGTTCTGTGAATTATGCAAAGTGTGTCATTGCACAATCGCTCTGTATTGTTATTGCTCCTTATAATGATCATTTTTGCAAATGTTTTAAGACATCAATTTTTGTTACATGTCTATTGTTCCAACGTCTTTCAGAGTGTTTCAATGCGCTAACCAATTTGAAAGAAGAAAAAAAGTGGGTGTTGCTATTCCAATTTTTTCACTGCTACTGTAACTGTATGGTTTGAATTCATGAGAATCACAACGCATTCATTCAAATACCAAAATCATGAAATTTTCTTTCAATAGATTGACTGGATGTCCCCTAGAGGTTCCCATACCAAGGTATTTTTTTTATGTAAACCCTCAAGTTGAAATTTTATTCGATAGTATATTTTACCACCCTCAGTAAATACTTTGATCATATTGACCATCATATAATGCATATGTAAAATATTTTAGGCATAAATCCCAGAAAGTATTTTCAGACAGGTTAAAAAATAGAACTTTTGTACTTAATTGCTTTGTTTTAATTCGTACATGTGAAACATGTAACATGTTTCTGCTTATACATCTGCTCTGTAACATGAGCCCGTAAATATTACAACCGTAAAGTTTTCCCCCATATTCCACAGTATGTGAAGTATTTCTCATTGGCTTAGTTAGTATTTATTCTTTTACAGTCTAATATTTGTTTTAATGTATATACATTCGAATGAACTTAGTTCCAACACTTTTTTGTAATTTATTAGACGTTTTAACATTATTAATATCTAATAATCGTAAAAACCATTTAAAATGCGTCTAAAACCTTTGACATATAATATATTTAAAATATGAAACTTATATCCCTTCAATGATTATATTTTCTGAGGCTACCCAAAAAACTTAAAGGCCTACCTTTCCAAACTTCTAAGAGTTTTTCTTGTAATTTACGGTGGAACGCACTCTACAGATCACTGGATATGATCAGATAAAAATAGTTTTCTGCATAAAATATAACTGTAGCCTGGCCGAAAGGGAATAGAACAAGATATATTTTTCCTCACAGAACCTGAATATTGATCGGATGGAACAAAAGAAAAATATGTAACCTACAATGCTTTCCCCAAAATTTACGTCTTTTTACCACCAAGTTCTTTGCAGTACTTGACAAAGTGTCAAATTTATTGCCCGAATAGGAGGAGTTTCCAGTTAAGGGTCGGCTAAACGGAAATCCATACAAAAACATCGGATCTCTTAGCGAGAAAAGAAGGCAAAGGTTGGAAAAATACAAGAGAAAAGTCGCTGTTTCAAAAGTGAAATTCAATAACTCTTCTAAAAGTCTCTTGAGGCAGATGGAATGGAATACATTGAAGTACAATTGAATTAAAAAGTCTGAGTATGGCACTGTGAATCATAATTTACCAGCTGAATACTCTAATAATATCTCATTAAAGTTTCCAACAGATTCTGTATCTCAGAAAAGAAATACATTCATCTTGTTTTTAAGTGGAAATGACTTTTCCCACGCGCGTTAGAAACAAGTCATTGTGTTATTTTGCTTCGTGACGCAAATGTGAACTGTCTTGGGGATTGCAAAAAATAGTCGATGCTCTATGAATGTAAAATCTGCCAGTTAAAAATCTTTAAATATTGTACCTGTATTCTTTTTTTTATTTTTATTTATTTAAGTTAGGTTTGAAAGTTATGTCTGAAAATAATTCTTTTGCACTAAAATTGAAATTATCACTTCAAAATCGTCGTTGGTTAGGACAGATAGGAAATTCTCTTATCAGCAGTCTTGGAGGTGAAAACTAACATATTAAACCTCTTTTCCCCCTCATTGGAGCTTTTCGATTAAGTATAGCCTTCCGAATATATACATATAAGCAAATGTTAGCAATTTTATAACATACAACAATCGTTTGACAAAATATTATTGTGCGTTTAGTAATAATCTTGCCTTTTACTATCGAAACATTTTAAAGAAAACAAATGTGCTTTATAAATCCAATTTGAAATTCATATTTTCTCCAATTAAAATCTGTAAAGACTTCAACGACCAGGGGGTAATCGATTACAAATGAAGGCATCCACCATGCTGGACCCCACACTATAATTGTTAGACAAAAGCAATCCAAGAGAAAATAAGGCTTTCGAAGTAAAAAATACTGTAGAAACTGGCAGTGAATAGGATAGGAGAATGACGAAATGAAAATCCATGACTTGTGTCCCATTAGCCCATTAGTGCTGTGAAATGTATTGCAGTGAAGTGCACCATGCGGTGGCAGACGCTTTTTTTAGAGGCATGGTCTTTTTCAGTCTAGTTTCAGCACAGAGGTGACTGCAAGGCCGGGCGGGAATAAATCTCGGGGCAAGGCATCCAAAATGCTGTGTTCGAAAATATTACCAAACTATTTCCAAGAGGTTTCGGGGGGAAGTATCCACTTCATACTTTTAATTAATATATGTTTTTTTCAGCATGTAATTGGTCCAATCGCAAAGGGAACACATCTACAAAGATTAGAAACAAATTTAAAAGAAAAAAAAACTAATAATTATCCTACAGTTTCAAACTGAGTATAAAAGTATTTCAATGAATGTGGTGAAGTGGCATTTGGATGAGTGTTCTCACCCAAAACACTTCAACCCCTTTTAAGTGTTTTTGAATTAATTTGTGAGGTTTTGATTTTGTGAGGTTTAATTTTGTGTGGTTTTAATTGTGTTTGCACTGGTGGTTGATGAATCAGTTTAAAAGTAAAGAGTCTGGTATACCCTACTGTCCTCTGTCTCGTTAAAACCAGATGTTTTGGGGGAAAGAGTTGTGTTAGGGGATTTTTGTCGGTCTGGGCTGGCTTAGAGCGGATGCAAGTCGGATATATTTCGATGCTGAATGTCAAGCGGGATGTGTTTATATGACGGAGGTCAGAGAGGTGAATTTCTCAACGAAACCAATAATCGCCTGGCCGGGCAAAAAGGGTTCAGCCCTGATTGCTTGTAGGCGTAGGTTATGGTCCAATGAAGGGCGCAAAATCTATAGCAAAGCTGGTAGCGCACCAATTGCATTCTGACCAAGTTTTTAAAAGCTGGTACAACTCTGAAAAATGGAGATTTCACAACCCTCTCTGCTCTGCCTACCTTGTCTACCAACAGGTGCGTGGGGGACGCAACGATCTCGCTCTGACCGGCTAACTCTAGAGTAGAGCCCTGTGATGATGTATTCCTACATGAACGGGTAAGTCCTTCTGGCATTCGTTCTCGCTTGCACAGTAAATCCGCAAAAGTTTAATTAGTTTTAAATTAATTTAAGTGTTAATTTACTTTAAGTTTGGAGGACAGCTTTTTTTAGTAGAAGAATTTGTGTTCGCGTAGTGAGAAATGGCAACGTTTACTTTCTCAGTAAAATTAAGTTTAGTGCGATTGTAATTTAAATATAAGTGTGTTTAATTAATTAAATAACTGTCTAGTTTAATAGGTTGACTTAATGTGTATTTGGAAACAGAGTTTAAGTAGTAGTAAGTTCCGATTTAATATTGTTATATGACAATGTCACGAGTCTCTCTCAACCACAGGCGCCGTACCGCATTTGTGACTATGTATTGTACAAACCATTGTGTTCTCTTTCGTATTAATTTACAGTATTCAAAATAAATTATTCAATTTAACCTCAAACTGGACTCTTCCTTTGTAAGAGAATCGTTCTTGGGTGCGGGATGTTCATTTACCTTACAGGTAGGCTTCTGTTGCTGTCAATGCTGTCGTTTGTGCAAGTAAATTACTTTATTGTACTTAGGTCGAGAATTTAACTTAATGTGGTGTAACTTATTGATAATCCTTGTTTTCAACGAACCTTGCCCTAACACGTCCGTAAGATTTGACGCTTTTTAACTTAAAACACAACGCAAACTGTCAGGAAACGATTAATTGGTTAATTAATTTAATCTATATGTATTTTTGGGCTAAAGGGAGCGGGCGTCACCTTACGACATATGGTGCCGTGACTATTAATTGAAAAATAAAAGGAACAGAAAAAGGGATTAAATAAGTGAGCAGTCAACGAGTCAAGAATTAATAAGTAATAAATAAAGGGGTGTAATGGGTTATATAAATTACTGTTGTATGCATGAATAATCCTCATTACAACACATTCAGTATTGTACGAGAAAAAACTGCAGTTGTTAATATTTCTTCTGTTTGTTAATTTTGGCTCACGAATGGAATAATCCATTTGAGCACCATCACACTTTTACACAAGTGATAATTTTGGACACCAATAATTTATAGATATAATGAAGTTGGCATTTTATAACATTTTTTATAGAACTTGAGTAAGTTTTTAATTGGACACTAACCTGTTGCCTAGGATAGATTTATGATGATGGATACACGTGGATGGATGCACGTTTAGGCGGGCTCCCATTAAATTTCGCCATAATTGACCACTATGCACTTTTCACTTTTAAAAAATTAAACAAACACATCCAGACTGGGTTTACACAGTCTTAATTCTTCTTGTCACAATTTACAATTAATGTTTTACCCGTGGGGTGGAATCGGATTTAAAAATTACGAGTTATACCACGCGTTCTTCACAAAAAATGTACGATGGTTCTGAGAAGGGGTGGAAATTTAAGTGCACGGTTGGGATGTTTGTGTACACAGTTAATAATACAAAAAATGCAATTGTCATGCTTCTATGGGACAACTTATTGGTGACGTAGGACAATTGGGGAGACTGCTGACAATAAGTCAGTCAGAGCGCGATGATTGGTAAAAAAAAGGGGGAATTTGAACAATAGGACCCACTCAAAAGTGAGGGGTTGGCCGTCGCCTGTCGCTGTTACAGACACAGGTGTCGAGCGTGGATTCCGAAACTAAGCTGTCATTTAGGGGAGGAGAAACGACGTTGGTTGATTTATGGATAAGGGAACTCCAAAAAGAATGGCGATTCGGCGTGTGTTGTGGAGAAAAGGCTATCGAAAGGAGTGTTTAAGAAAAGAAGAAAAAAAAAGGGGGAACTATCATTCCGGGATTTTCGAATATATCTTTGCGGTAAAAGCAAAATGGGATTAATGGTAGATTAAATATTGTTTTCTTATATATATATATTTGGTTACTAAAAGGATTGCTGTGCGAGTGATATGAGTGTTAGACGGGACTCGTTTGGCCCAATAAGTGTATTTAACCAGATGAGGTCGTGAACTGGAAGTCACAACAACATCCACAAGACCAGATGGGTTGGCCATCCAAGCGTGGATCGCTTATTTTCCAACTACAGGCAAACCGATGGACTATAAACGGATGATGAATGAAGGCAGGAGCCCACTTTATCCATACGCCCAATGACGGGATGGAAGGTATTCCAATGGAATGCAATCAGAGACACATTCAGGTATGTCTTTGACTAACGTTTATCGCCAAAAGATAGACTGCAAACGAACTCTAAAAGAGACATGTCAACAAGTGAAATAAAGACTTCTTAGCGATTTGCAGTGCAATTAAACTCAAACAACAGTGAACTACTATGAACTTAGGTGCGCTTCAACAAAATATTATTCAGTGAAGTGGAAATGATGGCTCACTGCGACCGCAGTGATATGAAACATGTTTTATCACACAAGACTGTATTAACAGTTGAATAACTCCTGAAGGATCACAAAAAAACGTAAATGAACATTAATTTATGTGAACATCACATACCAAAATGCTATTAAATTAAGACATGTAGTGCAGTGTTGCTTACTGACAATTAGCAGCCAGATATTCAAATCCGGGAACATTTAAAATCCCTATTTTTTTCAAAAACATTGAAAGCCTTTCAACTCTAAACTGGTTGCTATATGATAAAACTGCTGGCACCTATATGAACAGAACACACTGGAGATGAGCAAACCTGTTTTAAACATTGATGAACGATTGATCGTACATGTGGAGTAAAGGTTAGGTTGCACAGTTAGCATTTGGTATCCGAAAGTGTATGCTGCAAAATACATGAAACTATAACACTGAAAGATGGGAGTGCATTTCATGATATGATACATAATTAGACATTGATTTTTGTTAATCAAGTGTTTTAAATTTTAGATGATGGAATGCCAAATATTTCACATGCATGATATGATACATAATTAGACATTGATGTGTGGTTAATTGAGTGTTTTAAATTTTAGATTATGGAATACCAAGTATTTCACATGCATGATATGATACATAATTGGACATTGATTTGTGGTTAATTAAGTGTTTTAAATTTTGGATTATGGAATGCCAAATATTTCACATTCATGATATGATATATAATTGGACATTGATGTGTGGTTAATTAAGTGTTTTAAATTTTAATTTATGGAATGCCAAATATTTCACATGCATGATATGATACATAATTGGACATTGATTTGTAGTTAATTAGGTATTTTAAACTTCATTTTGCGGAATGCCAAATATTCCATATGAATGATTTCTTAAATTGAATTATAGAAAGTTGGAGTGATATATTGAAAACTTGATAATTACTTCATATTGCATATCAATTTAGGTGGACAAATTGTAACTGTCGAGTAATATTTTAGTAATGACAATTTTGTGTTATTGGATCTGGTAATATGCATTGTAAGAGGCAGTTATTCTGTTTCTTGTGTTTGATTAATGAATGCTATGTTGCAAGATTAGTATTGTATGCATAAATAACTATGTTAAATTTTTTTTAATATTTGGATGGGGTGTAATGTGGTGAAGTGGCATTTGGATGAGTGTTCTCACCCAAAACACTTCAACCCCTTTTAAGTGTTTTTGAATTAATTTGTGAGGTTTTGATTTTGTGAGGTTTAATTTCGTGTGGTTTTAATTGTGTTTGCACTGGTGGTTGATGAATCAGTTTAAAAGTAAAGGGTCTGGTATACCCTACTGTCCTCTGTCTCGTTAAAACCAGATGTTTTGGGGGAAAGAGTTGTGTTAGGGGATTTTTGTCGGTCTAAGCTGGCTTAGAGCGGATGCAAGTCGGATATATTTCGATGCTGAATGTCAAGCGGGATGTGTTTATATGACGGAGGTCAGAGAGGTGAATTTCTCAACGAAACCAATAATCGCCTGGCCGGGCAAAAAGGGTTCAGCCCTGATTGCTTGTAGGCGTAGGTTATGGTCCAATGAAGGGCGCAGAATCTATAGCAAAGCTGGTAGCGCACCAATTGCATTCTGACCAAGTTTTTAAAAGCTGGTACAACTCTGAAAAATGGAGATTTCACAACCCTCTCTGCTCTGCCTACCTTGTCTACCAACAGGTGCGTGGGGGACGCAACGATCTCGCTCTGACCGGCTAACTCTAGGGTAGAGCCCTGTGATGATGTATTCCTACATGAACGGGTAAGTCCTTCTGGCATTCGTTCTCGCTTGCACAGTAAATCCGCAAAAGTTTAATTAGTTTTAAATTAATTTAAGTGTTAATTTACTTTAAGTTTGGAGGACAGCTTTTTTTAGTAGAAGAATTTGTGTTCGCGTAGTGAGAAATGGCAACGTTTACTTTCTCAGTAAAATTAAGTTTAGTGCGATTGTAATTTAAATATAAGTGTGTTTAATTAATTAAATAACTGTCTAGTTTAATAGGTTGACTTAATGTGTATTTGGAAACAGAGTTTAAGTAGTAGTAAGTTCCGATTTAATATTGTTATATGACAATGTCACGAGTCTCTCTCAACCACAGGCGCCGTACCGCATTTGTGACTATGTATTGTACAAACCATTGTGTTCTCTTTCGTATTAATTTACAGTATTCAAAATAAATTATTCAATTTAACCTCAAACTGGACTCTTCCTTTGTAAGAGAATCGTTCTTGGGTGCGGGATGTTCATTTACCTTACAGGTAGGCTTCTGTTGCTGTCAATGCTGTCGTTTGTGCAAGTAAATTACTTTATTGTACTTAGGTCGAGAATTTAACTTAATGTGGTGTAACTTATTGATAATCCTTGTTTTCAACGAACCTTGCCCTAACACGTCCGTAAGATTTGACGCTTTTTAACTTAAAACACAACGCAAACTGTCAGGAAACGATTAATTGGTTAATTAATTTAATCTATATGTATTTTTGGGCTAAAGGGAGCGGGTGTCACCTTACGACAATGAAATGAGTTCTCAAATTAAAATTATTTTAAATTTCTAAGATATATACATTGCATTATAACGAATTATTAAAATAGCGTCATTCTAAAAACAAACATAAAATGCGTGTCCTAATATTTTAATACATAAAAACCGAAGCAAAGTTTCGGGTAGAGTTTCTTTTGTAAACAACAACCAACCACAATGATTGAGCCACACAGACATAATAATTTTTCTTTATTTCATTTTTAGTAACTTAATGCAAAATACCTCTTGCTTTCCAAAGTAAACAGAAAATTTAAAACTTCTAATATAAATTATCAATATGTTATGAATAAATTCTTTATCACTTCCTACTCTTGAAAAAACTCTAATAAATAGTAAATTAAAACCTAATAAAAAACCCATAAACTAAGACTTAATCTGATCCTTCACGCCAAGCCATTAATGACAAACCAGAAAAGATTTATAACACTCATTCGGACACTTACGTAACTTTATCACATCATTGTTTCGTTGGTAATCCCCAAGCCACACCAGCAGTTTCCTAACTTTTCTATCGTATCTTATACAATGTACGAACTAAAAAAAAAGTACCATGCTTTAATAAACAAGAGCTATTCTCTTGCCATGAAGATAAAGTTTTCTGACCTAAACCAACCCTTAGAAAGTCGAGATCGATAATTTAATCTTCCCATTATATTATGAACAAAAGACGAACCCCGCGTTTTACGTATATGATGTTGCATTGATCGAGATTTTGATATCAAAAGCAAATATTTGAGAAAAAGCATGTAACACGTATCATAAATTAATTGGATTGCTAATGTACTTTAGATGTTGTCTTCAACGTATTACACCTTTTCATATCCCTGCATACATTTATTGACACCAATATAAATTGCAGTAAAATAATAATACAATGTAGTATTTTCTTATTGTCCTACTATTGGCAAGATATATTAGTAAATTAAAAAGTTTATGATGATTTGAAAAGAATAGGCCAGTTTTTGTTTTTCTAGATTTCTAATGCACAGTAGGGAGGAAGTGGTATACTGAAACAGTTTAGATTTCTATCCATGTGAAATTTTATTTTATTGCCGAACCAATGAGAATCGGTTAAGTTTCATAATATTCCAACCATTGGAAATAGGTATTACACTACATTATTCATCATAAGTGATTTATTATGTAATGAGTTCGTTTTTTGTGCAAAAAACAAAAAGCAATTAAAAGTTGAAAATCTAAAGTGATAATACAAAATTTAAATTTTTTTTAGAAAATATATATTAAACTAGTAACAACGTGTTTTTTTTATTCAATTTTACCATAACTTAACAACTTTAGACTGAGGTAAGAACTGTCGTGATAAAGCAGGTCTCATATTTGCATTAGTCCAACAAAAGAACACTATTCTGTAAAAGATATACTAAAAGTGTATGGAATAATGTTTTGTTTTTGTTATTTTATGGATATAACAAGTAACTATACGGATTAAATGGAAAAAATCTATAAATAGTCAAAAAAAGAATCTTCTAGTTTCACTTTACAAAGTACAAGGCATTCTACCCCATTCTCCTTCATTGCTTAACAGACTCCTCATCAAACGAAAATATCAATAGCATACCCTATAAATAGATTATTGACCAATATGGATGAACTTTACTTTGAGCTTCGGGATATCACTTACGGAAAGTATCACTTCTTGGCCACTCTCAATTCGAGAGATTACGAAGGACTATATTTTGTAAATATTTTATAGCTCTTGCGTTACGACAGTAACTCAATATTAACATGAAAACCCGTTCAAACCACAGTGGGTTCTTCATCGTTCCTGTCGATAATTTTCGTCGGAAAGCAAAGGCTATAAGGAACCGAGGTCGATAATTTAATCTCCACATTAATATCATCAACGACAGGCGATTTTCAGCGTCCAAGGTTGCACAGAACATTGATCGCGGCAGGAAATGTCGAAAACAAATATATTTTTATTTTATTTTCTTTTATCGATACAAAAGCTTATTTATTTTTGCTTTGCCGATCACGTGTTTTATTTTAAGTAAAAGTAGAACGTGGAATCAATATTGTTTAACGGGAACTTAGGGGATAAATTGGGTCACCTAACGAAGACTGAATTTACTTTAAGACAAATGGGTAATGGAGAAATCAGGTATTCTTAATGAATGCCATGCGATTGTTTAGAAGTATTACATTCAATAATGATAAAATGTATTGAACAAGTAGTAGAAGGTATAAAAAAGCTGATGGTAAAAATTTAGGTTAGTTTGATTTAGGATTTTGCCATTATGTACGCATAGTATAGGTAATCGTACATTTAATACTTTCGGCACTGTTACTACAAATAGTATCGTCCACTTTTTATAGAGTACTCTAAATTTTTAGTCATCTTGAAAGCGTAAAAAGTTAAAAAAAATTACACATAAGTTCGCTGGGACGTATACAAAATAACGGGTATTCGCTATCCTGGGCTCTGCAGCAGTAATACATACATAATATCCAATTATGGGTGTATGTTTTTTATAGGCAGGTAGTTTTATATTGTGTTCTCAAAGAAATTATGAACACTTGTTCTTTGAAACAAGTCAAAGTTGCAGGGCTAATTGAAAATCAAAAAACTTCACCTGCCTCTTTTTTCTCCACTTAAGTTGAAATGATCATAATTAGATATTTCCAGCTTCAATCCAATTCTGAAGTTTTCCACACTTGATCTTTGAAACAAGATTTTCAAAAAAATTTCTAAGACCTTTACCTTTTTTTAACTAGCTAGCAGAGGCATACCTTTACTTGTTTTGATGATGTTGTAATTCGATGCTTTTGATAGAATGAGGAACCAAATTACATTGAGAAAATGTTTTTTCTGTGTTGCTTTCTCATACAGGCAATTTAGTTAATCCTTTCAATTTGTGTCTTTCTTAAAATATTTTTTTTTTTTTTTAATAGGTATCTTGACTAATGAAGATTATTGTGAACATAAATTCCTTTCAAAGTTTTTTAGTGAAGGGGGCGTAATCAAGAGTAGTTGTGAAGCAACTTGTAATCGATTGAAAAATGTGAACCGGGATGTATCGGATAACATCGACCATTTCATCTGGTATAAAATAAATCACTAGTCAAACTTTAAAGTCCTTCAATTTTACAAAGTTTATTTTATTAATTAATTTCTTAATATATTTGCATTAATCTTTCTCATATTATAGTAATTATAATGTAGTGCTCTCTACTGTATTATTCTCCAGTGGCATTACGATCCAATATTGAAATAAGATATGTACCGTTTACACTCTCTATTAAAATTAAATAATAGTTTGAATGATAATATAATAAAAGTCTCAGTATCTATAAGTAAAAAAAAAAAAAAAAAAAAAATGAGATTTTTACTTCATATAGCTTCAGGTGTTTCTGCCTTTCCATTTGTGTAATGTTTTAGTTTTTGCTCAAATTCGAAGTATTTTATTACTCGTTTTAAAAAAGCAAAAAATCAATAATTAAAAAATTTCTAAGACCTTTACCTTTTTTTAACTAGCTAGCAGAGACATACCTTTACTTGTTTTGATGATGTTCTAATTCGATGCTTTTGATAGAATGAGGAACCAAATTACATTGAGAAAATGTTTTTTCTGTGTTGCTTTCTCATACAGGCAATTTAGTTAATTTTTTCAATTTGTGTATTTCTTAAAATATCTTGTTCTTTTTGTACATTGGATAACATTTATTCCTAATCGGGGCTTCTTATATGCTATGAAATTTAACTTAAATTTGGTTTAACCATTTAAATAAAAAGATAATCAAAGAATACGCATTTAAACAATAAATCAGGCACACAAACCCATTCCAAAAACTAGGTTAGGTTTGTTAATTTATTTCCAAAATAAATTCAAGTGTTATAGTAAGTGGACGGGCTCAATATTGTAGTTGAAAATGTGGGAAGTAATCCAAATTGATGGTATTTTGTTGTTTGCATTGGGAGATACTTTCAATTTAGATTATAGACCGAGCTCAAAATTGAATTTATGGTACTTTCCAAATACAGACTATAATTTTTTCAGATGAATATTTTCTTCTTCATAGGCATGACATTCCCGGGTGGGCCCTGGTTATCCTCAAAATTCCTTCCTAAGCTGTCCTATTCTTGGCGATAGACTTCAAATTCTTCACTTTTAGAATGTTTATGTTTTTTTTAAAGCAGTCACCTTGTGGCGAATATTTAATGAATATAAAATTAATTATGTTAATAACGGTATTAGTAACAACTATTATCGCAATGTAAATAACAAAAGAAACCTCAACCTGTGTTTTAAAATCCCATTATTAGCGATCACAAAAAAATAATTAAGATATTTTTGTACGAGTCAGTTTTTAACAAATGAACTATGAAATAAGCTGCAGTTTAAAAAAATAAACATCAAACCAGCAATACAAATTGCCCTCGTCATTAACAGACTTTCAAAAGAAATAGGATTTACGGCTGATTCAATACCACAAGTGGCGCCCTGACGCATGCAATAAAGACGCATTTGGAAATCCTAACATTCCTTTATTCCTCTCAACGGATTTTTTATTCCACTACAAGCATCATGACATATTGAATGGATCTATTGGATTTACCGTCTAGAAAAAAAAAACTACCTTCCTGATTTATTAGATTTTTCCAAAAGAATTTTCCGGAGGTTTAAACCGGAAATTTCTAAACGTGATTTGCATCTTTGCCCACCGTTGAAAGGTCGGGCTCATTTATGAAAGATATATGGAGAAAGCACCTCACCATGCATCCTTATTAAATAGGAGGTGTGTGGAAGAAAGCAAATAATATGAAGAACTTTAAAAAGCTCTCTATATTTTATGATGAATGCACGCCTCCCTCCGTGAAATTCTTCAAAATGGGCTTAGGATGACGGTGAGGCACGTAACAACCGTTTTTGCATTCAAATAGAAGATTGCTTTTCAAGAAAATATCGATGAAAAGGTAGGGCGCTTGGTCTTAAGTGATAAAAAAAGTAATTGCCCCATTAAAATGGATTTTTCAGAACAAAATATTTAAGAACTTTTTCTTAAGAACTATTACATTCTTTTAAATAGAATTTGCAGCAATTGGTGCAAAATGCCTTTTGGAGAAAACTATTTTTTTTAATAAACTTTAGTTTGTTGCTTGTTTTATATCACGCCATACTTCATTCTTTTAAAAAAAAAGCTTCTTTCGTAAGTGTAGTGTAAGAGTTACGAGGTTTTATCAAGAGATAAACTTTCTTTGAGATAAATGCTTCTATTTGATAGAAAGCTGTCTGATGCTATAAAAATAACAACTTTGTAAGTTTTTCATTCTATTATTATAACGTTCAAAGAGTATATCCAACTTTTAAAATTTCTTGAAGTAAACGTTCTGCTATAAAACAATAAAAAAGTTTTTTTAGCAGAGTACATTAGAAATAAAAGTACTATTTTCCTTTTTTCCCCCATTTTTAAAGTTTTATCATGCAGAAGTTGAATTATACCCCATAACACTCGTGAAAACTAATTATAGTTCGATTATCTGACGTTAATTTATTGTTTTAAAACTATTTATCATTATATTAATTTTTATATGGGAGAACATAATTTCTCCTTTTAATCAAAATGTTGGATTTATAGCAAAATGTGCATTGGGTGACTTTGGTTTTATTATTGTTACTTAAACATTTTGCTTAGACTAGTACCAGTACATCGTAAATGACATTTTATTATTGCTTATATACTTTTTATCTTTAAAACACTATTAAAAATAAAGTCATAAAACAAGAATAAGAAACAAGTTTTAAATTTCTTTTCGCATAATGATCCAATAATAAAATTAAAATTAAATACCTTTATTAATAATTTTTAAATAAAGCAATCATCCTATGGAAATCTGTCTGTAAATCTCCCAACCAAGTTAAAAGAAAATTTGAAAAAGTTATTTCCATTCCCATGAAATAATTTCTTGAACCATCTCCAAATATAACATCTGATAAATATCATCTTGTCGTCGCGTGACAAATTACATTGTGAATAATATTTAAAAAGTCGTATTCATTTCCTAAAAGCATTGTATTGGATCATTTGTCCCAAAATACTAGGTTAACCTCTAGCAAGCTTACGGTAAGTAAAAAATTGGAAGTAAAAAAATTGCAGCTTATTTAAAATACTGTACGTAATTCTGAATGCCACGGATATTTTGACCTCAGCTCTACTTGCTGGTTTGAAGAGGAAACTAGGAGAACTTGTTAAGTTAAATAATATTGGGAGTGCCTCCAAGTCACTGTAGAAGGAAGCATTATTTTTTAAAGCAGCTTTTTAAAAGTTGAAATTTAATTAATAAAATATGAAATATAAAAAAAAATCACGAAAATGGTACTTTTTTTAGAAAATTTTGGAATATGTTAGTCTGTATATGCAAAAGTTGTGTTTCGTTATCATTTGAAGAACTACAAAAATTATTTGTCCATGAGTGAACGATGTTTTCTGCCTCAATAACTTTCAAATATAGATTTTTGACGAATAACACTTGTTTTTCAAATCTTCCATTTTGATATAAATTTCTGTGATGTGGAAAATTCTAGGTGAAATAAAGTGGTTATGAACCTGCAAAACTGATACAAAAAAGATAAATTTTCTGTCAATATCTTATTTTGATCCAACGACCTTAATTTAAAATAATTTTGTAAGGAAACTTCTGACGATGATACATAAACAAGAACATTATTCTCTGCAAAGTGATTTTTGATACAGTCATGTCTTTAGACTTAACATTGCGATTTTCTGACGCTTTTCAAAGAATTAATCAAATTCAACGAATTAAAATCATACAAAATACTGTCAGAGAATCGATTTTTTCCATTATATATACGCGTTGAATATTAAATTAAACGTTAATTAAATATTTACCTTTAAATTAAATTTTACATTAAACACACAAAATAAACATAATTATTATACACTCTCATGATATTTCAAAATTATCTTACTCAATGAGAAAATATTCTAATTTGAAATAAAATCAAATATGTTTTTTTCTAGGCCAAAAACTGTTAGGATTAGAAAACTATAAGTATTTGAATAAATTCTTATTTATAACTTAGAATTTTTTAATTTCTTTTTTGTATTTTTCCATAGTATATTTTTAAATCAGATTTGCAAACACTACAATTTTTTTTTTTATTGCTGGACAAATATGTAACAATAAAAATCCATCTTGGAAAACAAACATGAGAATTTTCTTTACCCTTATGAACAATGTCACTGAAGTACTAGTATAATATATCTCCAAGCTTTTTAAATGTCAAGATTTGGCAACGAAATAAATGTGTATTTATAGCAACTTTTTGTAAACCTCTATTATTGATGAGGAAAATGACCTAGAATACTAAATTATGTTCCAAATGTTTGTTCCTAATGTATACTCTAAGTAGTTCATGAGAAAGAAGAATTGAGAATTCAGAAAAGAAGAAAAATAATAGATTAAGATATTGGTTTGTGTTGAACTGCGTGCAGTAATATCCTTTCTATTCCAAATTAAAATAATTATTCCCTTTTCATCTTTAAATTAAAAATTCAAGACTTCCTTTAGTTTACTTTCAAATACGATATGAAAAATAGTTATTTTCAAAAATAAAGCAATATATATATATATATATATATATATATATATATATATATATATATATATATATATATATATTTCTGATTTCAAAATACATTCTTCGTTATCCAAATTTTATGTTAGGATTTTTATTCTCATAATAGTAGATTAATTGTACCTAAGATCAATTATTTTCTGTAAAACAATTAAAGATACTTTAAGTTCCTGCCTATGGCCAATAATGATGTACGTTTCAGAGTGTTGTGTAATGTAATAACTTATAAACTATTATGGAAAGTTCAAAGGTTAATCGAACAATCATAGATTAATTTTGCATGTGTACATTAAAAAACAGTTTTTTGCCAAAATGTATATATAAGTTGGTTAATGCCAAAATATGAACCTTGATATATCACGAAACTGTGATACATTGAAAATGTAGATGTACTAACTTGCATCATTTCGAAAATTATTTCCTTCATCTTAAAATTATTTGTTATGAAAAATACTGATCATAAAGCAAAGTGAAGTTCTATAAATAAAATAATAAGACTACATGTTGTCATACATTTGATAAAAGGTTCCATGTTTCAATTAACAAGACTCACCCTTACCTTGCCTACGTAGCATATTGGCCAATGTCGGAAGCAGGGGTTTGGGAAGAATGGCCAGTTCTGGCCAAAACTTAAGCATCATTCTAAAATAAAAGATTTCTCCCACACCATTTCGCCCACAGCTAAATCGCTTGCTAATTAGCAACTTGCTCGCTACAAATAAACCACTAATTTCCAATTCATTCCCTCATTCACCCACTTAAAATTACCTGATTCACTAGTTTATTGTTGTACCCGCTTACTCACTAGTGTTCGAAGTATAAACAATTTCTTTGTGAGTAAGTCAAGTGACTTAGGCCCTTTTCACACGGTGCGGACGTGGGTTCGCAATCGCATGCCTTTTCACACGAGCCCATATCTGCTACGTTTCGCCCGTATCTTAGAAGAGTTAATTATTTTCACTCAGCGAATGCAGTATGTGGATAAGCGTCGATTAAAAGTATTTAGTTATTTTTTATGTTTTACTTTATGATATAGGTGTAAAATTTAAGTATGGATAAAAGAAGGTTACGTTTTTTATATTTCCCTTATTTTAGAAAGAAACAGAGTGAGTGATAAGCGTTTTTTGGATCATTCTATTAACCAGGGCCGGACTAAGGTATGTGCGCTCGCACACATGTTATTTGAGAAGGGCACCGAAATGAGAAAAATATTTTTAAAAAATGATATGATAATATAGTAACAATGACAAAATAATATGGTAGAAATATAAACTAATAAAAACGTTTTCCTCTGCTAAAGCTAAGCAGGTCCAATGCTAAGTGTGTAATACAGGTTATTTTAATCAATTCCCTGTATTTTATTATTATTATTATTATTTTTTTTTTTTAAGATTAATTTTTTATTCATGAATATTAAATCAAAACTTTTGTCATAGTTAAAAATGTGTATGTTATTTTCTAACTAAAAAACTATAAACTGAGCAAAAGAATTTAGGAGCTTGCCCTTTACACAAATACAGTACACCACGCCGATTGAGTTTGAAAAAGTCTGTTAAAAGAATTAGTAATAGAAGTCCTTTTAAAAAATAAAAATAATGAAAAGATACTAAATATTTTACTATTTATTACTAATTATTAGTTTCTAATCCCTTTAAAATGCCAACTTCATGTATTAAGTTCCAACAAATTTTAGTTATAGAGCACCCATAACATTTTTAGAGTTTTATTTTTTATACCCTTTTTCATTGTAAAATGCGCCAAAACTCATTCTTGCACACACAGTATTTTGCTCTTAAGTAGGCTGCAGTTGAACAAACAATAAGATAATACCAGTACTGATTAGCAGTATTAATATATAGTCGGCAGCTTTTACTTACCGATGTGAGATTGTCTTTCTGTTTCCAAAATACCGAAAAGTAATTTGGATATTAAAGTCGACTTTGGACCTTTTCACTCAAAGCCGATGTTACGTTTTAGAAAAAAAAAAAAAGTCTTAATACTTGTATACGTTGGAAATTTCTCCCAAAACTTTTTAATTAGATTTACATTTTTTCACACTTAACAAGTGTTAAAAAAATAACGTATCTGCATAAAAATTATTAATTTGAGGATTGATTAATTTAAAATTAACTAAAGGGCATAATCGTAATTCAATTTGCAACTTAAAATTTTAAATTTAATGACTAACGTTACACAATGATTTGATATAATAAACCGACTAGAAAAGAAAATTTAACTGAATTTTTTTTTAGACAATTTTGTTTTGAGTTATTGAAAATTATCAACTTTTTATAAAAACATCAAGAATCAAAATTACTTTAAAATTCAATTATTGCATAGATGAGTTAGATCCCAGATCGTTTCTTTGTCTCGTTTTATACATTTTAAATTACAAATAAAAATATATTTAGTTAAATCAAACTGATTTTATCGATGTGAATTGTGGTGATATGCCGACCTCACTGTGCCTGCATGAAAAGTTTAACGAGGTTTAAAAGTTGCGGACCACTCTCCGCACCGTGTGAAACGCTCTATTCAAAATACATTCTTGAACCTTTTTGCCGGCAGCACTCACATCCTTACCGGGTGAAAGAGGCCTTAGTGAGTGAGTGTGTTGTGAGCTAGAAATCAAGCTGTGAGTGAATTAAGTAAGTTAAGACCGGAATTTGTAGCTGTGTATGAGTGTGTTCAAAGAATCCATTAAAACCATCACAAAATATGTTTTTACACCTCCGAATTTTCTTATAAAAATATAACTAATTTTTAAAGCTCTGTATCAGTATTTACAAAACTTTCAGTATATTGTATGTAGCACCGGAAGAAATTAGGCAATATCGGTACCAATGTCTAGTCTACAATAGTCCGCATCGGTATTTTACACCTTTTAGTAATATCAGCTTGCATATTTGTGCTACTGAGGGTTCTAAATACAATAAAAAATATATTTTTAAAGACAAATTACAAATACAGAGCAATCAGGAATAACTTAGTTCAAAATATAAAACTCAAATTTTATACAATTCACTTATAACTATAAAATTTTTATATCATAGATAAAGCATTTTTCTCATCCAAGAAATAACGATTTTTGTATTGAACTTTCTTTACATAAAATGAGTTAAGTACGTTTTACATTTTATGCATTATTCGATTAGAAATGTAGAATTTTGACATATATAATATTATTTTATATTTAAACTTATTTGTTTCAAAACTTGAACTATTTCTTTTTACAAAAAAAGTATATACATTTATATAACTGAACTCAGGTATAATAGTAAAAGCATTCTTCTACAGTTTTGTGATAGTTTTTAGACATTTCCCCAAATGTAGTTTAACTTTCACTATTTTCAGAAATAATGATGTATAAAACTCCATGAAAGGGTGAGTTATAAAAATGCCAGGAAAAACTAAAACTTCCTCAGGATTTTATGCGCTGTAAATTTCGAAACTCTTCAGGAAAACAGCTGTAACGTCGTAGCTCTTAAACGTAATGATTGACTTTCGTTGGAAAAATCAATAGTTAGCTTTACTTCACTTCCGTAAATGACAGAGATTTAACGCATAACTATAAATTTCGCAGTAAAAGTCGTTTGAAAAGTTGAAACCTGAACAAAAGTACTTAAAATATTCTGAAAGGCTTACACAGTTAGCTTATCAGAGAAAGATAGTTTAACTTTATGAAAATCATAAAATATCATTCATTCTTTTGCCTGATGAACTTTCATGATTTTTTTAATTTTTTTAAAGCTCAAGATTTTTATTACAAATTGTACGCTTTTTTTTTAATATACTAATTCCTGCTCAGTCAGACGCATATAAAAGCTTTAGTGATAATATCCAAATAACTTAAAAATATGTGCAGTAACATGAGTTCATATTTTAACATATCTAATAACATCGTTGTAAAGTAAGATAGTTGAATTGGAATACATTTTTTATAGTAATTTTTTTTTTTTTTTTACGAAACGTTAAAAGATAGGTTATTTTATAAACATTATTTGATCAGAATGTAGTTTTTTATTATAGGTAGAGTTTCTAAACGCTATTTGTAAATAATACACATCTAAATTCAAACTAATCCATTGTCAAGTGTTAAATCGTGCATCCTTTTTTATTTGTAAGAAATCGGTCATTTTGATCTACGGCAATTTACGCAAATATGTTGTGTTTTAATAACTTTAGGTTTTAAATTTTTGGTGCATATAGGAATCGATTTTAATATTACATTTCATACTGTTTTCGATGTACAATTTAATGCGACAAATTATTTAAATACAAGTCACATGCGACTTACACTAACTAGTTATATTATTATTTAAAAAATATGCACAAAGTTTGTAAAATATAAATATTTAGACCATCATTCCCCATGATTATTATCTAAAAATATATATTAAAAGTATCTAAGAGTAAAACAATGGTTTATATAAACAATAATGAATTTAAATGACACAAAGATTGTGTTTAAATCTTTCCACCAAGTTGTTTCAACCAAATCTGTAAAACACATGCGAATCATCACTTTTAAGGAACACTAACGGTGTAAATTAAGTAAATATTTCAAAGAAAGACAGTCCATAACACGACCGAAATAATAATGTTTTCACTGCCAATTAAATCATGTACTCGTATATCTACTTCCTCTTTGTCGTGACTCTTCTGACACAGTGAAACAAACTTCCGGATTAATTAAAAATCAGCGGAAAAAGTTAGTTATGCCCCAACTACGACCCACAACGTATCCTAAATGCCACGAGTGCTAACAACTGTTAAAATTAGATCCCTTTCCCTCTGTTTGCGTGAGGACGTCTACTGCTGCCATCGCACAACTCATAAATTCCCTGCAGAAGTGGGGAAGAACTTCACGTTCTGAAAGTGGATGAGGCCCTTTGTGTAACGCAAGATGAGCACGCATCCAGTAGAAAGAGGTCGAGATTAAAACTGAAAGACAATTTTATGGTCGAGTTTAAGTTGAGTCTACTTTGGGAAGTAGTCGCATTTATCACTTATACATGCTGTTCTGTTCCCTGGAGTAAACATTCTTTTAAACATTGTTTGTTTTGAGCCTTTATGTTTCGTGAAGATAGTAGAGATGGGGTAGCTTGAATTCAAAATGCAGAAGGGAATACTGATTTTAAGATAAGATTTGTCCAGAAGAGAATAACAAATGCGTTTGTTGTTCTGGGACAAATTTTGAAATGGAAATCTTCAATTATCCTCAATAAACAGTACATTATTAGCAGTACATTTATAGTAAATACTTCGTTATTTTGTTGGGAAAAAATAAAACTTAGTTAATAGAAAATGTCTTATAACTTTACATAGATTAATTCTAGTCAATTTGTTTGCAGAATTTAAACATTAGAAACATTTTTGAGTTTAACATGATATAAAAGATTACTTCTAATGCTAAACAAGTAAAATAAAAGCTTCAGTTTTCTTTGTATATGATTTTAAACATGCTTTATATGTGAATAGGTGAAGTGTATGACGTTATCTGGGCTCAAATGGGTGTGGACCAGCGTACAACTCAAGTTCATATTGGATGAGCATGACCATGGATGAGCAATAAGCATGACCTTCTTTATATCTTATGCACGATTTCACCACGTTAACAACACAAATTTGAATAGATTAAACTGTGTTCCCGATAATCTGGATGAGTCAAGAAACTTTTAAAATAATCCTATTTAAATTGATTCAGAAGATTTCAAGTTATCATACCCTTTAAGGGATGAAAAGGGAAGAAGTGAAGGATTTTTCAAAATTTAATGTTGCAATGAATCTTTATTTTGTTTCGAAGATCAAGTGTGCAGAATTTTATCAAGATCGAAATAAAACTGTATATATTTATAAAAGCATACATACTTAATGATACTTTATTTTATATATTTTTATAGTTTCATATTTAATTTATTTTCTTGAAAAAAATTATTGCCAGTTTAGTTTATAATATATTACAAAATAAATTTTAATACATCTACGAAAAAAAGAGGTTACCGACCAAACATATCATGTAGGAAGACATACTTCAAGAACATTTGTGTAAAGAGAGGCGGATTTTTCCATTAGATAAAGCATTAGAACTTTTGTATGACACAACCTTATGTCCTATAATCAGATACTACTCATAGAAGTACATAAATAAAACGGAATGACAACTTGAGGAAATAGGAATCTCCCCCAATATACTATGACACAACACTGATGATCAAAACGTAGCCCTTATCTAGGCCAAAATGTGTCGTCTATTGTCTCCAGTGCCTTTCTTGCAGAAATCGTAATTGAGAGAGCAATATGATCGGACGTCGAGAATATGATCTCTCTCCTCCTTTTATGGCGGATTAAAGCTTTCGGGACTGGACAGCTATATAAGACAAAGAATATATTTTTTACTTGGTTTCTCCAGTGGACTTCCCATACTTTGTTTTCGATTTCAGTTGTTAAAAATTTTAGAATTATCGTTCTCTCTTAAAATTGTCTTGTGAGAGATGCTGGGTTGTAATTTTATTTATATACAAAGGAAATCAAATTAATAGTTTGAGATTAAATTAAAAATTTAAAATTTTTAGAACACACATATTTGTTATTTTTAAATAATTGACATATTTTATCATCAAAGATAGAATAACGTTAACAACATTGAATAAGTAAAAATCTATCAAATTTTTTTGTATTATTGTTTGTGAAATTTTTTGAAATATGCTAGTAAACTTTTGTAAGAGAAATGTTCCATTTGAAGTTTTTTTTGCCTTGTTGAATACAAATCAACGTTATATACTGATGCTTGTAAAAGAGAATAAATATTATACAAAAATTAAGAGACCAATCGATTGGAAACACTTATAAATTGCACTGATTTCCTTAAATTCAAATCCATGATGAAAATAAGTGTTTATGTATGTTTGGCAAATACAATGCTTGTTTTCGATGAGTGCTCATATTTATCTTGGAATTAAAATTTTAATTAGGTGCATGGTAAAGTATTCTAAATCAAAACATTATTTCTTCTCTTTAATATTACATTAAATTTCTTTTCTGCAACAAGGATATTGTTTAGTGATAAGTGGTTTAGTTATATTTCCGTTGTGTGTGTAATTAATGGGCAATAAATGTGTATGTAATGTTCTTTTAACAAATAATCATCAAAAATAAACTTATATTAAGAAAGAAGTATATAATACATCCGGTAATTGGGCGTTTGCCTACGTAGGGAATACAAAATTCCCAACGACACACAAAATCACGGAATGTCACGTATATCTAAAAATGTCAAGTTTTTGATACCACTGCGCCAAAAAATGACATTATGAAAGTTTCGAATATTTCAAAAATACGAATGCAAGTAGAAAATAGATCAGAGAAAATCATTCTCAAGTGTTTTTGCTCGATGCAGCGAAAGAAATAACTCATCAATTTATCATAGGCTCACAGCTGACGCTTTGATCTTCAGATGCAATTTTTCTTACTATAGCAAAAACTTCTACCATTAATTGCAATTCTTTTCCGCTTGCTGTCTTCACAATTCTGTCCTGTTTGTCCTCCTTTTCCCAACCTCTAGTCTTGCAGTAATATTCGAGTGAAAGAGTGCAACTGACCATAATAAATTAAATTGGTTTTCCTAGTAACCCAGAGTGGGTTTCTTGAAATGCCATTATTAACTTTGAAATTTTATATACCTACTTTAGTGCAATAGCGGTAGATAATTGGATCTTATTATAGTTCTTTTGTTAAATTATTTCTAAATTCTTTGAAGGTTTTAAATTTTTATTTTGTAATTTTATCACAGCACAAACTGATCGAAATGCTATAGCATATTTAAATTGTAAATCAGACATAATATAAATTATTTGATGTATAAAACATAAGACGCTTATTTAAGGTTATTTCCTTCAATAAATATTTATTTTATTCTAATGTATAAGTTTATTGATTTAGCATTTAGAAGAAATAAGCTACTTATTTTATCTTTAATTAGCAGTGAAGAGGGATATCTTTTTGAAATTCTACCCTTTTGTGACATACTCCTTCCATGTTGACTAATTTATTTTGAGATAATATTAATTGTATTTACCGTGAAGTAACATGTAAATAATCTGCGTAGTGTTAATAGTTCAGTATTCAAATAATTAAAAGGATTCGCAGTAACCAAACATAAATTATTCTAATAACACATTTATTCAGATAGTTGTAATCGAACATACAAAATCCTCAAGACGCTGCCATAGTCAAAACATTAAAATCCATTTAATTTGACATCAATATAACACTAAATTATTGTACTGCTGGCTGAGCGGAATGGGAAATTAAAATCTCTTACTGGGAATGATTAGTGATGGCTTCATGACGAAAGAGACGAATGGAAATTTTGATACTCGAGGCGTCTGAGATGGGACACTGGGTTCTTCATTTGACAGAATACATCAAAAAGCATAGGTGGAAAAGACAATCTCCATATCTCTGTTCGTCATCTGCTCCAGGGCGTAAGCTTTGTCAGGATATCGTACTCCTAGCAAGTTCCTCTAAAAAGCGTTCTAACTCATCTCCAATCATACACCCGTCTTTGATTTCAGCGGACTCTTCTGCAAGTCTATATTATAACTTCATTACCAAGATCAAATATGATGATACTCAAGATCAAGATGTCCTGTTTCTGAAGAAACTTTATTTTTAAATGTCTCAATCACCACTCCACCAGATTGCTATTAGAAAAAGAGGTGCCCCATTCACCTAATCCAGTTACATGACGTAACGACTCACTTTCTCAATGGTCAATATAACCCTGGGAAATATCCACCATCCATCCCTTACTTAACTATTCAAAATTCTTCCCTTCGACATGCTTTGAAAGGGGGATTTGTAGGACTTTCCACACAAAAAAATCCGTAAGGCACATATTTCAAAAATGACTGGGGCAATATTTCATGTTAAAAACATATGTTAAAAGTGTCATTTCATTGAGGGATCAATTGCATTATATTATTATAAAGTAAAGAATTATTGTGTATATACTTGTATGTTAGATGTAGTTAGCTTGTAGACTGGTTCAGTATAGAATTATTGTGGTAATACTTGTCATGTTAGAAAACTTTTATGGGAAAATAAATATTTTATAAATAAAAAAATTATAATTATCAGCTTAGGGCAGATTTACAGTTTACCTTGGGCCTTAAGTCCAAACTCATTACAAAGTTGTTGTTTTTTTTACTTTTATAAAACATCGATACATCAATACAACTGAACAGCATTCGCATATATCTCTTTTTATATAAACAGGCTGAGCAGGCGCATGGCCACACAATGCCTCTCTTGCGCATTCCCGAATTTTAAGTTGGGACGTACACCAGATCACACTTTTTTACAATCGGAAACAATACCCTTGTACTTAAGTACCAGGGTAATAACATGTATATCAAGTAAAATACAACAAATACTTTGATTTTTACCATTGAAAGGAATTAAAGCGATAGATATTTGTGAGAACTGCGCTAAACTGAAGTTTCAATATAAAATACTGTAAAACTATAAAATTAAACAATGTTTAACAGATAATTGCATGATTTTCAATAACACAAAATAATACATATTTTAAACAAATCTTTTGTACAAATTTTTTACCAATTTTATATTACCAATTACTAACAATTTTGGCTTTCTAGCTTGAACCTTATTTTATAATTTTGAGACAATGTATGTTTGAGACAACAAAAGTAGATCATTGATATCTAGTAGACCACACGACTAGTTAATAACTCTTAAACAATTTATTTTCTACTCATTTAGTTACATACATTATTTATAAAGAACCTGAAATGGATTTTAGTTCTCCAAACAACTGATCTATGTGATCGAAAGATACCTGCTACAGCTTTAACATCAATTCACTGGAAAATATCCTTGCAATGTTGCAATTCAGGCTTTGTTCACATCATCAGCTAATAAGCCATACTGCTTTTGCTAATTGGTTACCTAAAGATTTAATGAGAATTAATCCCCTCCAATATATCCTACATGCATCACACCCCACGTCTAGTCTCAAATACTTGCCTACAATCCCAGTTTTCCGACACAGGAGCATACACCAGCAACAACTGGTGTAATAAGCGAATTAACAGTTCAACTGGGACTTAAATACTTGCACTTTAAGATGCCTCTAATATCAGGAAATGGTAGGAGCCTACATCACGACACCTATCGGAGTCAGTGATGATTGTCACAAGAGTATAAATGTCTTGATAAATTATTCAGATGGGACTGCTGGTTAGCTCTCCAGCGGCCATTAAATTATGTATATCGTTACACTGACACTCCTTTAACGACGTTAGCTGAAGAGTTGTCGTTAAGAATAACTTTGCCTAAACGTCAGAGATTTTGAAAGTGTTGGGAAACAGCGATGTATTTCCTTTCGTTTCAAATGTAAGTTTTATCGCTGAATAAATTATGTTTCATTGGGGAAATGAAATTTAATGTTTGAATTAAAATAAATTAATGTATATGTGATAACGATTTAAGGTGAAGGGTGTTATTTTATGTTTGCCCAGTGTAGGGAAAAGGTTTCCTGAAATTAAGAGATTTTAATTAGCTCATTAACGTTTCTTAATTAGTACTTTACTTTATGGCGTTAATAGGTTATAAGTGGAAATTGTCTCTAATTGTTAGAACAATAAAATAAATCTTCTTGGTGATATCAAGAATTTAGTTTTAATTAAGGTTTTCAAATTCCAATTAACATGGAAAAAAAACCTAATCAATATTTGATAATAGTCACTTTAAACTAATAAGAATATTAACTATTTTATATGAAAGTATTTATACAATCGGAGAGTAGTGGTTTGGTTTAATATATAAACTGTGCAATGATTCAATTTTAAAATAATTTAAAATATTTATTATTAGTTTTTCTTTAACCATTAAGTGTACTAAAATAATGAAATTAATTATTAAAGTCTATTACGTATACTGTAAGAACATTCATTATAAAAGTAGCAAAAAGTATGGTAAAAAGCGATAAATGTGTAATCAAAGAAAAATATCTGACAAAGCGTAAATTGTAATTTCCGGAATGAAAATCCTATCAGACCTATATAAAAAATGGTTTTCTTAAACTCTATAAGCAATCGGCGATAAATCGGAACAAATGAATTAGATGTAATAAGAAATACTCACTCAATATTTTAATGCAATTCCATTTTACCTATTTCAGATTTTCAATGTATATATGAGATAAATATGTAATATAATAGTTGTCCCACATTATTGAGAAAATTCCTAAAATAATATTTTAAAAATAAAAGGTATTTATTATTATGTTATTTATTAGAATGTTTTTTTTTCCACATCTATTCATTTAGATAAACCAATTTCCTAACATAATTGATAAAAACAATTCAATTTCTAACCTACTAACAAACCTCAGATGTACTTATATTAAATCGGGATGGCTGCATTTATAAGAGGAACATCAGAATACCGTGATATAATTAGGCGGATGAATACATAAACACCAAATTATTTAATTTTCTGCTGGGGGTAATTACTTTATTCATTACCGACAGATGAAAGTAATTACACTTAGGGGTTGTTTGTGTGCGTGTCTACATTGCTACGTTCCCGAAGGCGCAGTGTAGCTCACTGGGTGTCAGACTACAGGATGCTTTTGTGGAATAAACATTGTTTGTTATTAAATCCCATGTAGTTGTTATTTGAAATAAGTAATCATAATTTACTGTGTGAGGAGCCATGTAAATATTGATTGGAGTAAATAATAAATGTATTCAATTTAGAACCGAGGACTACGGATCAAGTTTCAAACAATATGATGTTGATAGTAAAGGTTTGGTACTCTGGTGTTAAGTTATCAATTATGTTAGAGAATCGTTAAGATTTAAAAGAGGAAAACATATATGAAATGTATACTTGCCTGAATTTTTTTTTTTTTTTTTTTTGCTTTTTTGTAAAAGTAATTTAATGTAATAACATTGCTGCCCTTAAAATGTTTAAGATTTTTAGTAATATCTAGTAATAGGGTAGAATAAGAAGCAAGTATTCAAAGTTTAAGATATTTAATATTTTTATATCAAATATAACACAACTTTATTGTTATTAAAAAATTTATTAACGATTAATACTAAAGAAAGAAATATGAACTCCAATTTAACACTAAAATACATCATTCATACCAAATCTAAGAATGTGGTACCTCGCATTTAATATAGACTTGCCATTTCTATTCTTTCGCTGATAACTATTTTAACATATTACTAAAAGTTGCTGAGCGCAGTGATTTTTTTTTTTTTTTTGGTGACAAGTTAGCTGTCGATTTTAAGATTGGCTGTTCAAGTGAAGCAAACAGAAGGAAATATATAACTTTTATTAAATATTTTTTATTACAGAATAAATTAAGATTATTTAGACGTCAGCATAATTTATTTCGGTTAATTTGTTATGATAATTTTATTGTTGGATAAAGACGGGGAACTGTTGAGAAAGACGATTTCGTGTGTTGTGAAATTATGTTTTTTATATTTTGAAATCTTTAGAAAATTTTTATGGTACTTTTGTAATTTTGGTGGTAGAATTTCGGAGGTTTAAAGGCGTTTTTGGTAGTTTAGGTAGTAGAATTTTTTTGGACGAAAGTACAGTCAAAATTGGTAGTGCCGTTTATTGGCAATTTCTGAAAAATCTAAACTCTTCAGTGACAAATATTTAGTGAAATGCTATGCCACATTTGAGCATCTTAAATTTTCCTCAGTAAAGTTGAGTTATACTAGTTACACATATGCAGATTGGTTGCCAATTTTCTAAAAAAATATTATTATTATTATTATTTTTTTACTTAGATCCTAGCATAATGTTGATGTTACCAGAAAATCGAAATCAATTATAAATTCTCAAAGCTATGCTTTCAATATCCCTTTTATATATACTGTAATTAAAAATAAAAATAATGGTATTTTTAAAAGTATTACATTGGGATAAATGTCATTTCTAGAAACAATGTAGAGGTTATCTGAACCATTTCAATGAAAACTGATTTCTATAATTTGACAAACTTGAAGAAGCGAATAGGTCAAATCGTACCTTTTATAAATATCTTGCATGTAAATAGGAAAATACTCCAAAGATATATTAATTTTTTATTTTACAATTTAATTATTTCAATAAGGGTATAAAAATTGCCAAAGTGCAATACAGTATATTTCTTAAGGGATTTATAATTCGAATGATGTTAAGAATGTTGTACTTCAGGAATTAAAATTTAACAGATTTTGCATCAATCGAGAATATTGGATACGTATAAATAGTCGAATAAATTTCATTCAAGAAAAACAGTGTATATTGCAGTAACCCAGATAGAAATTCTACAAAGTACCATTGCAAAAACAAAACGTAATTCAAGGTTTGAGGCATCTTTCGAAGTGATGGCTCCCTTGCAAAAACAATGCCCCACTTCCGACTCAAAAAGTTGGAAAGTTGTTGAAGAGGAACAACACAAAGCGTTGTTTGAGCATGCTCACGGGTCACACAGTGCTCGCGAGAGTGAAAAATATTTTCCCTCTGCGATTTTTCTAGTTTTAATGCTTTTTCGCTAGATGGAGGAAGATGGGAAAAACATTCTACCTTAAGATTCCCTCTTTCATGAAGGAATGGGTTTAAAAAAAACAAAAAAAAACTTCGATATAAAATGAGGAATTAAAGTCCTGTCAGAATGATAAAGGGGGTAAGTGAAGGACACCTTATGACTCGGGTTGTGGTTTAGTGATGGATGGGGCTGTGACATCAAAGTCAAAATAATAAAGAAAAACTTCAAACGATTCATAGAAGAGAGAAAGGAAAAGGTGCGCTGGAATTTGAGGATTTTAACTGATTTTTTCTTCAGTTTTTTTTTCTCTTAGGGATATTTTCCGTCCTTGGATAATGGACCATATTTCTATGCATATTGGAGAGGATAGAAGATCGGAAGACTGCTTCAGATCATCTGATTGATACGGAACAGAGAAGATTTGAAGTGCTATCTCATGAATGACTTCTTTCTTTGGATAGCAAGAGCGGCTTTCTATTCTGGATCTGAAATAGTTAGATAGCCTCTACGAGGTTGCTTAAAGAGAAGTTAGTCATTGACTAAAATGCTAAATGTCTTTTACGTAATATTTCTAAGTTAACAAAGTATTAAACTTAGTATATTTTCTCAGCATGAAGTTATGAGACACAACAAATATACAATATTTTATTTGAAATATTTACTTATGACAAATATTGTATGCATGAGTTTTAAAAAAGACAGAAGAAAAAAAAACACTTAAAAAGGTGCTATTTAATGTTAATTTTATCGAATGAAAGAAGACAACTTTCCACAAATTCACTTTTGACATTCAAACTTGATATTATGTATTCAACATGCAGCTGAAAATAAAACACCTTCTAAATGGCAGAATAATTGCAATAATGGCATTTCAATAAGACGCATAAAGTAACTAATAAAAAATATACGAATATATCTATGATAATCTTGTGTAAGTAATATATTAAAATTACAATAAACATTTCAATATCTTACATGTATCTCATTTTTATTTATTTATTTTGCTATCAACGGGTACTAAAAGTTGATTTATGGCAACATATTCATCTCAATCTTGGATTTCGGTAGTAAGATTGCATGTAAATGTCCCCTTTTTGTATTTAGTGGATACATGCATTATAAACAAGCTACTAAAGTGTCTGACTTTCATGTAAAATACAAGTTGAATAAAAGTTCTTTCTTTTAAAATAATTAATATATTAGGTAAGATATATTTGTAAACGTATGTTAGCTAATGTACATAAGATTACGAATCATAATCTTAGCCGTCGATGCATCAAACCTTGAGAAAAATATGCGTTTTTATAAAATCCTGATTGTTCACTTCTCTAAGCCTATATAAACACAAAAAATTAAAAACCCACCAAACAATTAATTAGTTTTATATATATATATATATATACAGGCTGATACTTAAATGTAGTACACTTTAATATTAACTATATTCTCACTTTGGTGGAGTTGAGAAAAACAACACGAGCAATGTTTAAAATTACATTTTTATATATAATTTTGCTTCAGAATTCATTAGCTGACATCTTAATTGCCAGTAGAATATGCGCAATAATATGGTTTGTTTAAATTCTAGTTTATAGTGTAATTGAATGCTGAGAAATAGTGGCATATGCAAAATATAATGTAGAATCAAAGTAAATTCCAATACACAATTCAACTTAAATTACTGACACAAATTATCGTAAGGTCTCAAGCAACTCAAAATCCCAAATTATTAATGCAATAGTCATGGACAGTGCTAAAAAAAAAAAAAAAAAAAAAAAAAAAAATCGAACGACGGCTAAATTTTTGGTTCTAATTATCGTAGAATCTTTCGGTTCACCCCAAAAATATTCTGTTTATGATATTTTATATGTCTGGTACAATTTTTTTCTTAGGGAGCAATTTATTAATTAAATTTAACTCTACCTATGAAAATTTCAATATAAACCCTTATTTTTTATCATTTCATTCGATTTAGAATACATCATTTACAATAATTACAAAATTTCCATTCATTTTACTGAAAAGCACGTCATTTTAGAGCGAAAATGTCTTGACCATGTTTTGGCCGATCTTCAGGGCGATTATCAATAAGAAGAAATGTATTTTAAGGTTCTTTCTTAAAGCGCGGGAAATCGAACGTTCAGGGTGGTGTGTTTCACGACTTTATAAAGATACAGGTATTAGTCTAAAATTGCACAGAAACTACTTGCATTTATAGTGTCATGTTTAGCAACAGATTAATACAAAATCAAGAAGTGAAAGCAAGATTAACATAATTTATTTACAAGATTAAAGATGTGCATACTTCGCACGAAATAAATAAAATATCGAAAACTGCAATTGCAGAAATATAACGTATACTACTGATAACTAGAAAATTTATAAGTATAAAATGTAGGCATTAACAGTATTTAGCAAAGCGTAATTATTTTTTTACTGAAACATTACACTATAAGCAAAAATGTAACATGAATGTTGAAATTATTTATTAAATGAAAAAACAATTTTTTCAGCAATTGCTAAAAAGCGGCTCAAACGATTTTGATTAAAATATCCGGGCTAATTTCTCTTAAGGTGTCATAATCGTCTCCACCTCTGAAATTACCATAGAAATGTGATAAAAACATATAAAGTTGAAAAACGAATGGATTTAACACAGAGCTATCTGCTCATGAGCATCGCCCATCAATGATTGATGTTTTTTTGTTTCAAGCACAAGAAAGGGCATGTATATCGAATAATGTCACCAATTTCACCATTTTTTTTCTTGCTCATGTAAAAATTATTTTCAAAAACGGTAAATAATACCACATCAGATTTTAATGTAATGACCAATATTATAGTGTAATTGGACATTGTGCGATGTTCCACACCCCCAGTTTACCTTGAATTAATCTTTAATTTATTTTAAATGTTATCCACTAAACGGTCCCTTAAATTGAGATATTTTGTTACAGTTTCGTTAAAAAATTCAGAACCATAAGTCAAAATGGAAAAAATAAAACTTGAGGTGAGGGGGGGGGGGGTGAGTTAGGACCACCATAAATCAAATGAAAGCAAAAAAATATATGTTTCTAATAGAAAAAAATTAAAATTTGTTTTATTATTTAATAATTATTAAAAAATTTTGATGCACAAGTTGATTGCTATTTCTGTTTGACTCTTTACAAAGTATCGTTTGAAACAAAAAATTACTAAAATATATGAATTATTTAAGAATTTAAAGCCAAAAAAACTCTTATTTTTCACATTAATTTAAGATTTTGTGTTTATCATTTAAATTACTAACCAGTCATTGGAAAATTATGAATTTTTCTATTTCGACTTTTTGGATTCTAAATCAAAATATATCATAATATTATGATGGTGTTATTGACCTTTAAAAAGTTTAGTTCTGTTTTAATATGTAGATGACATCTCATGACAAAACAAACTAAATGCAATTATTAAAAACCTTCAACGATTTACAACGGTACTAGTCGTTTGTTATTCCATCATTTTGAACACAAGATATAGCCATCGTTCGGATTTTTTTTTTTTTTTTTTGCGTACTGTACCAGGGGTATTAGAAGAATTTTCAGTAGAATTTAAATTTCTAAAAAAAAAATCAAGCTATCAGTGTACGAGAGTGCGGTTTGTACTAAAATACTTCTCCCGATGAAATTTTTTTTTTAAGCATAAAAAAAAAAGTAGTTCCGTATGTTACACTTAAATGGCTATGTACCTTTAAAATTTAAAACAACAAACAATGCACCAAAAACTCATGACTATCTTATGTTTGGTAAATATTACATTCAAATGCTGACTTTTAATAACGCATTATCTTAACAGGTGAAGCAACTTTTCATGTGTCTTGAAAAGTCAACGGGTACAACAAGAAACAATTGGAAATCAGGTTTGGAACTGAACGCTAGCCCACCGCAAGGTATTCAGCACCCACCTCAGAGAGGTGGTAAGTGAGTAAAATATTGGATCCTGAAGAGGGCAGTTGGTTGCGACAGCAACCGGCCCCAGTACGAGACCAGCGTTTGTGTCGCACCGTTCTCCCCCCCCCCCCCCGCGCTCTTTCCAGTTACAACCACTACAAAGGGGTACCCACAGATAGGGGTAAGATTCGATTTATTTCCACCAGTGTGAGGAGAATAAGCCGAGTTTCCACCTTTGAAACAATGGAAAAAGGAAAACTTGCACCCTATTGAAGTAATCCATGATAGTCCAAAAGATAACATGAGATGTGGCTTAATATGTAATCGGAACAATGAGCAATTCTCTTTCCTTGAACCTACAGTTACACAAGACGCTTATTTGGATATGTTGCAAAGTTCCTAAATTTGTCATTTGCTTGTGATATTTTTTTGGCATCAAGATGGTGCACCTCCACACTGGGGCTGAATTGTAAAACGCTTTCCTTTTCCGAGATCATCCAGTATTGTGGCCATCACGTTCCTTAGACTTAACCCCTCTGGAATTCTTCTTGTGAGGCTATGTAAAGGATAGAGTGCATTCTTTCTCTGTGGATGATCTTGAAATGCTGAAGACGTGAATTATACTCTCAATTCAGTCTATCCCGCAACAATTTCTAACAAACACGTGGATAGAACTAGACTACCGTTTGGATATGGTTCGATCTACGACGGGCGCGCATGGTGAAATATGCTAGCGGATTGTTCGAAAGAAATTCTATGAATTTGCAAGTGAAAAATAAAATTATTTGTAACTGATTTTCTTGAGTTTTCAAGCATTGTTTCTTTTAAGGTACAGTGTCATCTATGTGATTCATTTAGAACTATATATATATTTTTTATTTGCACTTTCTATCATGAGAAGTATTTTAGTGCAAACCGTAGTCTCAAACGATGTTTCCATTTAAAATGTGTCGAAGACTTTTGAGACAACTGCTATGTATTATGTACATGGCTTCAGAATTATAATGATGATAATTCAAACTTATCCAAAAAATCGGGCAGGTAGATCTTTAAAAAACTTCACTGAAACATTTATTTAACATTATTATTGTAAGAAAATACCATATCTTGGAAGAAAATTGTAATATTGGTTAGAACATATATGTTGACAAGAATTTTTGTCTCAACTGCAAAGTTCAACAAACTAGAAATTTTGTGTACAAATATCATTACGCAGTTAATTTCTTAACAAATGTCATTTTTTATACCATATTTTGTCAAAAAATGTTGTCTTAATACATATGTTTTGTATTTCTGAATCCAAAAGAGCAATTTTCTATGCATCGAATAGAAACGATTCTCATTATGCAATATTCCTAGTTGAAATCAAGGAGAAATAACGACTATTTGTACAGAATATAGAAGTGCTTAAAGTAGTGTAGCAAGATTTTAAAATTTAAAAACTTAATGTATTGTTCAGTTACTTACTAACTTATGGGAAAAGTTTGTAATAGATTGCCCCCATAGTCTTATTTACAGAACAGTTATAAAATGAAGTGAATTTTACTTTCTACATACCTTTTTGACAGTTCTACTTTAATGTTCTAAAATTATAAAATATTCAATCAATAAAGTTTAGTTGTACGTTAATTCTTGGATCTTAAATCTTTCAAAACCTTAAGCTTCTAAACCCCGAGGTTGCGGGTTCGAGTCCCGGGTTAGGCATGTGTGTTTTGTAAATGTATTTTGGCTTGTCTAATGACGAATGTTTCGGCGCATTATAGCCCTCGTGTTGCTGACGGAGCCAGATAATCTGAATACAACCAACTTTCAAAACCTTATGAATTGGCAAAAAATTTTTTTTAAAAATCACTATTTAATAAAATTCTAGATATATGCGACACTAGTTTAAGCAAACAAGAAAAAATACTTTGATAATTATTTATAAATAAAATATCGTCTTTGAATTTAATTGATTCATGGAATTCTTTGAATCTATGCAAAAGTACATAAATGTCATTTATGTGTATTGTCCAATTTTTAGTCGATGAGTATATATGCTTTAATCTGCTGTGAAAATGAATTTGAATTATTTATATTTTAATGTTTATAACGGTTAAGTACTGTTTTTACCTGGAATTTAGTACCATAAATCTTGATACTTGAGTTATTGTGGATTTCCATTTTTATTTGTGAGTGTTATTCAACATCGAAGAACTAAAACCAAAACCAATAAAAACTTTTACTATTTGAGATAAAATGTTTTTTATTAAAATCTAATTTTCAGAATTCCAATTTATTATTATTTTTTTTTTTTAATTTGAATTTGGAATGTATTTGAAATAGGTGAAAAATATGGAATAGGACGCAGCAATTAAGAAAATTAAAAAATTTGCGACTCAAAATAGATTTAATGATTTTTTTGGTTTCGTTTATTTCTACAAATGATAAACATTGAAAATTTTTACTGCACCAGAATATTTAAAGTAGCCCCTCTCCCCCCCCCCCCCCCAAAAAAAGAAACCATATAGTATTCAAGGAAATACTACACGTTATCTTCAGAAAACAAACTCTTTCCAAAGTGAAAATACTCGATAACTGAAAAAAAAAATGGCCTGAAAAACTGCTTATTTTTTCATTAAAATTACCTAAGTTTTAAAGTGTAGGGTATCTTATAATAATTTATTAAATATTTTAGCAAAGTCAAAGGTTATTCCAATGAGTTTTAAGTATTCTTTCTGAATTTTCAAAACATGCAGTATGAAATAATAAAGTTGTTATTTTTACGCAATCAAATTTTAAATCTTATTTGTAGTTACCTGGACGCTTTACTTCAAAAAGTATTGATTTTATATATTAAGTTTATTTTATTAAAATATAAAATAGGTCAGATACACGAAAAATAAAGGCTTTTTTCATTTTTTGTTCAAATGGGTATTTTTAGTTGTAAACTAATATCGTCATTGTTGTTAAAATTCCAGTAAAAACAGAAATTTGCAATTCGCCAACTGAATTCATAAAAATTTATTATGTTTATTATTAAATACAAAACTTTATTTAAATTACTGTCTTGATATTCAACCAGAAAGAAACGAGAAATTAATTTTTTTTTTATGAAACCTGAAATACTGAAAGCAAGCAGAGATGCACGAGATGTTTTAGTACACGAATGCAAGGAATTTTAACTGTATGAACTTAAATACAATAATATAGTAAATATCAATGCACATATCAAACAAGCCAAATTAAAACTCATTTATTGTAATGTAACCCCTATTTATGCATAAGTAATATTGCGAGATATTGTTCACTCGTAATAATTATTTATAAAGTATACGCGTTGATCGTTATATATATATTCGCCTGTAAACATAACGAACCACATAAAAATGAAAATAAAACTTTTAAAAAGTTTATTTAATAATCTCACAAACTTTAACATGCTAATCTAAATAGGCTTCCAATCTGCCTGACATCTATATATTTAAAATATCCTTACGGTTCATTCGAAATCATATATCACCCAAATATATTACCAAAACAGTTAAGGGTTCAATGAAAGGTTTCAAAGCAGCTTGTAAACATCTTACGGCAAATGACAGATAACGCTAATGACTCTTGTAACATCATTTTCCACTTATTTTTTTGCGCTAAACTCCCCACAACTCTGTAATTAATCACCTTCGCAGCACTTTCAGCAGACCAGCAGAAAATTGCTTTCGCGGGCAACCCGTTTCACTTACTTCCAGCAGGTTGCTTTGTCCGACGACTTTCCCCTCTTCTATGCTGCGGCCCTCTTCTATGCTATGGGAACCATTAGTAGCACCATACCCGCTTAGGGAATGGAGGTGGCTTCAGAAAATGATGGCTGGAGGTGGCATAGTTTCACTCCATCAAGAGTTTTCTTTTCGGCTTCACTTAGGGTCCCATTTCACAGTAATGAAGTTGTAATTAGGTTACGCAGAAGAAAGTTTTCTGTGAACTTCTGCTGATCTTTCATTAAGTAAGGTCCCCATGCATAAGATTGTGTATATTTAGAAGGACGTAACGAAAAGTGAGTGGGTTATAAAAGAATACTTAGCGACATAATTATTTGAGATAAGGGCATTTTGTAAATGCAAATTACTATATAAAGTCCTTGAAATGGAAGGGAAGCCTTTATATTTTATTAATTTGGGAATTATAAAATGGCATTGAATTCCTTTTATTTGAAATTTAAAAATACCCAAAAATTATTGAGCTTCTAAATAATAAGTACCCAAAAATAAGTTGCTTGTTGTTTACCCCCCCCCCCCCCTTCCCCCGTAGGGTTTTAAAGCTGATAAATCCTTTATGCCAGTAAAAAATACAATCCCAGATATTTCTTTACTTTGAAAATAAAAAAAAATCAGGCTTTTTATTATACTCTATTAAACTTTTTTTTACACGTTTAAGTACATAAAAAGCAGTTTAAATACACAATTTAAGCAGATTAACTTATCCACGTTAATAAAAAATGTATGTAAGAAGATTAAATTAATGCTTTATTTCAAAACTTTGCTATTTATAAACTAAATCGTGTCTGAGGACATCTTAATATTAACCTAGTTTAGGCTTTGATTTAATTATTAGCAGAGTCTAATGAATTATTTACATGAATTTGAGTCATAGTTAATAACCACAAATGTACACATTTATTATATACTGCAATGGCATATCTAATTTCCAAAACAACATAACTAAAATAAAAATGAAGGATCATAACCCATAAGTAGTATAAAAGTAAAAAACGGTACATGTAGCTATTAAAATTCAGTTAATTATATATAGTTATAATAGTTAAGAGTATAAAGTAAAATAACTTATTTAGATTTATATGTGATTATAAATTAAATTATTTTTTGTTATGATAAATTAACAAATAAACAATTAAACAAATTACTTTAATAAAGTATATTTAGAGTTTGTAAAGAAGTAACATATTTCCTTAAAGTAAAAAAGCAAATTTGAAACAAACAATATATAAAACAATTTTTTACATCACACAACGAAACTCATGTCACTAAAGCTACTTTTGATCCTGGAGCTACTTAAAAATACTGTATTACTCGGATAGTTTATTTAAGATATCAGTCCTTAAGAGGAATACTAATGGTCCGTGAATAACCCTTTCCTTTCCTAGGAAACAAAGTGTCTCTTGGTAGACGCTATTAACTCTCAAATGGATAGTACTTCGTGTTCTTTACTGAACAGAAGGCCAAAGTAAACTACAAGAGGATAATGATCTTAACATTCTTACCGCTTGTGGTTTAAGCCGTTGATAAGTGGGATTATTTTCACAAACAGTGTTCTTAGAATTCAATGCATTATTTCGATTCTTAAAATAACATACTTCGGTACTTAATGAAGTTGGTTGTAAAAGGGCAATTTAACTGACTTCAGCAACTGTCCTTTAATCAATATACATTGGATTTTCTTTATATGTATTCAAATGAAGATTGTTACATTTAAATAATGCTACTTTTAATTATTGATATCAGTAACTAGCTTCAAAATGCTAATTTTGAATATCTTTATTGTATAACATTATAATATTTTATTTCATCAAAAATAAAATAAATAAAAACTTATATATGCTTATTTTTTAATTTTTTTTTTTTTTTTTGAAATTTTCAAATATAATGAAAGTTGTCATTAGAAACCTCGGTATACATAATACCAAGCTTTCTTCATATAGGAAGTCTTGAAATAAATAATAATTCTTTACTTCTTAAGAAATGTATTTCAACAAATAGTTATTTTCCTCTTTAATTAGCCATACAACTAAATTATTAAAATTGGCTTCCTTTGATGCACTCATGTGGTTGTAACACATGATTTTTAAATTAAAATGTACAATTCTATCCAAATGTACTTATGTTTACTAGTTTAAGACCTGTGCACAATATTTTATCGAAAAAACTAGGTAAAATTCAAATAATATAGTTTTTATTATCTTTTCGTCTCTCATTAATTTTAACTTTGTTTTTGTATTATTGTATAACTCTTCAAGATTTTCAAACAGAGGTGACAGCACTTTTCAGTGTGAATAATTTAGTGATATTTAATTTAACTATCTACTTTTAACACTACTACTTATTTCTCAAAAAAAAAAAAAATATATATATATATATATATATATATATATATATATATATATATATTACTCGAATTTGATATTTCAATAAAAAATCAATTATAAAAATGACAATTTAATATCTTTCATTATTATCCAAAAAGTTGTTTTATGTTCTTATGTTTCGTACTTACTATCTCATTGACCACATGCTCACCTTATTAAAGTACACAACAATCCGCACTTCAAGATTAGATCGGCACTGCTCAACTCAACTTAAAACAACATTAAATGAACTTTCAACTAATTACCATCCAAACATGAACTATCAAGTCAACACAACATGAAACAACAACAAAGACAATTCATTTGTATCTGACGCAATTAGTGAAGCCCCTTGCACTTACAGTTGCACAGTTTGATTCCCATTTGTGGTTAGGGCAAAGTAATTAACCCTGTCCTCTCACAATCCCACTTCTTACAATCCTATTCCAAGGTCCAGAAGGATCTTCTCCACTAATGATTCCTTACTACGCTAATATACAGGGATCCCACTAACGATGTACTCAAGCCTCTACCCATCGTATCAAAGATCATGTTTCCGGCATGTTATAAATCCTACCCACTTCTCTCGTTAAGAATTTCCCGCATTTCTTCACGTGTCTTTAGTATTAGATCCTGTCCTACCCCTAGTGTCCTATTTTTTTCCCTCTAGTGCGGAAATCGTTACTGGAGTTCTTGACAGGACTCCATGGTATTTTATTTTTGGCAGGCTTGGCCTTCCTTCATCCTATAACGAACGGGATATCATTGATACATGTATTGGATGAAGTTACCAATTGACCATTTGTCCTCATACTATGCTATGAAGAGAGCAGTTTCTGTGAAATTTATTTGGAAAGGATTTTGACGAAATCGAGACAGTGTATCGTTATCATTTCTCCTCAGATTAAGCTTAGACTAAAGAAAAATTCATTTAAGTTTTTAAAATCAACTAAAAAAGTTTTTCGTTAGTTCAATTAAAATGTCCCATTCATTTATTAAGTAAATTGTTATCACTACTCAATTGTATGTCATCTCTTTATTGTATCTCATCTGAGAAAAATCATGTTTGGTATATACTTGTATATTGTTTGAACCTACATCTCTTACCGAAAATAGAGAACATTTTCAAAAGGTAGATAAACGTAACTAGTAGAATTTAAAATGAACATTTGTTTTCTTACCTAATTACATTAGAACGTACTAAAAGAATATTCAACCAGATATTTTGTATCAAGTTAAAAGTTACTATGTAGAAAATAATATGTATGTGGAGTAAAACTTAACAATTCTCTAACAATGAGTTGAGAATTAAGTGATTAGGTGTTCTTCCCTCTTCATTATTGTCTCCTAAGGATGTAGAAACAATTATAATCAGGAGTAAGTTTACATTGTTAGTATTCCAAGATTCAACGAATATACATTACTTTAAGCTTGTTTACTATTGCAATTATGGACTCAATATACAATGTTTCAACGAGTGTCCTTTTGTCAGCCCCTTCATTTTTATACTATGACAGCTTTTGTTATAAAACTATATCTAGATAAAAAAAAAGTCATGCTTTTCTACAATTGCTTTACATTAAGGATTACATTTCTTTTATACATAAACAAATATATGTAATGTTACACATCTACAATCAATTGCTTAAAAACATCTTAGTAATCATATCATTTTTTAAACTATTCAAATGTGAAACGTACTTTTCTAGTTACAAAAAAGACTTCTATTGAGAAGAATGTATGTTATTAATATGATACAACACAATTTAAATAACTGAATAAGTCAATTTATTCAGAGAGCGGGATTTTAAAACAATAATACAAATTTTACAAGTTAACTAATCATTACATCCATTTTCTATAAAAATGCATTTTAATAAAATTTTAACAATGAAATAAGACATATATATATATATATATATATATATATATATATATATATATATATATATATATATATATATATATATATATATATTATTCTCACGAATAATTCAACCCTGTATTCATATTAAACATTATATTAAAAATAAATAAAAAAGTGTATATTAATACTCCATTTATATTTTAACAATGTAAGTTCAGCATCATACATTAAATGCAGCCCCTACATTGCATTGAAACAGAGCTACGAAAGAGAGATTGACAAATAAAAATCATTATCATGCTTTGTTAGACATTGTAGTATGCAGTTAAGTCAAGAAAGCGAGATAATTATTTTAGGGTGTAACTTCATTTTATTTTTACACTTTTTTTATAGCTCCATGCGAGATTATAGCTTTTAAGCTTATGAATTATTTGTGTTTCGATGTGTAAAGACACTATGAATTACTTATTCCTTTTAGTAGAAAATATACCTTATTGTATTTGAAAACCACTCAAAATTGATAATTATTGATTATAGGGAAACATAAACACTTACTAAATCTACGGAAGTGGATTTTTTTTTATTTAAGATTGGTTTTTGAAGCATTAAAAGAGAAAGTATTTTATAATTGTTTTCTCCGTGTAATGAAATATGTTTTTTGAAAATAAAAGAACATGTCCCTCCGGGAAATAAATTAAGTTATTCAGTGAAAAAATGATTCATCAAGTAAGAAAAGTCCCTTTGAAATTGTAATTTTAAATATTTTATGTTTAATACAGATTGCATGTTTTATCTTTTAGCATTTGCATAAACTTCATTAAGTCTTTTAAAACTTATGTTTCAAGCATTCAGTTATACAAATAGATTCAGGTAGAAAAATGACGCAAAAGTTCAGGTATATAATATTACAAAAGTGACTAAAATCAGAAACTTTAAGTTGCTCTGGATGAATATTTTCAACTTTGGAGTTTTTTTTAGCAAGTTTGAAACAACTATTACTCAAATTAAGAATTAATTCAAAGAAATTACACTGCAACTTCAGAGAAAATAATCGTGGGCATTAGTTTTACAAACACAATTCTCAGTAACAACTTCAATAGTAAAACCTTTTTTTGGTCCTTACCCTCTCTACTCTTAACTGACATTCAACGAAAACTTTCCACTTTTATCTCTAATAAAGTCAAAATCAGCCCACACTCAACCAAATAAAAACTCATGAAAGACTCATTTCTCGAGTAATAAGGTGGTAAAGAGAAAATCCCGCTGAGAAAGACAATTTTTCGAGATTTACCACCAGTCTGACCACGTGAATGATAAGCGAATGGCTAGCAGCGAAAAAATAGTTTATCAGTAAATACAGGATTCCTCCTCCCTTTGGCCATCTCTTCAAGTGGACTATTTCTTCATTTTCTGAATTTCTTCATCTTCAAAGTTCTCCCGCCTTTTGCTCTTGCGCCTTCCAGCGATTCTTCTTCTCCTTCGATTGAATAAAGGATTACTCCTGTAAGTCCACTATTCCTTGGATGGTGAACGAGGAGGTGGAGGAGAGAATGTTCTACCACATTTGAAAGGCAAGGAGATTAAGTTTCAGTGTCTTTGTTACCTTGTTAAGGACTGCTGGAGAGAAAGGGAAAGGCGTTGGGGAAATGGGCTTGTTGCTATTATAAAGGGATTAAATTTGGGTATGTCCGTCACATTTATAACGGCAGTATAAAATTGTATACTTTTTTTTTGTCATTGTTAGTAGAAGGATTTCAGATTGAAATTGAACGACTTTAAGGATTATTAGATAAAAAATAAGTACCATGTATGCGTTCTTTGTTTTTTTCGGGTGATATGCTTAAGTATGAAAAAATGAAAAAATATTAATTAAATTACTTTTTTATGTTTTCGTAGAATTTCTGTGTACTAGATATTTATAGCTATTATGGTTTTTTAAAATTGTAAAAAATTCATACAAATAATAAATTAAGTTTATTTCATGGTTTTAGAGTAAATGCAATTAAAATAATAACAAATAGCCATGTTAAGTTTAAATGCTGTATTGATGAATATTAGCAATTATTATATTAAGTATGTATGTCTTATATTTACCTAACTAGCAACTGATGTAATATATTATTAAAATATTTGCATTTAAAAAAATTTAGACTCAGTTTTAATTTTAAAAATCAGTCTTATGGTGTTCGAGCAAAATATTACAAGTATTTCATAACAGTGCTTACAATTATTTATAACTACTCGTTTTTCATATAAAAATAGTAAAACCATTTTTCCTAGTTTATAATTTTTTTTTTAAATAGTACACTTACCATGACAAAAATATTATTTTTTTTATTATTTCTTGCTTATTTTTAATCATTTCTCAAATTTTAACTGATAGCAAACAAAATAAACACCATTTCTCTTCGTTTGGGGTACCTTGTATATATCTATATTATATTTTGTAATAAAAAAAAATTATACTTTCCATTTCCCTTTGTAATTTAGTATGTTGTTATATATGTTAGTTTTACTCCAAGTTTTAATATTGCATCGATAGACCATCTTCCTACTTTAGAAAATAACCCCTTTATCATAAGGATTTCACTTCAATATCCTAAAATTCAATGTCGTCAAAATAAAAAACTTCTTCAAAATATTGTGTACAATTTCTTTGGGGGTGGGGGTGGGGGGTAACGATTCCCCCCCCCCCTCCCCTCTTTTACCAAACCAAAATTGATAAATGGTATACCAGTTTAAAGACTAAAATATCCGCTTCTGTTATTTGAAGGAGACTTTATGTAGAGAATATTTTGGCAATCTACTGGTCAAAAAAAATTAAAGGATAACAGAAGTTTCACTTAGTAACTTCTCAGCGGAGTAGCATAAACACATAAAATTCACATCGACTACACATCTTCATATAACTTAAAGATAAGTAAAACAACAAAGTTGCAAATTGTGAAATGCAAAGTGTACATTGGGGGCATATGCAAAAGAATGTAGTACCGTAAGTGTTCTGTTGTGCAGATGCATCCACGTTAAAAATCACGCAACTCAGGTTGGTTGGTTGTTTTCAGATTATCTGGCACCGTCAGCAACACGAGGGTATTAATGCGCCGAAACATTCGTCATTAGACAAGCCAACATACATTTACAAACACCCATACCTTACACGGGACTCGAACCCTCAACCTCGCGGTCTAGAGGCTAGCACGCTAACCACTATACCGTTTAATCGGTTGTTATGTTACATAAAGATGTATCTTTAATGTGAATTTCATGTGTTTATGCTGCTCCATTGAGAATTTATTACGGAAAAAACTCGGTATCCTTTAATTTTTTTGACCAGTGTATAAGAGAGGGGACTTCATGTAGGGGATGAGTCAACTCTTCGTCTTCATACTTTAAACTACAATAAATGCATGTATTACTCTTCAAGATGAGTTCGCCAAAAATTTTCTTTCGTTTTTTGTTGATAAATCAAACTTCCATGTTAAAAAAGATTCTTTAGATTCTTTGTAATGGGATTACGGTTTATGATTTACACCAGACCGGCCAGCCACACAAGCCGTGTCGTGCCGAGTTTTGCTTTCCAAATAAAGTGTGATTATATCTCTCAGCAATAGAATGAAATATATAACTCTAAACAGCTTCCAGAAAATTAATTGTTTAAGCAATCTTGAATACGTTGGCACATATCCACTAGTGATAACTATATTTAACAAACAAAACTACAATATTTTAATCGTAAAATAACTATATTAGATAAATTGAAACACTTAAAATAGTAAATAATTAACTAAAATGGATATATGTATGTTATGACAACCATTTTTTGTATTTTACAATTACAATCTGCACAAATACCAAATGAAAAATAAAATCCGTTTCGTATAAAGCACTTACTCAAATTATTATAGTTCGATGCAGCTTTGCTCCCTGATACATTATGCTTGTTTCTTGCCTGTGGTAGCAGTTGCGTGCAATAAACTATTATAATGCAACTGTAAGATGAATCATACCTTTACAATGATACTACGCCAACACATACCAGACAACCCAATAACATTATCAATATATGATGGTATTCGGATAAATAATTGAGTAGCAGGAGATATATTCTATGAAGCTCAGACAATAAAAACGAGTCGGTAGACTGATACGGCATTATGTGCGCTATACAGATTGCTTTGTTCAGTTTGATCTATAAACATACAAAAATAACGTGAATTATGGGATTACATTCGATTGATCAAAGTGAAAGTTATGTCGATCAAAACCAGTTTTTCAAGTCGATCAAATATTGCGAAATTTATTCTGGAAGTAATTACGGAAATTGTTTAGTTTCAACAATGATCCTTCGACATAAAATAAAAATATATTGGCATGAGTTGCTTATGTTTCGTGGCGTGTACTGTTTGTGTACCAGGAGAATAGCTCCCAAAAGATAGTCTAGATCTTGATGGCCGTGATGCATGCAGGAAATTGGCGTCCTAAAAGGTTACAATGCAGCAACTGTAGATTTCTTACTCCTGTAATCACTAGTGAATAATCTGGCTAGTCTTGCTTTTGAGCTAACATACATAAATAGACTTCGTGGTGGGAATAATTCTTGTGATAAACAGACCGTTCATAGATTCAATTCCATTCATAGGTTAACTGCTCAAAGGTATATGAATATGTTGCTATTTGTTTACTTTTGCAGAAGAGTTTATCACATCTCGAAACTGATATTCTTCTTATGTTATTTCTTGCTTCCATAGCTAATAGCCTCATCAGAAAGCTTTGAATGAGATAATGTCTGATTAACATTGCAACATATCTGCAAAATTGTTAAAAAATCAATAATGTTGTTACCTACGGGGTTACAAAACTAGAAAATTCCTAAATATGTATCATGGTTGTTTTTAATAAAAAAATATATCGAATGTTAAAAAGTATTTTGTAATATTCTTAGACAATAATATAACACAAAAAAACAATTTTTTAATATAAATCATTTGTATGCATTTCCAATTTTTATAATCAATTGCAACTTCTTGTGCTCAGAAAGAGTTTTTTGTTAGAGAATGGCAAAACTTCGAATGTTTTCCACTGATATATTGCTCGAATCCTTTTGTGCACTGATTTTCTCATTCCACCCCCTCCTACTAGAGAGGGAACTATAGGAACTATATGTGTTGGTGATTAACTTTTTAAAGCAGATCATATATTATGAACTTTAATTTAATTCTTTCTCAAACTGGATATTAATTTTAAGTTTAAAAATATCATTTATGTTCGACGTCTTGCATCCAAGAGTGAATGCACAACAAATAAAGATTGACAGAGACCTAAAAGCTGTATTTATTGTGAGCTAACTTACATTCCTACATTTTATCAGTTTCCATAGTGTTTAACCACTAAAACTAACAGGTTCATTCCGAACTATTAACTAACTTCTTTTTTGCTCCTAAACCTTGATTTAATATATTGTCATCCACAACGAGTCAATTTGAGAAGAATCAGCTCGATTGGATAATGGAAAATGGGTTAATTCCACACTAGATTAGTAGAAAGCCTGCGCGATGATTAATCATATAACCATGACGTCACTATCGGAAGACCGACAACACCATATCGGAAGACCTAGTTCAATAGCGTCAGTTGACAACGCATTCTGTGTACCATTTGTTTAAGGATTATGTTTATTTATATGCAATGGTACACATAGAAGATTTAAAAAGATTTTGTTGAGGTGAGTATCATTTTGTTTTTATAACTGTATGATTTGCTTAGCAACATCATGGTCCGAATTCGTGGTCGGCCGTATCGATGATCTAAAATGTATGGATTAAGAACAGCTTGGCTTGCCACCATTGAAGAAAAATATTTTAATCCAAGTAGCAGTTCCCAGGTAAGATTATTACATGCTTATGGAATTGATTAATTGGACAAAATTGGTAATTTATATATTAAGATTATTATCAGTTATTATAACAAATATTCTGTTATGTGCATGTCTTTAGAATTTAGTAATGTTTTCGGAAAATATGTAGTACAGAACATTCGGCAATTTTTTTTCCATTTGGCGATTAGAAAATCCATCAAAATTAAAAACATAGTGTGATAGAGAGGTTACACCATCACAATTTTTATAAGTATTAGGGGGTGGAAATCACCTACACTAGATGCAAGGGCAATTTTTATGAGAGGGGGCTGGATTTGCTGGCGTTGTTTGACCCAAGAGTTGGCAGGACCAGGTCAAGAGGTCAGGGGGGAATTTACAGCCTGGTGTGGATTGGGCAAAGGCGAAGATAATGTGATTTCTTGGGGGAGGACCTTCAAGTCCAATTGGATGCAAGGGAAAAGAGGGATCATCCCAGGTTAACGTAAAAGGGTTTGCAAGCAACCAGGGACCACTTTTTTCATCGCTTTCGAATTTCATAAGGATGCTGTGAATAGAGAGAGAGAGACATGGCAGAGAAGTGAGCGTTAGCATACGGAAAAGTCCACTTGCGATTCCAAGCCTATCTTTCCAGATTATCCCCTCAACCGAAGCAAGCAGCAGATCTCGAATGACCGGACCCAGAGCCCTTGACCGGATGAACCCAGCAGCCCCTTATCAAACGAACCCAGGAGCAATCAAATGATAGATCCCAGACAGCAGATCAGATCCTACAACCTGGTCTCAATCCCACCAGCCTACCGACCAGAGAATCACCCCCGGAACCCTTGACCGATGAGTCCAGCATACGAAAGCCACCCACAGACGCTAACCTGAGTCTAGTCCATTACAGACCGTAAGTTGAACTCTCCTCTCTCCCTTAGTAAAAACCCCACGCTTCCGCGAATTTAGTAATGCAACGTAAAATCTGGCTTGCTACTCAATGATTATGTTAAGTGATTAAAGTAATAAATTCTGTCTCTATAATTGTTAATGATTCTCTTCCTTCTCTCCCAGAATCAATGCTAACGGACCTTTTGATCACAGAGTGGCCATGGTTTTAATTAATTATTAGTTATTGCGGCACACCATTTACAGTTTAGGTACTGAGCTAACCACGATACATAGTGACTGAAATAAAATTAAAATATAACTACTTAAATAATTAAAGTGGAATATTACTTAAAATAAAACCCACTGGTACAATCAGCATTCATACGTAGAAAAAATTATCAAATAAAATCAATAATGTCAATACTACATCTGTACCATGATTTCTATTTTTGTATGTCTAACTTATTAAAATAAAAGTTCCTTCCTACCGTAATATTTGCTAATGTACATAATTTTCTTTCTCAATAGAAGTACTAATTTGCAAAATACTTGTACCTGTAGCAGAATTTTTTTTGACTTAAACCATAAAGTTTTCGACTACAAACTCTTAGTGCAAAGAAATAATAATATATTTCCCAAAGAATATTTTTGTAGTTATTAAGCTGTTCAATATATAATTTTATACAGAGATGTAAACAGATTTTTCACACTAGTTAATTACTTTTTCTTTCAAAGCAATACAATTGTTATCTTCATTATTTATTCTAGCTATTTCTTCAATCTTAATACTTAAGGTGTACGTACGCCCTAGAACATTTTTTTTTCTGAGTTTAAAAATCCAATTATTTTTTACATTAGTAAAAAATTTAATTTCATAAAAAAAAATTAAATTTCGGTGATTGTTAATTTTTAAATTTAGCTTTAATTAGCTAATTAGTGTCTTTTTCAAACAATGATAAATCAAATTCTAATTTACTTAGAAACGCAATTCCACTTGGATTTCATTCGAAATATTATTCTTAATATTTTGAAATGCAATTAAATTTCTAACATAGAATAGCTTTTTTTTTCACAATTTATTTTGTGTGAACACATGAAAAAAATCAATATTTTCAATGAATTCTAAAATGTAAAAAAGATTGAAAGAAAATATACAAACGATATATCGAGTTGTTTCATTATTTAAACTACTAGTTTACGATTAAATATTCAATTTATATTTCAAACAAACATTGTGAGGTGATTCAGAGACAAAAACACCTCATAATATTTTAGTATAATGCTCAAACATCTTCCTTTTTCTATTTAACCCACTGACGGTCATGGGAATGGGCGAAATTCCCCAGTTGTTTTTCCTGCAATATTTTTTACATTATATTTCTAATTCAAATACAGAATTTTTTAAATCATTTTTTATTTATTTTGTTTTAGATAGATTATAGACTATCATCCTAATAAAAATATCTAAAATATATCTTATTTTAAATTTTATTTATAAACTTAAAATTTTTGTGTATTGCTAGAAAAACTGGGGATCCTAAGACGTATATATACGTGCATGACCGTCAACGGGTTTTAAAGAATGTTAAACAAAAAGTTTGTGCGGTATGATCTGTTCCTCGCGGTACTAGGTATTAAACAAAGTGGTCTTCAATTGGTGGCGTCATAAATATGGACGGAGGTTTTCTGTTAATCTAGAAGGTGTTGGTTAATTAGGCCTCCTAAGATTTTGACTTGTCAATCTTTTAATAGTAGTAGGTTACAGTCATTAAATATCACCAAATTGAATATGTTGGAATTAAGCTTAGTAACTGGATATAGTAGCCCCCAAAACTTTATATAATGCAACCTTGTCGACAGATAATCTATCTGTCGATTTTCAGCTCAATTGGAAAATGGCAAGTTGGTTTATTAGTAACCAGGAGAGAGAATCGTGTATAAAAGCTGCCTTTTAGTGGCAGAGGCAGCACAAAAACTTGATATATTGAATTGTTATCGACATCGAATCTATCTCATCGAATCTATCTACCAAGATAACGGCAAGTGGGTTACTTGAGCCTCCACCGATTTTTCCTACCTACACACACACACAATCGAAGGGATTTAATAAAAACGTCTTTATTTATTATTTAACTAGGCAACCTATGTGGAAAGAGATGCAAAATTTATACTGTTTAGAATTGGTGTGAAAAAAATGTGTGTATGTAATGTAATTCTATGTAAATATATCATTTTAAATGCATGTATTTTTTATTTTATTTATTCAGTATTTTTTTTCTTGTATGATGTGTTTAGAGAATTACATTTTAAATATGGCTTATTAGGATATTTCTTATTTAGTAGATGAAATAAAGTTTCGTGTGCAGTTTTGTTACATATTCAGTAAATAATAATAAAAGTAATTTTATGTAAATAAATAATTTTAAGTTATTGTTTTGATTTTTTTCTTTATTGTATTCAGTACTCAATAATTTTTGTGTATGATGTATTTTTTCGAACATATTTCGAAAGTTCTGTCCATTTCCTCAAAAAGTGTATGGTATCCAGATTTCTTTCAAAGGAAGAAAAGAAACTTGAGTTCTTTTTCCCATACCTCAATATGAAACCACTTGACTACTCGTGTAAAGCAAGTCCGGACAAGAATGCATTTTGCATGATTAGGGGGAATAGTTGTCAGGAACAGTCTGTATCATCTATAGATCGTGGGCTGCAAAAATCGATTGTCTGAATAATCGATATTAAAGGGAAAAAACCGACTCAAGTGAAGCAACATCATTTGTACTTGTTCTCGTTTTTTATCCGTTCATCCCTTTGTTTGGATTTCGTCTTCTGGTCATTTTAAATCGGATCCCTTTCTTCCTGTTACCTAAAGTACCTTGGGCTAGGAAAAGACTCTGGAGAAAGGGATTGGAAGGGTATTTTGTGCTGTAGGGTAACAGATTTTAGCCTTAAACAAGAACAAGAATTTTTGATAGTTTGGAATTTCTAGTTGTTTCATTAAAAAAATTACTATTGCAGCTAATGTTTTTTAGTAAAGGAGCTTGACTTGTAATCGAAAAAATATACTTGTCCTGCATAGAATACAGAAATCAATTCTTTTTGGCAAATCTGATTTCATATGTATAAAGATGCATAAAATATATAAACGCAAAGTTACCATATATATTATAAATAATTTTACCAGATATATCTTTCTTAGAGCTTTAAGGCCAATAAAATTCATTAGTCTTTAAATAATACCTAGTGTTTTTACAATATATAATAATTAAGAATGTAACAATAATTCGATTTGAGAAACTATATAGGGTTCTGATTATATAGTTACATAGGACAGTTTTATTAAGTTCCTCTCAGAAATCTATAATCTGTATTAAAATAAGAACCAGCAGCCGTTCGATTAGAATTTAATATTGTAATTTAATAATAATAGCTTAAGATATAGCTAGTTTTACCTTGACCTGTACACCATTATTAAGGGATAGTTACATTACAAAAAAAAAAAAAAAAAAAAAAAAAAATCATTGCTCTTTTGTTATCGAATGTACGTAGACATAACTAAATTATCCATATACGTAATACTACGAAATAAATGCTATGTTGTTACAATTTATTTATATTTTTTTTATTTACAATAGTTTATATTTATTCCTGTTAGTTTATATTATTGAAACAAAACATGGATTTAAATCTATGGATAAAGAATTATTTTAAGAAAACTAATCATAAAAAATATTCATACATCCCATGAAACAATAAATAAATCTTATTTTAAAAATTTAACAGTGAGACATGTTGTAGAATAAGTTAGCAATAGGCATTTAGATCTCACACCCATACAGTGACGGCAAAAGCTCTTCATCTTCTACTACTTGAATATCCACTCACTTCACAGATCTTAGGTAAAATATATGAATCCCAAAAGCCCCTCAGACAAATTACTTTTCCAGAATAGAGAATATTTCCAGATTTTTTCCTATTTTATCTCCATTCAAAGATCAATGGGACATTGTATCGATTGTATTCACAATGTCTGGAAGCTCGAAAGAAATGTCTGCCTCCAACACCCTACTGCTTCACCCATGGAAAATTCATGTCCGGAAAAACTTCCTCCGTGAATCTGAAGTTCGGTCGGGAAAATGGGAAAGATTCAGGATTATATCTTTTTTTTTTTATTGCCCGCTTATCTCTTACCACGCTCTACACGCAAGAACTGTATTGGATTTTCTTAACTTTTCCAGTTTCTTTTTTTCTGGAGCTTGATGAGCTTCCAGAACTGTGTCTTTTCCATGGTTTCTTTGGAATCACGAATGGGAAAGTCCTTATCGCATGTTTAAAGAATAATGATGTACTACCCACTTTCGGATTTTGTAAGAGCGTTGAGTGGCTGTCGATCAAACAAGAATCCAACATTTGATTTAGTTCTACGTTAATCTCTTTTTTTACTTTTATGTGTGAATTTGGAGGCTAGTCACTATTTTTATCTATTGTGTGCGTGCAGTGTTAATTCTAACATGGTTTGGATATTACTGAATTTAGGCTATTTATGGATCATTATTAATTTTAAAGTCACGTAAAAACATAATTTTCTATTCACCATAATATCAAAACTTTTTTTGTGCGCATACTTAAATTAAGTGCATGTGCGTTGTCGATTTTTATTCAATACTAAAATGATCGAATATGGAAGAAAATGTGTAAGTTTCTTGCCTATGATAGTTCTATTGAGTTGTTACATAGGAATTTGGTTTTGTTTATCTGAGAATGCATTAAAATGACGTTAAATGAACACTTACAGGACAGGATTTTTGTGCATTTCTATCAGCACACCATTATGCCATATAAATCAAAACACACATATATAAACTAAATTTGGAAAACACTAGAACTATTCTGAAAAATATATAACTATGAAAGTGGAGAGTGTCCTCGATTTTGTAGGAAACTAATCATTCACTTAAAGTTCATTGGTGAAACAAAAACAATTTCTTTACGACTTGCGGATTTGAAAACAATTTCTTTACGACTTGCGGTTAATTAGATTTATTAGGAGACCTTTTAGGTTTGATGTCTCTCTCAATACACATCACTATATTTTCAATCCTAGAGGAAGTTCATATTACTCAAATTTGTAAGTATTCATTCGAAATTCCCCTATGCGGAAACTATCTCAGGAAGGTATCTCAGATGAAATTCATTTCTCATGTTTGATTTTCATGAAAGATTCAGGATTGTTTATACTCAACTAACGTAGTATTGTTCAGTTATTTATCCGATCCTTAGCTATGCAATTGCTAATGAACAATTGAGATGCACATAAACTTCACATAAAACATTTCGTGACATATATTAAAATGATAAGTAATTAAAATCATACTCGTTTACAGTTTTATCTAGCTCCTTACTATTTCACTAAGGTATCCTTCTGAAATTAAACTACCCAAATCCACTTATCAGGGCACTTAACATACACGCGCTACCAAACTCCTGCCTTATCAGTAAATACCCGGTAAAACATCAAAATTTTGTGGCGGACGAATATCTTTTAACACCCTGTCTCCAAACCGGCACAGACTAGAATATTTTCCTTATCCAATTGAAACCCCCTACGCATCACAGAGGCATATCCCTGGAGGAAGTTCTACCACGTATTCATCCGTGTAGCCCAAGCGACGTGATTCAGGGGTTGTTAAGTTCGACTGATTGGTATGCATGTTCTGACACGATCCATACTCGGTTTTCGATTTACACTTCAGAAAATATTCAAATGCTGGGAGGTTTGGGAGCCCTTAAGTGACAATTACCTCGCGTTCTTCGATGGTGAAAAATTCTTGGGTTTCTATCGACTCTAATAATTTGATAATGACGCGTTGAGTTATTTATTAGTTTTGTTCTGTGAGTTAGACTCCTGTAGGGAAAGTGTTGTTGTTACCTAATTATGATTTGGTAAGATACGAGTATCATTATTTTCATTGAAAACTTGTCGGGAATGTGTGATTATTGCCGGAGATGTTTAACTTTATTAGTGATGTTAAACTTTATTAGTGAAGTTTTTCTAAATGTAATAATAGTTCTATGAAGCTGTATATGTAATTTCATAGAAAATGTGATATTTAAATGGATTAGAGATACGGAAATTGACGATGCGTCAATTGATATTTATCTAAAATCGATAGGGTAGTTTTTACTTCTTTCGATTTTAGTATGTGCTTGATACAAATAAAGATATCAGAATTTCTTCTAAGGTGCGACTTCTTCTCTAATTAAATCCACAGAGATTATTTTCTACTTAGACTGATTTTATACAATCTTTTAGATATTTGTATTTATTTAAAAACCCTTGATTTTTATATAAACATTATTAAATGTCTCTAAACTTAAAGAATATGTCTTCAAAATACTAATTTTTACATAAAATAAACATCTCATTTACTAATGAATAACTTCATAATAATACAACAACTATTTCACAGGCAGCACTCGTTGGAACTCATAAATATGCATTAGATGCAACAACAAAAAAAGAGCATCAATAGACTGTGAATACTACAGGTGCAAGTAAAATGTTTCATAAAGTCGCGTGAAAAGCCAAAGTTTCCAAAAGCCAATTGTTCCATAAAAATGAAAACTTTTAGAATTTTAATTAAAAAAAAAAAAAAAAAAAAAAAAAACTAAAATAATTTAACTAAAAATCTCGAAAGCACTCGGGAACCCTTCCCTTTCATAATTCATCCATCGAAAGAATTATCAAATAGTTATCCTTCTTAAAAAAAAGTTCCGATCAGCAACTCTGACGTACGAGGAAAGATTAAAATGCTACGCAGCAAAGCTTAAGTTGAAAAGCAAAAGGCTTACCTAAGCATTATCTTTTGTGGGTTTGGTGGCTTCTGTTTCCGTAACATCCTGCTGGCAAGAGATAAAAACTGCTGCTTTCGCCGGTTTATCCGGTTTTGAGATCCGTTTAGTCCCAAAACTAATGAGTTCCAGAGTTGAAGACAAAAGTAATGGGGAATTTCACACACACACGGCTCCATTTCATTACATGAAGTTAAACGGGTTGTTTTACGAGATTAATTAACTGGAGAATGTTTTATCGCGCCACTCTTAGTTTTGTAATAGTTAGGAATGGTTTATAAAATAGGTGACTAAATAAATAACTGTTGAAGAATTTCATTCAAGGTATCAAGAAGAAAATCTTATTTTGTCGTTCAAGTAAGGCGTAAATTAGGTTTTGTGCTTTACAAATGTGTTATTAGACTGTATATAGCGTGAGGGTATGTGATAGATTTGAGTTCTGGGTGCAGTTAGTATATTTTCGTTTATTAGTCAAAAAATGGGGTTCTTTGTATTTAGTAGCAAATTTAGAGCAACAAATAAAAATCTACAACATACAATGGAAAACTATACATCTTATAATTAATAAAAAAAGTTGAGGTTTACATTCTCGTTTTCATTAATTATGTCCTTTATTAATATAAGAATAAAATATATCAGCACAAATGGGTATCGAATGCATTCAATTTTTGTTGCTGTTTACAAAAGTATAAAAACATATTTTAGTAAAGAGTTCCCATAATATACATTCAACATTTTGAACACGCTCCAACATTTATGCTCTTGAAATTAGGATAGAAGAAAGGTAGAGGGTATGATACTTTTAAAAATTTTCATAATACGTTTAGGGATCCACTCTGCACATTTTTAGATTAGTTAACTTCTTTGCAAACTAAAATTCTTAAATGGCAGTGCTAAAAAAAAAAAAAAAAAAAAGGAAATACTTCCTGCTAGTTCTGCTATTAGAAATTCATACTAAGTGTCCAACCTCATAACTTTAGCAATTTTGTCAACTCTATTAAACTGATCATGAATGATTGATGAAACTAATTATTGATGAAGACAAAATAAGTTGTGAAAATTACAAGCTCTATTCTACTTATTTATAGATTTGAAGTTTAGGAAGGAGCGGTTAATGGTGATTGGAGACGCCGTCCCCACAAGTAAATATATGACAAGTGTTGTTAATGAGAAGATGATATTGAAGTACATAATATACACAAAAATAAAGGGCATATATACACAAGAATTCCGATTTGTCTAATTTTACAAAAATTCTATTTTTAGGAGCAAAGAAAATTATCAACAGAGTCATTAAATTTAAAAATTGTTTCATTTTCATTAAAATGCAGTTTATAGGAAGGGTATAAAAATTAACATTTTCATTGAATAAATAAATATTTGTCAATACCTGAACTCCGTGTTATTTTAGATGACTTATTAGTAAGTAATAGTATAAATTTGGGATAGTCATGAAGCCTACAAAGGACAAATAACTGAATCTGTAGTAAATAGTATATAAGAATTTTTTAAATTCCCCAAAATATCATTGTAAATTGCATCGATTTCGCTTTCTCTACAGTAAATAAAAAGTAACTTTTCAAGGAGTTCCAATAACAAACACCAATGAACAGAATGAAGGATAAAAATAGATCTCAGTAAAGGACAAAAAAAAAAAAGTATCATCCTTGATGGGAAAAACCCCATCCCATTTTTTTTTTTTTTTTTTTTTTTTTTTTTTTTTAGGAATGCGGTGAAAATCACATCCGCACAACCCTAGGGCAGCAGCTAAATACGGGGTTGAAGTTATCCCATACGATACAGACCCTGTGTACACAAATGTAGTCAGGTATTTCTGAACCCAGCAACCCCGAGGGGGCGGTGGAATGGCAGCGACGTGCTACGTGATTCCTCCAATATCCGAGTAGGCCGAACTTGCAGAAGATACGGAGGAAGACGAGGGGGGAAGGAAAATAATCACATCAACCCTCACGCCCCCGAATCCTGATGATAGAAACGGAATCGATTGTAAGAGGGTGGAAGACGAGATTCAAGGCTGGAAGACGTATGACAATATTGCCTCATAACTAAAATATGCAAGGTAATTACCATTTGTTATTTTTCAATTAAACGTACCAAGTATATTTACTATAGTTCAATTTAATGTGAAGGGACGTTTACCACATTACAATTAATCCTGGGGTGTTGAATCTTGGGTTTCACTTAGTGAAATGTGAGGATCATGGATAGAATACAAAACTGACGTGGAAGTGACTGAGGGTTGAGTAAATACAGTGCAGCAGTTTCATCTTGAAGTAAAGAAACTGAACTAAATGAAGAAAGTGTGAACTCGAGCTCTCCGAATTTCCAGACAATATTAATATTTCATAGCTATATGTTTTAGTTAAGTTATCGTTATGATTGGTAGGTATTGAAGTACTGTATGTATTTACAATTCAATACACAATTCAATCAGTTAATGAAATATGCACTTTTCTGAATAAAACACTTATAAGGAATAAACTCTAATAAATTAACAATTTAAGCTGCGAATAAAGGGATATTTAATCTCATAAGAAAAAAAATTTTGTTCGCAAATATTAAATAACATTGTACCATTTGTGAATAAATCAAGCGATACTGAAGTATCACTGCCTTTCCGATCTCACAAAAGCAATTAAAGAGGAACTTCACAAATAACAAATAAGAAGTACGGAAGGGGCATGGGAATGAAGGGAAAATTGAACATACTATCATACTAAAATTTAAATTTTCATCAGATTATATCTTAGTACTATTTATTGCAATTTTGTTTTTCTTTTTTTCAAAATTATCATATTAGATCCACCTGAAAAATTATCAAAGGTAGAGACAGACAAACTGTGTACTCACCTTCAACTTATGACTTAACAGTTGCTAAAATTACAGTACTGCAGAAACCATTCAATTACATTTCATTAACCACGAGGATTTCTTCTTATTATTCTTACTGTTTTAAGTAATGGTGATTTATAAAGTGAAAAGGGAATTACATTGTCAAAGGAAGGAAATGAGGCACAAGCAAGTAATACACATTTTAAAGTGTATCTTTAAAAAAAAAAAAGAAAAAAAAAAGCTATGAATATGTTGATGAATTATTTTAAAGTAGTAAATAATGGTTGATTGACTTAAACTTTATTAAATAGTATTATATAAGTGTAATAACTACAAGTTAAATTTTTCGAACCTGTTGTATACTGCAAACCATGTATAGAATAAGGGAAGGAAAGCACATTTTGATTACATTTAACACTGATAAATTTTATTTGATTCCATATGAAATGTTTTAAGTGCTACAAATGTTCTTTTAAGTGTAAAACAATAACGGTGACCCTATTTTTTATTACTTATCTAGAAAAATAGAGTTGCAAAGCAATGGGTATATAAATTGTTGATACTGTAAAATGCCCTTATATGTTTAAATTAAATCACCTGAATTGTTAACAAACATTCTTTCATGTGCCTCGCTCAAAGAGGAAAGCATGTTGCAAGTTAACTATTTCAAATTTGATGTGAGCAGGAAGAGAAAATATAACGTTTCTTCTCGTCTACATTATAATACAAACATGATTTCATACAACAATTTAAGTTTAATTACATTATGCTTAATACATTTTTTTTCCCTAAAAATTTATCATATTAACTCTCGTTGAAATATTAGGGAAGAAAAAGACAGACAAAAATGGTAATCACGTTCAACTCATGGCTCATCAGTTGCTAAAATTAGAAAGCTTCAGAAGTCATTCAACTATATTTTATAAACCACGTGGATTCTTTATTCTTCTTAATACTGTTTTAATGACAACTACAAGTCATTTTTCTATGTTATTGATTGTATAGAAAATTGTATAGTGGATGTTCTAGAGCACTTCATTATCATGATGCGATTCCAAAAGAAACATCGAGTTTATGAGGCAGCTAACTCTTCTTTCTGTTAACTTTAGACACGCAGAGAACTGAAGGTAATAGAGTACGTCACGTGATACCCACATAGGTCACGTCCTTCAACTTGTTGGGTAGAGGGGTGGGCAGGTAGGTAGACATTTGAGTTGATGACTCGTGAAAATTATTATTATTTTAAATTTTGTGTAGCAATTGGGCTAAAGTTCAGTTTATAAGGGTAAACGAGAATACGACCTCTACGAAGATTGATGCGTATAGAAGGATATTTATTTAGAAGTCACATTACTCTCGCGTAGATAATCGTTTTGTGAAATGGTGGAATGTTAGTCATTGCAAGTGGATATGGTGCAATTAAGTTTTAAATCCTGGTCTCCAATTTCAGGGATGGGTTTTAAGAATAAAGAAATGATTAGTGGTTTATATTACGACCATTCTCTGCTCAAAATTACGTTTGTTTGTCAAATGTTTCAAAATACCTCTTCACTCCATAGGTCCACATGTGTGTACCTCATAATATTTATTTGTAAAATTTACTGGTGGAAAACTTTGTAATTTCAACCTCCCCTTTACATTTGGGGATGTCTGAGCTTCGTAATGAATATCGTAGAAAGCATCAATGGCTTAATTTTCCTCAAGAAATATTTGTTTACAAAAGTAATTTTCTGAAAATGGCGACATCTCAGCGAAGTCGAAAACATAAGTTATTTTCAGTATTTTAAATATTATTTATAGATCCAATAAAATTATTTCTAATTCAGTTAATCTTTCAACATCTGCTTAGAATAGTTTTGTTTGTAAAATTTTTTTATTGGAAAGTTGGGTCAAGAATTATAATTGAGTACACATTTGTGTACCTTCGTCCATTAGGCTGAATATATTGTAATATGATGAAAATGTGTTAATAAGTAATTATTGTTAAAATTAGTAAATAATTATTGTTTAATAGAAGTTAGTAAGTAAGTTAGGCAATATGTTCCCAGCAAACCCAATCCTCTTGAACTTAAAAACTTTGTTTTGTCTGCGCCAGATGGCCTAGTGTTAGATTTTATAGTTTATTCTAGTAGAGGATGTGTTTCAGCTGAAGACATTTCAAGTTTGGGTGTAGGTGGAGGTGCAATGAAACTTTTATCACAAAGTGTTCCCCAGGATTCCAAGCACATTATCTACATTGATAGATTTTTTACTTCTATAAAATGTGCAGAATATCTGCTGGAACACAATATTTTCTTAGTTGGGACTGTAAAGAGTAACATAATTGGTTTGGTGCAAATAAAACTTAAAAGTGACAAACAACTCAAATTGGGGAATGGGACGAGTATGTTCGATAGTAGGACAAGATGTGTGTTGTCAGATGGAAAGACAACAAGTGTGTTACTTTTTATCGACATGTGTTGGAAATGAACCACATGCATCTTGTATGAGATGGAGTAAAGAGGAGAAAAAAAAGTTAGCATTCCATAGCCTGCTGTAATTCGAATGTATAATATTTTGATGGGGGGTAGTGATCTCTGTGATCGATATTTAGCATACTATCGTTGTGCTGTAAGAAGAAAGAAATGGATTGTGCGTATGTTTACACATTTTGTGGATCTAGCAATATCTAATTGCTGGATTTATTATGTGCGCTTTCACAAAAGCAATGACATAAAAAAAATACATGCCCCTTTTGGAGTATAGAATGATTATTGCTTCATCTTTATTGAAGTATGAAGGAAATTTATCTGGGAGTTCTCGTAGAGGAAGGCCATGCAAACTGTCTAACTCCTCTAAAGAAGAATTTCCCGTGCCCTTAAAGCAACGAAAAGTTGTTCATCTTCCCCCAAAGGATGTACAATTTGATAATATAGGTCACCTACCCAGGTACATGGATGACAAAAATGCATGTCGTCTGGTGGGGTGCAAATCTAGAACGAGAGTAATGTGCACCAAGTGCAACATTTACTTATGTGTGCTGAAAAATAATTGCTTTGAAAAGTTCCATTCAAAGTAAATGTAATGAAAATATTCTCAGTTACCTAAAAAATAAAGTGTTTAATAATAAAGTTTAAATAAAACATGTTAATACTTCTTTTACAAGCATTTTATCAATTGCAATTTTCTTGTTATTTTGTGTAATAGAAAACTAGGGTCCACATACGTGTACCTAAAATTTTAGGCCCTCTAGTAAACTTATAAATACATCAGTATAAATCATAGTCCTTGACAACAAAATAACTCCATAAAACAGTAAAATATTTTTAAAATCATTTTGTTAATCTTCAGGTTTGAAGAGGATAAGTAAGTATTGAATGAAATTTGTAATACTAAAATGTAACATATCCAACCCTTAAAGATATCGCACACCCTTAAATATTTTTTTTTTCAATTTAAGGCCTACTAGGGTATAGCTAAATTATGTAAAAAAAAAAGTTTACATTTTGAGTCAAAAACTTTCAAAATTTTTAAGTTTTCAAAATTAATTCATAAAAATTTAAATTTTCTTTTCTTTTTAACTTTTTAATATTCTGTTAAGATTTAAAAAAAAAAAAAAAAATTCCTAACTATAAAGTGTAAATTTTTTACCATCTGATTCTATATGCGTAAATTAATTTAAAAAAATAAAAACTATGCCTTTAGAAAAAAAAAAAAAAAAAAAAAAAAGACATTTTGACTTTTAAATAAAAAAGTTTATATTTTATTCAAAAATTCATGCCTAATTTTGACAAATAGATCTTTCGGATGATAAAAAAAAAAAAAAAAAAAAAAAAAAAATCATATAATTTAATTTGCTGTTGCTAAAGTTTTAGCATTATGAGTAAGGTGGTAATTTTAAAAAATACGAACTGAGTAAAATCTGTTTGGAAAATTGAAGGGGACAAAGCAGATACGATAACTTCTAAATCAAGCAAATTATTTTTATCTAATTGTAATTAATTTATCAGAACAATGAGAAGGCTTCAAAAATTATAAAAGGGCAAAAAAATTAAAAATTCCACTAAAAAAATAACATATTTTGTAAAAGCACGGGTACAAAGTTAATTTTAACTTCTCTCTATTTTTTTTTTTTTTTTTAATCCAAACGTAACTTCAAAGAATTCAGAAGTTTTAATTCATTTTAGTTAGAGAAGTTTTAATCTGCATTCTAAAATATGTCTAATAGATTGCTTTATATTATTTTCATATTAATTTTTAAGCCTTTAACAAAATTAGTCCACCTAAGGTTATTTGTCCCTTTCAGACTAAAAACTGTAGATTATGGGATAAAAGTGTGTATAGAGTTGTCTTAGGAATTTTATATTAACTACAGTCCATGATATCCATAAAATGTGGATTTTTTAAGAAGGGGATTTGTAACCTACAATGATCAAATAAATTAAAGAAAAAATAGCACCTTTTTCATTACTTTGTAAAATTATTACTGATATATCATTTTACATCAAACATACCTCAATAAATCTTGTATTCATCAATTTTCTGTTATTATTCCAACTTAACTACCACTTACATAGATGTAAAGTGGACTTATAAAAAATAATGGGTTATTATTGTATATATTCTGAAATGCTCTCTACCATCATTACTTTATGGATAGTTTGGTGTTGGTGTAATCTGGTTAAAGTAATTGAATATCAGAAGGATAAAGGCATATTAAAACATTTAATCCCATACAACACACACGCTATATTTAAACAAAGAAAATAAATTTAAGAAGGAGGAACATAGGTCCTTTGGCATTGGTATCAGAGCTTAGAAGTGTGTCCGTTCGGTTCGGATTTCTGGGAGGAATGAATTAACTCCACCTTCTTCGTGAGGGGTGACTAAGTTAACTTTTGGAAATATTCTCATTTGTTAAGGATTTTGATGGACACATTTTGGTTTTAGTTTGCAAATGAAAATTTCATTTCGAAAAATTGGTTGGACCAAAAAGAAAGGTGAGTGAATTCATTGCATCACCACAACTTAAATGATGCCAATCACTGTAAGTAATATAATACAATCTATCACATTTTAGGCCTAAGATGAATTCAAATACTAATTCCCTCTTAGCGTAAAACATTTAAGCTCACAGCAGGTAAAAATTGTAATTTATGTGTAGATTAAGATATTGATTAAACTTAAGTTTACTTCCACTTTAAAATTATGGACTTAAGCAATTCTATCCAGAAAAAAGCCTACTCCTAAAAAGGAAAACCAAAATTATATTTAAATATCTAACTTGTTGTTTGCAATATTATTTTTAATTAAATTATATCTCAGGAAACATTAATCAGAATTATCATAAACTACACCCATATAGTTAGGAAATTTTACAGTTATGATAAAAAAGAATCAACATGGTTAGACAGAATCATATGGTTAATGGTAAGAAATAAACAAACGATCAAATCATTAAATTAATGACCAATAATAGTATGCAAGTATCAAAAGATATATCAATGCTATAGAGAAATGGTTGCTCAATATTATGATGAAATGAATGTCAATGGTTTGAATTTATTGATTTTCAGATTAACAAATTGAATGATAAATAATATTATGAAATGATTTATTTAAAGGAATAAGCTAAAATAAAAGACCAGGTGTAAGAAAATAACATCATAAAAAACTTGAATTCATGTAAAAGGAGCTGGAACAATATTTAAAATTTAAATTTAGCATTGAAATGACAAAAAAAAAACAAAAAAAAACAACAACATTTTACTATTCAAACGATTCTCCCCATGAGAAAACACAAGAGATAATCCCTGTTCTCAGAGTTATCACAAACTCCATAAATTGATTTTTGCTTCTACATGGCATGTGTCTGAAGTGGAAGTACATTAACGCGTTGGGCAGAAAATTATCATGCAATCAATACCCAGTACACTAACGAGAGACCAGATTTGATCACTTGGATATTGAGAAAAATACTGATAATGATCAGCGATCAACAGCCATCTCTCGTCCATCCATCTGCGGATTTCATTGGCCGTTTAAGGTTAGAAGTATTTCGTTAAAATTTCTTTCATAAAAGCATTTATAATATTGGGAAATATTTTAAGTTCGTTGATATGGCAATGAAAAGTCAAATATAATAATATTTAATCATGAATAAAGACGAAAAAAGTTGTAAGGGTAAGAGTTATTGATATAGAAATGATCCAATCAATGTATTCAAATGCAAAAGCTATTTTTGAGTTAACTTTTGTTTTTGTTATACAAAGGATATGTTAGCAAAATTATAACTATTTAAAAAAAAAATACAAAATGAGCTTAATTATTGTAGTTTTATTCCAAGTCAACAACTCGCACTTAAATTAGATTGCACAACATTTAGAAAAATATGTACTAAAATGATAATTTTCTGAGAATAAGCTTTCGGGGATGTAAGCAAAGTTGTTACCACTTTTACACAAATAAAAAATGTGCTTAATTATTGAAGTTGTACTCCAAATCAACAACTCGCATTTAAATTAGATTGCATAGCATGGAGAAAAATAAGTACTCAAATCATTAATTTCGTTGAATAAGCTGCAGATTTACGCAGTAAATATGTTTCTGTTTTTAAATAATATTGATTTGTTTGAAATAAATAGCGGGTAAATAACATTATAAAAAGTTTCAGTGACATAGGAAAAATTTGCATATTACTGTACTATGATAGAATGAAACTTTAAAAAAGTTCTTTCGATTAATCCGTCTCAAAGTCCATATGTCTGTCTACCCAACCTCACGATTTTATAGACAAAATTACAAATGCTACTTAAACGCATGATCAAATGGTCAGACGAAATTGCAAAGACGAGGTTTTGTTACAAAATTCAAAAGGAAGTTTGAAAAATTGCAACAGGGAGTCAATTTACAGTTCGTGAAGAATAATATTTAAATTCTACACACATGCGACTAAACTAAGGTATAATTGAGATACTGCTTAAATTTTTATTTCTGAATTTACCACCAGCAAACTTCTTTATGAATTTACACATCATTACCACTACTGCATACTCTGTGGTATGTGATATTGCATAGTGGCAAACATTTGAAGTTGTAATTGTACTGACATATGTACGGATGTAACGGAAGAAATGTAAATTGCGACCGAAAGCTGATTTGCAGGTGAAACTTGAAATATAAATATTTTACTAAAGATATGTGCCATATATTAATTTTAAGGACTCCATGAGATTAGAGGAACACAAAATTAAACACGAAGTTCATATTAAAAGAGATTTAGAATTTAACTGAAAAATTCTTTTTGTAATAACTCTATGGAAAGTTCAGATATTAGCGGCAAATAAGCAAACCAGGAAAGTTGGTGAAATTTCGTTTTCTTAATTATTGTCACTAAACTCTCCAAAAACAATAAATGCTTGTGCATAAAAATTATAATTTATAAATTGTTTTTATATATATATATATTTTTTTTTTATATTTCCTACCTTGACTTGAAGACTGTTCATATATTAAATATTTCCAAATTGTGAAAGTTATATACCTGATCTGAGATATAGATGTGATGAAACCCAATGAAAATGTTTAGAAAGCAGCCAATTACTGATAGTGATTGGCACAAGTTAACTTTTTTAAATATAATACTTGATTATTATTTTATTTTTTATGCAGTTGAAAACTTTTAATATTTTGAGAAATAATCGAAATACTATATTTTTCGTAATTTTTCAACTGATATTTTTCTCAATTTGTTATTGCTCTCTACCTTTGTAGACAATACTTTATGTACTAAAGTATATAATTAATTTCACACAAAATATTTTTTAATAGTCAATACCAGTGAAAACAGTTTTGTATAGTTATTTTAAGGTAAGGCATTTTTTTATGATGAAAGAAAATTTAAGAATTACTATTTAATTAAAATTCCGAAAATTATTTATTCGTATTTCAATTTAAAATTTATTTAAATATAAACACTTCATAAATTTCTTAAGATGTAATGTTAATTTTATATATTTGTTGTATATTTTCATAAGCGGTTCACTAAAAGCAATACTAAATGTAAACATTTAAATACAGCATTTAGTGCATTAAAATTTATAACTACACGTAATTCACTTGAGGAAGAATGTATAAATTAATTTCACGCCGTCTTAGAACCAAACATTCATAAATTTCCTTACACCACTAAAGGTGATTTAGCGACTATTTAAGATTAAACTCGAGCTTTCTGTGTAGAGGTGCCTAGTATTTAAACATGGAAGTTGCAGTAATCTCATGAATACACACGTGATAGATGAGCATTGAGAATTAATTCACAGGACAGTAAAACCCAAATATTTAAATAGCCCTACGTGAACCTTAGTTTAAACACCGACTTAAATCTTTTCCAAAGCAATTCGAGTTAACTCTGTATTCCATATGCATCAACGCACAATAATTTAAATTCTTAATTAGAGCTGATTCAAAATGCCGAAATGCAAGTTATAATTCGGCAAAGAATCAATAGGATATATCAATGTAGTTACCTAAGACCTTTAAATTTGAATAGGTCATGCATCCTTTTAGGTAAAAGTTTGAAACTATATGCTCTTGTGATAGTTTTGATATTTTGTTTTAGTTTTATTTCAAAGTGAATTTGCGGATGGTGAGAACATCCGAAATGGAACTTTTAGAAAGAGTGTGACTAAAATCCATTGAGCCGTTTTTCAGTAATTGTTTAAAAACTTATATTGTTGATTGGCGGAAACCATCTGCAAATGCATGATTTCAAAGAATTTTATGCTGTCAGCCCTATTTGTGTACCGAAACACGTTCTTTATAAGCAGACCATTTAAAAATATACCTTTTTAGAATCAGGATAATTCATAACGTCATTATCATCAAAAACTTTGACATGCAACAATGGCATACATTTCCTATTGGTAATTAAAAATATAAATATGGATGTTTTCTACATGATACAACTACAAAAACAAATACTTTTAAAACACAGTTTCAATTCTTATGATCTTATTTCACCTTAAACAACATAATTTTTCTATGTATTTTCTATGTTATTTTAATAAATTAATTATCTATGTAAATGATTAAAAACTAAGAATTACGTATTTTACTTTTTATTGACTTTATGAAAAAAAAGTGAAAAAGATCTTTATCAGGATTAAGTACCTAAATATAAATACATTATTCACTGGAATATATTGACGTCTATATTTTTAATTAAGTTTTTTATAGTTTGAAAGGATATTTGTTGGCCTAATTGTAAATATCTGTTTTGTTTTATTTTATTTTTTTAATTTATTTTTCAAAAATGATAAATGTTGATGCCATATTACGAATGTTTGTATTTTAAATTTTAGCAATAGTTATAGCAAATTGTAGTTTTTGGTCCACCTTTTCCATTGCGATTGAATTATATTAATGATATAATTGATAATCACCACTCTTCTTCCACCTAAATTTTGCATTATATATTTTTAACGAGCACATCTAGGTAATTTAAGATGCAGGAAATAAAATCTTAAACTTATTTTCCAATATGAAAAACCTAAAAATAAAAAAGTTTGTAAATTAATTAATACGCTAGCCAATCACACATGGACAGAGATCAGAAAAATCAATACAATTTACTGACCACAACAAATCGCATTCGTTACAACTGATAAATCGAATAGGAAACACATATCAACATTTCAGTTTACCAGCTAAAATATAATTGAACCATTTTCACCACCATTCAGTTAGTTTATATGAATACTGTGTCTGTACATCAGCACCTGAGCGCTTTTCCCAATTAGCAGTGTAGCAAGATTCCAATGTTAAAACTCTGTATCACATTAGAATTAAGAGAATCAAACTGGCTGATTATTGCAGCAACCTCCAACTTGAATGCAACCATTCCAAAGGCTTATTACAAATGAATGAAGTTTAGAGAATACAGTAGAGATGGAAAATAAATATAATACAAGGTTTGGGGTCTATTAGTTCTACACTTTATAATAATGTTAGCTTAGAACTTTGAGGTTTTGGCGTGAAAGTACATTAATTCGTTTAAGTGACATTGTGAATAGATCTGTAATCAGATCTGCATTGAGAAAACGGACATTGTTCAGGTGGTAACTATGCTATTGGGATATTTCGCTGGTAATTTAAAATTTTAAAGCCGGTCTTCACCATGTTTAGGTAGCTTAATAAAGAAATAATTGCTAACGCCTTTTATTGTCTTCATTTATGTAGATCTTTCGAATTATATATTTCAGAGTAAATTTAGTGAACAAATTAGTTAATAAATTTTTAAATTGAAAGTGCAAATTGATATACATTTTTACCTTATGTAAGCGAACATTTATTAAGTTCTCCTATGTAAAGCACTGTGCAATTCCAACGTGATAAGATAGTAGCACCTTATTTCGTATTTGTACAATTACTATGAAGTAATATTTGGACCAAGTAAATTTTTCCATTTTTTTTTCACTTTAATAATGAGATCTACCGAGCAAAAACTAAAGTATAAATCTGGAAGATGTAAACGCAAATATAATTCAATTGTTGAAGTTACGCTAGGAATTCAGTGATGTGTTGTGTTAATTTATTTATATTAAATATTCAAGAAATAAATAAATTTTAAACTATTTACGAGATTTAAAATAATTAATTTATGTTCCCGAATATACAAGTTATCTTCTATATATAATGATATGCGTTAATGTAACATTCCATGATACGTCATATATTAAAAAAAATAAATGTATATTTTTATTTAATGTTCTAAATCTTAGTGAATAATTTATGACTAACTGATTGATTATCTATTCTGAGACTTATTCTAAATGAGATGGACTAAGTAATGTCGGAAGAAGAGTGTTTCCTGTCTTTATATCCGAGTAATATATTATTATTTAAAGCCGATTTTGACCTATACCATACATAGGACCAACATTGTACAGATAATTTTGTTGTATGTCATAGGCTGCTATATAATGGATCACTTATTTACAGTAAAATTATTTACGCTTGCATTTTAAAATTATAGATCTCAACCAATTTATGATGCATATTTTCTTTGTAATAGTTTACTTATAGTTAAGTAGCTAGCAGTAGATTATATAAGAGTTAGAAAGATAAATAAACATTTCTCCAATTCAATAATAAATAATGCCTCCGAATTTCTAGTATTCCGGATATCTTGCTCAATGCCGATGAGGATACAATGTTATTTATTATTCCTCATAAATGATATTCAGGATTACACGTAAGTGATACACGTATCAGTGATTCTGACGTAATTTTTTTTATTTAATTAATAAAATATATATATTTTACCTACAATAAAAACCTATAAAGGTCTTATTCGTATTTTAATACACAGATATATTATTTTTCTTTTCCTACTAAGATCTAAATAAAGGAAATTAAATCGTATTAGTAATGCTGTGGGTCAGAAACATTAAAAAAAAAAAAAAAAAAAAAAAACTTTTACATGTTACTCATTTAAAAACATTAAATTTAACATCAATATTAAATTAACAAATATTAAATCTACAATAACAATAAAAAATACGCGTTACCCACAAAAGACTGGATTACAAGGAGACAAAGAATTTTCTGTAAAAAGTTTGATTGATAGGTTAGTATATTACAGATTTCAACGGGTGCTAACTGTGAATCTTTTCTTTTAGCTTCCTACCCATGACACTTATCTGAATACTAATAAAACCTTCAATGTAAATCTTTACATTCAAAGTTAAACCTATGTAGCAAAATTAATTTTTTTATGTTATACAAAAAATTATTTTAGTTGGGGAGAGATTTCTTTAATGAAATCATGTATTCTTCACTGAAATAAAAAATACATGGCCTGGCCCGTTACATGAAATAGCAGTCAAGCATATTTAAAAATATTGCATAAAACAGTAAATAAGTTATGTATATTGCTTGTTGGAAAACCTAAACATTCATTATAATATCCACTTGAGTATAGAGAAATTATTTATTACTATATTACCGTGACCATTAATGCGCATTTTGAAAATAAAAAATGGGCATTTTCAACTGGAAGATGCTAAATTTTAATTGAAATGGGAATAATTTTAAAGCGATTTTAAAATTCATATAAAAACAAATATTTTATACTATTTTATCAACCATAGGCAAAAACTGATATTTTTTTTATAAAGCAAGATATAAATCTTAAAACTATTTTTAAAAAAATACTGCTATAAGCCAGAATAAGATATTTTCAGATAAAAAAATATATATTTTACACACATTTCTAGGCTACCATATATCTACTTTTACAGCAGCGTTTCTCAACCTTTCAGCATTCGTGGCCCAGTTTTCAATTATAATTTTCATCGCGCCCCCGCTTACAATAAAATGTATACAACAATAATGTTTATTGAGTTTTTTTTATTCTGTTTTTAAATTATTTTGAACTAACTTCCAAAACAAGAGTAAAAGCGAGCCAACTTTGGCGAAATACCACATCTGGCATTTTGTCAAGCGGGCGGTGAACACGACCGATGCCGTCTCGAGCATATGCAGAGCAGATTTTTTCTCATAGGAAGAAGGAAAATGTTCGATAACACAAGTTTCAATTCCAGCCAGTCTCATTCGAGTCGATCCTTCTATCGCTATCGAATCTATCGTGAATGTGTATGTTATATATGTTTTCGTGTTAATTGCTATTCACCATATTAAGTATTCACGGCAGCAAATATATGCAGACTCATGGTTAAATTTTTAAGCGGAACTAAGCGAGCATTAGACGATAGTCAAGAATCAACCAGTACGCAGATAGCGTGGCTCTGAAAATAAAATCAAGAAAATATTTTCAAGAATATTTAAATTTTGGGTTTACCAGTACTGAAGTAAATGAAGAAGAAAGGCCCCTCTGTATCATTTGCTCAAAAATATTGACCGCAGATAGCATGAAACCTAAAAAACTTAAACGACATTTGGAAACACTTCACAGTGAGTACATTAACAAACACAGATAATTCTTCGAATTAAATTAAAATCATATAAAAAGCAAAATTCATTTTTTAAAGAAACTTGGACTGTGAATAAAAAAGTTTTAATTGCATCTTACAAAGTTTCCTATAAAATAGCCAGATGTAAAAACCCTCCCACCATTGGTGAAGAGCTTATTTTGCAGCAACAACTGAGATTGTAGAAACTATGTTTGGAGATAATTTTTGAAAACAATTGCAGTCCATACCTCTTTCAAATAATACTGTTGCTCGTCGAATTGGTGATATAGCTGAAGATGTACAGTGTCAGTTTTTCTCGAAGTTGGGTGACAAATTGTTTTCAATATAGCTTGATGAAGCAACAGATAGTAATAAAGATGCTCATTTAATTGCCTGAGTTCGATTTTGTGATAATATATAGAAGAACTACTTTTCTGCAAACCAATAGAACTCCAAACAACAGCGCTCGCATTATTTAATATTTTAAATGATTTTATTTACAAGGCAACATAGAATGGAAAAATTGTTTCGGAATATGCACCGATGGTGCTCGTTCAATGTCCGGAAGATTCCAAGGTATACAATCACTTGAAAAACAAAAATCGCCTCAGTGCGTCTGCACACATTGCATGATCTACAGAGAAGCTTTGGCTTCGAAAGAAATGAGTCCTGATCTGAATATTTTGTTAAATACGGTTATACAGTAGTACATTATATCAAAATGAGACCCCTGTAATCGAAATTTTTTTTATGCACTTTGTAAAGACATGGGTTCAGTAGATTTAGTGTTGTAATTTTATTGCGAGGCAAGATGGTTATAACTTGGGAAATTTTTGTAAGGTGTTCAGTAATTAAGAGAAAAAATCGCCACTTTCCTAGAAGAAGAAAATAGACCGGAAGCCTAGAGTTTTCGCAATGGTTTATTAGTGATGAAATTGAGCTACTTGGTCGATATATTCGAGAAATTAAATAATTTGAATCTTCAACTCCAAGGAGCAAAACATATGTTGGATACGAGTGATATAGTTAATGCTTTTTGTAGAAAATTCGAATTGTGGAGCAGAAATTTAAAGCAAAAAATCCTAACAATGTTTGCAAATGTGGATGATTCTACTAAAACTTACAAGGCTAAAGAAGAACATGTAAAAGTTGTTTTTGTAACCATTGAAAATTATTTAGCCATGCTGGCAAAGAATTTTAAAAAGTATTTTCTTGCTGACGACAAACTGATAGCAAGTTACGAGTGGATTATGGATCCATTTCATGACTCCCGAAGGACTCTCAATTGATGAGGAAGAAAAATTCATAGACTTCACGACAAGTGGAGAAACCAAAAGACTATTTAGTAATAAATCACTATTTGAATTTTGGGCAGGAGTAGAGCACTAAAAACAAGGGCATTTCGCCTTCTATTACCATTTTCAACATCCTACCTTTGTGAAACTGGATTTTCTGCTGTGGCTTCTTTGAAAACAAAATATAGATCTCGGCTAAATATAGAAACAGAACTGAGAATGGCATTTCTAATATTAAGCCTTCCTTCGAAAAACTTTGCTCGGCAAGACAAGTCCAAGGAAGTCACTAAGAATTATTAAATTTACTTTTAATTTAGTATGTTTTGATTAAGTACGTTTTGATTTAGTAAGTTGTTTTACTTTATTTGTTAAATATGTCGAAATGTAATATGTTTTCTAAGTGTACGTGTGCTTCCTTTCAGTCAGTTAATCAATTTTTTTTAATAATATTTTCTTTTGGATATTCTCGCCCCTCCCCTCTAGTGTGTTCGCGCCCCCCCTAGGGGGGTGCGCCCCATTGGTTGAGAATCGCTGTTTTACAGTCTTTGAAAGATGTCGTAAAGTAATTTGGCACCCTTTAATTGAATATATTTTATCTATTCTTATAAGTATTACACAATAATTGGATATTTTTCTTTTCAATTTTGTGTATATGTGAGCAAGTAATGTATGAAATTAACACAAATAATCTATTGCATAACACCACATATTATTGTTTCTTTGATGCTCTAATATTCAATAATTTTGATATCCTATTACCTCAATTTTAATGAATTTAGTTTTGTGTCTCATATAATTAAAAATGCTTTTATTTCTAAGCAAAAGGCGGAGTAAATGAAACGTTGCATCTTTAATAAACTGCATCGAAACTAAGTTACTTTTACTTTGAAATGCATTACTTAGCCTATTGAATTCTTAAAAATGAAAATTTAATGATGGAAAGTTATCTTCTGAATATCACATAATGGCATTAAGGAATTAAAGAGTTGACGGAAGCTCCTTTTCATTAAAGTACTCATCATCTCGTAAATTACTTCTAATGTCAATATATTCGGATAAGGTCATAGATTTCAAGTCCATTTTTAATACGTGCACTATAAGTTTTATATATACCAAACTATTGGGTAAAAGTTGTATATACGACGATTTTTATTATAAGTCTTTCTAAACATCAGTTCACTTCATTAATGATTCTGTTTGCACCTTATTATATTTTAAAGCATGGTTTCTATTTTTAAGCTGTCTTTAAGCTATTTTAAGCAGTTTATGTCTACTTATATTATATTTACACCAACTTAATTGTTAAAATATAATTTAGATTGTTTATGGGATTACTATAAACAAAAAAAAAAATATTATAATTCTATTAGTTACGCTAAACCATTTTTAAAGTAAATCAAATCTATAAGAAATATCTATATCCTTTCAAAAACAAAATCATCCCTACAAAAACGTACAGAACAGAAATAAAAAATACATATATGTATTTGCAATGGTGCAACTCCACTTTGGTCTCAGAAGAAATACAGGAAAAGTCTGGTAACAAAACTACATGTTTAAAATCTGGGCTGAACTCCAACAAAAAATATTCCGACTGCTATGACATGTATGGAAAGAAATATTTTTCTTTTAGAAGAAAATAGAAGGCTCTTGCGAGTTTTAGTGCCACATCCGGGCTGTTGTCCAGATGGTACGTTTTAAAAGTAAAATATATATGTTACATGTACGATGTGCGTGGCGAATATCACAGAAAAGTTTCTTTTCTAACATTGGTTTTGCTTTATAGAAAACGTGTGTCCTCCAGATCATATATTACTTATACTTTCAGATATCTTCCGCGACAGTTCCGATATTTCCCAAACAAAAGATGTCTTATTTGTAGTAATGACTACTTTAACACTGTATTTTCGATTATGTGTTGAAAGGCATTGAAAACTGATGTTTCGGACAGAACCATTGTAGGGTTCCTTTACTGTATTTTCTTACTTTAAATAAATATGATGTTTCCTGGACGCCAATAGATCATTTTGAAATCTTTTGGTCAAACTTTCATGAACCTGGTCAACGCGAATTTATCAAAGTATTTGAAGTTGGAATCTATTTTTAAAAGCAATCGTCTGGAAGAGACTGCGTATTTCCAAATAAAATTTAATAAAATGTGTTAGATATTGTTAAGGCTTTAATTTCTGGTTTTTCCCAATATATGTGTTACTTAACATACATACAACTTAAAGTTGCTTAGTAATAGTGTTTTTTTTTTTTTTTTTTTTTTTTTTTAAATTTACGCTTGGTTATAGTATAAAAATTTACTTTTTGTGGGCTTGCAAGATGATGCAAACGTATAAAATAATCTATAATATCATATTTGTTAATAGTTATATATTAACTGATGTTTTTCACACATAGAGATAGTGCATTTTGTGTTAGAAAATGTCTTTTTTTTCTGGTATGTTTCATTTTTAAATCCTTTATATTTACTTCGATTGTGTGTGTGTGTGTGAGTGATTGATTAGTTGGGTATGTTTGTCGCGGCCCAATTAACCCACTTGGCATAATCCAATTGGGTTAAAACTTGACAGGTCGATTCGTTGTCGATGACAATGTATTCTATGAAATTTTGAGGAAAGTCACTCTCAATAAAATATCACTTTTACTCACTCATCTATAATCGCAAGGAATGCTAATAAATCTCATTCAACCGATCATTGTTGAAACTCTTACCAGCTGTCAAAATTGTTTTATTCAAAATAATTAAAAAATAATAGAACGTGATTGCATACATTCATTATGCAGTTAAGTCCAGTCAATTTAATTTTGTGTTGGGAAACAAAGCTATAAGTGAAATAAGTTTGACACTCTTTCATGTTGCCAAAATCGTTTAAATCAAATTAAATAAAATATATGTGTTTCTATTGATTTACGTCAGACTTATCAGCTTTTACTCACGTTCTATTATCCAGATACAAACTTAATTCAAACATGTTCAACTTGGCGATATGTAATAACTGAAACCTTCCCCTATTAAGGTTGACGAGGTAAAATCTTCGGAGGGCTAACTTTCCAATTCCAATTTCCATCACACTTTCAGTTTTTCAATCTAGCTGAATCTTGGCAAATAGACTCGTTGTAGATGACTATGTATTCAATCATGTTTTGGGGGAAAATATGTGTTCGGAATAGATTTTTTGCTCTTTGATCTTTTACATTATGAAAACTCGATCTGAGATCAAGAAGTAGAAATTGCACATAAGAATTAGAAATGCATTTCAAGGTTTTATACTAAAAACTTTAATTTTATGGGTTATATTATTTATAGAGTATAATATTTGCTTAAAATGCGTTTTGCATGAACGAAAAGACTATTTAGTACAAATTTCATATTTATTATGCAACCATATTTTTTCATATTTTAATTATTAATTATTCAAAGCACAATTTCTGAAGGAAAATGATTATTTTAATCCCCATGTCTCGTACAGAATATATATTTTTTTTATCAGTCTTTATTACGAATATACAACTAAAAATACTATATTTTTTTATGTGCTATGAAAAATTAAACAATGTTCAATGATGAGATTAAAGTTATAGCGTTGCTTTCAGTTCATGTTTCCCAGTTGAACTTTAAATGCCAGGAAATGTTAGCATTTAGATGATAGTAACATAAGTTTTTTATATTTATGTGTTTTGCTGTTTTGAAGTAATTAGTTTTGAAGCATTTTTTTCTGTAAGTTTGATTCACTGTTTAACAGTGGGCAGGACTTAAACACACTTATTAAGTATTCTACAGATTTTACCAAAACAACCAGTATAAAGAAGAATGAGTTGTACCTTTTATTTTTGTACATGTTGGTAGATATGTAAAAAACTACTTTTCATAAACTGATTCCAAATTATGGAAATAAATTAGAATAAGATTTTAAAGGGACCCTGCATATGCATTCCACAAATATTTCAATTTTTAACTTTAAGCACTTTATTTGATTATTAAACACATAATACCAATTAAATACTACACTTTCATTTTCAAAGAAAACCCCAAAATTATGTATAATTTACTCAGAAGAAATTGATTCGCCATTGCGTGTTTTCACAGAGTAACGAATTTTCAAAATTTTACTTAAACATCAAAATACCGTTCGATCAATCCCAACGGTACATAGACAAGTTAATTTTCCACTCTAACCACAAAACTTTGTTAAAAAAAAAAAACGAATGCTCGTAAAACAAGAATCACAAGTTTTATTTAGGTCCCATGGTTACCATTACCTAGGGATGGACTTCTGATGCGATTACCTGAATGAAACACAAAATATGCAAATGCGTCACTGAGACTCTCTCCCCATCTAAGATCAAAGCTACTTATCTGACGTCACAAGGCCCTTCTCCATTTTTTTCTTTCTCATTCTTGTCTTTGGGAAAAAATGGCAGCAAGAAAAGAACTAAACAAATACACGACTGCAAGGGAAAATACATTTTGCGTTTTATTTATTTAGTTCTAGGGCAATGAAGATAAAATAAAGCACAAAAAAGGACAATCGCATGTGCTTGATGCGTAGTTTTGGGAATAAAATGCAAAGAAAGGCTCTCTTGCACAAAGGAGAGATAGAAATACTGAGGTAGAAGCAGACATTGAAACACAAAGGCACACAGATAGTTTCTTCTTATTTGGAAGAATGGGGGAATTGGGCGGGGCTTTGTTAAGGAAGGGATGGCTTGCCCCAGAGAACTGAAAACAAAGTTCGCGGCCCAATGGCAGTCTTCCTCAAAATGACTTCTTCGTTCACCAGATTTTGGATTTCATCCTCTCCCAGGATGTGTTGTAATTTTGCTGCTAAATTACTTCGCTTTGTCATGTGTCTCGGGGATATTGTCTGGAGTATTTTTGCCGTTGCGATGCTTTATGTGTTGTAATTTGCGAATAGAAAATTGCGATAGTTTGTCGTGTCTTAAAAATGAAATACGGAAAGAGAAGGATGATTTGGATTGCTTCAAATGAGTATGTTGCGGATGATGCTAGTGCTGTTAAAGTAATAAACTTTTTATGATAAGCTATTTATGAATTCCAAAGACTGCCTTAAGTTGAAATAAAGTGAATTAGTTTTATTTGAATTGAAATGTTTATTGTGGTCGAATGTACAGTATCTATGAATAAATTGTTCATGTATCCAAAATATAAATATTTGATTTCCTATTTCTTTTATGTGTTTAAGTATAATTAAATCAGAGATAAATGTAAGAGACAATTCTCATTCAAGCTAATTTCTTTTTAAATATATTTACTGCACAAGAAAAAGGCCTTACATTAATTGCTTTGTTTTATTTTTAAACATAAAAGTTGCTTCTAAGCTACTTAATACGTGAAATAAATTTTAAAATTGTAGATATTTCATGTTTAAAAAAAATTAATTTTAAATAATTTATGGTTAATATAATGACATTGAGTTAATATAAATAATTAATGATTAAATATGAACATTTTGTGTATAATATTATTAAAAACCATACGTTATTATATTTACATATTAAAATAAATGTTTTAATTTATTAATTTATTAAAATAAAAACGTATCGTTAAAACATTTTACATAGAGATTTTGCAATGTGCTAAAATAACTTATTAATAAATATTCAAAGTATACATTGTTAAGATAACAGTAAAACTGATAATTTAGTTAATTTTCCATAGAAAACTTATTTAAATACATTGTTTTTATAAACTTTTCAATATTAATAATCTTTTACTAAGTTAAATTAGATTATGTTTAATTCCAATTATATCACAATTAGATTATATTTAACATAAAATAATATATTTTGAAATGTTAATTTTTACATCATTCAATTCCAATAATCATATCACTCATATTTACTTCCATTATGTTTAACAAAATTATAATAAATAAATAAATAAATATAAGCCTAACAAAACACCATTTATATGAAATAAAATAAGATAATGTTTTGTTAAAAAAAAAAAAAAAAAATTGGCAGGGAAATATTTGGTAAATTCGGATGAGTATTATTAAAGTTATGCATTTTATTTAGCATAGCACTATTCGTGAATCGTATTAAAAACGTAGTTTTTCTCTGTATAAATTAAAGGGCTTGAATTTTAAAGAAATTGTAATGGAACAAAAAAGTAATGATTTCCATTTTCCCTGCGCAATAATATCAAAAAATATAACTGTATTTAAATAAATTTCACTTTGTCTCAAATATTTTACAATTCCTTCTCAGTCATATGCAAAACATTATTAATTTATTAACTTCATAAGTTCGTTTTTTACCAGAAATAAATTTTCAAAAGATATTATATCAAGTAACTTTCAATAGTTCTTTTAAAAAAAGTATCGAACATGCCCAAAATTAGTACCACCTTATAATTAACAATTTCTATGTTTAGTATGAGCAATGGAAAATAAGACAAATGACATTCAAACAAAACATAAATCTTATTTCAAACAGAGAATATATGGAAAGGATCAATTAAAAAACCAATATTTGTTATGAAAATATATACATCGTAAAGAGTAATGTAGTTCAAAAATATTTTTGTGTATAAATATTAAAGAAGTAAAAAAATTTAAGACCACTGTTTTGTATAAAATTTTTACTAAAAAAGACATTATTTTTTCTTGCAAAATAAATAAAAGAGGTAGGTGAGTGTCATTTTTATATTGGAAACTCCTTTAGTTAGAATAAAAATTTTACACTGATAGAAAATAATTTGTTAAAAAAATTAAACAATCGAAATGTTTGGGAATTTAGGAATTAAATACTGTATTGTAAACCATTATATTAGTCTTTGTAAGTAAAGCAAATAATGTAAATCAATATAATTGCCAGGTCCTTTCCTACTTAATCTAAGGGATTCGAACAATAGTAGTTTTGGGGAATCGAAATATCACATCATCCTTCTCTCCTTCCTCACAAAAATTAAAACTAAATCTCATATTCAGTAAAAAATGTGCTATTCCATATTTTATATAAGGATCAGTAAAATAAACGCCTAAGAAATTACTGAAATAAAAACATATAAAACTACGTTAATGTTTGAGAGATTTTTGTGTCTTTTCTTGAAAAGCAACCTAACCAATCATGGATCAAATTTATTTCAAATTTGTATATTGAAGATTGAATTTACGACAACTGAATAAAAAGCAAAATTAGAAAGCCAAAACTAATGATGTTGAAAGTTTCAGTGCTCTATACCCATTACAAACTGATGTGTTAACAATAAGTTTACCAAAAGTCCAATTAGAATGCCAAAATTACTTATGTTGAAAATTTCAGAACAGTAAACCAATTAGAAATCAATTAATAAAAAAATTTAAAAAATGTGTTTGCCAAAAATAGATTGATAGATAGAGTTAGATAAATAGATAGATATATAGATATATTGTTAGATAGATATAGTTAGATAGATAGAGTTAGATAAATAGATAGATTATTAGATATATAGATATAGTTATATATATATATATATATATATATATATATATATATATATATATATATATATATATATATATATATTTAAATTTAATTATAAGTAAATTAATAATGATTGTATTGGATATTACTACATTTATATATGATTACAATATTTAGTTTTGATTGATTTACATGCAATTAAATATTTGAATGAAAACATTTTATAACATGATTCGATCACTAATGTAAATTATTTGTTTCCTAATGTTGAATTTGCATGAAATTATAAACTGCTTTAATTAACTTTTCTTACTTTTTATAGAATGGTTTAAAAGTAGTATAAGAAATTTAAATATGCAGTATTAAAAAAAACATTTTATTATATGATACCCCATTTTCTCCATTGCACGAAAAGTTTTAAAAGGAGAAAAGGAGAAACTACGAATTCTCAAATGCATTTGTGAAATTTAATTAGCTAATATATTAAACAGTTTGAGATTTCCCACCTAAACTTAACTAACGATTGTCTTGCTAAAGTATTGCTATTTGCATTAACTATATTCATTTAATTTCCTTTTCTAAATAAACAAAATATACAATATAATTACTAAAAGTGCACTTTGATTATTTTAACGAAAACTTATTTTCGCAGTAATTTAACTTATAAATAAACTATATTAAAAACATATAACTTTCAGATACGTATGATTTAATGCTATCTAATTACAAAATGCGTGATAAAGTTTAAATTAATAATAATTATTGAGGGAACCTCTTTATTAATATCACTAAAATATTTTATGTAATAATTCATAAACATTTTTTGAACTTAGTTACTTCATTCATTTGTATTTTACATTTTTTCGCAACCTTAAAAAGTAAAATTGCATTTTAAAGGAAAAGATTTTTCTACATTGGATTTCTTAATGTATGCATAACCACTTCTGACAAGGACAATGTTTAAAATCAAAATGTTTAGTAAGTATTGAAAGTAAAAAAATATGTTATTAGTAGAATTACATTACACAAATTATGTATATTTTGTAGGTTGCGAAGAAACATTTCGTGTTTAGAAATAAGAAATATATACTACAAATATTTTGTGTTCCTATTCTATACAAATATTGTATGAAATAAATGTTTTACCTTAGCCATAATTTGTTTGGAAAATTGAGATCTATAAAGAAGTAAAGAAGAGCAAAAGATTTCTGAATTTTATTGACAAAAATTTGCTTGTAATATTACCATAAAAAGATTCTTAAAATTTTACAATAGCTAGAAATTCAATTCTTATTTTTTAATGTTAATTTTTACTAAAAATCAGCATTTTGGTAATTTTAATTTGCAATTACTTTACAAAAAAAAAAAAATTAATATGAAACTGTGATCATTAAACCAAAATAATAAAATAATTGTGTTTTTTGTGAAATGTTAACTGAATAATATTGATAATTAAATATTATATGCCTTTATTTGTAAATAATGTTCAAATCAGTTAATTGTTTTGTATTTGTATCAATAAAGTTGCAACACTACCAACTAAATGTTTAGTCAATTTCTCATATATTTATATATTTATAAATAATTATTATGTCATCAATTTTCAGTTATCATATTAATTTAGAATTTTGTAAATATTAATTACTAAATATATCTTTAAAATTATAATATTATGGCTCAAAAGTGACTGTCAATCGCGATAGTAAATCAATAACAAGCGGATAAAGTCTTATTACATAAACTTTAATAGATTTTGTGTATATATTCACTCATGACATGTTTTTATTTTTTTATACCAAACAAATTTTTAAGTTCACTTCAATAAATACAATTAGTACTGTAAATTTAGCTTGCAAGTACATTCGTTGTCAAGAAATGCATTAAAAAAAATGGTGAAATGAAGAATTTCCAATACAATGAAAATATTTCCACTCATTAAAAATTCGCTACCATTTCTTCTAAAATAAATGTCTACCTAATTTTTACTTACATATCTAGGATTTAAGACTAAGTTTTAAGAATAAAAACTTAAAATATATTCCTCAATCAATATATTCAATTTTTTTTTATAATACAGATAGTTGACCCTGTTATTCGAATTATTTCTTGTTTTATCCATCTCGAGAATTTGCCCTTTCCATGATTGTAAATGATAGACTCCAAGTACCAGAACTTAGGCTAAGAAGAATTTTCAAAGCCAGGAAGTGCAATCTCCCACTGAATACTGCGGTCATATACTTCCATGTTTCAAGTCTGAATTTTCAACCAAATGAATATTTCGAAATGTCTGACTGGGGCTTGGCTAACATTTCATATCCACCCACACTCAGAAATATCGCATGTGATCTAGATGCGATCTTAACACTTTCCTGTGCTACACTCAAATTGAAGGATGTGTCAAATTGGTGACGGAGGCAGCAGCCAGTGTCTGCGGAGCCGAATCAAAAGATGGCAAGATATCTACCTTGAAGTCAAGAAATATCATTCAAAATTTATTCAAATATCTCAGTATAGATTAGTTTATGAACAATCCCAGTAATTTCTAAGGTGACATCAATATAATATCAAAATTTTTTAATTTATTTTTAATATTGTTAGATGTCTCTTGCCAATGGAGTATTATGTTATTTCCCCTACTTCTGAAAATATATTTATAATATAGGACGAAAGTTTAGTGAAACAAGTTGGTCTCGTTGAGCATAAAGTTAGTGCCAACATTTTGAGAAGATTTTTGAAGATTTGAACACGTAATGGTCTATAGCTTTTTCCCCCCTTATTAGAACTCGAAATAACTGTTTTAACTTAAGTTTATATACTTGTTTTTATAAGAAAAATTATTACTAAATGTAAAATCACTTTAGTTATATTAATATTAAATAAAACTTATTCATCAGTTTTCGTACCTAAATAGCTTTTATTGTTTGAAAATCATTCCATTAAAAGTGTATAAGTATATAATAATTGTTAATATAAACTTTCGTTAAAAAGTGAATATTTTGAACGACTTTTAAACCTAGGATAATGATGTAGTAACATATTTTACTTCATGAAAAAATATTTGCTAATTTATTGTAAATGTTTTAATTTTCAAGAAATTTTAGAAACTGATTATATTTTACGTACATGAGCTGTGAATATACTAAAATATGGACTATAATATATTGAATTATTATCTTCAGGATTTCAAAACTATTTTTGTAAATGTAAGATTTAATTCTAAAATAATCTATTTTGAGTGCATTAAAAGGAGTAACCACTTTAAGATGCTTCATGGAACTCTTAGTTCGAGTAAAAAAGTGTTTGTTTAATGCCTCTAAATATCATGGCGGTAACGCATTTTGTACTTTTAAATTTTCCCAAACTCTCAGTATAGGTTCCACCCTGTTTAAATAGCAGTGCATTAGGGAAACTAAATATTTACATTTGGGTAGATAGAAGAAGACGATAGTTGAGTTTTCTTCTTCAACTCTCATCTATGATGAAGAAGAAACAATTTTTACCGATTCTACTTGGAAATAAACTTAAAATAACTTTCTACTCCAAATCGTTCTAGAAGAGTCTAAATGGAGCTCTTCATTTATCATAAGATATTTAAAAATAATTAAAAACAAATTATAATAATATATTATAAAACAGAATCTATATATCCAAGAAATATAACATAAAATGTAATCGTTGTTAGTACTGTGGGGATATTATAGCAAAAATTACAAATTATTTTAAAAGCATCTCATTAAATAAATGTGTCTTAATATTCAAAGTAATAGTTCACTATTGAAGTAATATATTATGTTTAATGTAATGTGAGTATTCAGTATTACATTAAGTTATGAAGCTAATTTATAATTATATAAATATGATATATATTTTCAATTTATTACTATAATTAATATGTTGATATTGCCACTAAATTTACTCACAGAAATGTCTGGAAAAAAAAAATTCATTAAAATTTTTTTAAATAAAAATTCTTCCAGATATGTTTCAAATATCGAGCACACATTCACCATTTAATATTGTTTTAAAAAAAGCTAATAGTCGATCTAGTAATTTGGACTAATACCCACGACATGCAAGTAGCAGTCATGTAAGATTGGTTAGAATTAAATAAATCAATTGTTTCGAACACTTTAAAACTAGTAGAAATCGACATATCTTCATAAAACATTAAAAACGTGCTACAGAGACTCTTGAGAAAATATATTCAAAATTAGAAAAATAAAAATATTATTAAAAACTTGGTAAATGACACTTCTAAGAAAATACTTATTTGAAGACTATCCATTCAAAACTTCATCGAATCGCTTTATTCTTATTCTGAAGCTTGAATCACAAATTTACCTTTCAAATTCAGCCTGCAAAATAAATGTCCATATGAAATCTTAAAGTGATATTGTTCTATAGTTATATTTGGTGCCTATATAATTTTTCCAGTGTATGAATAGTATGTAATGGCTCAAATTATTCAATAAGAGCATTTTAACCAGATTGTCGAATAGTTTATTTTACAAATATTAAAAAAATGAATATCTATTTTATCTTCATTCATAAATTTCGATTGATTGATAAAGATTATATAAGTTCATAAACTACTGAAACTAAAAAAAAAATTGAACTGCTATTCTTTTTTTCAGATTTAGGTATTTCCATGCTTCGTATTGTGATACCCAAATTAGAAAAAAAAATTTAACTGTTGCCGTCATGAATGCAAATAATTAGATAGTTAGAATTAATTATTTCCTTTTCATTCTACTCTTAAAATAATTGATTATGAAAAAGTTATTTTAACCAAACATTATAGAAGTACTTTAGAAGTTTTAGAAAAAAGTTGGCTTAGTTTAATTAATTTAAATTTTTTTTTAAAAATGGTTAATTTTCCAAACGGAACCTTGTCATCAGATTATGCAATTTATACCGAAGCAACTATATTACTATATTCTAAAAGATTTTAATGTACAAAATTTTACAATATTTTTTTTAATTTTACAATTTTACAAAATGAAAATTATTCAATGTTTCATAAAAAGACAAGAATATGGTTTTTTCTGTAGTTAAATCGATTAATTTCCAAAAAACATCTTTAAATAATTTGAAAATATAGAACATATTGAAAATGTGTCTTTAAAAATACAATATACATTGTTAAATATTTACATTTTGTTTAATATTATGCAATTTCAAACTTTTATTTAAAGTATTAAACTCTAGTGGACTTTATTGTACAATATATATTAAGATATTGAAATTAATAAATCTGAATACATTAATATATAAATAATATATAATTTAATATAATAATATTGATTCAGCTAATAATCAATGCTTTACTACTTTAGTCTTTTTTTTTATAAAAGTCTAAGCTATTTAATAACTTTCCAATATAAATCTAGCATTGTGATTTTAAAAAACATTCAAGTTATCCGTAAAAACCAGTATGATCCCATAGGATATCTTACTCAAAAAATACTCACTAAACTTTGATATACCTAACGCAGAAGCTTCATGTTTAAGTGTTTTGGCGAGATCTTGGTCGGAGAAATAACTTTGAGCTTCCGCCAACTTGGGAGATAGTGGCAACCCTGATTGATGCCTGCTCTATGATACCATTTCACCTAGAAGCAACGGCTCTAAGCGGACGTGTATTTGAGATCCCAAAGTTTCGGGATCTAGGAGATTTTCTCCGTGAAAATCACCAACTCTCTTTTATTTATTCAGTGTAGTTTTTTGAACTCGTCTGTAGAGATTTCTGCTTTGTTGAATATCTGTTTGGTGAACATTTATCTCTGGTGGTTTTTTCAGATAATTGAAATATACTTTGTGAAATTTCTTATTAAATTCAGTTTCAGTAGTTTCAAAGGATGGCAGAAATAATAAAACTATTGTGTTTCGTACTTTTGCTTGTAAGTGTCTTGGCGCAAGAGGTTTATCATACAGAAAATGAAGACAGCCTTTTTGAAGATACAGGTAAAAAAAATTTTTATAAATTTTGTATGCACTATGAGACATTTATTATTGCCGTATTGCTTTGATTTGGGAAAAGAAACATAAACATTTTAACCTTCATACTCTTAAAAATTTTGAATTTTTTTCTAGAAATACACTAGTTGAATATTTATGTTTAAGCATAATTTTAAGTTTCTAAAAGAAAGGAAATTTTTCAATTGTATTTGTTAATTGTAGTTGAATATATAAGCAATGAACATTATTTTAAGGCATTTCTTTACAATGAAATTTTTTTTTATTGGTAAATTGGCAGAGGGATAATGATAGACATATGTATGCATATATATTTTTCTAATGCACAGTAATTACCAAAGTGTTTCAAAATGGAGTTCGTGGTAAATTATCATTCGTGCTTAAATACAAACATTACGCCTTATATGTTAATTTTTAATATTAAGATATTTTTTCAAATATTTTCAATACACCAATATAAATATATAGATATTTGTCAATATTTTTGGGGATTTTATATTTTATGTATATATATTATTTAGAAACATATAAAGCATATACAATATTTATATATATTCAACAATACATATAGAAATATATAATATAGTTTAAGTTATTTAGTGACGCACTTTGTTAAATAAGTATTTATTATTAAAAGATAATTCTCAACTTACTTCAAGTGTACTGTACTTAACTATTAAATGTAAAAGTACTTTTACATAACAGTTTTTTTCCTTATTACCTTGTATATTCGGTACTTGAGAATACCGAAAACACAGCACTTTTGCATCTGATAACATTTTACCGCAAAAAGTTATAATACAATTACATTTATTTTTAAAATATAAAATGTTGCATTTTAACTGAGTGCTATGTGCGTTTTATATTAATTATTACATAATTAAAATCATATATTAATGCGTTAGCTTTTTTTTTATTTAAACTAATATTTATATCAATATTTTAAATTTTGTTTTTAAAAAATTACATTTTTAAAAAGTTATATTTTCTTTGCAACATTGATTTTTAAACACACATTACGAATTGAAGTTTGAAGATGAAAAAATAGTTGACAGTATAAAGAGTAATATCTTTCCACCAAAGTAATAGAATTAAAAAAAAAAAAAAAAAAACACGCCAAATTTCATTAGTTCTTAATAAAAATATGCTTGTTTTTTTTTTATATTACATACATTTTACACAAATCAGTATATTATTTTTTTTTAAAGATGTATCTTTGAAAATCATATAAAAGTTGAAAAAATCTCTTGAGAGTCAGTTAGAAATGTTACATGAGTTTGAAAATTACATTCTTCCTATTTTATATATATAATGCATGTTTCGGAAGAAAAAAAAATCATGCTTGTGATAGTTAATAGAATTTCTGAATAGAAGATTTGTATGTAATTTATGAGATCAGATATTTTTAAAATACATTTTTTTTAATAGAAAAAATCGTAATAAGATCTTTTAAAGTTTGCTGATAAATTCATGAGATGCATTTCCAGAAAACATAATAGAAGAGTTTAAGTTTACTAGACAGTAAAATCCAATTCTATTACTTTTCTTTAAACATTACGAAGGAATTTATCAGAAAAAAATCGTAGAGTTAATCATATTAGCAATGAAATTTAACTCTTTTAAAATAACATAAATATGATAGAAATATGTTTCAAGCAAAACAAACAACGTTCGCATAGAAGCTCATGTAAAACATAGATTTTTACATTGTTAAATACATACATTCATTTAAAATTTTGAAACTTTAAAAGTGTTTATACCCTTTTGTATTCTCGTCAGAACATATTTTCAATAAACTATGGTTTTTAACTATTATATTCACTTCAGTGCATTCAAACATGAGAAGATAACCACAGCGTAATTATAGCAGCAAACAAATTAAATTAAAAAACAGAAATCAATTCTAAGTAAGTATTTTCAATTAGAATTGAAACAAAGTAATTAACTCGTGTTTAATTAAGAAATATGTAGTTAATAACAACTGAGCAGAAGACCATTTGGCATATTCCAGAAAGTAATAAATATTAAATTAAATAGTCTTTTTTATTTGATTAATTGAAAATAATATTAAAAATGTGATGACATTTAGATAGAATACAATTGTATAAATTTGGTAAACAAGAATATTATTATAATAATTATCAAAATTATGTTAGGTTAAAATAATATAAAAGAATATTATTTATTTTAACTGAATTCTTATAAAGTTCATCTTAACCATTTTAAAATCTTATATGATTATTTATTCACACAATGAACCTTAAGGTATTTAAAAACTCTTTTCGACACTTATTTTGTCTTGGATGGGGATATTTTATTGTTGGTGTTACAAAATTTCAGAAAAAAAGTAAAAAAAATAGTAATATTTTATAAATAAAGTGCTATGTACTGACCAAACCAAACAATAAGAAATTATTTCATCAGTGTTGTGATTCATGAAATTAAGATTGTTTTTGGTTTGTTCATTGCATCTGTAAAAAATGTATACATCACATTTTTTCCACATTTTTGGGGCTAAATTATTGGGAAACTGATGATCAAAGAAGGAACATTTTTGCAATTTTGACAACATATTAAAACAATCAAACAGTTGTAGAAATAAAACTACTTATCTTGCGTAATTAATCTGGTGTAATTTCCTTAGTTTCAAATTGTTTTTTATTCGTATATGAAATATGAAGAAAACACTTAAATATATAATCCTTCGATAATGTTTTTTTATATAAAAATTACTAAAGCACATTTGAAATTAAATAGAGGATAAGTTAACGTTAATTTCTAAAAATCATAAAATCGTTCTAGTTACAATAAAAATAGAGTTGTTAAATCTGTATATTTCCATGTAAGAAATGTAATATAAGGTGAATGTTTATAAAAATATTTTGATTAATATAACTTATCCCAAAAATCAGAGAAAATTTGATCTTGCTAGTTTTCCTAAATTTAGATATTAAATAAAATTTTAAAAAGTCACATAACAATATGTTTTCTGCTGTTGGATTCTATTTTTGTATATATAACTTTTAGTGTAATTTAATTAATCTAAATTAATATTTTTCCCTAAAAATTAAATTATCGTAGTCTAAATTTATAAAAAATACCCTTCTTCACAATTACATTATCGAACTTAGATGAATTGAAAATAATTTTTTGACCAAATACTTTTCTAAAACTAAACTTGTTGCCATTCATGCTTATTAGCAATTTTGCATGCTTTTATAATATACTTTTTAATTTGAGTTTTAAATTAAACTTGAATACCAAGCAATTACTTAATTTTCATATACTGAGAAAAGAGTGGTATTTTGAATACAATGCACCTAATTAGACATTATTACAAAAAGTGTAATCTGATATTGTAACTGGCATAATTTATAATTTGAACAAATCGAAATTTTATCTCAAAAGTAAAATTTTAAAAGTAAGAAAACTGAATTGAAATGTATTTGTCAGTTATAGCTAAAATTTCAGTTAAAACCAATTTAAAGAATAATGAAATACTTATGATTTAATAACAAGTCGCAATATTTCATTTTTAAAACTTAGCTTGAACTGCAAGTTTAAACACAAAAAAAAATAACAGGTGTAATTATTTATTATAATACAAATACATTAATTTAACTCAATTTTTAAATAATTAATGTGTGAGTACGATTTTTTAAAAGTATAAATGAGTTGATTTTGAAAATTTTTTAAAAGCAATTTTTGATATTTAAACAACAGGCTTCAAAAACATTTAAAATTGCAAATTTTATGTTTACATTAATATTTAAAAAGTTATAAGCAATTTTCAATAACTAGGGTCTTGATATATTACGAACTTTATCATTAAGGGATATATCGATGGAAGAGAAACATAAAAAACTCAACATATTAGTGTTCTTTCTAATACTTAATTAATAATAGATTACCAAATACATAATCAAATAACGATATTTTTGTCAAACAAATTGCTCTAATGTTCTAGTTTTTTTATTGTATAAGCTTACCGTTTCTTAAGTTTAAAAACTATTACTATTATTATTATTATTATTTTAAATAAACTAAATAAGGTTATTGGAAATTTTATATGGGAACAAAAATTTAATAAAGATATTGATTTAACTAGGCATTCACATAGCAACAACTAATATTCACTTTTACCAAATTATTGGGCCAAACATTTTAGATTTCAAGCTTTCAGACACTTTCGCTTAGCTGTATAATTGTTAAAACATACGATTTATAATATGTTTTACTCATATGAAGTACAACGATGGACATGCAAAATGTAGTCGATTACCTGGATAATTTCATACTTCTAATTATAAAAAGAAAAAAAAAAAATATATATATATATATATATATATATATATATATATATATATATATATATATATATATATATATATATATATATATATATATATATATATATATATATATATATATATATATATATATATATTATTATTATTTTGGAAGTCAATGGCACATTTGCAATAGAATATAACCATTTTGAAATACCGTAGGATACTTTTCAATTTTTATAAAATTTTGAACGAATTGTATGTCCCGTAGTAAATTTTTCATACTAAGGGAACATTTTCCGAAAAATTTGAGTTTGCTTCTCCTAAAAATCTGTTTACAATAAAACTATTGTTAAGTAAATATTTTGATCTCATGTTGACTTTCATAAAAGTTTTCAATTTGGCTTCATTGAGCTAAAATTGGAATTGTTATATTAAGTTTGCTAGTAAGTTATATTTAAGTATCCATTACATTTGATAACATCAATTTAATAAATTGACCAAACTATTTTTTAATAAAGTTTAGATTTAAAATAGATTAATTCATAGCTAGCACAACGATAGTGGATAAGGTCGGAAATAGGGTTTTGAGAAGATTGGAAAATGCATGCCGAAACTCAAGAATCATTCCGAAATACAATATTTTTTTAAGAAATATAAAATCAAAACCATCCCAAAATATTTTTTTTTTTCAATCTGTCTTTTTTATAAAATATATTTCATTTTTAAAACTCTTGCAAGTACATTACAAAAACTTTCAGTATATTTCCCCCAACACTGGGTGTGATTGGCCAAAATCCATAGCAATGAGCAGTCTAGAACAGTCTACTTAGGGATTGAGCAGTGTTAAGCGATATTGGTCAGCGTATTTGTTCTACTGGAGTGTTTAATTATAGGCTACAACTTTGAAATCAGAAAATAATTTCAAATTTAAATCCATAGTAATATGTAATTAATAAACTAACCATTGTTTTTAAAATTTTAATCATACGAATTATTATTTATAAGTATGAAATAAAATACTCTAATTATCTATCCCAAGCATTCAATAAAATATATACAACTTAATAACCCATATAACACACTCTTTCCGTCAAGATCCTTCGGAGTTAATTACTCCTCCCCGGGACTCCGGATGATACATTGGGGAGGTGAGGAGAAGGGAAGAAATGGGAGTTCCTTGGAAAAAAAGACTCTGGACATCCATGGGAGGATCATCCCAGGGAAGAATATTTTGAAAAGTGTAGTGAGGAATGTATCTAAGATTGGAATATTCTAAGGAACCCTAGGAATTTAATTTACCCTTTAAAAATTTCATATTTCTTATAGAAATTTAACATTTTAAAGCATTATTGGGGTATGTCACGTAGGACTACAGTTTCCTAATGTACTTTAAATGACAACGTCAAATTGTTATAAACAACACTGTGGTGGCATACTAAATTAAATTTCTAATTTGCATTTAAAGTATCACAATTAAATCAAAGGAAAACCTTGGGTCTCATTTAAAAATAAAAAATAAATTTTTAAATATTCGGAAGCTAGATTATACAATCCATCCCTTTCCCTTTTTAAAAATATGACTTTGAATAATTAAAAACTAAGAAGTTCTAAATAAGGGGAATACTGTTATTGGAATGTTAATAAAATGCTGAAGTAGGTTTTTTTTTTTTTTTTTTTTTTTTTTATCAACTTTAACTTTTGGAATAAAAAGAATAATAGAAACTTAACAATTAAATTAACTAAACAGATATTTGAAAAGAAAGTAACTTTTTTAGAAATTAAAATACGAAAATGTTTATATAAATTTAAAGAGCTGATAAGTCTGGATAGTCAAGAGGGAAGAAGAGCAAACGCCGTGTTGTGGCAAATTGCGGGACATAGAATTGTGGGTTTTTTCCACATAAAAAGGAATACTAATTCAATTTATTTTAGAGGAAAATAAATGTGCATATTGTTTCTACCATCCGTTAATATGCATTAAAATTTAATATTTTAAATAAACTAGCTAGTGGTCCTACTGTAAGTAACGTAAATTGGATGATTTTAATACCTCCATACGATTCATCCTATTGGTTTCCAAAAGTCTTCATGGGATGGCAGATGGAAGAATTTGGGAGGTCCCTACCTTTTGTAAATGAGAGCTTTGTAAGACTTTTCTGGGTATATGAGGCAAGAAAAATAATTAACGAATACTGGTTATAATTTGGTATTGAGTAAGTAAATTTGTAAAATGTTTAGTTAGTCTGAAATAAAATACTTATTTTAGTCTCATTGAAGTGGTTTATCTTATTAACTTACTTGTTATTAGAAAATATTGAATCCATAAATTTTATTTTATCATTCATTACGTAATATAATTATGCAGAAGAAATGTGTGGTAAAGTTTAAATATGCCTTACCTAATACATTTAAAATCTTAGTTATAATATTATTTAAAAATATAAAAATAATATTTAGGAAAATCTTTCTTTTAGTGTTATAAGCTTATGTTTTAAATATTAAATACTCTTATCTAATACTGAAATAGTAAAAAACTAGTACTAAGTAGTGTATTTCCTAAAACAAAGTATCTTCGTAACGTTTTGTTTCTGAGTAGAGAAAATTTAAATTAAACTAGACACATATTAAAGTAAATTATTAATTTTCTTGTAGTGTTTTTTAATTAGTATTTTAAACATTTAATTTCATATTTACTAAATAAATTAAAATTAAAATTTTATTTATAATTTTTAAGCATAAAAACTCATATTAATGTATTACTTTTTAAGTGTATAATGTATTTAAAACAACCAATCAACTAAAATTTTATGAGTCATGGCAAAAACTTTAAAAAAAAAAAAAAAAAAAAAAAAAAAAAAATGAAATTTAAGATTTATATAAATATTATTGCAAATAAGTAAGTTATTTTCAAAGAATGAACAACAAAAAAGAACATAATTGAAGGAACATCAATATTAATTTACGCAATAGTAGTACATAAAAGTTTAATATTCATTCCATTCATTCAAAATAAATATTTCAGTTGACTTAAAACTTAAACATTAAAATGAATATTCAAATAAAAAGACAATTTCAGAAATTAATAGATTTATTATACTTTTCTTTGCCAACTTTGAGTAACTATCGTAAAAAAAACATAATAAAACAGTTTTGAAAAGTTCTTGTATAACAATGAAAATAATATTCAGAGCGCCTTTTTGTGCAGATGCAAGTAATCTGAGAAGTTTCATGATTAAAATAAATAATTATGTTTTTTTATTTTGAAAAATTATAAGAGTTCTTGATAATAATAATTATTATTATTGCATTTTTTTGTTTTTTATGCGTAATTGTATTTAATTTTTTACTTGTTTTGTATTTAATTAACATTTTATTTCTTTTATTGTGTTACCCACAAGCTTATGACTTTCATATATTCAAACCCTGATCAAAATAATGGTTAATTAATCACAAACCCCGTAAAGTCAAAATCTATTCTATGTTTTCCTAAAATAAAATATTGGTATTTTTAAAAAATCTTTTGATACTTATAATGAGTAAGTAGATAATCAATATCTTTGAAATATATGACCAAATATTTTATGTAGATTAATTATTTATTTGTAAAAAAGTTTTGCATTCCATATATCCCAATTTTCTTTATCGATTGAGAATGAATGATAAACTTTACTACTTTCCCCTTTTAATATTATTTTATTTTGGATTGAAATGTGTTTTAAAAAAATATATGTTTTTGCAAAATAATAAAGTAGGCAATTAAACAACTATAACTTCATTTTAAATAATTGTAAACATTTTATGTTTTTTTATGTTAAATTAAATTTACATTATGACTTATTAGTGATTTTAGATGCTAAATTAAACTTACAGTCACTTGACTTCCTTTGAGCTTATCATATAAAACATATTTACATTTATATTCATATTAATGTGTAACTTTATTGAAAAAAGTGACATTTTAAAAATGTTTTAAAGTTGTTTTAGAATAACTAACAAATCTAAAATATTTAACTTTATTAAAGATAAAAATATTTATGCCTATCGTATCATGTAAAATTAACTAACAACTATATTTAAAAGCAATTTTCAAGTATAAATTAACTAAGGTACTAAATAGTTTTTTTAAGAAGAAATAGTTTCCTTCAATATATTAAAGTTTACTTCCGTCTGAATCTTTAGAGTAATATTCATAACAAATAACTTAAAATAAAAACTGTCGTCATTTAAAAAATTATATACCACCAGTAGATAATTAGAATGAAAATGAAAAGAAAAGAATCGGTGTTAATCAGTATCTCAAAAAATTAACCGCCTGAAAAAATACTGAAAAACAAAAGTTTAAATTTCAATGTTGCCTGAGAACTTATTCTATTTTCAGTTCCTCATAAAGTTAAATATTTTGCACTCTTTTATCTGCTGATGCACGAAAAGGAGATTCTTTCTAGTGCATATTTTTTGTTTTAGTTTTATCACTTTCCCAAGCAGTACTTTGTCATTTCGTTTCATTCCAATTTTAATTGATTTTTTTAAGTTTCCAACCTTTTATCTTATTTCAGTCTTTTGTTCTCGACTGCGAACGAGGGATTTTCATTTTCAGTTCGCTTTAAGCAAAGGGTCGTTAACTTTTGAATGAAGGTTTCGAAAATTAAAGCAATTTCTTTCATTCTTTTTCCTCAGATGAAACTTTGAGAATGGGTTGATTTTTTTTTTCGGTACGTTTGAAAATGAAGGTTTGTTACATTTACTCTTAATTTATAAAAAAGTGAATTCGATGAGGTTTTTTGTGAATTCAATGTACAAGTTTCATAATGTGTTGTATGACGGAATGTTTGAAATAGTGGTTTATTAATAAAATGGTTTTTAATAGGAACGGTATTATGAAAGAAACAAAGTAATTCTGGAAAAACTCAAATAATTTTTCCGACAATAGATCAAGAGTTTGAACAAGTGTCTGTAAAAGAACTATTGACTGAAGCACCGAGTGATAAAATTTGAAGATTATTTACCTTACCTTGAAAAGTTTGAGAGTTACCAAAAAAAGTGAAATACAATAGATATAAACCACTCATTTTTATAAGAAGTATCATTTTAGGTGTATCAAAAATTAAATAAAATCTCTGATTTTTTTTTACGAGTACTTGTGAAAATCAATGAGGAAAAAAGGAAGATATATCCTACTACAGGTAGTCGTACCAGTGAAGGATGTATTTTGTTGTCAATGTTGAAAACATTGATAATACTGATCTTGAATTTCTTACGACAATGAAATGTATCTTGCTCACAAAAGTTACCTTTGTATGTACCCACTATATAATAATGAATTTCTGCTTTTAAAACCCTCTGAGCGTCAAGGGAATGGGCGAAATTATACAGTTGTTTTCCTTGCAATAATTTTTAAATTTTATTTCTGATCCAAATATATAACTTTTTTAAATGATTTTTTATTTATTTTGTTTTAAGTAGGTTTTAAACTATCATCCTAATATAGAAAGATTTAAAGAATATTTTATTTTACATTTTATTTATAAATTTAAAAAGGTTGTGTATTGCTGGAAAAACTGAGAATCAAATGACGGATATATACGCCCGTGACCCTCAGAAGGTTAAAAGTTAATGACTTTATATTTTCGAGGATTGCAATTCAAAATAACTACATTTCATGTTTTCAAGTTATATTTTATTTACATCTCATACCTAATTTCATAGTAAACCAAACTAATTGCACAAGTTTTTGTTAAACTTTTTCTATATATTTCGTATATTTTTTAACATATGATTGATAGCTACTAAATATCTTCAAAAGGAGGGCTATAATAAGTAACTAGTTCAAGCGGTTTTTAGTGTTTGAAGAGTTTGCATATCTGATATAGTATAATTTATGCATTAAAACTCCATAAAAAATCTTAATAATGATTTTGGTAAGAAATATTATGTCCTGGTTAAAAAATAGTTGGTTCATTATTTATATACAACTATTATTCGTAACCTATTTTTTAATAAAATTAATCTTACATAAATAACTCTTATTGAGTTAAAGTTGGGAATTTTTATTTTCAATCTTAAATCAAAAATTGCTTTTTTGGAATATATTTGCATGTTTGACTGCTTATAGTTTTACCCATTTATCCTATAATTTCTAGTTAAGCTGCACGTATTGAAAATATATTTTTTGTCTCTTTTCTTCAGAGAAAAATTATTTTATTTGAAGACCCACTTATATGATTGACATGATTATTTGATATTATGACAATCTATATATTTAATAGGCAATACGTTTTTTGGGGTTAGTCCGTCCGCCTAAACTGCTCAACCAATTTCAATGATCAAGGTGTCATTTTAAAGGAAATAAGCTGTAGATTTGCCAAAACGTGCCAAAATAATTTATTAACACTTTATTAATTAGTTAAATTTCAATATTTTTCATCATTAAGCTACTACAAAGCCTCAATGATTTTGAATATATGAATGGCAACATCCTTACGTTCGTGAACAACAAACCCGTTGCTAATTTTAAAGCTCTTTTTAAAATTTTCGCTTCAAAGTTGATTTTTTTCTGTTTTTCTGAAGCATTTTTGTATTAGAGTAATTATTATTTTGAAGTATTTCTATCCAGAAAATGCCTCGCGTTGGACGTCGTTCTCTAAAGGGGCGACGTGAATATTTAGGAAGTGTGCATTAATTGTTTTGCATATATAAAAATGTAAAAATTATTTGTTTTGTCACAGATGTATATTACTTGGAAATTTATGATTGCTGTACTGATTTAGACTCTGTCAGGCTTGCTTCAGAAACAGGATACATCTCTGGCTAATTAATGATCTCTTTAAAATTTTAATTGAATATAAATGTTTTTTGCTTAGTTTATTATTAGAGCTAATACCTAATGTTTTTAAAAGGTGTACCAGGATGGAATTGGGTCCTTATCTATAAACATTTACATTTATTGTTCTAATTTGCAAACACTAACATTTTTTAAATGCCATTAAATTTAATTAGTTATATTTCAGGAATTAATGGACATTATAATGTTATCCTAAAGGATTGTGTTCAAAATCTATAAAGAATATTAGAGCATGTGAATTATAACTTCCTTCTCTGTCGATAAACAAAAATCCACTCTATCCTTAATACAACTACTCTTTAATTAAAATTTTACTATTCTGTTTATGTAAACTTGAATTTTCCGAGCTTAGTGAGGCGTTTGTATCCCAACCCAAGCGAGGCATTCAGGGGTTGGCGAGTGTAGCTCGCATTGTTTTTTATCAGAATAAATAAAAGATATTGGGACTTCAATGTAAGGGCATAGCTAATGAAGTTTTAAGTCAGAATGTTGGCTGATAGTATATTTAACTTTCTATTATGAAACTTGCAATTTGGGTGTTTTCTCTATTAGGCCTTACATTAAATTTATAAAAATGTGGTTACATTTTTTATGGCTGGCAAACCTGTTCGAGCGCAGCAAGATGTTTTAACCACAAATTCGAGCGGCAAAGCCGCTCAATCCGAGCGCAGCGAGGTGTTTGGGGGTTGGCGAGCGTTAGCGAGCAGGGGGCGAAGCCCCCTAGTAATATTTGATTCTCCAAACTCATATGAGTAATAATGTCTAGTATATGAATACTCAATGTAAAATTTAATTTCGTTTAGTGTGGAAAAAAAAATGAAACTTATGAATTTTTCTTACTTTTCGTATTTTTAGTCTTTGATTCCCCAAAATTGAAAACGATATACTTATATAAATACTTCGACTTCTATTGCTCATACGTACAAAATAATAGAAGTTACATAAATTTGGGCAATTTAAATAAAATTTTGAACAAAACTAGTTAATACATATGCAAGCATAAACATATAAAACAATTTGTAAAATACGCATATCTATATTTTTACATTTATAACGTTTTTTAAGTTATTACTGCTTTTTCTTTCATAACATCGCGTTTAATACTAAATGAAATTCATAGTTGGAATGATTTGAAAAATATGTAGTATGTTTGGCTTAACCTTTAACTGATGTATGCGGTCTTACAGACCAAGAGTCATTTTTTGCAGAATGCTTCCACCCCCTAAAATAGTTCATCTTTGACTTCCATATTAATTTTTACGATACTATGTTTCTTAAATTTTAAACTGATGTTCACTAAATTACTTGGTGCAGTATGGACCGCGTGTTGCGCTTGTTGCGCACTCAACCCTTGCAGTTGAATTTAATATAAATTTTAAGAAAAATATTTAATTGACTGTTAAAGAATACATGACACTCTCTCTTTAATTTCCAAACTTACAAGCAGAACAAAATTCAAATATTCAGAAAGATAATTGCTGATAAATCATTGCAAGGACATTATTAAAAATAGCTTACATTCAAAGAATTCAGTTATGCTTTAGTATCTGAATCAACCTTTTATTTTAAAGGTCTAAAACTAATCAGTATTTTATAAACCTTATCTAAACTAATCAGTGTTTTATAACCTTATGTTATTTATATCATGTAAACTCAGTGAAGTACGCTATCAAATGGGGTGATCATTTTAGCTTCCCCTGTATTCTATCCCGAATGATCTATTTCACTCTTTTAGGAATAGTGACATCATCTAAATTGCCATTAATTATTCTAAAATAGTTTTGGAAAGTGTTCGGAAATTATCACTGTGTATTTTATTTGATTTCTTTGCACAATACTGATAAATGAACTACATCCATTGGCTAGGGAATGTATTTTAAACGCTAATAGTAACTTGCTTATAACATCCTGTGGCTCATATATTTCGTTAAAAAACCCTAATTTATTTGTGCTCAGTTCAGCGTTTTTGTTCCGAACAATCGGTGTGTGAGTATTTGTAAGTGACTGTTTCTGTAACCAGCTTGTAATACAAATATATAGTATTTAATGTAAGGAAAACCATATCAATATATTTTATATTTATAAGATATTAAGTTCTAAAACTTGATTTGCCGACCAAACGGTATAGTGGTTAGCGTGCTAGCTTCTAGACCGCTAGGTTGAGGGTTCGAGTCCCGTGTTAGGCATGGGTGTTTGTAAATGTATGTTGGCTCGTCTAATGAAGAATGTTTCGGTGCATTATAGCCCTCGTGTTGCTGACGGTGCCAGATAATCTGAAATCAACCAACTAAAACTTGATTTGATGGTGCCATTAATTCTCATGTTACGTTTCAAAATATACACAATCTGTAATTTTACATTTAGTTCGATTTCTATAAGTTTCAAAACTAAAGAATCTAGAAAAATTCCAGTTAGTAAAGATAATTCAATATTGGATAAATATTTATTCTTCTTGAAAGAAAGAATAATATGTATCCATTTCAAAAACCTCAAAACCCAGCAAAATAACATCCAGTGTAACTTGACAGGAGAATTGAAGCAGATAGCCTCGAGCAACTGCATCGAGACAAAGCGGTTTACGATTTTGGATTTTAGTACATTTGTTTATTCTGAATACTTTTATTTATGATTTATCAACATTTGATAGTAGTTTTTCGCTTGTGGTAAATCCAATAATGATTCCATCTGCATTTTAAAAGCCAACATTTTATTATTGAAATTCCGATATTCGGGCTTGTATTTACTTCAATATGAGTTTCGTATCATGGTGGTGGATGAAATTAGATAATAAAAACAATGGAATAGTTTTTTTATATATATAATTACACATTATACCAATTAGCTATAATTTTATAATTGATAAATTGAGTGAATAATAGTAATTAAAGTTTAGCAATACGAAACTATGCTTTAATTCATGAATATAAATTGTGAATTCAGCAATATCCTTTTTTTTTTTTTTATTTTTTTTTTTATTTTGTTACTAGTTTAGTTAAACTATATTAAAATACTAACAAGGTAATTTTGTAATTAAGAAGATTGCAGGTGATTTTGTAAAATAAATCTAATTTTTTTATATACTAAGCGATCTAATTCGTCGACTATCTTTCTGATATATTTTTACTAATTCGAACATTTACATATTTTTCAAAATTTGAACTAAAAATTATTATTAGCTTACAAGTTTAAAAGTTTTTTTGATAGATAAATGTCCTCAAATTCAAAAAATAGTCCCCGATTTTTAAGTCATTATTAGTCATTAAATATAAATTTTTTACTACAACTACCTACATTTCTAATGTGCTTTTCCCTTAAAATATTTTGGTAAAATATATTTTCTGCAACTATTTGATCTCTAATGTTCATATATTCACTAACGAGTAAACTCATAAATATATTTAAAAAGTTATGTTAATTTGCATGATTCTCAATAAAATTGACTTATGATGCTACATATTAGAGGAATTGTTTCAACATACCAAAAGATGTCGCAAGCACACTCAATGTACTAAAATCATATTTTTTGATAATACATTTTTTCATAATTACTTAAAATTCCATGCTATCTTTCATATTTTTGTTTCAAATAATAATAATATATTTTGTCATTTTTATTTTAAATTCAGAAATAATGAAATATCATTTGGATGACGTGAGTCCGTATAGAAGACTCTCATCCTTGAGCTACTTTTTCAAATAATTTGATGTCACCTAGACCTTAGAACATTATATTTTAGCATGGTTATACATTTAAAAACTTGATTTAGTGTGTTTTGTAACATTTTTCAGGTAAAATATTTTTTTTTATATTTCGCCGTTTTATGCATGTCACCGAATTTTCTATTAGTGGAATGACACTGATTTCCGAACATCCGAAATGGCTCTAAAATGCACTGTTGACTCGTAAAGGATATTTTTGTACACTTTTTAACTGCTTATCAATAGTTCAAAATATTAATCACAAGTTCAAATCTGTTTCACTGCAAATTGATATTGAAAGGAAAATAGTAAGAAATTCAAGCAAGATCTGTCAAACAACCGAATCCTCGTTTTCAAAAAATGTTAGTGGGGTAAGTGCTTTCTATATTTCATTCGAATTATCCTCATGTTAACTAAATGCAAATCAAAGAACAAATTTGTGCTAGTTGTTGGTAACCCATGATATGCTTTTGCTTAAGTTTCATCATTTGGCCGATGCATCATCTTGCAGACCCCTTTCGAATTTTTTGTTAGAAAGTTTATAAATAAAGTATCAGATTAAGAATAGTTTTGTTAAATTTACAAAGTTTTTAAAGCAATTAAAAACATTCCAACATTCCACTTTTTCCAACAAAAGTCGACGGTTTTATAATATTATTTTTTTACTTTTCTATTAAAAATTTACACAAATTATTTATTCATTTATTTTATTTATACAATGAATAACAACCATACTAATAAAAAACTTTAAATCTATGATAATGGGACTTTTAAACAGTAAATCAAATAGTGTCGTCCAAAGGACATTTTCTTGTAGCTTATTTTTTATTTTAAATTATAGATTCTCATTTTGGCCTTTAAAAAATCCACCCATATATTTCTAAAATATTTTGATAACCAAATGATAAATGGCGTCTTTTATTACACAGTGGTATGCTAACAATGGTTTAATAACGCTTATTGCGTTAACTTAACAATTTGTTATTAAAAGACAACGAGAATGGTTTCGTAATTTGTGATGAGTTTTAGAAGATTTGGCTTATGGTTTACATTTCAATTCTTATTATCATCCAGCTTCCGTGAATTTTTTGATTAAATAAGGACCATATATCAAGTACTTGATTGATTGTTTATTATTAAGTAAAATACGAAATTTTTGAGCACATCATATATATATATATATATATATATATATATATATATATATATATATATATATATATATATATATATATATATATATATATATATATATATATATATATATATATATATATATATATATATATATATATATATATATATATATATATATATATATATATATATATATATATATATATATATATATATATATATATATGATGTATAATAATATATGATAATAATATATGATATATATATATATATATAATAGGTGCAAACTTTCCATTTGATATACTTTTAGAGAAATTCCAATGGATGACATTTGAATTAATTTATGAAAAATACTGCTTTGAATTTTATTGCATTAAACTTTCTAAACTTTCATGACGAGACTGTTATATTTACACATATTTAGCTGTAAACAGCTTATAACTTCTCAAGAATTTAATAATTACATTCTTGTAAAATTGAAAATTTTCTGTTTAATACTGCTTTCTTCGAAATCAGCGGTGATTCTTAATAACGTATATACGCAATTCTGTCAAACAGCTAAATGAACAGAACATTAAAAAAATAATTTCAGTGTAAAAAACTTGACATTTATTGTATTGGGCTGCGTCTAAACTTTTCGTCATTTTATTCTCATTCTTTGGGATTTTTTGTGGTTTCATTCTATTCACATCTTTAAGAAAAAATCGCACTACATTTAAAAAATTGCTTAGCATCCACGTAAATAGGTTTGTGATAAAGAGAATAAAATAACGTTAAAGGGCTTTATGTGGTTAATGAATACATTAAAACCACATTAATTAATTATGCATTAGTTAGATAACTTCATTCTCATTAGCAAACTAGTAATTAATCGCCAAATGTCATGTAATTCAAAGTGGGAAACTATAACAATCATGAAGGAAGATGGATTACACTTTTCAAACAAATTTCAAAAGTTTAAACTATTATAAATTTCTTCAAAGTATTCTGAATTTATAAATACAGAACTTTAATTGTTTAATTTTTTTACTATGATATTTATATTAGGAATTTATTTAAATTATAATTGGAAAAATAATAACTACTTAAATTTAAATGTTTAACTGAAACGAAATTGTATGTAACTCATTTCTTACATTCAAAACCATTCAAATATTAATTTAAAGCACAAGTTTTTGTTTTTAAGTACTACTTATATATTTTAAAAAATAACAATATACGTTATAAATATAGATACATGTTTAAACAACATAATTTTATCATATTAAATATATATATATAAATTATCATATTAAATATATATATATATATATATATATATATATATATATATCATAGCTGTAAATATGATAAAATTATGTTGTTTAAATATGTATCTTCTAATCTTTTTTTATAAAATAAAAATATTTATATAGTATATTGTTATTTTTTAAAATATATAAGTAGTACTTAAAAACAAAAACTTGTGCTTTAAATTAATATTTGAATGGTTTTGAATGTAAGAAATGAGTTACATACAATTTCGTTTCAGTTAAACATTTAAATTTAAGTAGTTATTATTTTTCCAATAAAAAAATTTTTTTGCCCAAGAAAAAAAAATATTTTTATCAAATATATCATTTTAGTTTTCAATTCAAATTATTCAAATTTATCTATAGAGTATAATTAAAAAGCATCTTTACTGGTCTTGAATTCAGTTTTATTTATAATTTGTAAATGACTTTATAACATAAGTTTGAAACAATTTTTGAGTTACATTTATTATATATATATATATGGTCGTGCCAACATTATATATATATATATATATATATATATATATATATATATATATATATATATATATATATATATATATATATATATATATATATATATATATATATATATATATATATATATATATATATATATATATATATATATATATATATATATATATATATATATATATATATATATATATATATATATATATATATATATATATATAAAACTAAATTGATATATTTGATAAAAATATTTTTTTTTTATAAAGAAAGCACTGGCTAAGAAAACTAAAAGTTAAGAACAAAATACAAAAATAAATTACAAATGTATAAACATAACAACCTGCCTATTAAATACCGATATATACATACTCCGTCTTTCAATATGTTACTAAACCCCATTCTTTTATTTTCTGCAACCTGCACTTACATACATCCTAAAATATTGATTTTTCTACCATTCAAAGATGGCAAGGTATAACCTTTTAAGCCTCTGTCATTTTACGCAGCACAAACACCCATAAATGAAGTCATCACAGGCAGGTCGTGCCAACACAGCTCACTTGATGACTTTACATCATAATAAAAACCAATTTTTATGATTTTCCACGATCGTTCAAAAAGCTCAACTTTCACCAAGAAAAATGCAGAAAGCCATCTTGCGCTTCTTAGTCATAAAGTTCTCAGAAATCTATTCCTTCACTGCAACTGAGACGAAATTTACCCAATATTTGAACACAGATGGTCAAATGTATTTTCAGTCATTTATTTACAGCCAATATTTTTTTTTTTATATTCCCTCACATAAAAACACCAGTCATTGATGACAGTCCTACTTGATGCTCAAGATAAAGGAGTAAAGGAGAGAGCCATAACTCAACTCAGCGACATAAAATATGATGATGGCATTTCAGTCTGTGGGCTCTTTGATGGGCCTGTGATCATTGGCTCAGATTCAGGAACACTAATAATGTAGGCGGTGAAAATTGTCGCCAAATGCCGTAGAAATGAGTGTCGATTAACCTGAAACGAATGTGTTTCCGATTCGTGTTCGCTCGGGCGATATGACCTATTTGGAACACGCGCTGTATCGCTTTATCGGTTCATTTTCCAAACCTCACTGCAGTAATGGTAACAGATACACGTCATCTCGTGTTATATATGGTGTTTACTTTTAGTTCGGATAAAATGCAGCGTTTATATCTAATCTTGGAGATATTAATGCAAAGGATTTAAATGAATGCGTTTTCTAAATGTCAGTTGCTATTCGGCTTTGTTTAGACTTTGATTAAACTCTATTAGTACATCTTTTGAGTGTAATGTGTTTATCAACCGAAAATTTGGCGGAACTAAACATTTTGCATGGGTGATTTGTAACTTAAATTATCATAGGTGATTATTATGAGAACTGGTTGCTTTGCGTTAAAGTATTTAATTAACTAACATTTCTTACAGTTTTATACTTATTTATTAACTTTTATTATCTATACTAATCAATCAAACGTTTTGCAACTTGAATATTAGTATAGAATTTTTTTTATTAGATTTCATCAGTAAAGTTATTGAATCTGCAATGGAAATTAAATTTTCAAAAATTAGTTACACTTAATGGCTTAACGTTGAAGTTAAACTATTGCATTCGCTTCTCCTTAAAAAATTAAAACTTAATAACAAGTTTAGATAATTATACTAATATTACCTCGAACTTTTTTTTTTAAAAGGATTTGTTAATAAATGTTGTAAAATACTGCTTTTAAATGGATTTTTTGTTCTTTATTTTATAATTTTCAAAAAAATTCCAACTATTTTAAGCGGGGTAATATGTGCACTTATGTAAAATTATTAAAATTTTTCTAGACGGGAAATAGTTAAAAATTTCTAGAAAGATTTAATTTTATATTGAGAAGTCTTCACAATATAATATTTTGTATAAAACTTAACTTCTATGCTTCTAATCAAAATTAGGCAAGGATTTAATTTTTATTTCCATGCTGTGTTTTCTTTCAGAAATTCTATTAAATTAAATTTATATTCTATAAAATAAAAATTACCTCAAAATAATTTTTTTCAATATCGTATAACAGAAAAGAAATAAAATCTGTATACTTAACTTACTTTGCAAGTTCAAAATATCCATAAAAAAAAAAAAGTTTTTACAAAGCCAACTTGGATGGGAATTCTAAACATGAACGTTAGTGAATGCAAATAGATTTAGAAATAAGAAAACCGATTGATCGATAACAACTTCAAACAGCATTCTGTCAAAATGATGTATAAAATTTCCGTTATGAAACACGTAACAAATAATCCAAAGACTGTATGACTTTTTATTCTCTAGTTTTCATAGCTTAAGAAGATACGTATGCATTGAAAGTATTTGAACAATCACGTTTGTTTATCTTGTTGTGGCGAGTACATTTATTTTTTCATAAAGTAAGACTTGTCGGAGAAATTTTTAAAGCAAGTATGCCTTTTATATAGGTTTTAATGATAACAGTATTGTATGTGTTTATTTTTGTATTATCATCGTTTTGCACCTAATGCTTAAGTCTTACAAGTTATGATACAATGAAAGTTTCCTCAATTACGTGCAAGTTATTGTAATTTATTTAAAACATATTTATTGACTGTTTTTACTCAAAACCCTTTGAATTAGAGTTTTTCTAGTTCTTTCAGTACCTTTTAGGTATTATCTACAAATGTAATAAAATTGTTGCCAATCTGACGGGAATGGAGTTTGCGCTCTGGCCTCGCATGCCAAAGGTGCCTCGTTTGAATCCTGGAATTGGGCATGTATGTTAGTCTTGGTTCCGAATCTACGTTAAGCTGTAGGCCTCGGCCTTATTAGCCGTTATTGTGCACAAAAAGCGAGCGTACAAACCAAACCAATAAAATTGTTCACATACAAATAAGGAAAAAAAATTAAAATTAAATCAATGCGTCTAAACTAACTTATGGTTGTTTTCAGAATTATTGGAGAAGCTATGATTTCATTTGGATGGGTAGGAATGACAAAGTAGTGTACATTTTTATGTTCACGTCGATGTAATTTTCAAAAGAGTACAGAGAAACTGTGCTCAAAAGCTCGCATTGGAATCTTTATTAAGAATTTTTTAAAGGAAACTGAAATGATTGTGGGTAAACGTTTGTTTGGTTGATGCACACATTTTGGAAAGTTTTTATTGTGTGTGGGATTTTAAAGGTTAGTGATAAAGACGTGCGCCAACCTCAAGCAGAGTAAATTTTCTGGGAGAAGAACTTAAATTTAAAAAATTAATTAAGTAAGCGTCAATTCTTAATCGAGTTGTCACCGAGAGCTATAATCAGAGGTTGGCCTTTTTTGATATCATTGTGCTTGTAGATGAAAATTTTCATTATGTTTATGATTTTTTTATTGCAAGAAAGCTTTTTGTGTTTTTGAGGTTGGCAGTTTTTCTATTTTTCAAAAGTTTTTTTTGGAGAGAGAATATCAGAACTTTTTTAAAAACACTGGTGACTTATATTTTTTGAATTTGTCTGTTTCATCGTTTTTCTCTTCATCCGCTACGGCTTTTCCATTCTACGCCAGGTCACTCACGAGAGTTTCATCATCATCCCTAGCCATACGTCCAACCAACGACACCCAACATGCCAGTTATCTTGGAATTGGATACACCGGAAGTGGGATAACCCATGGTAAAACTAACAGTCATCATTTTTCAAGACAAGTCCAAATACATCTAACATGCCACATTTATCTTAAAAACTGACAATCAATAGTGGTACCATGCATATTCATAATTTTTCAAACAGAGCTCAACGATACCTTACATGCCGTAATCATCTGGCAAGTTGATAAATCGGAAGAGAGATCAGTGGCTTCAGGTACTACCAACCATCAGCATTCTTCAATGAGAGTCTAACGACACCTTACAACACACAGTTATATTGAAAATTGACAAACCAGAAGGGGGCTCCTCAATAGACCGAGCGAGAAAAAGTCAAAGTATCTTGGATCTTTCCCTAGTAAAGCGGAAAGCTGTGGACTCTAATTATTAAAAAATGTGTAAAATCTTAAAACTATGAATTGATATCTTCTGTCTCCTCAATGGGTCGAAAGTTGTGAAAATTGAACTAGAAATACTTAAAATTCAAAAATTAATAAATAATCATATATTTCGTTGGTCATTTTGCGCTAATGCTTAGAAGTTATTGTTTTTCAACAACAACACATGTAAAAACTTTTAAAATTATACGTTAACATCTTCTGCCGCCTCAAGGTCACCGAATTTTGGAAATTAAAGGCATTTTTTTCAAATAAAAACACATTACACTTTCTTCATTGTAATGCGAAAATAAACTTTATTCCATCCTTCAGACATACAAATTACAAAAGTATTATTAATTGCAATCTCTTCTGGACTATTTATCTGGCTTTTTTTTTTTACTAGAAATTCTAGCATGTCGGTACACTCATGTCCATAAATTACGGATAATTCAGTTTTTCTCTAATAACTTCTCAGTGGAGCAGCATAGACACTTGAAATTCACTTCAAAGAGACATATTTATTCAACATAATGACAATTAAAATAACTCAGTCGCAAATTGAAATGCAAAGTGTACAGCGGGGGCATATGCAAAAGAATGGAGTACCATTAGTGTGCAGTTGTACAGATGCATTTACATTACAAATCCCTCAACTCATGGAGTGGACTTCTACTGTGAGATATGATCTCCCCTGTCATCAGTGTTTACTTAGCACTGTATTCTCATACTTAACATGAGTTACTTGATGAATTGTAGTGGGTAAATTGCTCGTCCTACCTTTTGAACTGTTTGTAAGAGATGGAAAGTTCCTAATGCATCAAGTTTTAACACAATTCATATTGTAGAAGCTTACCACACATGCTTGAAGAAATTTGGATTAGAGGAGTGACCTGGCTTACTTATAGGGGCGATATTCATATTTTTTAATCGCTTATCCAAGGTAAAAGTGGAATAAAATTTGCCATTAGTATCAATAAATACGATTTAGAAACCAATATATCACCATTAAAAACTTGTCTAGATCGAGTTGACATAATTACAGGGAAAAAGTGGAACTTAATTATCTTTTGGTCTCCTGGGGAGCTTATGTAACCAAGTTAACATACTACCCCCAAAGACTAAATCTTTTTAACATCAGGTACTATTTACTGAAAATAATTTTGTAAGTCTCATGAGTAATATTGGACATCAGAGGATCTGTAGAAAGGTGGGAACTTGATATTTCATGGTAAATGCCAGTTCAAGATAATGATTTGGTGGGAAAAGAGTTTTGGTCTTTATGTTCAATTTGTTGAATTTGTTTAATAAGCTCCCCAACTACGCAAAAAATAATTAAATTCCACTTTTTTACTATAATTACGTTAATTTGATTTAGACACGTCTTTAATTGTGAAATATCAGTTTCAAAATCGCGTTTATTGATAGTTATGGTTTATTTTATTCCACTTTTGCTTTGGATAAAGGATTAAAAATATGAGTATCGCCCTAATAAGTAAGCCAGATCACTCCTCAACTCCAAATTTCATCAAACATGTGTGGGACGCTTCTACGATATTCATTGTGTAAAGATTTAATTTCATTGGGAAATTTCCCTCACTTGCAAACATTTCAAAAGGAGGGACGAGCAATTTAGGCGCTATAATTCATCAAGTAACTCATGTTAAGTATGAGAATACTGTGCCAAGTAAATATTGATGACAGGGAAGATCATATCTCACACTAAAAGTCAACTCCATGTGTTGAGTGATTTTTAATGTAAATGCATCTGTACAATTGCACACTAATGGTACTCCATTCTTTTGCATATGCCCCGCTGTACACTTTGCATTTCATTCTGCGACTGAGTTGTTTTAATTATCGTTTTGTTGTATAAAGATGTGTCATTAAAGTAATTTTCAAGTGTCTATGCTACTCCACTGAGAAGTTATTAGGGAAAAACTGAATTATCCTTAATTTATGGACATGAGTGTATTTGGATTCTAGGGCTGCTCCATCGATATTCTGCTGTCTAACTGCTTTTCCGGAGGCTTCAGTGTTTAGCTTTACAATTTTCTCAACTGCTTGTGTGTGTGTGTGTGTGATAGGATATTTAATAAAATACTAGCCTTCCATTGGCACACAGTCCTATATTATCTTCAAAAGTTCATAAAAACTGAACTCTCTGAGAGCTAGAGGTAAAGTTACATAACAAGTTTGCAAGTTCATGAGATCTGTGTAGTTTGCAGCTCCAATGTTAACAGCAGAAATAAGCGAACCTGCGAACACAATTTTCTTCAGAGCCATTTCCCCTTGCTTTCGCTTTGATAATCAGTATAGCTGTAAGGGTCCTAATATAGCTTGTTAAAATGAACATAAGAAATACTTATGGCCATTTGGACGGCTAGGATTTTATTAAATATTCTTAACGCACCCAAGCAGTCGAGCAAATTGTAAAACTAAACATTGAAGCCACCGAAAAAGCTGTTGTAAAACAGTTTAGGAATGGAGCAACCCAAGAATCCCGGTTGGTTGGTTGGTTGTTTTCAGATTATCTGGCGCCGTCAGCAACACGAGGGCTATAATTCTCCGAAACATTAGTCATTAGACAAGCCAACATATATTTACAAACATCCATGCCTAATACGGGACTCGAACCCGCAACCTTGCGGTCTAGAAGCTAGCACGCTTACCACTATACCGTTCCCAAGAATCCCTAAACCACATGCTAGAATTTTTAGTAAAAAAAAAAAATACCAGAAAAACGGTTCAAAAAAGATTACAATCAATAATGCTGGTGTAATTTGTAAGTCTGAAAGTTGGAATAAAGTTTATTTTCTTTTTACAATGAGGAAAGTGTAATGTTTTTTTTTTGAAAAATTGCCTTCAATTATTGAAATTCGGTGCCTTTGAGGCGGCAGAATATGTTAATGATAATTCTAAAAAAATTTACAGGTGTTGTTGTTAAAAAACAGTAACTTTTAAGCATTGTCAAAAAATGATCAACGAAATCTGTGATTATTTATAAATTTTGAATTTAAGCATTTCTAGTCCAATTTTCACAACTTTCGACCCACATGCACTACTGAGATTCAATTCACATGCACTACTGGCCCTTCAGATGATTTGAATTCCGCCATGGTTTCAGCCCACGTGATGGCTGTGTGGTTAGTGTTCTGGTTTCGCATGCTAAAGGTGCAGGGTTCAATTCCCAGGTAAGGCATGGATGTTCGTTATGGTTTGGAATCCAAGTTAAGCTGTAGATCTCGGCTTGATTAGCCATCATTGTGCATAAAAATGGGTCGTTTAGTGTACAAAACAACTAACCGTCATGTTTCTAACAACATCAGAAAAGGGTAACACTCACTTTAAGTATATCGCCGAGACGAAGCTATGGTATTTTTTGTATAATTATGCGAAGTTCCCTATACACTTTAGAAAATAATCAATTTCGGCTTTTTCGTTGGAAGTTGTCCCGTTAGTGTCGTTTCTGCCTTTATAAGGTTGGCGGCTAAAAGACAGTTTCGTCTGATGAGCTATATGCAAACATTTTTTTCTTTTAAAAAATAAGTTCTTTAAAATAAGTACGTTAAAATAAATCAATTTGTTAAAATAAATATGCAAGGTATTTTATGTCAAACTGTATATAAAACTTTTCATATATTTACTACAGTTACTATCAAATTATGAATTTAAAGACATTTATTTATGTTTGCCCAGTCTGAGATAATCTTTGCATATTTTTAAAAATCTTTTTATAATTAAATTTTATACAAAACATAGAGTAATGTATTCTTCGCATGTTAATGTTTTTATTGCATATTTTCAAACTCGTTAATTAATACAACTTTTATAAGTTTATTTTTTAGGTTTTTGAGATACTTAATAAGTCTTCCAAAAGTCTTCGTACAGTTTAAAAATTTGCAGAAAATGTACTCTAGTTTGAAATTGAATTTTAATGCTTTTTTTTGTAGAATCTTTATTTAATTCTGAATGAAATCTAATATTTTTAAAAGAAGAATCGAATCATTTTATTCTTATAAAAATATAAATCCATAAAACCAGAGAAAAGAAATACCACAAAAGTATTCGTACACCCTATAATTTTTTAATAAATTCGTTGATAAAATTATTTTCTTTCATTTTTTTTTTTTTTTTAGTTTTTGTATTATGGTGATATTTAAAAGCTCGATTGCCTGTAATATTTGCGTTATCTGTTTATTATAATCTAATTATTATTTTAAATGGTTGGTGTCTGTAAATAAACCGAAACAGTAAGATAAATTTGTTTATATTTCATCGTAATAGAAATAAATCCATTTGATGTATTGATGCTTTATTAAATTTATTCCATTTAACTGTTTAGTATATAATAAAACTATTTAAACAAGAAAATGAAATCCAAATTGAGTCAAGAAAATATTGCGTAACAGTGTTATCTGAACATAAAAAAAAAAAATTATTATAAGAACATTTGAGAAAAATCCTCGTTTGAGTGCTTCAGAATGTAGGAGAATCTTTTTGACTTCAATATTACCTGAAACTGTTTGAAAAGTAGTCATATTAGCAGGTCTACTAGGGTGCTCTGCCCGAAGACTTTTTATATAAATGCTAAAAATAGAAAGTTTCTCCTTTCCTTTGTGAAGGCAAATGATAAATTAGCCAGAAACGTATTGAAATTGTCTCTTATTTGAAGATGAAAACAAATTTAAAATTTTTGGTTCGATATTTATGTAATTGTGTGAAGAAGACAAATGATGAATTTAGTCCCAAGTACTTTGTTGGAACAATAATGCATGCAGTGTCCTTGTGTGTGGATGCTTGTCAGCATTGGTAATTTGATGTTTTATGATGGAATAATTAATCATGAATCTATTTGAATATTTGAATGATACATTAAGTTTGTCAGCCCCAAATTTGGGTTTTGCAAATAATTTCATTTTTTATCAAGATAATTATCCGAGCACACAGCATTAAATTATCGCTTCTGTTGGCTCTATAATTACACACAAAATCTAAAAACTCCACCTCAGATGTCAGATTTTAAGGGGACAGTTAAGGCAAAAATTTCAAAATTTTCGATTTTTACATTTTAGTGGAAAAATATAGCCTGAAATTCTAGCTTTCATGTACATACCTTACTTTTGCTGATCCGAGAAGAATTAAGAATATTATTTGAGTTTTTGTAAGCGCGCATATCAGAAATCGTCTGTTTTTCATTTTCTTAAATTGCATTTTTCTCTTCATGTGCATTTTAAGATTTTTAGGGTATTCGATTTGTTCCTTGCGATTCAAAAGTTCATGTATTTTTTTTAATTTGGAGATATTGTTTACTATACTATTTTGAAAACAATTGTGCATGGATTGTGGAATCTGGTATTTTTTTTATTGTTTTACAGCAATTTTCGTAATGCTTCTATTTAAAAAGTTTGCATTTTTTGCAGTTGTACCAAAGTTTTACATTTAAATAATTAACCAATGAGTCAAATTCAAAATCCATGCACAATTATGTCAATATGTATTCGATTAGCTTGTAAAAAAAAATTGAGACAGATTGCAAAAAAATTGAATCTCAAGGAGCGTTTCTAAAATTACGGAAAAAACGCTAAATTTTTCAATAAAAATTTAATTTCTTGAAGAAAAATGAATATAAATTTTTGAAATTTGGGGTTGTGTTTTATATAATTGCAATTGGAACTGCTCAAAAAATTTCATGGATTTTGGACAAAAATTGAAGAATTTTTATTTTTGACTTAACAGTCCCCTTAACCCAGAAAAACAGATTTACAGAGAATTGGAGGTCATTGTAAGAAGAAACGACATTAAAACGTAAAACCAACTAAAAACAGTAACGATCGAAAAGTGATAGAACATTGATGCCGAAATTACAAAAAAAAAGAAGAAAAAAAAAAAAAAACTAATGAAATTTATAAGAAGCCGCTTAAAAGTTGTTAAAAATGTTAAAGAAGTGTCCAATGAATTACTAAGACTTTTGAGAGATATTTTATGTGTTACTTTTAGGTTAAAGATTTTTCTAAAAAAAAGTTTTATAATGCATTACAAATATTTTATGTAGTTTTATTAAAATGAAATTAGAAATATTATTTAAAAAATCCTATTCTGAAATATTGATTTTGAGAGGAATATTGCAGTATTTGATTGAAATTTGTAAGTATAAGAACACTTTTGGGACCCACTGTGTATTTGAGTTTCCGATAAATAAGTAAAATCCAATTTGGGAAAATTAGAATTTTTTTAATTTTTAACACACGAACTGATGAAAAGACAAAATGAAGAAATATTACGAAATCTTCTAAAATAAAAGAGTTTTTTTTTTTTTTTTTTTTTTTTTTTTTAGAAAGAGAGAAACTATATTTAAAATGTACATTAAAAGAGTCAATAATATGTCCTTTTCATTGCTCAAAATATATTTTCATTTGTATTTGTCCTAAATCAATTGCATTTGTTTCTTTTTAATTGCAAATATTGGTATTTATGTTACAACTTTACAAAGTGTTAATGTATTTAAATACTCTAAATACTACTTTTTAGAGTGCGAAATCAGTCGCTGTTTTTAGTAAATTCGATATAAACATAAGAAATGTTATTAACACGTTAAAAAAAATTTATTTGCGTTATTATAATAATATTTCTAGCACGTGTCGCATCTACAGAAAAACCTGTATTATAATTAGATGATATTAAAATAAAGAACGGTTTTCCTTTTGTTTAATTATGGAAATTTTATTATAAATTGGAGAGTGTCAACACTACTTATAAGATAATGAATTTACCTGACACTGTGGGTGTTTGAATAATGTTTATTAAGCAGTAATATTCAATTAATGCTAAGAGAAAATCGATTAAGTAATTATATTTTATCTATTGTTTAAATGTTTTAATTGCACCATTATTCATTCATTAAACACAAACAAAACATGTATTGCAAGCATCTTTTACATTCTTTTGTCAAACAATTATTTTATAAAAAATTTATTTTAAAACTAAGCGTGTATTTTCACCTTGAATTTTGAAAATATTTGTACTAGTATAATTAATAAAAACACATTTGTTTTTATTTTAATTAGATTTTTTAATTATTTTCATGCTCGTTTGAATGAAAAGCAACGATACCTTTTAACAGACAATTTTATCTAATAAACAATTATATCTTATTTAAAATATAGTATTATTAGAAAATAAAAATAACGTCAAACTATATAACTTTGTGGTATTATTTGAAGGTTTTGCGTGATAGCTATCTTTGAATTAAATTGATTTAATAACATATTTAGAACAACATACATATATCCGGAACTGAGGTAACTTTAGGATATTGTAGAATACAATCATATCCTTATTTTTTTTTTATAAATATTAACCATAGTCTCAGTAATCTAGCTTAATATATGTTTACAGAAATGATAAAAACCTGAAAAAGTTTTTTAAAGTTCCTCTGGTCTATAGTGCATATTTTCTTCGGGTTCATATGATTCAAAATTAGTTTAAATTTTTCATTTAGGAGGAGCAACTAGTTTTCGATGATTTAAACACATCCCATGAGCTGGGGTAGACAGTTCCTCTCTTGATTTTTTCCGTGTGTATGCATAACAGTTTTTCTAATTCAACTTGATAATTCTGCAGATAAGAAGATGAAGCTTGCACCAGATTGTTATTTTGTCATGTTTTTCATATATTTAAAATGCGGAACTGCCTGATTCTGCAATTCAAATAAAAACATAGGAATGTTATATAAGGTGGAAAAATGATATTTTACTAGAACAACTTTTTAGAGTCACACAGGGAAAATCAATAAGGCATGTAATCACCATCGAAATGCAAGCTTTATAGCAAATTTTTATACTGTGGATTTGATTACCCCGACGTGATTACGATAACAAAGTTTATTCAAGGTGAATAATGCAATGAGGTTTCTGGAGACAGCTATATAGTAATTTCTGCGATGCAAGTTGGTGTCCTAGTGCTTTCCGTACATGTTCTATCGGATTTATATCTGCAGAACATGTGGGCCTCTCCATTCGCTGGATTATTTAGCCCTTTTGTTATTCAATCACAGGAGTGCAGCACAATGAGGACGCGCTCTATCATCCATTAGTAAGAATTTATCACTGATTTCATCCCTAAACAACTTGCCATGAGGATCAAGAATCTCATTTATGTATATTTTAGAATTTAACAGTTGCACTGGCAAAAATGAGTAAAACAGTGCAGTCATTCAAATTGATGCCCGTCCATACCATGATTCCATCCTCTATGCATCGATGCTTTCCATGGACGTTTGCAGGCTTAATGAGTATATTTTTCTTCAATCATGACAAGCACCAATTTAACCTAGTGCATTTTGCTGCCGAAGTTAAAAGAATACAAATCATGAATTTCTTTGCATATATTTGCATATATAAACCAACCACCTGTCACTTACAGAAAATATGGATAGTCGAGTTCCTGTTGTTGCGGGAAACTTCTTAACGATCTATACTGTTTCTTTTACTTTTCTGTTTCTTTTAGTAATCGTAGCCAAATAACGGTCATGAGAATCTGTGGTGGCACGTTTTTGACTTTGACCTCGTTGTCTGTGCACATTATCAGTGTCTTCAATCAGTTAAAGATTCTTGACATCACCATTATTTTTGTCTTTACAGATCCCTATCAGTGTCTGGTCTTCTTTCATTATTTCAATCACACGCCATTTCACACAATCCGTCAAACGTCTTCTGGGTGACATATATTATACCTACTAATAGCGAACATATTATCCAACTACTTTTACAATCCTTGAAATTAGATTTCAAATTACAGATCTGTACTCCTTTTCCTAAGTGTTGAAGGAACTGGTCCAAAAATTTGCAATTTTTCTGTAGAGAAAATGAGTTTCATTGGACTAAGTGATAACGTCGACCATGAGTTAGCAACCAATCACCTTTCAGTGAAGTTCACTTAATGGAACTAACATAGAGCACTTTTTTATGGTTGTTCTTTCAGTTTTTCTCACCAAAAACTGTGGGGAAATATTTAGGTTTTGATAAGTAAGCTTCAAATAAGCACTATTGCTCTTTGTAGAGATAGTAGGTAATTTCTGACTTTTTGAGATCGTTGGAGGGTGGTTGTTCCCCCCCCCCCCTTGTATGAGGGATGAGATTGACAGTGACAACAAAGAATAACGGAACTGATGTAGTATTGATCCTGTAGCGTGTATTTTCTTTGGTAACAAAAATGGTTAAGAATGAACAATGGAATTCATTAGAGGGCTATGCGGCTGCCTATAGTGTTTTCAGAACGAAAACCAGGGAAACACTCGGGAACAACCAATCTAAGAAATAAGGAATTTTCTGGAATCCGCATAAATATAAAAATATACCCAAGCCAAAAATTATCTATACTTCAACTTTACCAAAACAGCAATGGCACAGTAATTTCTTACAGACAATTTTTTTATATATCATGGTTGTTAAATGAACTAGCATATATTAAACGCAGCCACTTGGCGGTAAAAATGAAATTTCATAACTTTTTTAGGTTGACAATTTTACTTTGTAATTTTTTTTAACGTCTAGTTGTTTATTGGGATGCATCAATTATCAACTATTTAAATAGTTATTATCCTGATTAACATTTTCAATTTTCGACATCCGTTCTCCCGAGCACAGGCTACCGTTAGAATTACTTCTTTCAAATAACAATTTCTCCAATCCAACAGAGAAAAATGAAAAAAGAATGACCAGAATTGATCTCAGAATTTAAGTTGTAGTAATGGCTAAAACTCTTTTACCTTTTCTGTGGGTACATACACTCATTATAATTAAAGTATACAAAAGTTAGTTCTTCTATTGAAATTGAGAAGAATAAACAGTATAAATAGTCAACATTTATTGAATAGTTTTAGCTGCACGCCTGGCAAAAGTTTTGGTCAGAGTAGAAGAATAAGGATCATAATCAGAAGATAAGAACAGAATTCCGGTGACTTTGGGCATTTTTGAAGACATATTTCACCATGTTTCCTTGTTTAATGTTCATAATTATATATTTATTTTTCTTTAACTCACCCGTGGAAATACGATGGACAAATATCAGGATTCTAGTTACAACAACATCGCTTTAACATCGGACTTTGTAACGAAACGCTGCCGCCTTTCTGGATGAGCGAATTCATTTTTGTTAGTATCTGAGATCATTTTTCAACATTTAGTCATAAAAGATCATATTTAGTGTTTAATGAGTAGTATTTTATTTCGAACAACTTGGTCAAAAATAGAGGTCTCTATAGTTTTCACAGTAGTGACAAAACCAAGTCTGATAAAACCGAGAGCTTTATATTGCATCAAACAAAAGAATTAAAAAAAAAAATTATAATTCATAAGAGAGTTGTTTTAAGTACAGCAGATAACTGATTAACATATTGAATAACATATTGAATTTAACATATTGAATAATTACTTTAAAAAACCTTATCCTCCGAACCTAGTAGAAAGAACCGATCATTATTTATAAACCTAGACCATACACTATGGATTAATTATTTTCCTATATATTCGACTATAGAAACTAAATACAATTAAATTCATATCCAAAACAATGCCTGTCTAGCTGATATTATAGATGACATTATAAGCCGGTTACCTATGTTTCAAACGCACATTTTTATCCATATTGGAAAAGGTTCGGTGATACACCGACATTTATTTCTCATTCATGTACAAATTTAAAACTCCAATGACACACCATTCCCATTTACAAAAAGAAGCATCCCGAAATATAACGCATTTTTGACTTCCAAGGCATCAGCTTCTGTAAGCGGATTAAGTATCACTCAGTAGTTACACTCTTACACGCATACCAACAGCTGGAAGTTGTCAACCCATTCCATTCTTAATCCCTTAGTACCTCTCCTCCCCGACAGATATAAGCACACGGATTCAGTAAGCCTTTATGGAGAGCTTTATCCGCATTTTTACGAATTCCGTGACATCTTCCTTCAGGTGTATAACCTCTGTGAGGAAAACATCAGTTTTCCTCTAAATTTAAAAATAACCACAAAAATGCGGTGGATTTCATCCAAAACGAATTTTTCTTCTGGTACGTATCAGAAAAAAATATCCAGTTTATGAGATACACTTTGTGTCTGGTGAAGTGATGTTTTCTCTTCAGAGTCTATGTATATAAACGGGTTGCGTTTTTTATGCGTTATACGCGAGTAAATTCAGTGATTTTCCGACAGAGTGTTATGCAGTTGTTATCTTTGCACGCTGTTATGCCCGTAGGCCCCCCTCCCCCCCCCCTTTTTTTTTCTGAAAGCCGGAGGATAAAATACATTTTTCACTTTCCGTCTGAGGTGAATTTTAATGCCTTCTGTCGTGATTCTATTTTTGAATGCTTGGGACCGAGAATAAGATGTGTCAGCTTTCTTGCTATGGGTGCTGATTTATGCTTTTTTTGTCGTATTTGTATGTGTAATGGCAGGTCATAAAACAGAGCTTGCAAAAATGTATGTAACTAGAGAAAGTATAATTCTTACAATGTTTTATAACATTTAATGGTTGTGAAATAAATCATTTTAAAGACCGCTTCAACTATTTCATACTTTTAGGAATATATTCAAAATCAGTTTTGTAAGTAAGGCTAGATTTGACAAATTTCAATTTTTTTTTATTACAATATATAATGTACATATACTTTTGCAATATTTTATTTAGTATAATGCACCAAATAATTTCGTAATACTCATTCATTATTAATATTAATTTTTGGAACCTTTAAAAAAATGTAAAACAATTGTGTAAAGTCAATTAAAAGTTTTCTAATTTGTTTTTACTATAAAAGTTTTATCTCTATTAAAATTCAGAAATGTGGAAATGTGAAGTTATTTTTGAATTGTTAAATATTTGAAATGCACTATATACAACTTAAAAATTCATACTATATTTTGAAAATCCTCAGTTGGATATATTTTGAAAGACAATTACTGAAATTCTTTATTATTGAGAAAAAATCTGCACCTTGGGAATTCGACTTAATAATCCCAAGTATGTTCAGCTAGAGAAAGTAGACGAAAATAACTAAACGAGATCTCTTTGTTTCATATAATTTTGATTTTTTATCTCATTACATTTGGAGACTATTTTTTTTAACAAAGAATATTTTTTTATTTATCTTAACTCGTTGTAAACAATCTAATGCACTTAATATGAAAGTATTTGATTCGTAATATTTATTCCTTTTATTGCCACAATTTGATTGGATTTCTTGGAAAAAGCATGTGAAACATTTGCAACTAAGACTTAATTTAACTCTATTTTGTAATAAATATCGAATAGTTATTTCATGTTCATGTGTTCTTATTCAAAACCTGTGTGGAAAATTACGGTATGTTATATATAACATATTTTCTTATTGAACTTTAAAATGCTTGCTAAATTTTTCTCATTTAAATTTATGTAAACCAAGAACTTTATTTTTTTGTACATTATGTAATATTATTGTATATTGTAAATATTAAAACATTATTTTCAATTTTTTGTTCTGTAATTGGCAAATAATCAAACAAAGTGCACGTCTGAAATTTATAAAGAGCAATAAATTCATTTTATTTTGTGAGAAAATGTTAAACTTTTTTATACTAACTATACAATGGTAAACATATCCTTAATATGGTTTGCATAAATACTGATAAAAATGGAAAAGAGTTTTCTAGAAAAAAAAACACCAATGTGGTATCCAAAAAGGGAACTCTGAATTGAAGTGAGCAAATTTTACTTGCAAAAAGCATACAAACAAAAAGAAGAAAAAGTTTTGTTTGCATTCACCGTATCTCCAAGAATATTCTTATCTGCATTTTAGTACGTTTGGGCAAACATCCAAAATGGCGTTTGTTTAGCTACACAACTGCAAATAAAAGTATATTACTCTTTTTTCAGAGTGATTAGAGAGAAGATATTCTTTGAAAGTTAAACTTTTATTACCAGTAGATATACATACTCTAAAATAAACGATGCATTTTTCAAATATATCGTCAATTTGGTGATTCAATTAAAATGATATTGCTTAGTTCTTTGTATCCTTTATATTTGTTCATTCATAGTTTACAAAGTTAACTGGTCTTATGATTATGAGAATATATTTATGTATTTAAATTAAATTGAAGTAGCTACTAATATAGCTTAAATGTAATTAATATGCATACATGACAAAAGTAAACATCATGATAATACATATATAGGCAATTCTCTGGATGACGCATGGGACATTTTGGCTCTTTCTAATTCCTTCATATTAACTTCGATTTGCATGTGTGTGTGCGTCTGTGTGGGTATGTATGTTTCTGCCTGCTGGGAAAATCTGTGGAGACCTAATTAACCCACTTGCCGTAATCCAATTGGTTTGAAACTTAGCAAATATATTCAATATCGATGACAATCAAATTTTGGGGGCTGTCACTTTTACTAAAAGGTCATTTTTACGCTCTTCTACAATCACTCTTTCATAATCAATTGGAGTATTAACTCCCATTTAACCGATCAGGGTTTCCTTTTTCCAATTACCAAAATTGTTTTGATCAAAATAAATAAAATATATTTGAACGTAAATGCATTACTACATTATGGAGTGAAGTCCTGTCGATTGAACTTAGCTTTTTGTAGTAACGTTTTAAGTCAAAAAAATTAAACTGATCATTGTTGAAATTCTTTCCTGTTGCCAAAATTGTTTTAATCAATCAAAATAAATAAAAGATATTTGGAAGTGAATGCATGAACTCACATTCATTTTTAAATCCATTTAATTAACTTCGATGTCGTGTGTGTGAAGGGGGGAGGGGTTGACTGTGTATGCTTGTGCATGCCAGGCAAATCTGAGGAGGCCTAATTAACATAATTGCCGTAATGCAATCGAGGTGAAATTTAGCATATAGATTCAATGTAATTGACAATGCATTATATTAAATTTTGGAGGTTGTCACTGTTACAATAAGGTCGGTTTTACACTATCTTCTATCTTCGAAATACTAATATAAATACACTAACTTGCCGTCATCCAATATCGCTAAAATTTAACAGATAGATACCAACTATATATAATATTTAGGAAATAAAAAGTATTATAAAATGTGTGCCATATTTCTATACTTGAATTTTAAATATATTTATGATGATTAAAAACTAAATTTTTAATATAAAGAAATATTCATAAAAAAGTATTTTGAAATTATATATTTATACCAAACTCCTCATCTGAAAAGTATTGTATTTTAAAATGTATCTCCTTAGAAAGATAGTGTTTAAGAGTGACAGGTTATTACCCCCTCTCACTTGTATCGCTATATTTAGAAAACGATCTTAGTGATGAGAGAAGTCATTTTTCCAGTTTATTTTAGAAAGGAACCCCCAACTACTGAAAACCAATGCCAAGAAATAAATGCTAAAGTAAAGAGCAGGTCATTTATTATAAACACTCAACTTTAAATTGCAACTAAAAATAAGAAATTTCGTTTATAAAGGCATTAAATGAGAAGATATATATCATTAGATTAAGTTGTTTTTACGACTGCTTTTCTTAAATATTTAGTTTCGAACAAACTATTTCTAGACTGATGCACCTGCATGAGCTATATGAAGTTATTTGTGTTTTTTTTTTTCTTTTCTTTTCCTTTTTTTTCTTTTTGGTATTAAAAATTTTATAGCTTCTTAGTAAACATGAGAAATTCTCAAATGAGGCTTTGAGTAGATAATGAAAAGGCGCGCCATGTTTCACTTATTTGTGTTTTCTCGTCTCTTTAGATTTAGTAATGGAGGCAGCAAAAGTAATTTTCTTTAAATGTAAACTAAACAATGCTTAAACATAAACTAATATTTAAATGCCACTTAGCAGGGTCTAGTGCTTCAATATATGTAAAAACTTTAGAAATCGGGAAGTATCACACGACTTACATTTGTAAATTGTTTTAATAAATACAGAAGATTTTAAATTCTTTTAATAGTGTTTCTATACCCATTTATTATTTATGCATTATCTGTTCATAATTTTTGATACAAACATTGTTATTAAGTGTAGAATAAATAAATGATTTTTTTTTAATTTAAATTAAAAATTGTGATAAAATTAAGTGAATGATAAAGAAGCACTGGGTATAAATCTTAGTTACATCAATGAACATTGTTTTTTCTTCGAAAAAGGATACCTGGGTTTTCACAAAATCTTCCTTCAAAGTCATTGAAACTTATTATTCATTCTTTGAATGAATAATAAGTTTTATATATCTGCTCCATTGTAACTCAAATTTAAAGTGATATGATAGAAATTTTACTTAAATGCTTGAATTTCTATTTTCTTATTTAATTTTACCAAAAATTACTGGCCCAGACATCACTGGCGTATTTTACCATTACGGACCATCACATTCATAAGAACGAAGAAATTCAAATTTGTATTGTTTTTATTCAAAATCAAGATTTTTTTTCCATGCCACTTTATCATAATAAATAATAGATGCATAATATTCTGATTGGAATTCAATTGAACATTTTATAGTAAACAGGTATAATAAATTTAATACATAGAAAACAACAGGAGTACTAAATGTTTTTAATAATCTAAGACATTATTTTTCTAAAATTTTTATTCACCATTTGTACGTAATTTTTTGTCAACATCGTTGTTAATATTTTATTTTAAATTAAATTAAAGTTTAAGTACTAATTTGTTTTCAAATGATACCTATTAGTGGTAATTCATTTCAAGCAAAAAATACTACACAATGATGAAAACGGGATTAAAACGGAATGCTTTCAATTATTTTCACAAGTTATTATTTTAGTTTTTGATTTATATTGCCAAATTAAAATTAATCCCGTCTACTGTGAAAGTAAAATCCCAGAACAATTGAAAAATTCTTCTGCAGAAATGTTATTCATTGCAATCGTACACCAAAGAATAAGAAAAATATTTCATTAGCAAAATAGGTAAATCAACATAAACTTATAATTTACTTTTAAAGTTGAAAATATTATTTATTGTAATACTAAGTGCAATGCATCCCTTGTTGATAATGTTATTTTGTTTTAAACAGCACATGCCTAATGGCAAATAAATTTTAATCTAATATTAATTAATACTAAACACTAAAGTAATTCTAAAATATCATTTATAGATTTTAATGACACGTGTCAACTAAAAAACAATTTCTTAATAAAATGAAATAAATAAGAATATAAATAGGAAAAATAAAATAAGATAGATAAAAATAAATAAATAAAAATATTAAAACATATATTTACCACAAGCCCAATTGCTGAACCTACATGTTTGCAATTGAAAATATCCCAATTTAAAGAACATACTGAAAAAAAAAAAATACAAAAGTTTGGCTTATACCAAAGAAGTGGCATTGACATTCATGCACCATAGCTACAGAAGAGGGGAAAAAATAATCTTTCTCATTTAGACTCACCTACATTTTTTTCGGCGCCTTACCTCCTCCCCTCTCCTCCCTTCTCCCAACATAACTCTACCTTTTTAGAAACCCCGGTTTACCGCACTGCCTACGTTCCTCGTTAACTCCACGTGAAGAATCTGCAACAAGAACCACATTTCACGCTTTCACTCGGAACAAAATGAGATGCCGTCGAAGAAAAAAAAAAAAAAAAAAGCTTTCCTTACTTTTACTTTTTCTATCATTTGCCTTAAACGCAAAGAGAGAAAATAGCTGCTTCACTCCCCAAGATGTGTATGAAAAAAGAAATATAAAACATCAAACGTGGCGAATTCAAGAAGTACGCTGCTGCCGATGAATTGTTTATGAGTTCCTTTGCGTAAAAGTTTTTTTTATTTATAAAAATGTGAATTTGGAAGGAGAAATAAAACAGTCCGACTTATTAAGAGTTCTGCCTTATTTTCTTTTTGAAGGGAAGTTGTTTATATGTTAAAAACAATAAAAATATAATATACTTGGTTGAAAAAAATATATTGAAAGCAGATTCAGTTTTCCGAATAAGATTAAAATTTAACGTATCTGTCGGCAACGTAAAATATTACTGACACTCCTATCAAGAAGAAATTTGGCTTCGATGAGAAGAGTAAATCCAAAAAGTCTACTTTGAAAAAAAAAAAAAAAAAAAAAAAAAAAAAAAAACTTTTTTTTAACATCAAAATAAATCAATATTGTATAATTACTAAAATAATTTTTAAAAATATAACGTAATGGATCCTTATATTTTTTACAATAAAAAATGGAAATTCATAAGTAAAAACAATCTACTCTAAAAGTAAATTCAAATTTAAGAAGTGTCTAAAAATTCGACATAATTCCATGGATAGTCGCTTAGACTCTTTGGTACATAAACTGCAGATTTAGTGCTGTGCAAAAAAAAAAAAAAAAAAAAAAAATTAAAGATTTTAATTGTTATTAGTGTAAGTAGACCTGAAGCAATCAAAATATGTATGGATAGTTTTTAATTTTTAAAACTTAAAATGAGATAAAGATGAATAGAAGGATTTTCATTTAGTAATAGTAAAAAAAAGAAAGGTATTAATTAATTTCTGAAAATGCTGAAATAATTCTTTTTTCTAACTGAAGGGGAGACAAGCAATTATTTCTAGTAATTTATGTTTCTACTGCTTTGGATATAGTACTCTTCTGAGAATTCTTTTGAGAGCTTTATCTCAAATAAATGAAAATTACATAAAATAGTACTATTTGAAAATAAAAACAAAACAAAACACATGTAACATCGATCATCCCTTTTATATAAATATTTTAAATTCCTATCTCAAACACAATACATTTTTATTTACACAGTTTTTAGAAGCATTGCGTTATTTCCAAATAGGATTAAAATTCAAAAGACAAATAAAAATAACAATTTTTAATCATGCTTAATTTCTCCCACTTAATTTCCCAAATGTACGAATTTGTAAATTTAAAAAATGAGAGTGATATTTACATTTCACTGTGATATTTTAATTACTTTCTCGTTCTGTTGGAACAATTCAAAAAAGATTTTTTACTAATTTCGGATTATTTAAAGACAAAATTAAAATATTTTCTTCTGAACTGTCGAGAGTGATGTTTTTGATTGTATTGTATTTCAAGAAAAATATTCGAAATTTCTAAGTTTTCTTTCTTATTTTAATTAAACATATTTCTCTCTGTATATTAAAAATGCTTTTAATATAACCCATAATTTCAAAGAAATAATTTATTCACATATTATAAGTAATCGATTATCAAGAATTTACTTTCCAAAATTAAATGTTTACTTTATGAGGAATATCATTTAGAATTACCAATGCCTAATATTTCTCTTCAAAATCAATACATAGAACAACCCATCTATACAGCATCGTTCATTGTCAAAAAAAGGAATATATAATTTAAAAAAAACCTAAAATTGTATTTATGATTCATTGCAATCAAATTCCTGATTCCTTTTTCTATGAAGAAAGTTTATTTATAACCACTTAGTGAATAGAAATATAGTAACTTTTACTTTTAAACGCATTTGTCAAAAATGAAAAAGCTGGGAAAAAAAACCGATAATGGAATTTTTTTTTCTGAAAATATAGAAAGTCGTAATAATTCATTGCTGCATTCATGTATTTAATAAGAATTATAAAAGTATAGTACTTTATAAATAGATGAAATTTTCTCTAACAAAATGCTGCTATAAATTTAAGACGTTGATAAACAGAACATGAAATAAAATGATTTAAAAAATGAGATATTTATTTCTACAGCTCTTGATATTCGGTGTAACATTGTATAAATTCCCAAAATAATGCGACGAAACATAATATGACAGTGTGAGCTGTATGACAGATTTACTTCAAAACAGTTACTAAGCCCCCCCCCCCCCTGTGCGATTAAAAGACAGTAACAGTAATCAAAATAAGAGATAAATTAACCAAAATATAATGCATCCAGATGTTTAACTCTCGCCATTACAAAAAAGTTATGCTGCGAGGAAAATTAAGGCTGATACAAATTACTTACCTACCCAGTACCTTCTTCCATATTAACTGTACTTCCATTAGTTTTTTATGCTAGTATGCCGTTTTTGAACAGTTTGCCATTTCCCCTACTTGCTACTAGAATTACTTAACACAATAACAAAAACGAAGAACAAATCACGACCTTCACTAACAAGAGACATATTTACACGCTCAGACGATAGATTTGCTCATCCATTCTTTCTCTTCACCTTTGAGAAATCGTCTGATTCCCTTAATTGTTCCCCAGAGAAACAATAGTTTTCTCCTAGCATTTCCGAAGGAAAAAAAAAAGTTGGCGTTTGTGACTTCTTCAACCGATTCTCTGAACTCCCAAGTGAAACGTAAAGTCTCTGCTTGAACCTCCCATAGTAGCTATTATTAATGTTTCTCCAGAAATAAGTAGCCTGGTTGTCAGTGTGGCCGTAAAGCAGTGAGAAGTGAAACCTTTAGAAAATTACCGCATTTCTGAAAGTTGTTAACCCTGGCGGGAAGAAACTTTCTTTTGTTTCTTTTAGGGGTTGGATGTGGGTAGAGTTCAGTGACTGGAACGGTTATCAACAAGAGGTAGCTGGATGGGGTGATAAATCATTTAAGTGGAGTCTGAAGTTAAAAAAATCTGCCTATGTTTTCGATCAGCAGTACTTTCTTTTCAAAATCACCTTATTTAAGCAACATTTTCTCAGTTATTTACATACCAACTTAAAAAAATCACACATTTTGATATATTTTGAGTGTAAATTTGTTAATATTTTGTTATGTTCATTCAAAATTAATTCAACTGTCTGATGTTCTATAGAAGTTCAAAAACTGCCCATTTTTGGTGACGTCAAAACTGTATAAAACATTTAATTTGGAACATATTAAATGACGCTATACTTAAATTATATAATATATTGGTAAAAGTGCAAGTTAAAAAAAATTAAGAATTTATCGATACTAGTATTTGAATACATTTTTCCTACCTCTGCACACATACACACAAAATTGCTGTTCCAAGATATGGGTCGTTAAAGTTGAAAACGAAACTGCGAATCGCAATCGATACATATGCTTTTAAAGGAATACAAGAAATATTTTTACTTTGGCAATATTAAAGCGTTTAGCATTGTCGTATTTTGAAATCTTAGGATTTTTTTTAGAATATTTATTTCAAAATTCTTTTTATGATACGCCTGGTTTTATTTTCCTGAGGGTTTATATATCTTATAAAAATGATGTATTGATGTTAGTAATATATATTTGACGCGATTAAAGCTATAATATTTTATTTTGGTCTCGGGGCTTAGTAAGGTGAATTAATTATTTCTTATGGTTACAAACAAAAACTATAACTCGTCTGGTTTTAGTTAAAATTTGAAACAATGACTTTAATATCGTATATGTTGTATGTATGCTAGTTTTTGAAGTTAAAAAGCTTTTTAGTTTCCTAAAAGTTTTAACTAACATCTTCATTCTTTAATTTTTTAGATTATGATTGCAATATTGCGTTTCGTGTTTTCTAAAAAATGTATTAAAATTATATTAAATAAGGTTTTAGGCTTTATATATTAAGTGTTAATTTAATTGATGTTAAGTTGGAATTGTGTTGTTTTTTTAATTTGATTTTAACTTTTTTAACATTTCATGAAATAGCTAGCATCATTTTTAAAAAGTAATTTTTATTAAATTTACTGAAAAATATATTTGTAGCAAACATTACCTAATTCAATTAGACAAGAGCATTAAGGATAAAAATTATAACTAGGTACATGTTAATCACGTTCCTTTCAATTAAAGGTTCGCTTTTGTATTGCTTTTTGTATGTATTATGATATATATTTTAGCTTTTATAAGTTCTACCTTAAGTAGTGGTAGTAACAAAACAACTATTAGAACAATTTATTTAACTTTTATGCATAAGGCAACTGCTATTATGTCTTTCAGCATAAATGTTCTAAAACCTACCGCATATGATTTAAACAATGCAAACATAGAAAAACACATTAAAATGAATTCTACAGTATCAATAACATCCGTATATTCGTCATTCGTCCAAAACCTATTTTTTATTCAGCCGAACTATTCCCAAAACTATCGATCACCTTACCCATGGGTGAGAGACCTGACCAGAAGCAATCTGGGAAATTGAATGTATATGATTTCACGTATTGTATAAAACGGAATATGGAAGATGCAATTTTATCTCCAAACCAGAGATAAATGTAATGGTGTATGTTACTCCGCGTAGTAAAACAAAATCTAGAAGAATAAAACTATCAACATTGGGCTGTAGCTATAGAGACCCCTAAAAGGACGCATGGGACCGTAGGTATAATAAAAGAAATATTAAGCTCGGTTGTGACAGTTCGGCGATATTAAATACACACGGATGCCCGATCTCATTAAAACGACATTATTTTACTCTGATGGATGTTTAATAGTCATTTGACGTGATCGGGTCGCAAAGTCTTCCGCATTTAATATCATTTAGAGGAGGCAGAGTGAAGGAAAGTTCCAAATATATCCTTTCGTTTCGTGTCAGTCAAGTTCAAAACAAGTGTTTGATAAGGTAAAAATCGACATCTAAGTTCGGGTAATATGTTTATCCCTGTAAAGTAAACCCTGAATGTGAGATGTTTATGGAATGAATTCATTTTTAAGAGATATGAAGGTTTAAAGACGTTGCTTATATGGTATTGATACTTTTAAAAAGTGTTTTGGTTTATGTAATACTCTGTTTGATAGGAAAATGGATCTTTATTTCATAATTTTAAAAGGTTTTGAAATGTAATTTAATGCATAAGAGTTAAGTTCTATTATTAATAAATTATAGGTGGTGTATGTATTATAAAAAAAAAATGTCGAAAATTCTATCACTTTTAAAATTGGCTGCATCGATGTATTAAATTTCGATTATGTTTTGGATATATCAAGTTTGGGAGTTTTTTACTTATAAATAAGTAAATATATACACCAATTGTTGGTGATCTCCAAAAACGTACTTGCTGCTAATTTTAGATGTTTTGTGCATGGTTATTTTAATTTTTTTTCTGTATTCATTTCATGTGTTTTCGTGCATTTTTTTTTTGCTGATTTTTTTCATGAAGTAATGATTTCGATGGTAATAATAACAATTAACTGTTGTAATTCTCTTATACGCGTCAATTGGGAAACATTATATGGAACGTTTGAATCAGGTCCTCCTTGGAGTAAAAGTAAAATAAGTTTTTTTAATTGTTAAATATGTTGTTAATATAGCTGGAATTTTTTTTTTTTCCGAAATTTCTTTTGAAGTAGAAAAATGTGCCTAGTTTTACTATGGAAAGTAGTTTTTTTAATTTTTAATTAACGCATTTAAATAATGTATCGAATTGCATATAAAATATTTATAGTACAGCGGAATTATTTTGAAGTCAAACTAGTGAACAAAATTATAAAAATTATTTCGAATTTAATTCGATTTTTACAAGAAATTAAATTTTGTGATAATATTAAAGCATGAGAATATCTTTCTCTATGGTATATCACCCTTAAGTTTCCTCTTTAGAATGTATGAAAGTATTTTTTTTTTAATATTATTATTGCCGCTGATAGATTATCATAGTCATTTATAGCATGTAGCGCTCTTATAACACCAATATACTTTTGTAAGTCCTGATTATCATGCTTGATGGGTGAGTTGTTTCCATACAGACATATTTAATCTGTGACTGAGGATAAAAGGATTGCTAGTTATGTAGGATTGCCCCTTATGTATTTATCCTATATATCACTACTGGTATCTCTTCTGACATGGCTAATATTAATTCTGCTATTGGATTAAGCTATATGCATCAAATTGATGTAAATCAAATATAGTTCGTATCATCAAATATTATATTTAGGGAGATACTGTTTAATATTGGTTGCTGTTGTAACATGCTGCAAATGTTATTGCACACTCCGGGTTTTATTTCGAAGTCAATTTACTTATTAAGCACTTCAAAATTGTGAGGCTAATTCTGAATTTAAAGAAATATTTTTCTACTCTATACAGATACCTTGCATTCATGCAATTCGACCAACTTGTTTATAACTTTCTTCATAAGTTGGATCACGCAATAATTTGGTTGTGTTCTAAAATATCTTTATTTGAATGTTTTGTATGAAATTTGACTATTTTCATTAAAAAAAAAAAGAAGAAAGGTATGACTTTCTATCGATGGCTAACTTCACTAATTTTCTCTACTTTAAAACTGGTTTCTGTAAAATCATAAGTAAAATTTTATATCGTTTTCTGCTGCTCTTTAAACTTACAATCTTGAATATGTTTGAAAATCAAAATGTTTCTTCATTTTCAATTTTTTTTAACATAATGAAAGAGCTAAATCTGTTAATTAATTTAACACATATGCTTCAAATATCTTGGTTCCAAACACACTTGTCCATTATTTTTATACTTCACATTAAGAACTTGTATTTTATATCCACATATTACGATATTAATTGTAGTCCAAAATTTAAATTTAAGTTATACAGTACTTTTAGGAGAAGTTGTTAATGAGTTATAACAGTAGGTATCTAACTTTTTCTGTTCGAAACTGAAGCTCTTATTTAGAATACTTACATAAGCGATTTTCAAAAGTATGTCAAGGAAACACCTTATAAAATCTGTTAAAACATGAAAAAATTAATCCAGTTTACCAGTGCCTACAATCTATTGAACCAGAAAGACTATACTTACACCAACATCTAAAATCGTTTAGAAGATTAAAAAAATCCTTTAACCGTAACTCCATCCATGACTGAGAGTAACCCGATAGATTAGCAAAATCGACATCGGAGCCTTTAAAACTCTTGACAGATTCGCAATTTGCTTGAAGAAAAATTGTCTTTACTAGAAATTGGCTGGTGATATATGGCAAATGTCAGAGCACTTTCCAGAGGAAGAATCATATTTTAACCAGCAATCAAGCAATATTTTAAAAAGCCATATAAATAATAGCTCGCCAAATTTGGCGAGTTTTCGAGAACAAAAATTTTTGCTGAGAGATAAGAAATTTATAGATCAATATGTTAACACCATATTTCACATTTTTGAAGCCTTTGCCGGTGGATAATAGGGATTCTGGCACTTTTATGATCTCCAAACCGAGATCGTTTGTCATTCTTTCAAGTCGAGGCATTGCTGGGGGTGCGTGTGCATCAATAACAATATGTGTACATATTTGGAATGAGCTTGCTTTACAAAAAATATGTAGAATATCCGAAGGCTAACAATTGTAGCGATTTATTTATTTCGTGTTCTGAAGAATAGTTTACACATAAAGGATGATAATGTCAAAAGAAATGCATGATTCCGAGAATGTGAAATCATGATTTTTCGTTTTGAAATAGTCCTAAATAAAAATATGTCATTTGTAATTGTACAATCCTAAAATAATTGGCCGTTTAATTTTTTTAAATTCATACTGAATATATATATATATATATATATATATATATATATATATATATATATATATATATATATATATATATATATATATATATATATATATATATATATATATATAGATAGATAGATAGATAGATAGATAGATAGATAGATAGATAGATAGATAGATAGATAGATAGATAGATAGATAGATAGATAGATAGATAGATAGATAGATAGATAGATAGATAGATAGATAGATAGATAGATAGATAGATAGATAGATAGATAGATAGATAGATAGATAGATAGATAGATAGATAGATAGATAGATAGATAGATAGATAGATAGATAGATAGATAGATAGATAGATAGATAGATAGATAGATAGATAGATAGATAGATAGATAGATAGATAGATAGATAGATAGATAGATAGATAGATAGATAGATAGATAGATAGATAGATAGATAGATAGATAGATAGATAGATAGATAGATAGATAGATAGATAGATAGATAGATAGATAGATAGATAGATAGATAGATAGATAGATAGATAGATAGATAGATAGATAGATAGATAGATAGATAGATAGATAGATAGATAGATAGATAGATAGATAGATAGATAGATAGATAGATAGATAGATAGATAGATAGATAGATAGATAGATAGATAGATAGATAGATAGATAGATAGATAGATAGATAGATAGATAGATAGATAGATAGATAGATAGATAGATAGATAGATAGATAGATAGATAGATAGATAGATAGATAGATAGATAGATAGATAGATAGATAGATAGATAGATAGATAGATAGATAGATAGATAGAGATATATAAATATATATATATATAGAACATTAATTAACTATGAATTAAGAAATAATCATTCATATGTACAGCAATATAAATAGGAATAAGTATGTTTGTGAGTTGCAAAAACTCTGTAATTTTTAAATTTTATTTCTTTATATGAAAGAAAAAGTATTCGTTTACCTATTACTCTTCTATCATACAGTCACGACAATGCAATTTAATACAATTAATAAGGACAAACATAGAAAAGAAAAGCTATTAATTCCCTGACCATTTTTAAAGGGTAGAATATGAGTAAAACGTACCAAATGTGGAAATACCAATGTCCTTCTTTCCATAAAGCCAGGATACTGAAAAGTAGTGTATTCTAAAAGGTGTAAAAATAAGATGTTTATGGCTAATACACTGAAAAGAATTTAAACTGAATAAACTTTCCAAATGTGAAATATTCCTATACCTTATTTTCCATAAAACCAGGACATTGAAATACACATGCTCTCAAAGTTATAAATAAAATAATACTAATTAACCATGGTTAAAACTACGTTTAAGGGTTCGAAAAGGGTCAAAACGTTCAAGCTATAGCATCTAGTACATGGAAAATATGCTCTCGGTTAAAATACAACCATACAATGGGGTTTTGCATAGAAATTACATAGTTTGGCACAATGAATTTTAGAATGGGAACATAATTCATATGGTTGAACATATTTAATGTGGCGTATTACATTTGTGTGTGTAGCATTTACAGGTATGCGAATGCTTTCCTCTAATAAACCTAAAGACTGTGAGAATATTTGTATAAGCTTCTCACTATATTAATGAAATGTAGAAGCAAAGTAAGCTGAAGAATTTTGATTCGTATGCCTTATATATTATGGTTTTAAATATTATTTTTTTTATTTGATTCCACATTTCTATATATTATTGCAATAAAATATCTTGACCCTCATGTATTGGGAAGCTTATACAAAGTATTTGCATGACTATCTTTCCATCTGTCTGATGTCAACATTCTCAGAAAAACTTAAAATGCTACAAGCGCATACAATGTGTCAAACTGAAAGGTCTCGTCGAGACAAGGTTTCATACCGAAGTTCGACAGAAAGTAAATTGGAAATTCGTTAAGTCTTAAGTTAATGCTACAGGCATGTACCATCGAAACAGGTTCAAAAGATGAAAATGATTACTTAAAATAAAGCTCTAAACAAAAGTCAGTTAATATTCAATCGGTAGAGTAGCTCTAAGAGAACTTCAAATCATGGCTGTAAGTATATATATCGAATTGGAAGTTAAACAATCGGTAACATTATTTTCAATAAAGTCTGTTGTTATCTCACTAAATTAGGGATATTTCAGTAGATAAAATTCATCCTAAATAGTCAAGTGCTTGTAATAATCTGACCTTAAATGATAGATAAATGGACTTGATTTAACGCATTAAAAAAGTGTTTAAAAACTTCTTTTTAGGAACAATTGCTGTTGCTCTAAATGTTGCTTTAAAATTTTCATATCGTAACTGTAGCTAATTTTACTTTAGTTTAGTTTATTTATTAACACATCCTATAACATTCTCTATAAAATATTTTCAAAATTATCTGATACAAATATGTACATTTAAAGGTTTTTGATGCAATTATAAATCATCTATAAAAACAACTGGTCGTTGTTCTCTAAGTAAAATGGTCAATCAGAAAAGATTATGAAAAGGTCACGTTTAATATATTTGAGGTACTATGCAAATAGTAATAATATATATATATATATATATATATATATATAATATATATATATAATATATATATATTAAAATAAGTTGATGTATATTTTTATTTTTGAAAAAAAAAAAAAAAATGTATATATATATATATATATATATATATATATATATATATATATATATATATATATATATATATATATATATATATATATATATATATATATATAATATATTAATATATATATATTAAAATAAGCTGATGTATATTTTTATTTTTGGAAAAAAAAAAATATATATATATATATATATATGTATATATATATATATATATATATATATATATATATATATATATATATATATATATATATATATATATATATATATATATATATATATATATATATATATATATATATATATATATATATATATATATATATATATATATATATATATATATATATATATATATATATATATATATATATATATATATATATATATATATATATATATATTTTTTTTTTTTTTTCAAAAATAAAAATATACATCAACTTATTTTAATTTAGTACGAAAACACAAAATGACAAAATGAGACAATTAGTTCAAACTTTACCTTTGAAGTACTTCAAGAATAGTTGCTTTACTTACAAATACTTACGAAAAAATACATCTACAGAATGACTTTCACTTTATGCTTAAAAATTTACTTTCAGTATAATTTTAAAGTAGGATAAAGCTACTTTCAATGGTATAGTTGTTATGTGATTTGAAACCAAACAGAAGTACTAAATTTTAAGTGATTGTCTAATTCCAAGTTGCTTTTCAGTGCTTTTACTATAAAGCAATTTAACTACAAAATATGCAAGTATTACTTATTTATAATTATAATATTTTAATAGTTCAACTTAAAGTTCAAAAGTAATTCTTTACATTGAGGAAATTAAGAATATCTGAATTCCGTCGATTGTCCTGTCAGTTGTCATTTTAATGTCATTATTTTTATTTATAAAATTCTTTAGGAGTTTAATTACACGTTACTAAATGCAACACAAACATTCACTTTTTTACACAATTCCTAAGATGAACGAAGTCTCAATATTTGCTGTTATGTTGTTATGCGTTTTTAATTAATTTTAGAATTTCTTTCTCGAAAACCAAACAATTTAGTATTCATTTTATTGAAGTTATAAATACAATAGAGTACTTTTTTAAATTGAAGAATGCACCTTGATAAACTTCATCCAGACATTTTGATTTGAATAAAGATTAGATCATAAGAAAATAACAAGTAGTTTTTAATTCGATGAAATGCAGGCATAGCATCATCTCTAAGCTTAGTGGGTAGTATTTCAGTCCCACTTGTGAGTTGTTTATTCAAATAGCTCTATGGCGCTTCTCAAATATTTGTTTACTTACGTATTAAAAACCTGCACTTGAGAAAATTTGAATAGTTATGCATTAAATAAAATAAATACGTTATTATCCATGAGTTTATTTGCTGTGTGTAAACAGGTAAACACTGGAAAAAATATGATGATGCTTAATAGGATTAGTAAAAAAAACGAATTACCATACTTTGTGCAAACAGAATTTAAGGTAATTAGAGCTGTTATATGTGTTTACTTTTCCTTATTTTATTATAATATGTAATATCCTGAATAATTTTATCAAATTAAAAAATTACTCTTATCCTTTATCTCTGCATATTTAGGGTATAAGAAAATTCTTTAATATTCAATTTAATACAATTTCGATCATTATATGCCCATGTGGCAAAGGAAATTCAGATTACTGATCTCTCTAGTAATGATCAACAATTCCAATCGAATCTTCAACAGTTTTGCATATTCTTGTCATAAGATTTTCCAGCGTTCATTTTTCTTCCTTTTAAATATGCAATTGCAAGCATGCCCATCTCCCACTTCCCATTCAAATCAGGCAATTTTCCGGACGAAATGATTCATAAAAATGCCGAACGAGAAATAGCGAGGAACGTGTATAAACAAATCCGATTTGAACCACATCAGCTTCCTATTTTTACTTCATCGAAGATTTTTAAAGGCGCTTAGGTATTGGTAGATTTCACCCCAATTTGGTTTTCATTAATTCTTTCTCCCATGAAAAACGTTGCATCCATTCACGAAAACTATTGCAATCCAGCGCAAAGTTCTTATGAGCCCCCTTTACATTATTCATAGAGCGTCTAAAACGTTTTTATTTTGCTGTATTTCGCTTTAAAAAGTACCAGCCGATTGTTTTTGCTAGCCACTTGGAGGAGCATGAAGATACAGTTTGTGTTGTTTTTCCTTTCTTGTTAATAGGAAAGGATTAGGTCGAAATTGTTTTGGCTCGGTAGTTCGTTGTGGGAATTTTGGAATGGTAATTTTATCAAGATGTAGAGGAAATTGGAGAGTCCTTTCACATCTTGAAAATGAGACTAAATGCAAAGAGAAATGTAATGACGCTAATTTTAGTCTGTGTTGTATAAATATATGAAAAAAAAGTTCACACTTCACAGTTTTAAGAATAAATATTACTTTCTTAAAAACAGTGATACTCATATTTTTTTGGATAATGTACTCTGCATGTTTGTATTAAAAAATAGATTGCTATTGTAACTGAATGTTATGATTAATATTGGAGTTTATAGTATTTTCTTAAGAAAGCTATGTAAGTGGATGTGAGTGTTTGATAAGAGTACCACGCAAATATTTTAGATAAGTTGACAAATATGATTGTAAAAAGAGCTTATTATTGTAACTTAATTATATTTATAAGGTACAAACTTTTATTGTATCATTTCTTAATACTTAATTTTAGCTTATTTTAAGGAGAGGAGGGGGGGTTGAAAGGCTCTATCTAGTTCTTGTTAAAAAGGCCTTTTGACGTACCTTTTTCTCTCTCAGAAACTACTCATAGCATAGGAGTAAAATTTGGTACAGTCAATGTTTAGACTTTTTTTACATAGCTTTACATATGCTTTTGTAAAAACTAAATTTTGTTTAGGATTTATGATGTTTTTAAATTATTTCACAAGATTTTCTACACACACAAACTAAAAAAAAAAAAAAAAAAAAAAAAAAAAAAAAAAAAAAAAAAAAAAAAAAAAAAAAATGGTTATGATTTTTTTTTAAATTCTAATCTACATTTCTGGAAAAGTATATGTCTACTTGTGTAAGAATACAATATGTACCAGGAAAAAAATGGAGGCAAAATATTGAGTAGATCCTGAGAAAAAGGTACATTTGTATGAAAAAAAAGCATTTGAGAAAACAGCGTTTTAAGAACAAAACAGGTGGGTTTTTTAGTGATGTTACCTTTTAACGAATTTTTTTAAAAAATACTTCGGATGAGTGCATTGTCCACCAAATTAAACCATTTTATAGATAACATTCCAAATATTGTGATGCGCTAAAAACCTCAAAATGGATTCCAAAAAAAAATTGTTTTACCTTCCGACCCCTCTTAATTACTTATATTAATAGTTTAAAATAAACTACTTATTTTAAAAATATTTTATAATAGAAAGAATATTTTTTTTCTTTTGAATTTGAGATTCTTTGGAAAAAAAAAAAATTGATTCATTTAATACTTATACACAGAAAAAACAATGATAAGCAAAGCTTAAGAAATTATTATGCTTTAGCTAATTCATTTTTCAATGGAAGAGTTTAGACTCAATTACACTGTGGATAACCTAATTACAATAACAATTTTTAGTTTGATTTCTTCATGCACTGTTAGAGAGTTGAGTACGATAATTTAGAATATTGCAACCCACAATCTAATCTATTTTAGATAGTTAGATAGTTTTTCTGATAAAAAGATATTCTATTTAATTAATAATAATGAACGACAAACTATACGCAGAATAGTGAAAACATGTAAGTAGGTGACAAACACCTATTAAAGACAAGAAAATATTAATGGTAAAAGAGTTTTGTTGTTGGTATGAATGCGCTGAATTGATAAGCACACGAAGTAATTAAGTTAAAAAATGTACAGCAATCATGTTTCTAATATCCATTCTACGAGTCGTTAATAATGAAATATTGATTTCGAATTCAACAAGTGTATGATGAAATGTATGTAATATTTTATAACATTCTTGCTTTAGATCAATAATTATAAATATGAAAATGAATTATGTATGTATGTATGCCAGGCCACTCATCTGATTCAAATTCGTTCAATCATATGTGGGACTTTGAGGAAATGTCTTGTTGGAAAATTTAGTGCATTATAAACTGTCCCTAACTAGTGAAATAGCTCTAAATATGAGACAGGCAATTTTGGCTAAATTTCATATAACGCTTGATATTAAGTTTGTCGATACACTGTGAGGTAAACACTAATGTTAGGGAAGATTATAATTTCTAATCAGGACCAATTCTGAATTATTAAAAATTTAATATGGTTTGCCTTCTAAGGGTACTCTATTTTATTAAGAATACACCCAAAATACACTTAGTATTTAATTTTGTAATGATATATTTCATTTATCATTATGATAATTAATTATTCCACTTCAATCGGAATTTCATGTGTTTAAGCTGTTTTTCGAAAAAGTAATAACACAATTTTAATAATTGCATAAATTCTGCCCAGCATGGTTATACGTTATTCATTTTCAGAAATATTTTCTTTTCTAAAATAAACATAATAATTTTAATAAGTTATACGTTTAATTCTGAGGAATTTCAATATGCACTTTAAAATATATATTAATTTATGAGAAAATATTTCTAGTAATAAAAAAGTATTTCAAGTAAATTAAAAAGTTGATTAAATATGAATTAAATAACTTTAATTAATAAACCGATACAAATTATTTTTAACAATTTTTTAATTGATTAGAACAAAATATTTAACTGTGTTTTTAAAACTTAGACCATCATGAAGTTTTAATTATTTGAATGTATTAAATGTAGTTAAGTATATTACAATGACTTCATGAATAATATTAAATATGACATTATGAATAATATTAAATATGACATTATGAATACTATTAAATAAGACATTATGAATAATATTAAATATGACATTATGAATAATATTAAATATGACATTATGAATACTATTAAATAAGACATTATGAATAATATTAAATATGACATTATGAATGGTTTACAAATATATAAGTCAAGGGATCTTTTACATTTTAAGGTCTTTAAAAAGAATATAAATATAGTTTTCACTTTTCCCACTACTGATACCAGGAGTTAGTGATCACAGCCCTAAAAGCAAAACTGACAAGGGACACATTTATCCCACACATTTTTTGAAAGCTTTCAATAGACACACATACACACATGCCCTTCTCTTTTGCTTCCGCTTCACTGATGTGCAAACCCATCTTTTAAAAGAAAGAAATGCAGTCAAAATCGTCGTACGAGTAAGTGGCAAAAATATTGCAGGCATCATCGAGTTTTTGATGCTACAGAAAATAAAGAAGCAAACAACCTCTTCCTCTAAAAAGTTCTATTTTTTATACTTCTTTTGAAAACTTCCAACATATTTTGCTGCTTCCAGCAGGTCATTTTATTCTCATATTACTTTTCATTTCTTCCAACTCACCGAAGAAGAGGGAACCTCGATATGAATATAAGGGACAGAGGCTTTAAAGGAATTTGACGCCAAAGTTTGGAGCACTTTCGATAGCATAGCATGGTAACTCATACAAAGCTTCTTTCTTGTAAAAGTTTGGTAACAACAGAAAACGTTTGAAAGTATAAAATATAAATGAAATGCTCTCACTATTAAGATAAGTTATTTTTGAAAAACGAACCCTTCAATTAACTGTATTTGTAGGGTTAATATATAACCAAAATTTTAAATCACTGTTTAGGGCTCGTTTTTATATTTTGGTGAATGCGTAAAATATGAACAGAGTTTTTTCAACTTGAAAGTATTGGTGTTAAACCATTTTTAAGTTTGAAAGTGTGCTGAGTAAATCTTATTTCAATTATACGTGTGGTTTAATTATTCAAAAGTAAAAACATAACTATTACTATAGTTAATATTTTTATTAATGATTTTACTTTTACAGAGAGTACAGTGAGTAACTATATATAAAAATAATCTTAATTTTAACAATACGAAATACACGGCATTAGGATTTCTTAATATAAATTTAATGTGTAATGAAGTTTTTTTTTCTTAACTTTTAATTCATTAATATTTAAAGGGACTTAACAGGTAAATATACAAAATAAAAAAAATTCAAATGACATATGCATCAGAATACAAGACGACAATATAAGACAGCTACGTCTGCAAAATGTGTTAAATCAATGAAATCAATAGATAAAATAATTAATCATACAATTAAATACAGATTAATTAAATTTACAAATGTAGTTATAATAAAAGTAGCAATATTGTATGACCAAAATTAAATATTTTACCATTCAAGTTTGACTTTTGCCCTTTAACGGCTTTGCTTATATTATATAAAGCAAGCATTTTAGAATGATTATATTAATTTTTCTGCAAAAAAACATTAAAATATAATTTTCAACAAGAATATATCTATGGCAATCAGTATGATCACTAAGACGGAATTTTGTAACATTTTTATGTTTATAAGATTGTTCATGTACTATGTATCTATGTATATCATAAAAAGAGTTGTTACAATTATATTTTACTATATTAAGTTAATAACCAAAGGGAATTTTGTATGACTGTTACAATGGGGCAACTTGACTTAGGTTCTTCATGCTTCACCATTCTTTTTAGAATCCAATTTAAATTATACCAAAGGAAAATATTCCATTCCAACTTGATCCTCTTATGTTTTGCGAAACAGTACATATGATATTCAGTTCTAAAGTGTTGCGTTGGTTAATAATCATAACAAATTTTCAAATTATTTGTTGATATTTATTTTGTAGAAGTTTAATCAGATTTTTGTTTCTGTTTCCAGGTAAGCTATTGTGCACTTTTTTTTATACTGTAGTGGGAAATAAAAGAAACTCATATATTTTGAGGTAAGTGGTGTCCAAGTAAAATACATTCGTTATTACTGCTTTTATTATTCCACACATCATATTTCCATGCAATTTAATTAAAAAAAAGGGGGTTTTGTCATTTATCTTACATATAATTGTGTGTCTTAAGACAAAGTTTAATGTTGTTTGAGGTTCTTGTGTCATTTAGATGTTCGACTCGTATTTAAATTATCGGCAAGTAATGTATCAAAGAGACTAGTAAAACATTATTTGTTATCTTTTAAATGCATACATTTATAGAAAAACTTAATTAAATCAAACAAATCTATTGAAAACAATAAGATAGATACTACTTGTACGTTTATGAATATAAAATAAACTGGGATTTAGGCATTATCCTTGCAACCGAGATCAGTATCAAATATTGTAGGAATAAAGATATACATTTATCCATATAAAGATTTTCAAAACACACAGGCCTTATTTGCTGGCATGGTAGGTAAATACATTTTGATATCTTACCATTAGAACCGATTTATAAAATATAATGCATTCATAATCCTTTTGTGATTGTTTACGCTTGAATAGTAAGGAATATTCTTTATCAACTATCGTTTGCTCTCGTATGTATTTTAAATTTGCCTTTTTATACTTGTATAAAATCAAATGTGACACTGTATATCATAAACAGTTAAATAAAAGTTTGTGCAATATTTAGCTTCATTAGTAAGTACACAATTATCTGGTGAAAAGATATATTTTTTTCTTGCAGACAGAAAAAAAAAGGGTTGTAAAATTTAGATTTACTTTTACATTAGAAAATTAGTGATATGCTGATTACAAAATTTGTTGGATATGTAATATGTCGAAAGTTTTATGTTTTTTCATTATAGAATTAAAAACCTGAATTTGTTTGAACAATATATATTTTTTTTAATATTTTGCATTGAAAATTCTTCCCAATTTCATACCTGTTAATGCAGTTGTTTCAAATCCTTTAATGAAATTTTATGCAGATTTTTCTTTATTATTTATTTGATAGTTTATTGATAACTGCTTGTTGAGTATCCGTATATAAAAAACAGATGTCCTTTTCTCTTGGCTTTCCATTTTAATTGGAAGTTTAGTTTAAATTTAGTTTGCGAGGCTCCGGCGGTCTATTTCTTAAAATATGATGTTCGTATCGCAGCCAAATACGCCTCGTAATTTTGAGCTATGATAAGATTTTATAGTAGCAGATCTTTTCAAAATATTTCTGTACCAACATTTTGGAAATTCTTTATACTTTCTTAAAATTTGAGCTAATTTAAACAACTATAATAAATATTTGTTTGTTTTTTTTACATTCTTTTTAAAATCGTTTTTGTTATTGAAATTTTTTTTGATAACTACTTATTAAAAATTACGAAACAATTTATTAAAATAAAAAATGAAAGTGAAAGTTTCCAATTAGAAAATAAAAATTACTATCCTCTTACCCTACCATACTTTATTATTACAAATTCTTCAATTGCATTATTCTAAACATTTATTTCATACCAAGCACAGCACTTATGACAATTCACTGGGGCTGACACTAGAAACATTGCGTTCTTTTTACTACTCTTAAACATATTATTTGATGAATCTACTAGTTATGTTTTTATACTATTACTTGATAACAAAGTTATGTGCAAAATAGTTATTTTAACTTATTTAAATATAAACATACAACCCATTGACAACTCGTAAACAGATTACAATTATAAAACTATAATGAATCTACCAGTTATGTTTTTTAAATTATTAGTTGGTAGCTCGAAAAAAATAATTATTTTTACTTGTTTAAATATCACTCTCATATATATATATATATATATATATATATATATATATATATATATATATATATATATATATATATATATATATATATATATATATATATATATATATATATATATATATATATATATATATATATATATATATATATATATATATATAGTTTTTTTTATTTAATTCCTTCATAGGAAATTAAAATTTTCCAAGAATGCATTCACCCTTAGCATACAAAAGTAAATCCCCATTTAAAATGTAACCCGAATTTTCCTTACAATTGATTTTTTCTTTTACCTCATATATCAATGTTAATTCTAAATTAACACAGACTTATTCCCAAGTGACCCTTTGCAAAGTCTTACAACCCTCATCAAAATAAGTTAACGTCCATTCAGCAAAACTTAGGTAAAGAGCCGGCATTAAAGAGAAAACTATTGAAGCCTTCAATTGAATTCCATCCCAACCCTGTTAAGTGGACGGGAAGTTTTAATTGAATCGTTTGCAGTCTCTAATGTAGGGGTTTTACTGACGAGAGGGTATCTAGGACGGACATACGTACATCAGAAGGATCAGAGCTTCCTTTATCAACTATAATGGCAACTGCTATTGGAACTGACCAACTGGAATATTTTTCTTAAATAAGGTTTCATTGAATTTAGAGGACGTAAAGTATGTTATAACATTCGTGTATTTAACTTCATACTAATAGTTTCTAAAACATTTGTTGCTTGTTCGGATCAAATATGATTTTAATATGTTTGTAAAATATTTTTAAAATATCTATTCAATAAAATCCCAAATATTTAATGTACCCTGAATTTTTAATTACATTAAATATTTCAAAATATATTATCTAATCAAAAATATTTAAATATTTTCTGTAATTTATAACTTGAGGAATATTTAAAAAAATTATTAGATATTTAGGTCAAATTTTTTTTTGAAAACAAAAGTAATAATAAAGTCACGGATACATATCTGCATTAATGATTACGTAAAATTATGCTATATCCACGAATTACATAAAATATATTTGAAAATAATTTTAAACGCCCTTGAAAGAGTTTAATATATTCATTGAAAAGCATTTTTTATTTATATTTTCCCAAGATATACCTACAATAAATTTAATTCAAACGTGTCTAAAAAATATAAATCATATTTTTTAATAAGCATTGAAAAATCAACTTAAAAATATTGAATCCATACTGAAAATAAATATACTCTAACATCTTATTTTATAACCTAACAAATAAAAAAAATTTAATTTTGAATTCATACGATCAAAAAGATATTTGTTATCCAAGATTATTAATTATTATTACATTACTTTAAGTTCTGTCTTGTGCTACATTTCCTAAGAATTGCTTAATAATAACATACCACTAATGTTTCGTATTAATAAAGTGAACCATCCATAAATGAAAAGTCATTTCTCCAGTTTCCTTAATTACACTTCTCCACTGATTAAACCAGTCTTTTAATTCAGTATTCTCCAAGAATAATTAATTAAAATAATTCACTAAAACGAACCCTCTCCATGGCGAATGGCCCATCCCATATTAGATTTCAATAAAGATTTCCCCAGCAGGCACATATCATTAGCAGGGGGTTTCTCAATGCATACACAAACCATCTTTTGAATAAAGCAGGACTCTCTTCATGATATCTTTACCACAGAAGATTAATTGGTCTCTAGATTTGAAGAGTCAAAATAACTAAAGGTCCAAAGTAACAAATGGTGGGCGAGAACGTCTTTAAAGGGTTGTACGACGAATACGAAATTGCGCGCCCATTTTTCATCTCAAAGAGAGGAAGAAATAATGTCGGGGTCTTTTTGCCACATCCGTTTATGTGTCCCAAACGGTTGGGCGTTTTCAGAGGGTGATTTAGTAGAAAGAGCTGTTGAGATACGCCAGGGTTCTTCAGAGCAGATATATAGGTTTTATAGTGACATGCATCAGTGCGTATGTGCATGCTGATAGATGTCGATGCGCTTCAAGTTGTGGGTGATGTCGATTTTGTACTCACGGGGATAGATTTATCAAGTCCAAAAAAATTTTAAGATATTTTTGCAGATATAAATATATATTATTTGTATGTGATACAGATTGGTTTGTGTTTTTGGGTTATTTCTTGAATTTTAGACGATTCTAACGAGTGAATATATTATTTAATAAACTGTCTAAAAATAAATTCCTATTGTAAAATTTTGTTTTTAAATACTCAAGAAGGATATGTATTTTTCATATATTAATGGGGAATTTATTTTAAATTATAAACCAAATACAGTTGATTTAGTAAAATGCAATATAAAATCTTTATAGCCATGAATCAATACATATTTACAACTGCCTATCAAGATTGATTGAATAGACAAAAATACATTGTATTCATGCATAAATTATGGATTCGATTACTATACATTTTAAGTGAACATATATTGCTTAGATCACATATTAAGCGAACGTTAGAGCATCATGGTATTTTAAAGAACTTGCTAATGGTCCATAAATTTTGACCAAATTATACAATTAAAAAGACATTTTGTATTTTCAAGATCCAGTGTGCCATCACAACTTTGGAAAACAAGAAAAATACCATCGACGTTGATTCATTAAATATATCGTTATCTTATATGTACCACTTTAGTAGCTGCTATAGTATTTTACCAAAAGTCAAATTCAAGAACTCTTCATAATTAAACACTCGTAGAATTTTTTCCATCAATCTAAAATAAAATATATGGTTTCGATGGAGATAAATATTTTTAAATAACGTAAGAGTTACAGAATATTCTTATTTGATCACAAATATTTATAAATATACAAATAATTATTATTATAATTATTTTTTTTAAATCAAAATATATATTCTCATACCACATTTTATTTTTAAGAAGATATTCAATCACATAGAAATGTTCAATCATTCAAGCATAACCCTTTTCACAAAACCAAGGACTTTCGCTTTTGTACCAGGATCAAAATCGTATTTGAAATTCATCACGACAATGCCTTCCAGTTCTTCGCTTTCAGTTCAATATTCACTCTATCTGGCAGTTTTAAGGTTTCTATTTCTTAGAAGATTTAACTCTAAAATCGGTTCAGTCTTGACATTTCTACTACGACCTGTATTTTGGATTAATACAGAAAGTTTTTTTTTTCTATATTATATATGATTTTTCCTCATAAGCATACTTTTAAATTTTTATTTGCTGTTGGAAAATATTATTTATTTCCAAACAAGTTAAACTGTTGTGTTTCACTTGAATGAATTAAATATAAATGGGTAAAAAAAAAATAATAATAATACACCGTATCGTACTTTAAAAATGAAAATACTTGACTAATTAACAATAATTATTATTTTTTTCTTTATGTAATATATTATGCTTATATACTAGTAGCTATTCCATAAGAGTCACTTCAATACTATGATTTAGTTTATTTAATACTAAAATGACTTTCATATAGATAACTTGACCTCTCTCTCTACTCAACTGATCTGGTATAATTCTTTTTTCATTTAGGAAAAAAATACCAAAAGTTACAAACAAGCAATTACATAATATAAATTAAAAAAAAAAAAAAAAAAATCAATACAAATTTCTTTTATCACGCATTTTCATATTAATTAACAATTTAATTCTAAATAGGGATTTTTTTATTTCAAAATTCTTACAGATTTTATCACTCACATGTGAACGTCTAGTTCGTATTTTAGTTTTATTAAATTCGTCTTTTAGGGATTTTTTTATTTCAAAATTCTTACAGATTTTATCACTCACATGTGAACGTCTAGTTCGTATTTTAGTTTTATTAAATTCGTCTTTTGGGGATTTCTTTCTTGGGATAAAGGAAGAAACATTATTCACACAAAATAATGTTACAAAATAATGACACAAAAGTGTGATGTGTTTGAAATCCCTTTTCAGCCATAAATATAATTATAACTTTTTTATTTGTGTAAAGTTTTCTCCGTATAATTTAGACCTCGTGTCATAAATGCCATGACTTGACCATTTTGTAACAACCCACAACATCTTTTAAACTATCACACTGCATTGCAATTTCTTCCTTTCTAGCAAAGGTAACCAACACTGAAGTTTTAATTATTATTTTTTTTTATAATTCATTGAACAATCATTGAAATTCAAGATTACTTATAAGCAGTATCAAAAATTAATTGAATAGGATAATATTCCTATTTCCAAGAAACTTTGCTATTTCTTTTTATTTGTGAGCATTTCTATACATAATTTACGAAATCTTTGAACTATCTGAAATGCTGTTCATGCCGCTCTTCACTTTCACCATCAATTAACAAATCATAAAATATATTAATATGCATGACAGTAATGACACAGAATGTACATTTATTTTTATGATTAGAATATTTTAATGATTTTCAAGTGATTTTTTACTAAATATAAATAATTGATTAATAAATACTACTTGAACATTATAATTCATTGAATTAGTTTTAAATTAGGCTGTTGATGCTGCAGCTGTGACCAACCATTCAGTATTTCAGTATCAACCTTAATATAAGTTTTTCATAAAACCAAAAATATTAACAGCATAGTAAAAAAAAAAAGGAACGTTAACATTGCTAATTTAATCATATTCATACCATACAGTTATGAAATAAATGAAAAACAAAATATTTCTCTTGATAATAAATCGAGTACTTTTTCAATGAGTAAATGAGACAAACTAATTTAATGGAATGTTATTTACTTATGCTTACTTTGTTTACGAAGAACATTAAAACGTATCTGAAATTAAAAATGACGTCTCACAAATATATTATTTTGTAGGTACCTAAACCGGAAAAGTAATTAAATATTTATCTGAGACATGAAATTTTAAGTGATGAGGAGTCAAATGACTCAAAGGAGTATTTTTAGTTTATCCAGATAAATAGTATATATTGCAGTTGGTGTCACTTTTCTATTTTCGGTATATAAATATATAAATATATCAGATATATAAATATACCATGTAATAAATTATGCAGAGCTGAAAAAACATAGGTTCTAATGTAATCTGAATTAAAAATTAATAAAAGTTTTTGAAATGATTATTGAAAAGCTGAAAATAAAGGATAAGCAATCGAATATTACATTTCCGATTTCACTAAATTGGAAATCAAATCTTAAAACCATTTGACTCTATCCAGTTTAGAACCTTCAGTAGCAGAAGTCCTTCCGAGATTATGACAACTGAAGAAATGGAAGTACCCATATAGCACACGGACATCCCACGGAAGTCCCATGGCCTTCCTCCCCAGGAGCACCCTAATTCTTCCCGCCGCCCGCCTAGGGAGGACCCCAGGAGCGTAAAATGTCCGCTTTTAAGGCTCCCTCATTCTTCCCTAGGAGGTCACCACGGGGAACTATTAGGGAACGATATGGGAAGCAGTAGGGAGGTTTCAAGGTCAACCAACCTGTCGTAGTGTATAGGCTAATCGTGCATGGATTTTTATTTATTTTCAGTGAAGAAATCCAATTTAATATCTGGGATGATTGTATTGGTTATTTTTGCTTCCTATGACATCTTTAAATATCAAAATTACACTAAGAAATGTCACTTCCTGAAAGCTTTTCTGCACATAGATGGCTTTTGAGACAATTGCTAAATACCCCCTTAAAATAACCTAAAAAAATAAATATTTTTGGCACCTAAATAATTAAAATTCATTTTTATGAAAATATTTTCATAAAAAGGAATTTAATTACTTAAATTATTATTCAACAATTACTAAAACTTATAACATTAAATCCAAGAATAAATCATACTAAATTGAACCAATGTTGTTAGCATTTAAAATCACATCTATTACAGTATTTTAAGCTTGAAGAAATGCACTTAAATTAATTTCATCTTGATTACATGGTTCTACCCAGAAAACAAATGTCCTTTGAAAGAATTCAAATCTAAAATTTGTAGGCTAAATACCAATGAAAAAACTACAACTTTACAACCTAAATAAAATTCACTTTTATGGAAAAGTTTTCAATAAGTAAAATCTACTTCAATCTTTTATCCTTGAACTTTTTTGTTATGTGAATTTCATGATCAATGATACTACAGTAAATTAAAGTTGATTTTATTTAAAATTGCATCAACTATTGCATTGTAATAAGAGTCTGAAAAATGCACCTCAATTCGCTTTATCTTAAATGGTTTCACCTGAAAAAGATTTTATTTGCAAGAATTGAAACACAAAATTTGTAAAATACTCATGATGAAACTTGGTAAACAATTTCACCACCTAAATAAATGGAAATCCCTTATGGAAATAGTTTTCATTTACAAAGAACTATTTAACATTAAAACCCAATTCAATGAATGATTTAAAAATAAAGTTATTTAATGAAAATCACATCCATTCCAATATTTTAATAGAAGTGTGAAAATTTATTCAATACATAGTTTTACCTGCAAAAAATGTTCTGTAAACAAATTAAACCATAGCAAAATTTGTAAATAAAAATAGGTTTATTTTGTACAATAAAAATTTCTCATCAGGGACAGAGCTACATCTGAAAATATTTTATCAACTCGCTTGGAGTTTCATAGTGGAAATGTCACTATAACTAAAACAAGAATATTAAAAGAGGAAGCAAGATCAAGGACTAATAAATTAGAGAAATTTTAAATCAATACAAAAAGACAATCTAAAAATTAAATAATTCTAGACACAACTATGGTAGAAAAACATCCATACTAACTTCAGTAAAAAGTTGGGTGCATATTAGGGTTCCGAGTAATTTCTTATGTTACTTAAATTAGATATCCAAGAGTAGTAAACAAATTACTCAAATCGAAACAGAATTTATATGATTTGCAAGGTCCCTAATCAACTTATAAACACTAATAACAGACTATGAATAAAACTTGGCCAAATTTGGTATAGAATGCTTTCAATTTTAGTTTACTTAAAACATACTTCAAATTTTAAATTGAACTAATAAACTATACATAAAGGAATAAAAAGTATATAATGTAGTCACAAGAGATTTTAATTGGGCAAGTTGAGAATGAAAGAAACAAATTAAAAAGGCAAAATAAATTGCTTGTTTACATATGTACTTTTTTTGTGATTACATTTATCATTTAAAAACTACAAAAGAAAACAATAAAATCTTCCATGAGTAAAATTAAAAAAAGATTCGAATTAAAATGTCACATATTAGGACGGCCACAAGTATTAAGCGACTGTAAACTGTTAACACATGAAGTATTTAAATACGTCAAAAACTATATTTTCTTCCATTAGACAGGTACCAGATAAAACCACCAAATTGCAGTGATCATTCATCATACCTAACAACCTCTTCAAATTATTTATAATTCCTACATTAAAAAATTAGCGTTCCTCTAGTAAACCTATAACAAACCGTAAATATATAGTGTTGGTGATACATTTAGGCTTGTGTAAACATTTAGGCCTGGCGCCAACTGACACTCATCTGACGGAAGAGTACCAGATATCAATGCAAATCCTCGCAAGCAATGTCCATGAATCTGAATTTGAAGTGTTTCTTTAGCATCAGAAATTAAGTTCTTCCCATGTTGGTCAATTCATGTAATACGTATGACATATCCGATAGAGCAGGGTCTAGGGAGGGATCTGTGATCCCGGCGAGAGCGTGTACCATAAAGTGCGAGTCGGTTGTTTGAGAAGTCGTTGCAGGGGTGGGCGAGTACTACACAAACAGGATGTCAGAAGCAGGGACACCAAAGTAACTTGTTGAGTCGACGATAGTGCCAACTCGACAGCCTAGTAATTTAGAACACATGCTGGAAGATGCGTTGGTGTTACTCCAGTGTTGGTGGTGTTCACCCATGGTGGGAGAGATGAGGTTGATGTATCTGATTAAATCCTTTTCCGTTGAACACAATGTTATGTCCTAGGTGAAGCATAGTTGCGAGAGAAAGGGATTTTTATTTTCTGAGCTCCTTGGTCTATAGAAAGAAAATTGAATAAATTTGATATTAATAACAAAAATTGAAATTATAATGCAGTTATGGTAGAACAATAAAATTAAGGATACACTGAATATTCGGTATTTGGCCACTGAATCGAATATTCAGATTGGCCGAATATCTGGATTTTAGGCAGCCAAATAATTTTTTTCTTCTATTTATTGCCAATTTATTATTATTGCAGACTACCACTCTATAGAAATATGATTTTATTTTCATTATACAATATTTTAAAAAATGTCAAAACTTATAAGGCACATCCACAGCAATTTTACAATGTTCCCCCCCTCCCCCATCTTTTTTATGAATTGCAGGGAATGCATAGATCTTAAAATTTATCTACAACATTAGATGTGTCCTTTGGAATAGTTGTAAAGATATGAGAACAGCTATTTGTGTTGTGTAAACTTTCTGTGACAAAAAAATAGTCATTTATGAAGGTCCAGTCATCTATGTTTTTATAATATAAAATAATCCTATTTTTTATAATCAGTAGTAATTAAGACAAGTTTTATAGGAAACAATACATCAGATATTCGGTCGGCTGAATATTCAGTACTTGTCTTGTCTATAGGCCGAATATTCGTTATTCGGCCAAAATCACTATTTGTTGCATCCCTAAACAAGATAACTGCAAATTAGTAAAAAACAAGTTAAGATGTGTACATCATATCAAGGAATATGTAGCATATCAGGGAGAACAAAGACTGAAGTGTATCATCACAATACTATGCTAGTTCGAAATTGATAGGTGTTGCTAAGTTTAAAGGGAAACCAATTTGAAATTTTCTTAGGCTGCGCCTTTGTTCCACAATAAGGTAAATATAATGAAAATATTAGTTGCTTTAGATTTTTCTGACACACGTGCAACAAAAGGTTCATACTGCACTTAAAAGAGCAGCCAATAAGAGATACTTCCATAATAAAAAAGATTACTTAGCAGAACCGACAGTATGATTAAATTATGAAGAGCTTAAAAATTTATGTCAGTGCTAATGTGTGAAGCAGTTGACCTCACAAGATGAATATGTGTAAAGCAGGGATAACAGTCGTAATAATAGCATTTCTAACTTCCTATATGGTTGAGAGAAGGCTAAACCATTTACAAAAGTACTTTATTTGTAGGCTTTGCATACTATTTATTAATTGTAATAAACAAAATTTTCTCTGAATTTGAAAAATTAAATTATTTTAATACCAAAATTACTCAGTGAAATTTAAGAAAAACAAAATATCTAAATAATTAGTATTACTGGTACGAATGCAGTATAGGACATTTAGCAATCAGAAAAATCGTCAAAATAAAAAAAAAACATTCAAATATAAATAATAATAAAATTAAGTTAAAATAAAATCTGTTGCCAGAAAAAGCATTTATTAACAATAAAAAAAAACACCAAATAAAATCACACCCAAGAAATTTCCTGTATTGCATCTGTACCGTATTTGCAATTCACAGCTGAATAGTTTCATTTCATTTTATTTTACTACAGCCGCAATAAAGACACTTGGTCATTTATAAGAAATGCCCGTGCTTGCAATTCACAGCTGAGTAGTTTCATTTCATTTTATTTGAGTACAGCCACAGTAAAGACACTTGGCTATTTTAAGGAATTACTGGTACACTGGTACAGCGGCTATTTTCTTATTGTAACCCTTAGATATTCCCAGCATTTCTAGAAACCACATTTATCAACAACAAAAAAACACCAAATAAATTCAAGCTTAAGAAATGTTCTATATTACATTCTTTATAAATTTTCATCTGTACCGTATTTGCAATTCACAACTGAATAGTTTAATTTCATTTTATTTGACTACAGCCGCAATAAAGACACTAAGTTATTTATCAAGAATTTCAGCTGATAATTTCTTATTGTAACTTTTCGATATTCTCAGTGTTGCCAGAGACCGCATTTCTCAATATCGGGGGGGGGGGGGGGAAACGCCAGATAAAATCACGTTTAAGAAATGCCAGGTATTACATCTGTACCGCACTTGCAATTCACCGCTGAATAGTTTCATTTCATTTTATTTGAGTACAGCTACAATAAAGACACTTGGCTATTTTAAGGAATTTCAGGGGCTAATTTCTTATTTCAACCCTTAGATATTCTCAGCGTTTCTAGAAACCGCATTTATCAAACAACCGCACATAAAATCACCTTTAAGAAATGTCTTATATTACATCTGTACCATATTTGCAATTCACAACAGAATAGTTTAATTTCATTTTATTTGACAACAGCCGCAATAAAGAGACTTGGCTATTTATAAGGATTATCGGTGGCTAATTTTTTATTGTAACCTTTTGATACTCTCACTTTCATAGCAACAAAAATGAGCATATTATTTCCAGTTATTAAGTTCAGAACTTTTCTCCTTTCTCAAGATATTTTAAAGAATTTGCAGTCATACGACACGCAAACATAAAGTAGATTAAAAAGTATTTTTAATTTTAACGACAACTGGGATGAGTTATATAAGAGTTGATACGCTTTCAAACATATGATTTGTTTTGACAATAATTGACAAACACAAATTTTATCCGGCATATTAAATGATTTTTTTATGATAATTTTGTGTTTCTATTCACCACAATGCATTATTAATTGTTTTTTGCAACCTTGTAAACATTTACTAAATAAGATTACACATAAAATGTAACGAGTGTTCCGATTCACCCCTTTCTGCAGGGTGAATCGGAACACCATGAAAAAATTCAAAATAAATTAAAGTCCTAGTTTTTACAAAAAAAATTGGGTTTGTTCCCAAAGAAGAAGGTAAGACCCAAGTTTCTATGTCAAAAATATGTTCCTTGAAGATCTTATTACAACCGATTATTACTTTGAAATTTGAAAAGTGTTCCGATTCATCCCATTTTACGGTACATAATTAAATGGAAGTAAATAACCCTCACAAACCAAAATTATTGTTAGGAATTTTCCTAGAATGAGCTTCATTTATTTGATGAATGAACATTCATAATACATGAAGAAATATTCATAACACATTAAGTAACATTCATAATACTGTCGATAAAAATTAAAACTGGAATATTTATCTGCTTAAAAAAATGCAACAAAATAATTAACAAATAAGCCTTTTGTGTTCTTTCTCACTCAGTGGCCAATAAGTTCCATATACAACAGGTAAATAAATTAATACTGAGAAAGATAAGCAAAGCAATAATCTAATTTGTAACAAACAAAATAATTCATAGTTTTTAATATAAACACTACTGGCTACATGGGGAAAAATATTATTGATAATCATATGTTTTTTCTCGCCTTCAGTGCCTATGTTTTTGAATTATAGTAATGACTTACCCTAGTAGCAATTAAGATGGATTAAAGAAAGGAAAATTAACATTTACTCACCTAAAAATAAACTGCACGCAAAATCAAACCACGTTTTTAGAATTAAAACTGCCGAAATGGCGATTTGGCGAAGTTCTTGAAAACCAACTACCAAATTAGGTTGCTATATTTACAACAAACACAGAAAAGAGCGTTGCCGAAATCGCCAAATTGCTAGTCACATTTGGCATTTTTACGCACTTTTGGCGTTTAGACAATCTTTTATATTCATTTTTTTTTTTTTTTTTCATTCTGAAATTTGAAATAAAATGCTTTATTGCAAACACTTTTAAAATGAATATAAACCGTTTTCAAAATGAAAATGTTCAAACAAGTATACTTATGAAATGTTCAAAGAAATGTAAGCATTAATTACACTATAGAATTGACAAATTATTTAATTTTGTCACAGATTTGCTAAATTATTTAATTTTATCACAGATTCGCCAAGTTTTGTAATATTTTCATATAAATGGGGTAGTTGTTGACCACTGCGGGGAGTCAATTTATATCATATAGTCTTAGGTTATTTTAAATCATAAAAATATCCTAAAATATTCGTTTTAATTGAGCTTAATAAACACAATCATTTCCACAAACAAGGGACTACCCAGGGAGAACCTCGGGATGGTGATCCCCGGGACATGCCTAAAAAGGAGTTCCCTAGGATGAACATCCCTGGGATGTCCCTCCCTAGGATCTCCTTTTGGCTCCCTCCCTAGGACCTCCTTTTGGCTCCCTCCCTAGGACTGCCCCACAGTGTTATTCGGAGTCCCAGGGAGGAATGGGGACTTCCTAGGGACTTCCTTGGGAAGATGTGTGCTATATGGGTAGTTGCTGTATAAAAAAATAGGTACTTATAAAAAAAAGTTACTTTGGCAGAATGTAATATTTTCTATGAAACTACAATTATTTATCATTATAATCACACTTCAATTCTAGTATTTAGCTTATAAGGTCAATATCGAATCTGAATTGCAATTTTCGTAATACTGTAAGAGCTGTTGAATAATATTAACCAAAATGTATTATGTATATAAATCAGTATAATGCAGTGCATATTCATTAGCAGAGTCGATAAATTGTCGTTTTTGCAACGTTGTTAATTGATGATACATTTCCGCTAATTACTTCAATGATTATAAATTTGATAAATATTAAAAGCATTTTCATCTCGAGGTGATTTTACAATTGCAATTTTGAAATGACAATGTATTTTTATAGAGGTACATATGAATAATTATTTTACATTCTGTTTATTTTTAATGTATTTTTCAGTCGAATATACTTTTATTAAATAATTTAGCAGAAAAATATAACAATGCTTAGGTTAAAGAGCCAGACACTAACACAAACAATTATATCATTGCAAATCATATAAAATGATTAAATTCCGTAACAGATATTAAACTGACTGATATTTCCCAGTTCGTATTAATCGGTATGCCAGCCACGCAATTACCTTTCAGAGATAATCTATGCAAATATCGCTGAATCCGGTTCCCATGGCACGCTTCCATTTTCGTTTTGACGCCAGTAAAATTAAACCCTTGACATTGAAACTATTATTTACAACGTTGTGGTGTCAGCTGTAACAATGTGGTTGACTAATTTCCGACAGGATGTACCCATTAATTAGACATGACTGAATAAAAGATCTAGGCCTGGTAGCTCGAGTCAATTTGCTGGCCTGCCTTTTAATGCTGTCGCTTGGAGTGCTGATCTGAACTGGGTATTTATTTCGAGCTGTGCTACTTTTGGGCGGGAAAGAGGAAGGTATCAGCAGGGGAGAATGGGATAGAAATGACATGTAATGGTGATGATGAGTAGTTGTGGAGTCAGAACGTGATACTAGTTTGTGGTATTTTCTTCTTGAGTGATGGTTACTGCTAACGGATGTTGCATGTGATGAACATGTATAAGGTTGGGGCAAGTTGTCATTCGTTGAGTTGGGTGCAGGAATTAATTGGTGCTCTATGTTGCATGTGAATGTCTAAATTAGGCTTGTTATTATTATGGAATATAAGTGCGAGATTCATGAAAGATGACATCCAGTCTAATTAAAAATAAGTTTGTTTCGATAATGTTTATTTATGGGTGAATATTTGCATAAATATATTGTTAGACTTCGAGGGAAAATATTATTAGTCATTCATATCAAATAACTTCCACCCATTTACGCATATACTTTACTTACTTGAAAAATACAAGGAACATTCGTCGACAACTTACTGTTAATTAAAGAATTATATAGATATACAAATGATATCCTAAACTTATATTTCGTATAGAAGTAATAGAAGTCTTTATCATCCCTTTTGATAATCAATAATCGAAACCACTATTAATTATTGTAAATTTTTATTTACGAATGAGTATTAAAAAATGCTTGATATTTCATGTCATCACATTTATTATCTCTTTTAGTTAATCATAATTTTATTTCAGCTGTTTGGTTACTTAATTAAAGTTGTGTTGCCATTATATTAAGCATACCTTACTTGTTAATATGCTAAGTATAAATTACCTAATATTAATACCTAAACAAATTATATTAAAATTCAAACAAAGAGGTCAATTGATCATTTAAAACCATCATCTGCAAAAATCTAAAAAAGATGTTCCTCTTAATTCGGTTCGGCTCCTTAAGATTTTTCTACAATATAATTTGTTATGATATTGTAGTGTATTAAAATTTAAATTCTTCTCTTCAAATTGATACCTTATTTGTTACACTACTTCATTTAGAAGTATTTTTAATAATATTTTGAAGTAAACACACCCCTCCCTTATCCATCTACTGACGTAACTTTAAATCACGTTATCTCAAAATGCATTTTTTCATCTTTAGGTACATTTTTCTTCAAAACTTCTTAAAATAAAATTCTGATTTTAAGTAAACATTTAAGGTACATCTAAGTATTTTTACAGAAGTATTAAGAAAATATTTTTGTTTTTTTTATAGAAGTATTTTAAGTTGAAAATCTGTGAACTTATTTGGACTTAGTGGACAAAAAAAATCAATTTTTGACAAAAGAAAAAAAAATCTCGTGTTAAAGTATTGATAAATATTTAAATAATAAGTGGTAAAAATTTCATGGGTATTGGACAATTGGTTCTAGAGAAGAGTGTACCTAAAATTGTAAAATTTAACATAGCTTTCTATGGATGTGCCAGAACCCCCTTAAATGATAATGTCACCTATTTTGCTTCTCAAATATTATAAAACTTGCTCTTATCAGAAAAATGAACATATGAACACCATATACTACGTGTTCAATATATTTCGTGAGTTCCTAAGTTTTAAAATAGTGTCTGAAAAGAAACTTCTGAAAGTCAATCCTTATAAGGATATATATATGGAAATGTAATGTTCAGATGACCTGAGCTTTTTTAACTACTTGTTTTAGGTGCATAGCATCTAGCTAACTTGTTAAGTGTTTACAAAATTCAAAAATGTATTTATTTTATGAAGTATTCAATATATAATAACCGGATTTCTTTATTTAATTTTAAGGACTTAATTATAAATAATTGTATTGCATATCCTCGCATTGTAAATATTCTAAAAATTAAAAAAAATGCAATTATATAAATTAATCAGAAACCAAACAAGACCTCCAAAACGTTTTCTGATATTACGAAATTTCTAAACAGAGACTCTTGACCTTTTAGCTCTAAGGTGAAGTATTATATCATATTTTAAAATATAGATCAGAGTAGAGTTGAATGATTCCTTAAGGCCTTTACTTAAGTTAAATATTCTGTTTAAACACATAGACAGATTATTGCCAGCCAACTCACTTAAACATGATCGACTGCTTACATCATTCAAAACCTCATTTACAGCTAGTTAAGTAGCGAAGACATTAACGCTGGGTGGGTTAAGCGATAACGTGACACGCAAATTCATAATATCAAGATATAAAGCTAGGCATATTATGCGTGCATAACACGCGAGTTTGATATAGTATATTTCAGATTGACAAGGAATGAAGTTTGGAGTAGTAGTCACTTTGATTATTCTCCACTTCAAATAATGTTCGTTGTACATGCATGGCTAAAGGTCATCAGGATAATTTATGGTATGTTTAGAATAAAAGTATAGAGTATCGATATCTAAAAATATATACTTGGCGTTTGCAATAGATACGGTTACATTATGCAATGAGTAAGGGTATTTTAGTATTGTACTCATTTATTTTTTTATTTCGTTGTAATATTCTAAATTTTGCTTCAAAAATCAAAATCACTCTTGGAAAAGTCACATACTGAATGTTTATAGTTTCATCTTTTTTTTTTTTCTTTTTTTTTCCTTAAATGTGTTTCGCCAAATAAAATAAGATTATTTCATAATCAAAATAATCTGTGGTTACTGTGTTTTCTTTATTGCAATGCAATTTAAATATTACACCCCTCTTAAAAAAACACATTTGGTTACATATAATGTATTTACAAGATTATTACTGTAATTTTGAGAAAATTAATTAAGAACAATCCATACAGAAAACAACAATCAGTGGGATTAAAACTAAATTAAATTACCATAAATAACACTAATGGGAAGCATTCACTAAAGTTTATCTCTGCACTTATTATGATGACACAAATTTGGGCACTAAAGATAATCAAAACTCAATGAGATATCATCCTACACAATGCAATAGCGTTTCCAAATCTGCAAGATAAATTTTACTTGCATTTTCCCAAAATGAAAAAGACGGAAGTGACAACATAAATTCGTTTAATGAGATCGTAACGCAATAAGATGAGTTTTATTATGATCATTATTGAAAATATCAAAAGACAATATTCCAACTTGTGACAGAAATATTACGAAGAGTAATTTTTCTGCATCCTAAATAGTCCATCCCGAATGAAAATGTATCTCAAATTCAATTATAGAGCGGAATCTCACATTTTTTTTTTCTTATTTCGAAACACAAGAAGTGGCTTAGATGTATCTGTATAAATGTTGGATGAACGCCAGCGCACCCATCTTCCCTTACAATCCTTTATTCGGAGTAAACGATAAGCCGAATTCCCATCATCACTCAAGGAAAATAAGAAACGAAAGCCACTCTGTTTCAAGTTGTTTCATTTTCTAAATATTGATTTTTTACGTTTCCACTAAGTACTTGGGGTTATTTTCTTCAGACCATTTTGCTATGATGTGAAGAGTTCTTTCCCATCAACATTGACCATAAAAAAAGGAAAGTCGGAGATATTCCAGAGTGTGCCATTGTGTATTTTCTTAACTTCAATTGAAGACGAGTGAATAGTTTGTTATATTTGTAGAACCAAGTAGTCATCGCTATATTTTGAGTTGAGCTAATTTTTCGGACTATCTTGTTGGAAATTTCAAGGTTTTCTCTTCAGATGAAGTGCAGTGAAATATCCCCTTGAAAGACCTCTCAGCATGCATTATCTTCTTCACTAATATATTGATAACACCCTTTTCTAGCACTTTAAAGCCCTCCTGGAACTCCTGCACTAAAAAGTCCCAAATAGAGGGAATAACTGGCTACGTCATAGACAACTACTTTGCGCGGTATTGAATGATAGGTGCATATTGATTGGCTTTTAAAATTTTAAAATTCGAATTAATTTTTCAAGGTGTGTTTTCATTGATTACAAACACGTCACAAGTGTTGTCATTTAATGCAACCCCACTCCTAATTACGTTGCGCTAAGGTCTATACAACCCACCAACGTCATTTAAATTTTGGATTGAATGTATTGAGGATATTTTTTAGTTTAACCAATGACCTTTTATAAACATTATAAAATAATTGGTCACATAAACATTATGAAAGAAAGGAAATTTGGAAAAAATAACATTACTAGTAATTTGAAGAGGCATTTTAACCTTATTTCTGAAATAACATATAGATACATTTAAGCAGTAACGACAGCATGAAAGTATAAATATGGATATTGATGTGTGAAATCAACGGTCCTATAAACGTTAACAGAGAACATGTCTATCCTTTTAGATAGATTTAATTTAGAGTGATGCACAAGCACTAAAAGGACCTTTGCTTCTCAAACCCATCATTAAAATTTAGAATCTTTTCCGTTATTATAATCGAGATAATATTGTCACCTCTCTTTCCTTCAAACATAAACAAGTCAAAAGCAAATTAATAATACAATATAATATTAGAGATTCTTCTGGTAAACTCAGTCTTGATCACTAAGCTATTGTGAAAATTAGTCGTCTCGAATTGGTTGTTTGGGATTGACGTGCATTTGCTCGTCATTGCGGCAAAGTTAGCGAGCGATTCTTTCCATTGTCTTTCTTCACTTTCGACTTTTTTGATAAGTCATCTTTTTTTCCGTTCAGCTTCTCTCTTCATTTGAAGTTGCCTTCGTATTCACTTTCTTTTCTTGAGAAGCACGACTCTAAGTATAAGTATGTTAAAAGAAAAATATGAACCCAAACCTTAAACAATAAGGCTACAAAATACATACACTGATTACGTCTTCAGCAGCTAAACAAAAAACCTATTACTATGCACTTGTTACGTGTGTGGGTGCAAACATGAAAACTTTATGTTTCTACACTACTTACATTGTTGATTATGCAACTTTAAAGTCGTGTGCTCGGCTGCCTCCAAGTTTGGTATCTGTACGGACCAAAACTCATTTTGGAATTGCTATCTTAACTTTATTTTAATACAGAGAAATACAACAAACAAAGAATACCTTTGCTCACTGAATGGTTAATTGGTACGCAAACCCATCTTTATTTTTTTTAACATTTTTCCCGAACGAACAACTGAGAAAATATAAAGAAACAAAATCATGTCGGTTTATTTCTTGTTACGATGTATCTTAAGTGAATAGTCACCAAGGCGATTATGAATGATTTCATTCAATCTTGAATTTTGAAAATTATTAGTCTCTGAACAGACAGGTGAGCTCAAATCAAAACGTAAGATGGCATTAACGTATCATCCGGTCCTGTTTATTATTGGCATTAGAATTTAACTTAATTTTTATCTCTACTTTGTCATAAAAAAAAAAATCGCAAGTGGAGGAGTTTAAAAATCACTTGGCAGCAAGTGAGCAAGCAAAAGATTCGTCCTTCCTGTTCATTTTTAAGCAAACATGCACGATCCATCTTAAAATTTTTGACTTCTTTCCCACTGTAAGAACCAAGAAAATATTGAGAAACAGATTCTTGTACATTTATGTCTTGTTCAAAAGTCTCTTAAGTAAGATTAAAATCATTGTAACTGACTTCAAACTCCATTTTCTATAAAAAGAAAAATAAATGATTATAAAATGAAAATCGATAAATTCGCATACGGTAACTTATTACAATACATAACACACAAACTTATAACTGCACAACACAAACATTTATAATTGAGTGATATCGAAAACAAACCAAAAACATTATTACTATAGTTATTAAGCAGTTAGACGAAACAAATAGGTTTTAGAAATATATAATTACAATACGACGGTGAAAATATCAAGCAACCTTAATTCATGCATCACCATTAGTGATTGCAAATAGCGACCAAAACAGTCTGCGTGGGATGCTGTCATGTTATTCATAAACTTAGAATAGAATAATACATTTAAACTAAATAATATATTTTTTAGAATATATGTCTCACAATACAATGTTGAAATCATTAAAGAACCTCAATTTAAGCATCACTATTGGTGGTTATAAATGGCCGATGAAAACAGATATTCCCATTTTTCAAAATACAAGTGACAACGAACCTTATAGTTGATGACTGTTTTAAAAACTTAAAAATCCCATTGATTTTTCTTGAGAACTACATCGATTTTCAAAAATTCTTTAAGAGCACATAATAAGAATACTAAAAAAAGTAAATTTTGAAAATTTCAGAGATTTTCGACAAAAGCTGAAGGAGGAGTACATTCAAATACAGTGTTCTTACAGCATTATGACCAAATTAAAAAAACTAACAATAAAAATTCAATTAAAAATCTTAAAATTCCGGCTGCGAGGTCTTATATTTCGTAGCTTTACTTAATGTGGAAGGTATCTTAAGAAAGTTCGAATTCTTACTCTTCTTTTAATATAGAGAGAAATCTTTCGATACAAAACGACTACCAGAAATCGCTAGCAAATTGAATTCAAACTGAAAAGGAGCACACGAAAATCTTATTTTAAAACGGTTTGTTCTTTACAAAAAAAAGGGAAACTTCCATAGATCTTTATATTTTGTTCAGATTTAATACACAGCGTCGCATCCATTTTTTTTTCTTGTCCCAAACTCAGATGTCATTTCTGACTTTCAATCTTTCCTTCACAACTCTCATTCAGAACGCTGCACGCACTTCTTACTAGTTTATTTCAGAAGCGGACGGAACCAGATTGAATAAATAAACAAAATACGGAATCTATCCATCCTGAAAGACGCGAACTCCGTTTTCTTTGAAATTTCGCAAGAAAAAGTTTGCGATGCACACGGAAGCTGTCTGCACGGATGTCAGATGTAAGTGGCTTTGATCTTGCTGCAAAATCTTATGTCACGTATTTACATATTCGCTGAGCAATGGAACAGATTGGCAGAGAAGACACTGAAGATATCTAGATGCATAACTGAATGTTTGGATAAGGAAGTTAGACGTTTAACCCAGTGTCAATTTTGTTTGATCTGCTATATGCATATGCACATAACAAATACACCAGGGAATATGTTTGCTAAAAATGCAAATTTATCACCATGATTGTGTTTATGCTTCTGTATCTTTAGAAGGAATACTTTATATACAATGCATGGACTTATTTTTAGAAGATTTTTTTATAAAAATTATATTGAAATTTATTTAACAAATATGAAATTTTAAGGAAAATATACAGATACATTTTTCTAAAAAATCTTTTATGTTCTACTTAATTAAAAAAAAAATCTACTAAATTAATATAAACATTTTCAACATCTCACATAGTAATTTTTTTTATATAAAACCATATGTTTATTTATCAATAATGATCCTAAAATATGAATGCTAATTAAACATAGATTGCCCTTTACTATAAAGTACATTGATCAAACACACTATGGGAATATCAGGCATGATCTAATAACTTTTCAGTGGAGCTTCATATACTCATGAATATTACATTAAAGATACTTACTCAGGTAACATAACAATAAGTAAAACAATGCAATTGAAAATGTATTAACATGTGTATATTAAACACATACATAAAAGTATGGCGAGCTATTAGTATACAGTTATGCATATGTATTAGAGGTCAGAAATATCGATCAAAATAGATATCGATACTATAACGTTAAATAGAAAAAAATATCGATAAAATATCGATATATTGATACATGATTTTTTTTATTACTATTTGATTTTCAATTTTGCCAGAAACGTAGATTTTCGGGGCAAATTTCTACTTTTCATGAATTCATGCCAAAATTGTTTTAATAAATACATTATAAAAATTGTTTTAATAAATAAATTATAAAACTTTTTTAATAAATAAATATAAAAATTGTTTTAATAAATAAATTATAAAAATTATTTTAATAAATAAATTATGAAAGTTGTTTCATCAAATAAATTATAAAAATTGTTTTAATAAATAAATTATAAAAATTGTTTTAATAAATAAATTATAAAAATTTTTTTAATAAATAAATTATAAAAATTGTTTTAATAAATAAATTATAAAAATTGTTTTAATAAATAAATTATATTATCAATCAGAATAAATAAATTATATTATCAATCAGAATAAATAAAATACATTTGGATGCCAATGCATAAATTAACATTTATTTTTAAGGAAGAAATTTTGAAAAGTAGTTTATCTCATATTTTACTAATAGAATTTTTTTTTAATACTTAAAATTAGATGCAAATTCCAAGCACAAGCTGGCAACAGAAACGGCGCTATGTTAATGACTACTAATAAATTATCTTATCTTTCCATTACATTATGTTTTCTTTTTGGTTAGGGTGCCACTTTAAGGGAGGCCAGTACCTACATTTCTACAAAAATTCCAATTTTTTTTTTCTGATTTTAAAAAATAGTTCATACATTCCTGAAGAGAATGATACTTTTATCTTATTCCTCCGGTGATTAGAACGCCACAAAATTACCTGTGATTTAAACATCACTAATGGGCGTAACACATTGAAACTGCTTAAAGTGCGTTTTTCGAGCACTATTGTTTTTCATAGATATTGCATATTCAAATCGATATATCTCCAGAACCATTAACAATTGGCTATTCAAATTTTTGGAACACTTAGTTTATATAGATTTAAATATTTTGTCTTCACAGAATTTTATTTTTTTAATTCTGTTTTAAAATATAACATTTAGCGTAAAAGATAACATAAAAAAAAGCAAAAATTTCAATATTTTAACTTTAAGAATTTTTTTAATTTCTTTTAATTCACCTATCAAAATTCTGTGAAGACAAAAATTTTCTTTATATAATTATGTATTACAGAAAGCTTTCACTTTGAAAAAAAATCTATTTTTTCTTGACTTATATCAAAATACGCAAACATCAATTATTATGGATTTTTCTTGGTTTTTTTTTTTTTTTTTTTTTTTTTTTAAATAACTAAACACAATATTTAAAAAAATATTTTCTCAAAGATATATAAATAGTATCTCATACATAAAATAAATTTTTGACATAAAAATGTACATAAATAAAGTTTTTTTTTTTATTTTCGGTACCGGACCCCTTAATTGTCTCTCAACCAAATCCAAACTTTAGTTTTTAAGTTTTTGAAAGGGGAATAAAGAAAATCGAAAAAACACATGGAACTACAAAACGATCATCAAAAAATTTAAAATGTTTGAAAACATTGATATATCGGTAACTTGTATCGATATTTTTAGTATCGATATATTTGTAAAAATATCGATAAAAATATCGTCGTATCGATATATCGCCGACCTTTTAATATGTATCTTTACTTAATATTCAACAACAAGAATTAACCTTTAGCAGAATTCTCCCTATCATCACTTTTTTTTCGTTGTATCATCAGAATTAACATGAGATTTTATATGAGCTCTGATGGCCACTCTACTCACTCGTACCCCTCTTAGAGTTGTTGTCAAGCGATGGGAAGTTCACAATACATTGAATGACACCCTCACATGTTTTCATCGTTTATCCAAAGCAACAGTGTGATAAAATGTGCCATAGATGTAAATAAACATAATTCAGAAATCAATATTTCCTCATTGTAGACTTGCATGGAGCTAGGAAAGTAATTAAAGTAAAAAAAAAATATATAGTTTAATTAAGTTTTGCTCTCCTGTGACGGGAGCTGAATACAGTAATACAACTTTGTTTATTCTGAGATCGAAACTTTTTATCACTAAATCGTTATCTTTAATTAGCTTCGTAATATAATGTTTTTACCTTTCAGTTTATATCCTGACTTCCAACATTACTCGTGAGAGTGAATACGTCATTCTCGGTAAAAAATAAAAGGGACTTCTCTGATGTAATCTAAATTTTATCAATCATGTTTGAAACATTTTGAGGAGATGTATTGTGGTAAAATTCTATGATTTGGCAACTATTTGTAACGGCTCTAAAGGTGATGCAAGCAATTTAGCCATTTGATCTAATAAAGATTATCATGGTACGTATAAGTAAGGTGCTTTACAAATGAATATAGATTGCATAGTAAACACTGATAACAGGGAAGATATACTCACCAAATATTAACTTCTTGATTAATGTGATTTTTAATAAAGATGCATTTGCATTGAACTGAACACTAATGGTAAGTGTGCATTTGAGCAGTAATTATTTCTTTTTACGTACGGTCCCAATATATACATTTGACATTTCATTTTGCGATTGTATAGTTATTCGTATGATGTATCGTTGACATAAATTTTATGTGTCCACTGAAAAAAGGAAATTATATTCTTCTAATATTTTTAGGTGCATATGATAATATATGTGCACTGAACCCTTCAGGTGCTTTACAAATAAATTTGAAAATATAGATAATTATTAAAAAAAAAAAAAAAAAAAAAAAAAAAATATGGTTAGAAAATTATCTAGAATAACAAATTATCTAAAAATTGAAAATAATATGACTAAGTTTATTTGTTTTCTTGTATATTTAAATTTACCCTCTTCAAATTAATGATTTTTAGTCATCCTTAGTAAAAATAAAGATTACAAAATTAAACTGATTTTTTTACTTCACATGCAAATTTAACAACATAAGACAAACTTAACAATAGTAAATTAGTAAAAAGTATGTTTTCTAATCATTTGTTTCTGAAACGAAACTATAGATAGTTCATAAATCAAGGACATAAAGATAATGAAACAGTTCATTCATTTTTAATTCCAATGTCCATAAAGGAACTCATATTCCAATCTGGTAGCCTAGATTTAATTAAAAATAAATTAATGTATTATAACTTTTTACATAAAATTAAAAGAATTGAGAACATGTCTTAAGTAGTCTCATAAAAATTCATTACACTTCAACAATATCCCGTTTCATTAGTGTAATTCTGTGCCTATTCAAATACTGCGCCTTTGAAAGTGGATTGGAAGTTGTCGATGTTTTCAAAAATAACGGCCATTCTTTCTAATTAAGTGGCGCAATTTATTTGCAAACTGAAAGTTGAACTACGGGTCTCAATAATAAGAAAATGATCGATCCTCCTGTTTTTGACACTTAAATAAACATTTGGAGGGGATAATTACTTTCGCAATTAAACTGGGGCAATCAAAACATTTGGATCGAAATAAGACTAAAAATTAGGAATAAACTAAACTTTTAGAAAGAAAAAAAAATAGTTAATGGTTGTGCTTCGTGAGTGCTCTAAGTCATTTTGAAATTGAAGAAGAGTTTTTATTACTTTGTCTAGTTGAGTTAGAAACAGTCTATTGTGACATTTTTTTCAAAGATTCATACTAGCTGATAAGTGGTTTTTATGCAGTTTTATTTCATATAGAGTGAGATCAATAAAATTAAACTACGAACAATTCCCAACACACACACTCACATGAATAGTTCAGGTTTTGGATTCTGTCGTAAATAATAATAATAATAATAAAAAAAAAAAAAAAACTATATTATGTAAAGTTTAAAAAATGAGTTTTAGCTCAATTCAGAAAGTATCCATTAAATGCTTAAATTATTATTTTTATTTCAAGATCCATAAAAAGGATGTGATTAAAGGCTGTAAAGTGTAAAATATGTATATGTAACAGGCTAATTTTGACGATATTCCGATTCGTGTAGATGACTTTATGGCAGATATTATTCGAAAATAATACTTTACTTATTTTTAATTTCAAGGAAAATATTTGAGATTTATTTAATTAAGAGGTATTAAAACGCGTTTTTGCTCATATTAAGCATATATGTTAAAGGGGTTCAGTAGGCTTAAATTTCAAAATGATCGATTTCGTGATTTTAGCATATCCTATAGCTTCAAACTATCCGGCCTTTATTAAGATATAGTTTTGGATAGTACTCCTGCTAGTTCCGGAGAAAATTTAGTTTAAAAAAAACTTGAACAAACGTTTGCAATGCCACATTTTTAAATAAAAATGTCACTTTTCAAACTTCTATGTACCTTTTTGAATAAATTTAAGAAAAATTTCAAAATATCCGTGCTTTAGTTACTGAGAAAAGGTACATAGGAAATTTTGCTTTAAACAACAATGATATAGGGCCTACCGAATCCTCTTAATATATTTACTAACAGATATATTTCTCAATCTTCATTTCATATATATTTTAAATCATCAACTGCACAAACATTTTGAAAAAAATTATATTATGTATGGGATAATCACGATTCGGTGTTTTTCCTATATAAGTAAAAATATAATTTAGAGTTCTTCCAATTACATTATCTTCAGTAATAGATTTTTAAATTTTATTTTACGTAAAAAAATATCTATATTTTACAATGAAAAGTTATTATTTATTATTTATTATTTATTATTTATTATTTATTATTTATTATTTATTATTTATTATTTATTATTTATTATTTATTATTTATTATTTATTATTTATTAGAAGCTCTTTCAAATTTCGCCGGCAGAATGGGCCTTGTCCAACCTATCTGTGACCCAACATAAATCGATAGTTGCTGACGGCTAATAATTTCCGTGACGACACATTTAAGCTTTGTCTTTCCCGGACCTTTTGTTAAGTTTTCAAAGGAAAAGTTCTTAGTGGGCAATTCAGGAAGTTGCAAAAAGTAAAGGGGCTTCAAAGCACACTGCTTGAATAAGGATAAGTTGAAGATGATAGTGTAAACGAAGAGTTCAACGAATCCTGTTAATAAATGAATAGGTTTACGCTTATTTATTAAATAGAAACAAGTTCAATTTCTGATATACTACTAACTTTAAATCAAATGATTAGATTCTTTCTATTTATAATGTTCTATATGTAATTCAGCTAGATTATTTGTAAATATCATAATAGTATTTTTTAATTATTGTATTTAAATTTCTAGGTGTTTATATTTTTAACATTTATTAATTCATTATAAAGCATTTTTGTATTCATTCGTTATTTAAAGTTTATGAATTCATTATGAAAAGCGTCATGAAACCAAATACGTATTCTTTTGTCTTAACCCACTGCCTGTCATGCTCGTATACATGCGTTATTTGATGTTAAATAACAAAAATTCATTAAAAATATGCATTTTAAGAATACCGTGAAGTAGGTGCGAATTGAAGTTCATATTGTAAGAAATTTTACTGAAAGAAATAGTTTTAGGCGTTCCAAATGAAGATACCAGTGTTTATATCCTTTGAAATAACCAAGTTGAATTTTAATTATCTTCAAAACCCTTTCTAGAATAAAGTACAAATATATTTTAATTAAACTGAGGTATAGATGTTGTCACTAGAATATCAAATGTTGCTCTCATGCTTCAAAATAGCTTAAATTGATTTTTCTTTAGAAATAAATACAAATGGAGCATAACTACATGCATCACTATGTAAAACGTTAAAATAGTTGCTAATCTATAGTAATCTTTATTTAATGTTAGTGGAACGTGTTTTTATAATAATAAGACTATATTTTAGAGCACATACACGTATATATTGAAATTTTTGAAAATGTAATTACATCGTATGTTCCACAAACCGCATAAATCACTTTTGAGCAACTTTTATAAAAAAAAAATAACTCATTTTATCAAATAAGTTCTGTTAAATTGGTAAAAAAAATTAAAGAACCCAAAGTCATGTAAAGTGATTCAATTCCATTCAGTTACATTTTAAAGTAATGTATTGTGTATACATGAAATAGTATGACATTACTTGAAAATTAATTTCAACAAAATATGAATTATAGGGTTTCTGAAGTAAAATATTCAATTAGAGAAATCCATATTTCTTTAGATATATTTAACAATAAAATAACAAAATAAATTAAATTATCTTTTTTAAAAATATTTCAATCAAGTAATATTTATTTTTTTCTAATTCGATTAAAGTTTATCGAATTATTTTGCTTTCAAAAAAATTATTCATTAAGATACATAACTAGGGGGCTTCCCTTCCTGCTCTCTAACGCTCGGCAACCTCCTGGATTGCTATGCAATCCCCTTGGATCGCTTCGTGAACCAAGCTCGCTTTGCTCGCCTCAAAGTGAGGCAATTAAAATAGGCCCGAGAAAAAAGCTATTTCAAATGCGTAATCAAGAAAACCCTTGCAAAGTGATATTGTGCTATGAAACTGAAAACGTTTTATTATTTATGAAGATATACAATACTTGCCACGTCATTATCATTCTGCTTATGTCGAGACGTGTTAAGAAGGGACAGTATTCTTTATTTTAATGATTTTCAAATCGTAATTGCTGAATTTGCACTGATAAAAATTGAATATAGGTTCAGATTTACTGCACGATGCCTCTTGGCAACTTTTTGAAAGTTGACGATTTGGCGCTGAATGCATCCCGGCGACTTTGTTTTCCGACAACCCCAGTGACCGTTTGGATTTGGTAATATGACGTTTTGATGCCATTTTGGATTGGGCAACACAGCCATTTGACTTGATTTTCAATTTGGAAACTTTTTTTAAAAAGATGCCAAGAGGCAACATACGGTAAATCATAACCTGAATGAATATATTACTATACAAAGTCAAATTCCAGTTTATCCGGAATGCTGAAGTTCTTATTCAATCTACTGTGAATTTTCAGCATAGAAACCTTAATATTCTTAAGGAAAATTCAGTGCTCAGTTTTTATATGCATATATTCGGAAAACGTTCACATAAAATATGTTAGAGTCATTTGCGAATCTAAACAAATCTGGCTTGTTTTAATTGTATACGCAAGAAAGTTTTGTAATCGAAACTCTACTATTCACAGGACTATCTACTATCCACACCGTTCATGCTGTGTATATTAGACTTAATGTCCCCACCTTTTATTTGGAGATTTTTATTACCCGGCACCAATGTAGTTCCATTCTAACTTGGAATACTTTTCTGAAAACCTGTGTCTATTCAACTTGGCGGCAAAATTGCCAAAAAAAAAGTTGGTACCGTAAAACACTTTCTACAAACCTCCTGAACATGCTCCAACAGATAATTTTTTCGAAAAGTCTGACTTATCCATTATTCTAATCCAAAAAAGAAATATACACATCTTGGATCTATTAAATCTTCCATCATCTTAAATATTAAATCAATACGTTTTAAACAGGCAATAATTCTTGTCAGTATAGTAAGAAAAACAAAATATAGTGAATTCAAGCTTCTGGCTGTTGCCAGATGTATTAGTCAAATTTCAAAAGATATTTTGTGATTGGCTGGATTATTGAATTTGGAAATTCATGCATAAAGTACACTTTTAGAAGATTTGTGATTGGATGTTTAAAGTCGTTGCCATTCTGCTCACAGAAATACAGCCGAATTTGGGCGGCACGCAAGAGAATTATATATATAGATTGATATGAAACTATTCACCTAATTTATGTACATGTATATACCAGTAGAGTATATTTTATTTTCTATGTGCTCTGATAAATAAACTAAAGTCTTTTCAAAATAATTGGAAATGCAAATGAATTGCAGAATAAACATTTAATGGTTTATTTTCAGAATTGGATTATGATTTTTTGATGCAAATTTAATTAAATTTTAAATTCAAATTTAAGAAGGTTTATTATCAATAATTATACTAATTATGTGGGAGTGTGAAATTTTCATTAAACCTGTTTTTAAAATGTTCTTCATATTTTTCAATTTAATCATTGTATGGCAATTTTTTGTTATGAAAAACTATGTTAAAATTCTAGTTAAACTGTCGAAAATCTTTCAAGTGAGATACGACTTAACTTAGATTTTAAATGTCATTTTGATGTTTTGTTGTCACTGATAGAAGAAAAAAGTTGATTATCAGAGAAAATAACAACACAAATGTGAATGAATAACTAAAATATGTCGAAAATTGGTCGACGAAAAATATGTCTTGTAAAATGTGTGCCTTTTGTCATTCATTTGAATAGTTACTAAACTTCAAACTGTGAAATACGCTGTCATTTATCTCAAACATTTATACATTTATTTATGTATTCATTTTTCAGACTTAATTTATATATTCTTTAGGACTTTCCTTTTTAATGATTTTTTTATGTAAGTTGCTGTTTTTTATAAAACTATAAAATACGTAATAACATGCCAATAATATTTAAAAGTAGAGTTACGGTGTTTGAGGTAGTTTAATGTCACTTTAGTAGGATTTTTGCCATTTATGCATACATTTGTTAAGTGATATTTGCATGCAGTACTACATTTTAAAATGATCGTATATTATATTGATGGAAAAGACCATTTATAAAACATTTACTTATCGTTACATAACATTATATCTATTTTATATAAAGTAAACCAAAAGTAAAAAATATAGTACTGAAAAATCGATCAAGAATAAGTTTAATTGTAATCAGTGTTCAAAAACCCGATGTTAACTCTTTTCACATTGAGGTGTTTTTTTTTTTTTTTTTTTTTTTTTTTTTTTTTTTTTTTTTTTTTTTTTTTTTTTTTTTTTTAAGTAGCTATGTTTTGTTTTAATTCTTTCATATTTTAATTCAAAAGTATGCAACTTTGAAAAAATAATTTGTAAGCTATACACTGTGAAATAATACTGATAAAAAATTCAGTTCGTCATATGTTAATACATACTTTTTTTTAGTAATAATGTACTCATTAATAAAATACTATTAAAATAACTATTACATTATTGTTAAAATAATATTTTTTTAATTTTATTATTTAACAGAAAAATAATGAAAAATAGTACAATGAAAATGGGTCAAGAACTACTACACACTCAATAAGAACCCGAAATTTAACTTCCACATTTGGCAAATTTTTATACTGTACATGTTTTCAGATAATTATTACATCAATTAACTCACTGCTTTGAATTTTGGAAAAATATCATTTGTAGTGTAATAATTAATGCTGCTAACAATTTTAGGTAATAGTTTATAATTATATAATTAATCTTTGTATTAATAATGTGTATTTTATCAAAAAGAAGAAGTACTAAAAAAATTCAAGTGTCTAATATGTGTTTCTCTTATGTGAAAGGAAAAATTTAAATGTTATTTATTTATTTATTTATTTATTTATTTATTTATTTATTTATTTATTTATTTATTTATTTATTTATTTATTTATTTATTTATTTATTTATTTATTTATTTATTTATTTATTTATTTATTCATTTATTCATTTATTTATTTATTTATTTATTTATTTATTTATTTATTTATTTATTTATTTATTTATTTATTTATTTATTTATTTATTTATTTATTTATTTATTTATTTATTTATTTATTTATTTATTTATTTATTTATTTATTTATTTACTTGTTTGTTTGTTTGTTTATTTGTTTATTTATTTATTTATTTTTACTTAATTTTTTAATTTTATTATATTTTATTTTATTTATATTTATAAATAATCATAGGATAATTATAAAGTAATCTTTTAAATATAATTTTATTTAATACACCAAGTTCCATATAGTAAAATTATGTAAACATATTCTCAGACGAAATATTGAAATAATCATATTTAATTCTGATTGTCTCAAATAAGACTCTATTCTCGAATGTTTTGGCTTCACTAAGATCATAGGTGCACAAGAAAAGTTATTTATGGACATAAAACTCAAAGATATAATCGTCCATTATGAAAGAAAATAAAATAGTAATGTACTCAAATAAGTTATATCCCCTGTGTGTTCAAATAACGTGTAAAAAAAAAAAAAAAACTGCAAGACAATTACCTCTAAAGAAGTCTTCAGTTTATGTGAGGACATTTCGCGGCTGGGCTGTAAAATTATTTCCTTCAAGGAATATTAGTGTATGGAATAAAAGGAAAAATATAGATACACCATTTCCTATAATCCCTTATTTATCCCTCCATAAAAATTTAACGAAGCGAACTCTTCTCGCTGTGGTGATTTTGGTTTCACTATTTCCTTAGAGTTTTTGCCGTCATTACAAGTAGAAGTTTCTTAGACACCGGTTTAGAAATAAAATATTTCTCAAAGAGGATTAGTTTTTGATTTTCTTCTCATACAGATGGGGTGAAATCGTTAATAGTGTGTAGTGATCTGGGGTACCAGAGTATATTGGAATAATTTTTCTTTAATTTTAGAGCTTGCAATTTTTTCAATCCTAACGAGTATTGATAAAATAAAATTTAATCGAATAAAAATGTTTTCAAGTGCTGATGTTTAGTTAATAAATTTAAGCTTAATTGACTGGGATTTTATGCACCATTTATAACAAATTTTGAAAATTATTTTAATTTTTAAGTTTAATTGCCCCTGAGACGCACTGGTTAAATTCAGAGATTTAATTATTATTAAAGTAAAAATGTAATTGAAGTATGGAATGTAGACTGTAGCTAATCCATTGGCTTTATGTTTTACTAGGAGCCTAAGATATACGTGCAAATTATTTTATATTACCAAAAATATTGAAACACAAAAGTTCATCACATGAAATAAATGCATTTATTGAGTTAAATGAATAGTGTATAAAATGATTCTGTTTTTTTTTTATGATTTACTTAAACATGTTTTTAAATGAAATTATTACTGGATGTATATTCTTTTCCATAATTCTAGAGCATATTTAAAAGAATAAAAGTAAATCTTCTTTTTGAGAGAAAGTATTATAAATATACAATAGCTAACTTCTTGGTTTTATACAGCTTTGCATTATATATGCAGGTTTAAAATTTTAAGCATCTTAAATTAAAGAGTAAAAAAATAAATAAGATTCAAAACTATTAATAAATTGTTTTCCTATTCTTTTCTAGTATTTAATTATAACTTTAAATAAGTTTAAACGTACCATAGTTAAATATTAACATTTAAACGTATATAGTTATATTGTAAACTACAGATAAATAAATTATTTATTTATTTGTCTTAGATCCACATAAAAAGTTTAAAAAATAATTTTCCTTGAGTTTCTGAATTCTTTAAGCTAAATTAAGTTTTAAGTTTAAATTAAGTTTCTAATATCCCTTTTAGTATTTATAACCTGCTGTAACCTGGGAAGTTACATTCACTGAATTCATAAACACCAACTAACTCAGAAATGTTTTATTTGATAAATATATTTATACATAAGCATGCAGATCAATTTGTATAGTCTTATATCTTTTGTATTTATTCTTACAATTTTCTATTAATTTATTTATGCTATACTGCAAAAAATACAAATTCAGTTTTAACCACTATCTAAAATTATTTGAAAGCTTACTGTTTAAAAGTGTTTACAATTAAAGTGTGTACAATTATTTTTTATCAATCACTAAAATATATGTATTTTTAATTGTAATTTCAAACTTTAAATGATTTTATGTTTCATAGTTAGTTGTTCATAAATCTATAATGCATTAACTTCCCATTGCTTATTAAATTTGATGAAGGCGTCAAATTTATTTTTAGTTAACGTCGATTCCGAAAATTATAAAAATGTTAAATAAGAAAAGTATAATTTAAATGATTGTTACAGTCATATTGCATTATCATTTAATTCGTTTTGTATCAAAGTCAGGACATTTTTTTTTTATTGTTTGTGAGACAGCTTATATATTATACTTTATATAGGGTGTCGCTTTTAGGATACCAATGATTTGTATTCTTACATTTAAATTATATATCTGTTATGAATACCCTTTTTTTGCATAAATATACATGGTAAAATGTCATCAAGAAGTACGGATATTCAGCTGTAAGCATATAATACGTGAACAATATTAGACTTGTTCTATACATGAACTAATAACATAACAGTGATCATTCTATGTTTAGAAGTAATTTTTCTACTTCTACTTTCGTCCTAATTAAGCTTATATGAAACAAATGCTTGTTCAAGAACAAAATTAATCTGATATTACATAGATATAAAAAACAATCTATGAAATGTGTCTTCATAATCCTCATACCGAAAATAATAACACATAATAATACGAAGCAAATAATCTCACCATTACAAAGAGACACTCACACGTAAAATAACATCGTAATAGTATTGTTAAATTGAATACAGTCCCATATCAGTCTTTCAAGAAGAGCTATACCAAATTCCATTCCCTACGTGTTTATCTGAACAATGGTCTTGGATAGCATTCCTCGATTACTATGACCCAGACGTCTGAGGAATGACGTCCTCTTCTAATAGTCCTCCTTTACTTTCCGCATTTTCCGCCTCAGTCTCTCAATCCGAATAATTGATAGGCCTGGTGGACAGAGCAACAACTCTGATTGATAGAGAACCAGGTCCATGAGATTCGGGTCTATCAGTTTACATCGGATTCCGAATTTGTTCCTGCTGATATCGACACGAAGCCATTGCATCAAAGGCTCGAGGTATTTCAATCAGATGAGCGCATATATGTAATTTCGTCGAGGGATAGGAACTGCCTCAGGTAAAATATTGTTTGGGAAATGATATGGTATGCAAGGTAGCGTTGTCATGCCTAATACTATTACTTATAAAATTTGATTGAAGATTTATAAGAATATGAATGGATATCTATACTTATATTAACAGGAAGAATATGGTTATTAATTTTGTAATTAGTTTTTGGCTTTTTTCTTTACTTGTGCGCTCGATGATATATTTTTATGCACAATACTACAGCTTAGCGTATGCCAGGACCTACTGCTTAGCGTAAACAGGCACATTTGGCAAACGAAGCCGAAAGGCAATTAGCTTTTTAATAAATGAATTTAATTCTGAATATTATTTTAAAAAACTTCATGATGCAAACTATCGAATTTTGATGTGAATTTTTTAGACTCTTACCTCGATGATATTAAAAATGAAATAGGTTCGTGAATAACGTTAGTGGTTTGAAACCCAAGGATTTAATTTTTAATTTAATCTATTACCTTTAAAAAGATGGTTCTCAAATACCCAAATATAAGCTTCTTATTTGTCAACATAAATAATATTTAAACTGGATGTTTGGCTACTAAACTAAAGTCTAGTTTGTTAAAATGAACTAATTTTATTTAAAGTCCAAAATAATAATAGACGCTCTTGGTTAAAAACATGCGTGTAATATGATGCAATGATATTATTCGCTAGCGATAAAAATTTACATATTTAAATTTTTATAAGAGGTAGGCTGACTTATAAAAATACACGGCAGAAAAGTAGGAAGAGAAGTTAAGTATTCTAACAGTTCATCTTGTCACCAATATTTTCTTATTGTTTAGTTTTATGTAGGAGGGAAGTTTGGCTACATTCCAGCGTGTAGTATGGTTAAGAAGTACTACACACTGAACCTGTACAGTATCTATTTATTACCTATTCTATTCAATGCATCTTTTAAAACTTTAGTCATAATTTAGCATTATTTTTGCAGTTTGGAAAACTTTTGATCTTATTTTTTGACCTATATTCATAAGTACTTCATTTGATACAATTTATTCAAGTTCTTTTTCCATCTCATTTCACATTAAACCCAACAGTCATTTATCTTCTTTCAGACTGAAACAAATTATTTTGTGGTAAAAATAAACTTTTCTTGAGTAACACAAAATTTAATTTATCTTAAAAACTACTAATCTAAGTACATTTAAAAGGATGTATACTATAAAATTTGTTTCTAGCAATGCTACAGTAATAATAATATTTTATTTAAATAAAAACATTTTTAAATATATTTTTATTATAATACCGGAACATTTCATTGTCTTCATAAGCTTTAAATGTTACTAAAAAGTAGAAACTTTATTAAAGGTAAGGAACACTATACATATTTATCCAAATACAAATTTATATATTTTTGTGTTCAAGAATAGCAAATATGTTTGGCAATAAAAAATTAAGTTTATGTGCGTGAAAAATACAAAAAAAAATAATAATAAGAGCTGTAAAAATATCCAGTCAGACAGTGTAAGTTCTGATAATTACTAGATAAACGTTTCCCATGCTGTAGATCACGATTTGGGTCATGACGACAAGATCTTGACAACATCAGAAATATGACGTTTTTTATAACGGAAAATAATGTGAATGTTTATGATAGCATAATTATGAAGATCTCAAAAGATTTGAATGGCTTAAAACACAATTTTAATTATTACTTTGCTGAAGAAAATAAAAACTGCCACGTGAAAAACATGAATGCTTATCCTTTCTAAGGACACATTAGTAATGTCATATCAACTGATGGAGAACTTATTGATTTATCCAAAAATAAAATTAAAACTGAAGTTTAATAAAATTAAAACTGAAGTTTGATAAAATTAAAACTGAAGTTTAATAAAATTAAAACTGAAGTTTAATAAAATTAAAACTGAAGTTTAATAAAATTAAAACTGAAGTTTAATCGTAGTAGATTAACACAATTATGGTTATCTGTCTAAAAACTTTTTTTATTTATTTTTACTGAATCTTTGTAGACATTATTATCATTTACACCTTCATATCTTAATGAAGTTCAATTTTAAGCATTAAAACCGAGTATAGGAAAAATATGTAAATTTTGTTCTGAAAACAAGAATAGACTTGACCTAGATTTCATTTTCAACTTCAACAGTAATTGTAAACAAGCGCACTGGCCTTATTAGAAATATTTTTTGTAAAATTGTATAGAATAAGGATTTCTTAACAAAAGTTCCTTTTTGGTTCGGAAACCTCTTTTAGAAAGAAAGTGGGCTGTAATTTTCTAAAAAAATAATTCAATACGACAAGAATGAAGAGTGTCGTTATGGATTCGGTCACATTTATGGAATCACAATGTTGAATAATTGAATAACCCCTGAAATAGTGTTTATGCCCATTCAAGGGTAAAAAAAAAGTTATAACAATCATATGTACATTTTTTGAAAATTTATCGGTTGTGTAGGTTTAGTTACTTTTGAATTTTTTTTAAATGATCACACATGGTATAATATGGGGTTATATTAATACATTTTTTCATAGGACTCAACTAGAAATCAATCATCAATGCTAAGCCTATTTACGCTCAAGGCTAAACATGGAGTCAGCTTAAATCAGTTTTGGCCTAAAATTAGGTTCAGGTAAAAACTAGTTGGACCTATGTCAATTTAAAAATAGTATACACTCATATGTACATTAACTTTCTCTTGGGGAAAACCAATCTAACATAAGCCATACTAGTTAAGAATAAGTTTTATTTCAGATCAATCTAGTTGTACCAAAATCGATTTGGCCTGCAATATAACTCTAAAGCTAATACTTTTTCAAGTCTATCAGACCTCCAGTACCACAAAAAGTCACCTTAAGTAAATTTTCACTGGCTGCTTCTAACGATCCCAGAATTTTGGCCACCGATAACTCTTCTTCATCATATGGATCAGGAAATGATGCGTATAGCGCAAAGATAGCGCCAAAGAAATATTGCGCTTGATAAGGCCGTGCGTCGAGACCACACGAAAGAAGAAAATTTCTCGTCCTTTTCTTCATTGCTTTTTATTTTCGTACTCAGAAAACTTCAAAGAAGCAGAATTTCTTCTCTTCTTTATTGGGTCTATTTCACCAACAGCTGAGCTTCTAGGAAATAGCCTTAGTTTCTGTGTATTTTTATACTCATTTTCAACAGCTGTCGTTGTTCTCAGTATCACATTAAGAAATGCATTCTGAGATGTGTATTTTTTTGTTTTACGTTATTCACAAATCTTAACTTCCGATTCTAATATCAAAGAGAAAATTGTGGTTGGGAATTTAATAGCCTTTTAGCAAAATATTGCCTTTTATAATAAAGTTGGTTAAAAAAGTTATTGTATGTGAAATTTGTATTAGATTTTTAGGTTTCCTTTTAGTTATTAGACTTTACTTTTGTTTTGAAAAATTAACTAATGAAATTCATATCTCATTAAGTTTTTTTTCAACAAAAATGTATCTCCATATCTGAAAAAGTATTTTTCATAAAATTTGTTTAATTATAACAATTTTCAATATAAAAATCAATATTAAATACCATGAATTTTATAAATTAGTGTAATGTAGGTATATTATTAAAGAATATTTTTAAAGAGCTATACACACTTTTACTTAAGTGCGCAACATTTAAAACGAATGAAAACTTTGAAATTAATTGTAACTAGACATAGAACAGTATTACAGAATTCGTGATTGCACTGAAATTAAAAGTGAACTTTATTATATTACCTGGGGACATTTAGAATGAATGTTTAAAAAGAACTGAACAAATAAACGACAATTAATTTCTCAGTTTACTATTAAGTACAAATTTATATGACTTATGTTTTTAGTTCCACATTTTGTTGAATTTGAATGTTAAATAATTATTTAGCTACGAATATCAGTGGAATTACTTAACTGAAGTTATAAAAATCTGATAGTAATGTCAAATTCATCTTACAGAACTCGTAAACTAAAAGTTTTATTATTACTCGCATTAATTGTCACTTATTAATTCTATAGTCCATAAAGCGCAAATAACAGGATATATTACTGATAGTAGATGAATAATAGGGTTCATAACATTATAATCATGTTTGGCATTGTTCATTGATACACTTTAATCCTCCAATGAATTGCTAAAAAAATTTAACTTTTCGTAAGTATTGCATTATGATGATATTTCATTAAGAATTTTTTTAAACATTTATATTTTATTTTTTGAACATGTGTCAAATTTTGTTTCACATTTAACGAGAGCTAGAAAATCAAGATATCTGAATAAAAAACTTCTTCCTTTAATGATATTTAATACATAATGTATATTAATTAATATTTACCTAAGTATTATATAATAATTCATGGGGATAAGAACCATAAATACATCAATCTTTTATAAGTACAAATAACAATTTTGGCTCCAATGAGTTTTCACATGTAAACATACAGTTCTCATAAATTAGTATTCGCAGTCTTTTCAATTTTGATAATAGCTTTTAGATGTGAAAGTTTATTAATGTTGTGATTTTTGTGTGCAACATAAAACCCCAATATCTTTGCAATAACTAATTAAATGGTTAATTTAACAATTTCATTCTATTTAAGGGTGGAAGATAATAAAAGTGCTTGAAAATATCAAAAACCACTTTTGCAACCTTGCTTAAATAAGAAATAAATTATGATTCATTCAATATTAATGGTTTCTATCAAACCAATAAATAAGCGAGGCTGCCGTTTGAAGCACAAAACCACCAAGAATAGCTGACTTCCCAACAACTTCATCAAGTTTAGAGTCACGTAATCAATCGGGATCGTAAATTTTCCTTCGTGAATTATGGAATATAAAGCAAACTGGAAAAAAAACTTGCGTTAGAACATCCGAAAAGGCTTATTTAAAAAGCTAATAAATAGGGTAAAACAAACCTATCAACTGTAAATGTGAGAACGTGCTCATTTTGTAAAGTGGGACTTGAGTAGACGCTGAAAAGCAACGATAAAGATTACTTTGTAAAGTGAGGTTATTTTGAAAAGAAATGTAATTGCGTTTTTTATTTTTATTAAACAAATGTATTTATGTAGAGCGATAAGAACAAAATTAATGAAATGCCAGTATCTGAAAAAATAGTAATTATATTTATTTAGAACAGTTACAGTTGTGTTTACAAAATCAATGATAGCATTCGTTGTGTAAATCATTCATAGAAACTTTGACCCCCCCCCCCACAAATTAATTTAGTACTATCACTCTTTATTTTCTTAAAATATCACATTTTGTAAACTGTAAATTTCGGAAATGAAAGATACTGAAATGTTATTATTATTTGTATTGTGTTTGTTAAATTTTGTCATTTGTAAAGTGCTAATTGCAAAAAAGATTTTTTTTAATCAACTGAGTAATGTTCCCTTATCGGTAAAAATTAAATTAAATGTATCACTCCTGGGATACTACCCGATTTATGTGTTGATATAAAATTGTCTGGTTTCAATTGTGGGTGTTTAAGTAAATGTAAAATTGTATATTTGCTTATAGTTTCATGTGATACATAATCCATAATACACTAATAGTATATGAACACTTATGAAACAAATAACAACTTTCTGATCACATGAGGCTCATTTTATTAACCAACGATATTTTATGGTTTTTATTATTTAAAATTCGTCTTAAGTTGATAGTTGTATTAATGATTAATAGTCACCAATAGTTTTCAAATGTACTATTTAATTTTAAATTATTTTCAACTCTATTTATGAAAGTTTTTAAATTACTATTTCAATATGGGCGATATTTCTTACTAAAACAATGTTTCTTCTATAAAACCTGATGCATTTATTCTGTAAATAAAGCAAAGGAATTTTTCTGACATAATAAAAAAAAATGTATTTTTCACATTCTAACGATATTAAAAGCCAGTCATCTTTTCACTACTTACTGATATCCTATCTAAAAATAGCAGTATTATTTTCAATTTATTATGAAACCAGATTAAATACCGAATCTAACACATGAATTAGTAACAACCAGATTTACCTTCCTATAACATTTGGCTGCTCCCTCTAAAATACCATTAGCTTCGTCATGTAAGGGGAGTTTCTCTACTTTAGTATGCCACTTAAAATTCCCCCACGAGAACGGTAAGTCTGTTTGTTGGGCGTAAACGAGACTATTAAATTTGATAGGAAACATAAAAACATCAGGTTTAGATGCCAAGGGATAGTTTTTCTCTTATGCAGAATAAATTTTAAACTTTTTATGTGTTACATCATTAGATATAAATATTTAAATTCTAACTAACTTGAATAAAAGCGTGTACTTACGTATAAATATAATTTATGATACTAAAATAATTTACATTTAAATGCATGCTAATATGGATATCAATACTATTTTCGAATGATAAACATGTAACCATTAAGCTTTATAGATAAAAATGTTAAATGAAATCACGTTCATAGATTTAAATAACCAAAATAATACTACGAATCAACGAAACTTCAATGTGAAATGTAATACGAGTAATATTTGAAAAAAATATTTTATAAAAAGCCAGCTTTAAAACGAAACTTTAATCAGTTCATTGTAAGTAATAAAATTATTACTTGGTTTTTGATTATATTTACTTATTGTAATTTCGTAAAAAAGTTATTTTAAACACCTTAATTGTAATTTTATTAAAATAAATTCTTTAATCATACATTACTACAACTTTAGAATTTTAAAAAGCGTTAATTTATTTTTTAAATCAGAATTTTAAGAAAAATATCAGAGAACTGTTTTGCGAGTTTTTAAGAAATATATATATATATATATATATATATATTTTTGTGTTTTTGCATATCTATAATGATTAATAAATATAAGATACGGAAATAATATTCAAAGTTGTTTAAAATATTTTTTTTTTTTTTTTTAAATTGGAAAATTGTGTGAAAATTGTCATTTGTGTTGTTATAAAACATTTTTTTGTACACAGTAGCTTTAAAATGCTACTACTTTCTATAAGATATATAAAACAGTTTGAAATGTACGCTAACTTTTATGAAGGTACACTGTTAAAAGATGATTGACGCAAACTTTAAAATTATGAGTTTATATGTATAAGACTTCTTTCACAAAAGAAACTTGTGTTTGAGTTTCAGTTTGAATCAACAATTATTGTAATTTATTATGTTGCTTATTAAACCTATTAGGACTTTATTTTGACTTTATTTAAAATCAAAAACACATGTAAGGAGAGCATACATAAGAAAAATGACGATGAACCATATCTTCGGAATGGAATAAATGTCTATAAGTCACATTCATCAAATGTGTTGAGTTTTTGTTTTTATATTTACCTTAAGTATATTGTACTGTGCGCATTTCATGCATTTACTGATTATTCAATAGTGGATTTACAAAAAATGTATTAAAAAAATACTACAAATGCTTTATGAACGATAATCTAATAAAGATAATAAATCAATTACGAAAAAAAAAATAGTTTCTCGCGCTTAGAATAATTGAATAATGATAATATCATAAAAATTTCTCAGAGAACTGTCAATATCTTTCACTGTTAATATCTTTTATAAAGCATTGAACACTATTTGTCTATTATACAGTTGCCGCGATTTTCAAAATGTATAAGTGTTTATATTAATACAATTCACAAAAGAGTAATTTGAAAACTTCATAATTTTCAAAGGTTAAAAATGTGATGCTTCAAAGGATTTTTATCACAGTCTTTCATTTGTGTTGCTTTTAATAATGCTTTTTTAACCCACTGGCAGTCATGCACAAATATACGTATCATTCGATCCTCTGTTTTTCCAGAAATACACAACATTTTTAAATTTATAAATAAAATTTAAAATAAAATATTTTTATTAGGATGATGGTTTATAACCTATCTAAAACAAATATAAAAAATAATAATTTAAAAAAAATACTTTTTGAATTAGATATATAATTTCAAAATTATTGCAGGGAAAACAATTGTAGAATTTATCTCATTCCCTGAACCGTCAGTGGGCTAAGTACGATTTAATATAAATATTCTTGTTCATATTATATTACTCTAACATTTTAAGTTAATATGAAAATTGTATCAAAGACTTATATCATAAACTAATTTTAAAAAATAATAATACTTTTGTTTTATAACTGATATTCCTTTCCTAATTATTTCAAAACAATATATAGGGTAGTTTTAAGCAACCAAAAATGTATGGCATTTAATTAATGTAATGCGGCAAATTAGTACAACTTTTTAAAACCAATTTCTATCTTCATAACCTTTTAAAATTATCATATTTACATTATTTTACAAATGTTTTATTTCCTAAGTTTTAATAAACTTCAACATTCCTGAGGTTAAGTGTAAAAATCAACACAATTGTATAAAATTTATTTAAAATACCTGTACTTTTTTATACTATTCATGTTTTTATTTTTAAAAATAAGAAAATTACAAATTGAATATCGAATTTTGTTTGAAATGAATCAAACATATCGCACCCTTGCTACAAAAGTGCCACAACTCAAAAATTGTAATTTTTGAGTTATGACCGTCATTAGACGTAGTTTACACGTCTCTACCAATCTTCAAAAGAGCCAGAAGTTGTATTGAAAAATCAGCCGCCAGAGGGCAGTTGTGTCGTTTTGTTGTTATCAAGATGCATAGGACCTCTTCCACTGAAATGTAATTCCTGGAAAACGTAGTTTTTTGAGTTGTGGCACTTCTGTAGCAAGGGTGCGATATGTTACTATAGTAACTCACATTTCTATATCAATACTCTATTAATGCAGCCACACCAGCTCTACCTATCTTTAAGTTGTGTTTGATATATCAATACCAGTTCTCATCAGTCGCAATAGAATGGTGAACTAGTCACTTTTCTTCGTCCGAGAAGTGTTTGCTTTGTTCCATAAACATCTCTCGCAATCTCCCAAGAGAGATATTCCCAGAAGCCAGTTGCAAACATTGCCCAACACAGATACCACTCAGTTTGCGTCCTACTATTAGCCATCCTAGTAGGAAACAATAAAGACTTCTTCCCCGACATTCATACAGCCAGAAAAAAAAGTCACTGTGTGCTATCTCCCTTGGAATAAGAACATAATCCCTTTCTTAATTGAAGCGCTTTTCGTTTTCTTCCGGGGGCAGCAATTTGTTCCATGGAACGAAAAAAAAAAGAACTTTGGAAGAGAAAATGGTTACGTACCCGAGATTTCTGCGTTTCGATGGTTCTCTAACGAACTTTTCTCTGACGAAGTTTTTGTTATGAGATCTCTCTGAAGATGCGATGCTATTGCGGGAGTGATTTTGCTATTTCTTTTCCTGTTATGAGTTCTGGGATGAGAGTGGAGCGGGGAATGAAATTTGGAATCGATTTAGATGTTTCTTTTGGCCTCGAAGCTCATTTAGGATGTTCCTATATCAAACGAAACTTTTTTAAACTGTTGAGATTGATATGAAGTTTGAAAGGCTTCTTTTTTGGTGAAAGATTGTCCAAAAGATTAGGTTGAATTTTTGGCATGAAAGAGGGAAAAAGAAAGCTATGACTGAATGTAATACAACGAAATAAACCTATTTGGATCTTAAGAATAACTTTGGAATAATTTTAAGAAGTGCTTTGAACATGAATGCCTAATTTTATATTATATTAATTAAAAAATATAGCAATTACCAGATATGTTTTTAAATCTTGTTATGATAGAAATGTCATAAATTTGTAGCTTTTTGATAAAACAATCATAATACTTGTAATTTAAAAATATTTTCATCAGAATTGTATATTAAAATATCGTATTATCATAGTTTTGCACTCAAAATTGTAAATTAAATTTTGTTAAAAAAATGAAATACTTTAAGTGTTTACGTGTTGGAAAATGTGTGTTTCATACATATGTTTTATGTTTATAATGGATGAAATTACTGAGTAGGTGTTTGTACATGAATATATATGAGGATGTTTCACAAAGTTTATTTAAAATAAAAACAATCATTTATCAAACTCAACTGTAATTAAACAGTCCAACATAAAAATGAATATTAATCTATAAAGTTTCCATCATCATTTCATAAATTTTATTATATATTATAAAAGTTTTATACTATAAATGCATGTACTGCTATTTCTTGTGAAAAGTTATCAACAAGAATTTCAGACAAGTATCCAATATATTTCTTAACCTTCTATTTAAGATATCAAAATTTCATGTAGCAATACAGTGCATAGGTTTTTTTTTATCAGTTGAGCTTCATAATATTGTTTAAAAGTCTTACCTAAAATTTTCAATTGGCCTTTTTAATTAAACGCTTCACATACTTTAAAAAGCATCCAATTTTGAAATCTTTCTATTTCACCTTAGCTCATTCCTATTTTAAACTATAAAGTGAAACTTTGTAATTAAATTTTTCAGACTCTATTTCATTTCCTAACATTTCACCTTTACGACAATGTAACTAATTATTTCCGGTTGACTTCACTGCAGTCAAAACAATGTTTCTGCATAAACGGCCCTCTCCCTCGCATATTTGGTTACGGAGAAAATCGATGGTCAACTTCAGCTCACTGTAGCTTTACTAATCGTACAAGGAGCTTAACAGCTCTTGGTCTGTAGCCAAATTTAAATCCCATAATAAATCATGTGCCCACTCGCAGTCAATGGTAATGTAAAGCCTTATCATAGTATTAGGCATTCCAAGGTAGGAAGTTGACTTACTAAGCCCTTGAAAACTGAACATCAGAGTGAGTAAGACATCAGGAAAATTGATGAATGATCTCTTAACTAAATATAGTACGCGCCTTAAGCTGATTAAACAAAGTCCTTTAAAATTATCTTATAATAGTTAAGTTCATCCAGAGACAGAATTTTTGGTTTATATATGTATGAGTTAAACAAGAGAAAAGCCTTATTCAATTAAAGTTTAAAACAGAGATACATTGGATTTCTCAAAGAGTGGTCAACTTAGAAGTTATTTGTACGATTGAAAACATTATAGACTCTAAGAAATATTATCCATAAAGATTGTACGAAATAATTAAATCATTGAATACTTATGTATTTATATAGGTTGATATTGTAATATATGTAAAATTGGATGACTTGTGCCACTGTTTAATTTTTCTTTGAATATGTACATACATGTTTCATGAATTTTAATGAATTTTGTTACAACTTGCATATGAATTTCAGCTTCCCTCTCTTATGTTTAAAAATCTATATTTTCTTGGAAAAGGCAAATCAGTTTTTATGGTACAATTTCATCCCATAAAGATGTGGGAGCTTAGTGATAAATCTATATTTTTCTTAACACATACACATTTCGTTTTACCACATTTCAACCCTATGATAATGCATTCTACACATATCAGTTCTCTGAAAATGTGGAACATATTTTTTGGCGAAAAATTGTCGGATAAGCTCAGTTACTGCATTTAAAGTTTAAGATGAATTAAATGACTCGAATGTTGGTGCTAACAACCGACAGGTAGTGAATGTGTATCGAAAACTGTTCCTGGTGCAAAGCCGCCACATTGGCATTTTACCTATGTTAAGATACTCAAAATTTGGTGAAAATATACAACTTTGATTTTTATTCTAAAATAGCTTGGTAGTAAAATAAAATCGAGCTTGGTAGCTATAAAATGGTACTATGTTTTTGACAATATTATTATTATAATTTTTTATTTTTTTTAAATACAAACATTCTTATAAAGGTACACAGTGTTAAGAGATCACTAAAGGAAATTTCAAACTCAATTTGTAAGAAACTATTTTTTTCCAGTGTAATATTTTTTCTCTGTAGCTATAATTTCTGTTTGAATCAAACAATTACAAAAATTAATGTAATTTAAAATGGATAACGCAGTGCATGTAACCAACTAGAATCTAATATATCTAATATATCCATGCAACAATCTGAATCAAAATTTTCATAATTATTATTGTAAATATATATATATATATATATATATATATTTTTATAAAATGTGGGTAACTTTAAATATTATCAAAACAAATTTCTATAAAAAATATAGCTATTTAAGTTATATTTATAATTCTAGTAGTTCTAGTTCTAAAAAAATTATAAATTGAGTTAGGACTAGTGCAAGTAGATAATAAGAAAGTAATTAATTTTTAATTAATTGATTAAATATCATCAACTCAATTTTTTTTTGCAGATATATTAAATTTTAACACTTGTTAAGTATAAAAGAAATTGTGAGTCTAACTAAAAAGGAATCATACGTATACTTTACCATAATAAAATAAAAGTTAATCATCCTTAAACATTTTTATATCTATTAATATAATTGATATCATCAACGTACATACACTGACTTCCAAAAATTAAGTACGGAGTTTTAAAATGTGAAAAAAATTGACAAGTATTGCTACGATTCACACGAAATGTTGCAAGTAAGGAGCTCTATGTTTATTCATGATATGTTTATTCAATATATATATATATATATATATATATATATATATATATATATATATATATATTTATATATATATATATTGAATTTTCATAAATTATAAGATGACGTCATATTTGCGTTATTAACAAAATGATATTTAAATTCCAAACAAACAACAAAAAAATGACATTAATTAGGTTTGTAAGCACACCTCACCTGCATACAAAATTGTACAACGTGTGATCATGCTTGTCAAGAGGTGATCAACACACAGCATGTCTACGTACTGCACGGCCGAGGGCATCCAAAAGATTATCTATTGGATTAAGTTTCGGCGAATAAGCCAGCCACTCCATACGTGCAATCCCCTCACTCTCCAGAAAGTCGTTAACGATAGCAGCTCTATGGGGACGCCCTTTATCGTCCATTAAAACGAAAGAAGGACCAACAGCTGCAGAGAACAGCTTCCCAATGAAGTCTAAGTCTTCATCTTGATACCGTACAGCCGTCACAGAACCTCGCCTGAAGATGTGCAGGTCGGTGCGATATCCCAATGAAATCCCTGCCAAGACCATGATACTTCCACCACGGAATGCTTGATGTTCGGTGATATTCTGGTGTCAATTGCATGTGCCTTGTTCCCTCCAGACCCTTACAAGCTTATCATTGGGTTCTAGGGCAAATCTGGGCTCACCTATGAACACAACGCTGCCCCAATCAGACAGCGTCCAATTTTGGTGCCTCCACTTTAACGGGGTATTCTGGTTTAGAAGCCCGAATTTTAGGTATTTTTTCGGACGCGATAAAAAAAAATATATATAAATATATATTTTTACTATACATTTTTTATAAGCTTTTTATCGATATTTTAAGAATACAAAACACTAATAATATAAGAAAAAAAATTAAATTTTAAAAAACTGCAGGTCGGCGAAGTGGGGACTGATGGAAAAATGGCTTGTCCTGGTGTGCAGGATATAAATCCTTCCCATGACCTGAAATGGAAATCCATGAATAATTCGTAAAGAGGAAGGGTGTAGTTATCGCACTACGAAACGTTTTTGAAAAAGAAATTTTTTTTCCACAAAATGGCGGTGGTTTGAAAAAAAAGTTTCGTATTTTGGCTGTATTTTTGTCGTTCGGAATTTTTTAAAAATACATTTTTTTTATTTTTTTTAAACTCTTCTTAGTGCGATACTATAATGTATAAAGAAGCTCTGTGTAAAATTTCAAGTGAATCGGTTGAGTAGAATTAAAGATATCATGCACACCGTTTCCAGGAAAGTAGTTACGAGAAAAACGAGTTTAAAGTTTGAGGACTAATCGCGCGCAGTCGGAGTCGTTTACTGACGTTTTATACTCACTTGTTATTAATTAAATTTTACACTAAAAATATATTTTTTCACTTCACTGATTTCAGAATACTTACGTTTGTACAGCGAGATAGTCGAAACAAAACTGAACTTAACTGAGCACTTAGTATAAATATATTTGAACTAAATTGGTTAAAAAGATCACCCAGTTCCCGAGTAGTGAATTTTGAGAAATATACATCGAGTGAAGAAAATACATCGAGTACAAAAGACCTTGGCGGCCAGAGTGCCAGAGTTAGCCGATCGTCTATTGTTTGCTCGCGCGACCCGGCTGCGAAACGGTTTTGTCGGCGCGTCACAAAATGAGCTGTAACTCCGAAAATAATTCGAATTTCGAAAAATCCTTTTAGGGGCATTTCCTTGAAGGGTTATACTATGAAAATATGCAAAAAAAATTCGAGAACTATATCTCGTGGTTCCAGGGCGTACAGACCATTCATCTGTAGCCTTCGACGAACAGTCGAGGCAGATATCGTCTAACCAATGGGCGCTGCAACCATAGATGTCACACGTGTGGAGGGCGATCTTTGATTCCCCTTGGATACAACAGCAATATATCGATCTTCCGAGGGGGTCATAAAAATTGGATGACCGGCTATAAGTCTTCGAACAACTGTTTATCTGGTTTGGAATTGTTTCCATAAAAGTGAAATGACGTAATGATGAGCACCGAAGAAAAGAGTAACAACTGTTATACATTTTCCTGCTTCAATTCGTCCGACGTATCGCCAGCGCTCAGAATTTTCCATTCGTCTTCTGGAAGCCATAGAAACACGTCTAACTAGAAAAAAAAATCGTACGAATGTTCTAAACACTTTTCATCAGCAATTACATGCTCTTCCTGTAACCCTTCGCAATTCCGGCTTCTTAAACGACTGCCTGCTTTGCATATTTCTCGACCCGAAACCGTGATTGGCTGTTACCTAACGTATTTGCATACTTATACGTTGCAGCAAATTTCATCTTTTTTTTTAATTCAGATTGACTTACGGAAATTATCATTTTCCTCTCCATGCTTAACCTTAGGAAGTGAGTGTACGTATTATTTTATTCTACTAAAAAATTTCGTCACAAAAGAAATCCTACTATTTTGTGGAAACTATTATATAAAAGTGTTTTAAAAGAAAGTTACATTTTAAATCTCTGCTTGAGTAGTTTATGAGGAGTAAGTATAATTGATAATATAGTACTTTATTACGTAACCAAATTAAAATTCAATGGCATGTGTGGATTAAGTATAAATAAGTATTATTCAGTATTTATCAGATTGTAATGAAACGGGAGAATTGCATTCTGGATTTACAAATGGAAGCAATAGAAGTAATTAGTTTTTGTGGGTACTTAAACAGCAATTGAAAGCTTCATTACACTACTACAAGTACTTAGATTTTTCTTCCGAAACCCTATTCCAACAGCTGTAGAATCTACAGTATACCATGTCTAGAAAGAAGATAGAATGATAGGGATCCAAAAGGAATAAAATATTGTTCAGGGAGCACTTACGGAAAGTTTAATTGAAATCTAATGCATTCCACACACGGTCGGACTTAGCAACTCCGCAACTATTCCACGTAAAGACAACTTTCTACGGTACTCTGTAATCAAGCTGGTCTAACCTGGTGCCTAGGGAGGTATAATAGCGGTTAGGCCATTACTCAACCGAATTCCCTGGGTCGCAGTTAGGCCTTCTTTTACTTCTATTTGTCCGCGCATAAACTTCGTCCAGGCCTTTTCGCCTAATGGACAAAACCAATCGTCTTTTTCCTGGTATGTAATATCTATTTGCCTATATAGATTTTATTGAGGTGGTGGTTTTATCACCAGGAAAGACCCAGCTAGTCATCAAAATGGCTCCATTGTTATTATGGCACAATCCTTGGATGGTTAGTTACTACGAGGTACCTTTATGAGTGTCATGGGATAATACTTGATGTATTTTACCATGTGGTGTATTTTTTTTAGCTTTGTGTTATTTCATCATCATATACAATCTGATGTTGCAAACTTTGATATAGTCATCGATATCGTATATTTGTAGAAACTGATATCATATTTTAAAAATAATATAATAAAATGACAAAGCTATTGTATGTTTATCAAATATAAAAATATTAAAATCTCAACAAACATTGAAATTATTAGATTTGTTTCCCTTTTTCTTGTAGATTGCAATCTTTAAAGTATGCATTCATACATACATTTAAAGACAATCGACATTCTTATACAATTACAATGTAGGTAATGAGTGCACATATATTACAGAAACTACAATACTTTGTACTCTAAACACAGTGTAGGCTCCGTAAAGAATAAGATATATTATTGTAATTTTTCCTAAACATTTATCCTAAACAATTCATAAATAGCAACAACAACAAATAATCGAAGAAATTTTTTAAAGCTAACAATTGACCACATAATGTTTGAACCCTACTATTAATAAAAAATTAAAGTTTAGACCAAGCATAAACTTATAACATCAATATCAGCCACATTAAAGCTCAACCCATCAACCTTTCATTCAGCTTTATATAATTACCAGTGTCCAGCTTCATCGTATAAGCACATAACACTCCCTTAATCCAATCTGTTTCGACAAAACGCCCTTTCCAGGATTCACTCAACCCTACCCTTCCCAAGTGACCAATCCTCAAGAGTGGACAACGTCCATCACGAAGTTTCCTTCCGGTTCGAATGGCCACAACACATGGAGTCAGTCCACAGTTATATCACTCTCCACTCGCCCTAACTTATGTGAATAGACGGTCATCAACAATACAGGGTGATGCCTGTAGATTGATTACCCCAGCCGAATACCATTAGAAATGGACACTGAGATAATGAATGTTGGCGTAATTCTAGGTTAGGAATCTAACGGATTACAGCTTATTGTTTGAAGCTTGTACGCATTCAGATTATGAAAAGGGAAAAACTAATGCTAAATCTTATGTTTTTTAGTTAGTTAGGTATGAAATGTTATTTTCATTAGACATATGTTATAATGTAATTAGCAATAACCATTATAATTTGTAGACTGATTATCTCGTATTTGTGCGACAGAAGACCAATTGGACGTAAGCTATTAATGAAAACCACATGTGGTTCGCCGTTTGTGTCTGAGATACTGAAAAAAACGTGTACATTTGATCAATATTTGCTTTAAATATCGTATTTAAAACTAGACTCAATATAGTAAATGTATTGCGTGTTTTAAAAAATAGAGTTTATTTTTTTTCTTACGTAAAATATGTTTGAACTATGTCGAAACAAATCACTAAACTAATACTAGATCATATGGCACTTAAAAATAAATTCATACAGTAGTAATTTAGAAAGGCTTTGCTTTAACACAAAACATTTCGCTTTTTAAATTTTTAACATATCAAGAAAATTCAGCAAAGAAGTTAAGTAACGTATCCTTTTTAGTTCATTAAGTGCAGAAACTAATTTTTAATTTTGGTAATCATAGTGATTAAAAAAATCCCTGTTATTATGATACAAGACAATTTAAAATTGCAATGAAAATACATAGAAGTTGATTGGAAATATATTAAGTATAAACTACATTTAAACACAAAAGTGTAACAAAATATAGCCTTAGTATCCATATCCTGTGAAAAATATATGTTATTTATTAATACAATACTGTTTCCCATTCAGAAATATGCAGGATATGTACTATTATTTAATGAAGCTTTAAATGTCACATTGAATTCAAATTCAATTTGTAACAAATGAATTTTTAACTGCTTCCTTCAAAGTTAATTGCACTACGAGAAATCTTAAAAATCAATATAAAATTAAAAGGAAATCACTGAATCATGTGCTAAAAAGTAAAGAAATTTACTGGATACTTTCTTCAACACTCAATTATCAAGGAAGCTTTAATCTTTTCAAGCCACTTTTACTGCTGGAATTAAGATAATTTAAATAATTACTTGCGTGCTTATCTTTAAATGACGACGGTGAGGAACGTGCCAAAGTTATCTTCAGAAACGAGGTTATCTTTAAAAAGTTTGAGATTCGAAGTTTCCCATCACTACGCAAATCGAAAGGAGACAGAGTTTGCCTCTAATTGCTTTCTAAGTAGAATTAATAAAAGTTGACTTTCAATTTCCTATTGAAAATTATTATTAATTACTTCATTCTAAATGCGTAACAAAAAATATTGACTCTTAAATATTATTAATGTGTAGTTAATTGTTTTATCTTTAATAAACAATTAACTTAAATTTTTATCTTTGTATCTTGTATAAAGAAAATATATTCAAAAAACAATTGGCCAATATAAAACATGACTTGTTGTGAAAGTTTAAATTCTGATAAAAAATTACATTCAATTTTAATTGCAAAATTCTGTATTGTAGAAAGCTAAATACATACCTAAATATCAATTCAAAAAACATTTAAACGACAATAATATATTCGTGAAAGAACTTAGTAATTTAACTTATGCCTATTAATACAAGCCTAGTATTGTAATATCATCGTTATAACAAACAAACCTAGATTCATTAAAATTATTTAAAAAAAAAAATAATAATAATTGTATTATTTCATGTTGTTTTTTTGTTGTTTATTTGCATCATTTCAGATATTTTTGCTTCATTTCAGATTTATAGATTTTTAAGAGCAATATAAAAAAAACAATTCACTATTATAAATAACTAAACGTTTAATATCATATATGTCAATTTTATGAAATTTAATTTTTAAAATTAATTATTTGTCACTTTTAAAAAAAATATGCAATTAAATGTATTGCTTACAATTACATGTTTATTAATGCATCAAAACTTTTAATAAATATTCTACTTCCAAATGAATTTGTTTGGGTGTTTTTCATTTAGCTCCTACCACAATTCTTGACTTTTAAATGGAAATATATTGCCTTGGAGAATTCCAAAAATATATGTGGAATCATTATTTTTCCTTATTTGGCAGTTGAATAATGAATAAGTAGAATATCCCGATGGCATTTTAAGTTCTATCTGCGATCTTTTAACGAGCTTGAAAATGAATATAATTGGCAAATGACGAGCTAAATTATATAGTTCGTAATATTTATGGGACTAATGTCTCTTTAAGCACAATAATTTTCTAAGTATCGACTCTTAATGTATATGCAATAGTGGTAGAAGTAAAAGCTCAGTTTAACTAAATTTTTTTTTTTTCGTAACGTTATTTTTTTTTCTCAATTATATTGTATCAATGTAGTAAACTGTTATAGTTAATTTCCTGTAAATTTACTTTCAATAATAATTCTTCTGAAAAAAGCATTCACACCTTCTCAAATTTAAAATGTGTCAAATAACAAATAAGTGTGAGTATTGAGACAAATAAATTTATTTGCATTATATATAGATGGAATTATAATTTTTGTTAACACAATTATTTCATTTTTTAATGATACGTACATTCGAGTGAAGTTTGTATCTGGGGAAATAGTTGCAAAAATATAAGTTTAAAAGTGGGGGAAATATCACTCTGTTTTCGAATCCGAAATTGTTATAACTTAAACACAAATTCTAAGTATTCTACATTTGTTATATGCATAGAATATTTTTTATTTACAATATTGCAAACTACATTCCCATTCTGAATTCAAATAATTCTGTAAATTTGAATACATATTTTAATTATTTATTGTTAAAGTGCACTATTAATTATTGATAATGTAAAAATGGTTATTAATACATATTTTGGAATTCTTAAAAATATTAGCGGTTTCAAGCTCAATAATTAAATATAAGATGCAATTGCAGTACTTACAAATCTTTTTTAAAAATTTAATTTTACAAAACATTTAATATCATTATGTTATAGTCAAAATCTGTATGAAATGAATATAATTAAAGACCAATGACTTTGAATACAGAGAAATAGAAAAATGTATTAAAAATGAGTTAAGTATATGATATCTTTTGTTGAGCATCCTTATTAAAATTATTTTTCTTGATCGATTAATTAGAGTTGTAAGTGCATTATTTTCTAACTTATTAATAATCTTGAAAATTATGTTGTTGTTTTTTTTGTTTTTTTCATAAATGACTTTTGAATTTTTCACAGATTTGTTTCTCAAAACCGAATATATAATCATTGTTTGTTCTTGTTTTAAGCTCATTTATAAACATACTGGAATAATAATATTTTCACATTATTTTTTCATCGTTATTATTTCCATTTATTATTGTTTTCAAATATAATATAGAATCAAAATAAAATATACATTACACACGTGCAAGGATATTACTTTTTAAAAAGTATTTAAAAATAAAAATTGCAGTTGTTAAATAATTTTAAAGGAAAAATATTATCTTTAGCAGTATTATTAACTTTTGAGCAGCTAAATCTATTTCGTTAAAGTTAAGTATTTATTTTCAGTTTCTATTTATCTTTAATTTCGTTTAATATACTAAGTAATTATTCTATGGTCACAAAAGTAAGAGAATTTTTCTATTACTAGATATTTCTCCCACTCTTTTTTAATTTTATTAATATAAGTATTCGAGTGAATAAATTAAAAAAAAATTTAAAAAAGCACTAACTGATGGTAAAAATCGAAACAGCAGGTGACTTATATTGATTTGAAATTATTTCGTTTCAACTTATATTTTTTTCTTTGTTATTTTCATGGGGGAAAAGATGGTATTAAAAAGAAAGATAATTATTGATTTTGTGCATTTTTACTAACTTGAATTTAATAACGGTTTTATAAACACTTATAAGTGTGGAAAAAGTTGATTTGATTAGGAAGTTTTTCATGAAAGTATGTACTTAATCTATGCATTATATTTGTGGATATATTTAATATTTTATTGGTTTGTACTTTAATTTTGAAAGCTGAATATAACTGTATTTGCAAGACATTTGCTAAAACTATATTTCAGTAATATATTTTTCTTTGATTGATAAAAATGTACTGCTTTTCTATCAAAGTATGTCAAAGTCCCAACGTTTTCATGCATTATAAATATTTTAAACTATGATATCACTGTATTTAAAATACAATTATATTTCTTGAAAATATAACACACGTCAATCATGAAATATTAATAAAGTTAGTAGTTTATGAGTTCATTTGCTGCTTTTACAAATAGTCTGAATGTACTTTCCTCAAACTACACTCTTTAAAGACGTTTTATTTTGTGTGGGTTTATATGTATGTTTTATGTGTATTACGACATAAAATGAACGTACCGCATGTAACGGGATAATTATCACATAAAAAAAGAACAAGATATTGCACACCATCTACTTTACACTAAAAAAAGTATAGATTAAAACCAAATTGTATTTAAACATTCCTGTTATGCGATTCTTAAAGTTCTTTTATAAAATTCTACTATTGACGTCAATTTGGTTTTCATCTTGAGAAACATATTAAGAATTTCTCAGTTTTTCAGCTCTAGTGCGCAAAACAGTCACAGGCGAGGGTTCAGCTTTAAAGTAACAATTACTTTTATGCGTAAAGAGTTCCACACTTTTAACATTCATTTCCAAAGTTATTCTCAATGAACAATTCCTGTGAAAATGATTCACCTTCCACTAACCCATCTTCCCAATCTCCATATCCCAACCACTCAGAATTTCCGAGAAAAAATGCAGAAAATTAAAACACTTAAAAAAACCTCCCAATATCCCAGGCAATCTGCATTTCCAAGAAGTTTTACAAAGATAATGATACCATAAAATCGGCAACTCATCCCTCCCTACCGATCCTTCGATTAACGTAAAGAAAGATGCTGATGAATAGAAAAAGAAGATGAAGAGCAAAAAAAAAATCGTGTGAGGAGATACCTCCTTAATCACATTCGGCAGAAGCTTTAACTACTCATTAGGAAGCATCCCTAACTGGAAGAAGGGGATTTTTATTTGATGCAGCGTTAACTATACGAAAAACAAAGAATGTGGCCATAGGAAAGAGGACTCTCACTTGAGGCTTTGGATTTATTTGATTTGATGGAGTTAATTTGATGGCGGTTCTTATTTGATCTGATAGGAAATGACAGCATCCAATCGAAGTTGTTTGCTTGTTACTGTCAGGTGGAGATTGGCGAATGCGGACATGGTTTTTTTTTTTTTTTTTTTTTTTTTTCTTCTGAAGTTTGTGATAAGATTTCATCGGATAGTACTTCGTTTATATTTCCAATTAAAGAAAGACGGGAATCGTGTGTGATTTAAAATTATTTATATTCGGTACCGTATTTATATGTGGATTATGTGGATAAAATGCTATTCCTTATTCAAATTGAAACAATTATGTGTGATGATATGCATAAGAAAGTACTTTTATTCAATATTGGTTGATCATTATCTCTTAAGATTTCTGGTCAAGGTGGAAATAGATATGCAATTAATTATATTAGAGTTTATTCCGTTTTCCATTAAATTGAATTGTAGTCCGCTAAAACTATATATCATTCCATTAATTTCAGCATAACGTGAATATAGTACCGTATGTCTTGTAATTTGTATTACAATAGTACAAATGGTGATTGCTAAAGATATAAAGTTTCATACCTTTCACAAATTTTGCATATATTTACAATTAAATTGAGGTTATAATTTGTAAGGAATACAAATTTATATCAGTCAGTCTTTAAATTGCATTCCATCCACTGAAGCTACAATTTAAAAAAAAAAAAATTATGTTTAATAATATTCAAATGAAGTAGCGAAATAATACTATAATCTTTTTCAAGTCTTGGTAATAATGTTTAGTCGGGTTGTTATTTGTAAATAAAATATAGTTTCTTTAATTTTTTTAAGTTTTTCGTTGATTTAGAAACACATTTAACTAAACTCTAAGTCTAAAAAAAATCAATTTTCAAAATTATGTGCGAAAATTGTGTGCGACATCGAAAATGGACTAAGCAGTAAATCAAAAAATCATTAATTTATTTGCTGGTATCATTGCAGTAGAATTTTCTTAATATTTCATTAATATAACAATGTTAGTATACCGCTATCGTAAAATGCATTTAAATTATACTTATTTAGACTTATAGCATTTGGTCAAATCTTTCTGTGCTCCTATTTATATTCGCAAACGTATTAAAATTGCAAATCAAGGATGAATTAAATAACTAAGTTTTAATTTTATATGTTATCAGATATATGAAAAAACAATTATTTTGATTAGTTTAAACTTATATTTATCAGCCTCCAATGCACAAGACACGGTCTTGTCCATGATCAAAACTTTTTAAATTCATAGGTCAACTATAAATTTATGACTTTTGATTCAAAAGTCATAAATTCCTATTTGACCTAATGACAACAATTATTTGTGCATGTAACTCAATTACCAACTAATATTACATAAAACTAAAATGTAATTACTAGATCCATCTATAAAAAATGCATAATCCAGAAAATTGTACAATTGAGGTGATTTAATACCTTAAAAATAGCTCTGCTAAACTTATTGTTTAACCTTTAACTGCTGTAAGCGGTCTGACAGACCTCGAGTCATTTTTTGTGGAATGCTTCCCCCCCTTAAAATATCACATCTTTGACTTTTATTTTAATTTTTCTGATACTATGTTTCTTAAACTTTAAACCTATGTTCACCAATTTATTTGGCACAGTATGAACCATGTGTAGCTCTTGCGCCAAAAACTTCAAACCACCCAACCACAGCAGTTAAAGGTTAAAATATTACTTCTGATATCAAAATTCAAAATCTGTATCTATTTGAACTAGTTATTTTACAGTGTATGTATGTTCATTTCTGAGAAAACATAATGCGATTCTGCTTTTCTAAGTAAGCAATTTTAAATCGATGTTTTTTAGTATGTTTTTCCTTTAAATTAATTTAGAAATACAAAGGCTTTTAATTATTTATTGTCAAGAGTAGTATTGTAAGTACTTTAAAAAAATGTGGATACGTAAATTAGTTCTAACAGTTGTAGTTTAAAAGTTGCTAAAAATTGAGTTTTGAAAAAGTATTTGTATTTTTATGATTATTTTCTGTACAAAACTAATACGTTTTGTAAACAGTTTTTTTACAGATTCGTACAGTATATTTTAAATAATACGAAAAAATATTAGCAGTTAAAATTGAATAATTAAGGAAATAAATATTCTAAATGCTTTACAATTATATATAAAAATATCAAACAATGTATCAACGAATATAAAATAGTTTTATTGGCAACAATTATCTTTAAAACTCATTTTAATTACATGCTTACAAAACTTGAATCCAATTATAAACACATGATTTAATTGGTAGTTTGTTCACTTTAAAAAAAAATCTATTGTGGAAAGTAAAATATAGAAAAATAAATGCAGTACAATTTTGAGTTGCATTTTCTAAAGTTTTCTTTGATATCAAATTCAAGACATTATTAACATCATTTCAGTAAAACGGGTTTGGTACTTTTAAAACTATATTTTTAATTTAGTCTTTAAAATTTTAATTTTTACCTATTTGGAAGTATTACTAGGCAACAATTAAATTTTATTTTTAAAAAAAAGTTCACAGTTTTCTACCCTTTTTCCAAAAATCCATACCTATATTTGTTAAATAGATCTTTAGAATGACACAAAATTTTTTTTTTTAATCATTTCATTCATATTTCTGAAATGTTTATGATTTTTAATAAAGTGGGAATTTCAAAAAACACGTACTAAGAAAAATGCGTTCGAAATATCGAAGGAGCTATTGCAACTATGCTAAATTCTCCATAAAAATCTAATTTTCTGGCAAATGTAGCTATTGGACCAGCTCAAAAATTTATCAGGAAAAGGAGAAGGTTTCAAAGATTATAAACACGTAAAAAATAGAAAATAATGCTTGTAAGTTATTAAATATATGTAAACGTCATGTATATGATGCATTAGGTAATATTAGTTGTCAAGTATGTAAATATGTTCATTGATATGCAGGATATATATATACAGTATAATATATGTACGTTATTACCTATATGTAAAAGTCATGTATGCTACGCATTAGGTAAAATTAGTTGTCAAGTATGTAAACCGATGTAATTACTTACTAACAAGTATCATGTTGCAAACTAGTCATTAAATAGAAAGTGAATATTCAATTTTAAAATTTTCACTTTGAAAAATAAATAAACAATGCTTGAAAATTTTAGTAGATAAAAAAAACTATTCCTAATGTTTTCATTCATGTTGAATATTTGTTCTGATTATCTATAGTTGAAACGTTACAGAAGTCACATTTTTACTTTTAATAAGGAGTATTTATACTAATCTTTCAATTCGTATTGGAACATATCAAAAGACACTGATGTGACAAAACATTTAAAAATGCAGGTATATGTCTTCTCAATATAGTTATTTAAAATCATAATTTTGATTTGTTACTGATAAAGTGACGCATGGTACATTTTCCATAAGCAAACAAGATCCGCTTTTTTTAAAAAAAAAATTTGGAGATATTGAGCTTTTCCGAAATAGCTCATCTGAATTATACGAATAAAGTTACTTGACTTAAATTGGTTTTTATAAGGTAATTTTTACAAATTACAAACACGTATTCAAAGAGCAGAAGACAGATAATAAATGAGATATCATTAATTAAGATTAGATTAAGATAAGAATTAAGATAAGATAACATAAAGTTACTCAATTGGTAACCTTATTTTTCCTTTAAGCCATGGCTAGTAGACATCCTGCTTAAGCAGTGGTTGCAGCTAAACTGGAAAATATAAATACATTATTCAAAGGCACGTTTTACTTGGAAAAAGCATCCCATATTCAACTTCCAATAAAATCCTTTCGCTTCCCTGAATAAAAAAAAAAAATCAACACACAAACTTATCCCTTGATCTATGGTGATGAAACCTGCCTCCATCAGCAGGCAAAAGTAGAGAAAAGAAAAAAATTCAAGACCTGGACCCCTTCAATCGCTGCTGGGTCTCCAGACCTAACAACCTATGACGTCATCAACCTAACTATCTGCCTTTACGTTACCTTTAGGGGAAAGTAATGAAAGGCCTTAGACAAGGAACGGAAAAAGAAAGGGATGAAGAAAAATCTCCTTGAGAAAAATGGTGCCCACGTGAAGTACTTGTTTCATTGGAACCATAACTCTAACTACTCGGTGAAATAGCGGCGCGTGCTCGTTGACAGTTAGTGGGGTGTTTTTTATTGATCAGGATGGTTTGCATGAGCGGTTGCAGGATAAAACTGCAGCAGATATGGAGAGGAAAAAGTTAGTCAGGTGTATTTTTCTTTTGTTTGGTAGTTGTCGTGTTTCCGCCTAAGTTAGAAAAGGATGTTTCTGCCGGGAAAGTGAAGGATCCTGAATTAAAAATGGATGGAGGGGACACTCGGGAATATTTCTTTTGAAAATGCCTTAGGCTAGACAGGAAACTGAAAAAAAAAATACTTTAAACCTTTTTCAAGGTAATAGAATATTCAATTCTATCAAATTACGAAATGTGTTTCATAATACTTACAAAAATACTTTCCCAAAAAGCGGCTGTGTAGTTGGTATTAACACATGTAAGTTTGTAGCTATAATTTCATTCTGGATTTAAAATATACTCACTAAGATAATGAATTAGTTCTAGCTGTAATTGTTATTTTTTTAAATGTTATATTGACTTTGAGTGATTCGATGTATTTTAAAACGTTGAGGGTACCTAGATTTAGGTTTAGGTATAATTTATTACATTAGTATCGACAAGAGTGTGTACGTTAGAAATGAATGGAAAATATATGTAAACCTAATGATCAAGACCTTAAGATAGGTTTTTATTTTATTTTATATTGAAATAAAAACTCCCATCAAATACATTTTATTAATTCTCTATTCTAGAGGTAAAAAAGGTTACATCCATTTTTTAAAAAAAATCTTGCAAGAAAACGTATTATATTAAAACAATCTTATTTTTAAAGAGTAGCAATTTCTGGAAGAAAACATAAGTTTTTCTTTTATAAAGCTATTTACAATACAGTGTAGAATACATCTGTAGAAAGCATGATATACGATTAACACCGTAATAAAACTTCCAAATAGAAGGAATGGAGAACTCTGAAGTACAGACAAATTAAAAAGTTAACTTACTTCATATAAACGCAACAACTAGATTTAATAATAACTTTGTATAAACTTGAGATTGGTTTCATAGTTAGAATAAGAGAAAGATATTTAAAGATGTATAAATGTTAATATTTTTAACCCATTTCAAACTTTGGTACGTAGAAACATTCATATTTATATATATGAATAAGACTTTATTGTGCCTACATCAACGTCACTTGTTTTGTGAAATGGTAAAAAAAAAACTTGTGAAGCATGGAAATCTGGCATGTTTACAAAACGTGGAAATGTAAGAAGTTAGTGTATTTTTTATGTATTATGTCTTCTGCTGAATAAGATGGTGTCATATCTAGTCATTTTTTGGATGACTTTCAGAATGCATTTCCAGAGTCATCTTTTGACTAAACAAATATGCTATAACTTGTTTCCGACTTGGCAAGTCTCTATAATTGATCTTGTATACTGTATGCTAGAGAAACTTTTCACAGAATAGTTCCATTTATTCATCAATAAAATGTAGCTGAGTTTGTTGGTTGTCAGTAACAATGACATAAGTAACAATAAGGTAATATACCGGTCACTAGGAAAAAAGTTCATGCATCATCTCACGATTTTTTTTTCTTTTTTTTTTTTAAAAGGTGGTCAACAAATCAGGAATATTTGTTGAATTGTATTAAATTATGCATTACATATTAAATTATACATTATATGTTATATGTATTTTAAGAAATACAATTCAGTAACGCAAATAATGTTTAATTTTAAATATAAATTAAATGTCTTTCCTGTGTATGCAAAGTTTTTTTTTCTTCTTAAGAACAGCTATTTAGTATCAAGATCGATGACATCAAAAATTCTATGCTGGTAAAAACAAATTCATCATAAAATATATTTACTCTCAAACACATAAATTTTATATATCAGTACTACATATTCAGATAATTTCGTATTGCATAAAATAGTGTTGAGGCTTTCAATATTTAGTAATTTATTTCTAAATAACGTTATCCCTTCTTAAATTACATTATCGCTAATTGTAGTATTGCTTGCTAAAATATTTGTCTTGTTGTGATTCATAAACCATAAAGTATTTTAAACACATACACGTTACCTTACTACTAATAAAGTTTATGTATTTATTGATTCATAGATTATGAAACTAAAGCCTATTAATTGAAAATGATTCAATCACTATTATATAGACTAATAACATTTTTCTATCATAATTGATAAATTTAAAAATAAATTACTTCATTTCCATTCACATTAATCACTCTAAATTGAGTATAATGTGAAACTTAAGAAAATACCTCGTTTTTCAATTTTAACTGTCGTTGCAAAAAAGAGAATAAAACATAAACATTAACGTTCCTACATCTAAACTGTTTATTGAAACAAATTTCACATTCAGACTGAAGTTCATTAATCATTTAATTCTTTCCATACTCATACTCAATCTCTCAAGAAATCTCGGAAATGTCTTTTCGCAGTACTTTTTACACATATTTTAACCAAATGAATGAACTCACTACCTTTAAGTTCCTTCCCACTACAAACTTTCTGAAAATGAATGTTTTTTAAAAATTATTTCGACGGAAGCGGCAAATCAGACTTAATGAATTTCGTCGCGTAATAGTGAACCGAAAGGGCACGCAATTCCACTTCAAATGAAAACCAGAAAAGCACAGTCAACAAACTCTCTTCTCTCGTTGTAAAAAAAAGGCGACTTTTCATTCCAAAAAGAGAAATATCACTGCAACTCGACAACCCCCTTAGTTAAGTGTTTTTGTCACGCGAAAGGAGAAAAAATAATGTTTTAGCAAGGTTCGACACGCTTTTCCTAAAGTTAAAAGTGCAAACTCACGCTAAGGAACGTGAGTGCAATACTTTTAAGAGTTGACTGATTCACTTGTAAATGTGTTCATTGATATACGGTATATACATATACAAAATAATTTATCTACGTTATTAACTATATGTAAACGTCATGTATATAATGTATAAAGTAAAATTAGTTGTCAAGTGTGTAAATGATATACATGATATGCATATACAGGATATACGTATACATAATAATATGTGTACGTTATTATCTATATGTAAAAGTTATGTATGCTACGTATCATTTAAAATTAGCTGTCAAATATGTAAAAAAATATAATTTTATTACTAACACGAATTCTGTTACATATTAGTCATTAAATATAAAGTGAATATTCAATTTTTAATTTTTTTATTTTGAAAAATATATAACACAAAGCCTAAGAGTTTTAGTACATAAAAAACTATTCATAGGATTTATATTCGTGTTGAATATTTGTTCTGGTTACCTATAGTTTAAAGACAATAGAAGTCAATTGTTTTTTAATGAAGAGCATTTATTTTAAGCATTCAATTCATTCAGGAACATCTCAATAAAGCCTCATGTGACATAACATTTAAAAGTGCATTGATATTTCTACTCAATTTAGTTGAAATTATAATTTTTGTTTTCTGTTACCCATCATAAAATTCAACGAGAGTTAGGGTGGAGAACAGGCATATCAGAAATATCAACCAAGAATCAATTTGTAATTATGTAAGTCAGTTTGGAGTTATACTCTTAATATATTATTTTGAAGCTATCAATAAAATTAGCAGGTTACATAAAATTTAACTTGAAGTTAGAACCCGAATTTCTTTAAATTTTGACTTAAAGTATTATAGAGAAAGAGATTTCACATATTAGCTGCAAATAGAGTATCTGTTTGGAAATACTTCATTCGGTAAATACAATTCTGGTCAAGTATAACGGCAACCTCACCAACTTAATGATACCTATGCAATTATTCAAAGTTGACTGGGTTTGATATTAAATGTTGTCCACCTTCGGATTTAGAGATTTTACTCTTGAAATGTTGTGAAATTATACATGATTGGTACAGGGTGTCCAGAAAAGGACTCCCTGATTTCAAAATTAAATATCTCGAAAACAAAGATCGATAGAGGAATACAGTAAACTGTATGTTTATTGTGAAAGCTGCAAGAATTTTATACAGCAGTTTGAAATAATAGTTACAAAAGCTGCTAACAGATGGCGCTGTACGCTGTACAGCTCATTATCAGCATACATAAATGAAATAATCATATGAAAATATTCTTTGCAAAAAATCACATCACAATGTATTCAAAATGTTCACCATTGGCACTACAGAGGTGGCGCAAACGAAGAATGAAATTTGCTACCACATTACGTAGTGTCTCAACAGAAATGGATTCACATGCCACACAGATCGCCGATTCAAGCTCGTCCAGCGTGGCGGGATGCTTCGGATAGGCAATCTCTTTCAATGTGCCCCACAAAAAATAGTCACAGGGAGTCAAATCCGGTGAATATGGAAGCCAATCCATGCCTGCACCAGTAAATTTGGGATATTCCAAAGCACTGACTCCATTCCCGAAGTATTCATCGAGAAAGCGAAACACTTGGTCTGTACGATGTGGTCGGGCTCCATCTTCAGTACGTGGTCGATCCTCTAACACTTGCTGTGTGGCGACAAATTGTTCCAAAATTGAAACGTAACGTTCACTAGTGACCCTTTCTCGAATGAAAAAAGGGACAATAATGCATCTGCTGCATACTGCAGCCCACACAGTAACTTTAGGAGAATGCAGGGGTTTCGCTTCACACCAATATGGATTTTCAGAACCCCAAAATCGCCAGTTCTGTTTATTCACGAATCCATTCAGGTGGAAGTGTGCTTCATCTGTAAACCAGATGCAGCCAACATCAAATCCTTCACTATCAATCATTGTGAGCATCTGATTAGCAAAGTCAATCCTTTGTTGCACAGCTCGTACGGGTATCGCCTGGTGAGTTTGAATTGTGAATGGAAACATGTGTAGGCTCTTTCTCAGTATTTTCTGCGTGCTGGAACGCTTCAAACCAGTCTCAGATGCAATTCTACGGACGGATGACATTGGATTTTGCTGAATAATTCCAGAAACTGTGGCGACATTTTCAGGCGTAACTGCAGTTTGCTTGCGGCCAACATTCCCCACTAGATCATCAGTTACGCTGCCTGTTCGTTGAAATTTGGCGAAGAGCGTAAGAATGGTTTTCGCATCGGGTCCTTTTGGAACATTAAATCGTGCTTGAAAACTACGTCTTGTTGCCGTAAAACTCTTTTTTAACCTGTGGTACTCTAGCACCAGAAAAACGGGTTGTTCAATGGAGTACATGGTTTTAATCTCTTCCTTCGGTACGCTAACCTCCTTTCACGCTTCAATAGTGGAACTGATCGCTCTGGGCTTCGGATCACTATTTATACTAGGCATTACGTATGGCGATTACAGCGCCATCTGTTAGCAGCTTTTGTAACTATTATGTCAAACTGCTGTATAAAATTCTTACAGCTTTCACAATAAACATACCGTTTACTGCATTCCTCTGTCGATCTTTGTTTTCGAGATATTTAATTTTGAAATCAGGGAGTCCTTTTCTGGACACCCTGTATTTGGACCCTTATGTGCAACTATAAAACGTGTAAAAAAAGGGCTTATAATGTCAATGACTGTTAAAATCAAATTAGTATCCATTCAATATATATTTAAAACTGTTTATTTTAAAACCAATATGAAATTCTCGATCAAAAGTACTTCAAACATAAAATCAGACAACTTTAGTTAAATCGCGCTTTGTTTATAATGGATTAAGTTTAGTTTTTACACTGCCCTTGTTCAAAGAGAATATATTACAAATGAATTTTTTCGTCTTCAAGCTCACGTCTGCAGTAGCCTATTAGAAATTCTAGAAAAAAAGTTGACCTACTAGAAATTCTATAGTAACGTATACTATTTTAAATGAAAGATTTAATGGATATTTTTTCCTCACTAAAACTCAACTCAAATATGCTATTGGAAGCATTAAAAATAGTTACCAGAAAAGAAATTCAAATTTGTAAAGCCCTAACTATAAATTATACAGACACGTACCATTTATTATTTAGAAAGCGCCAACATGATTTGTTGTATCATTTAAAATTCAACAGTAATTTCCAGTCAAAAGTGCTTTAACATTTGGCAGGCTTTCGTTTAACTTTATGGGAAGTTAAAACTTTACATATTATGGGAGATTTGAAATTTGATTCTAGATTAACAATCTTTGGATCTATTGTAGGGATCTTGCGAGTAAAAAAATCTTTAAAACAATCATCAATTGGTGTTCTAGGTATCCGGACTTGTCTAGACATTCATTGTCGTATTCCAGATTGTTTTCCAATATATATTGCAATGATTTGTAATAAAATAATAATTAGCAGTGTCGAACTTATGAAATGAATACTTACATGTTTATTAAAAAGTTATTTAGTTATTCTCTTTATTACCACTCATATTTATTAAAAAGTACTGTTATTTTTTCTGCAAAAGTTATAAATAATGAGAAATGTAGGTTAAATAATTTTACCAGGGTGCCTATTTATTATTTTTTTAAAAGTCATTTGTATTTATTGCTCCATGTTACCAAATAAAAGCCATTGCTTTTTTGGGCTTTAGAAAACTCTATAAGGGCATAGAAGTATAATCTAAATTACAATGAACTTCCAAAATTCCCTGAAATGCAAACTCCCGTTTTCTAAAGTATTATTAACTTTGAAAGGATATTTATTGATCATCATACGGACATATGAGTGAAACATAAAGAATACAGTGAATGTACTCAATCATGTCCGGTTCGACCACGCCCACAATATGTCACTCGCTTTTACCGTCATTTTAATAGAGGTAATTCTTCTCCGTTTATTAAGCATTTTCCCTTATTCAAACAATAGACCTCTTAAAATGGAAGAGAAAGTAAATGCCTAGCATTTGCTCAAACTAATGGACAATGTGTCATAAATGTTATTTTCAATGGAGAAACGTGCTTTAAAACTTAAAATCAAGTCTTCGAAGCGAAAATTTTTAAGAATATGGAGCAAAATATAATTGATATTTTTCATATCTGACCTTTTGTCATTTCTAAATGGGTATAATATTAATTCAATGATTTACTGGAGGAAAAAATTAGATTAATTTATCAAGTTTCGCTTTATTTATAATATTAATAGATTATACTTTTTTGAAACTTTTTATTTTTGTGTTAATTCTTTAACATTTATTATGAACAATATACTTAGAATTTTCATAAATTTATTTTTTATTATTTTCATCTAAAATATATTTAAATAAATTATAAAAAAGGTAAATGTATTTTCGAAAAGTTTATTCTTATACAACTATAAATATTTTAAAGAATAAAAAGAAATTACTACTTACTTCCTTGTGAAAACTGCATATAATTATTACATATATCTCTTAAAAAATCTAATATAATATTTTCAAGTGTAAAAAAATGTACTATCAAATAAGACAGAAATTCATTTCCACAAAAAATATCAATTGCATAGTTGAATAAATCAAACCAAACAAAACACATACTGCGTAACTCAATTCCCGGGAAACAAGTTTCAATATGCATTCAATTTGAATTGTGTTTTAAAATTTATTTAACATTATTACATCCTAACAGTACATCAGATAAAAAATTATCACCTTTTGTATTATTTACAGTTTTACTATCGAGAGACTTTTTTATTGATGTTTGTTAAGTTAAGAGAGCATATCCGAATGGAAATTTACGATTTTGAGAACCATTGAGCAACAAACACGGCCACTAGAGAAATCGCTACATTATGCTTCTGCCATTACACCCCAGCATAAATAAAAGGAGATAGAAAAAAAAGTAACATATTTCAGGGGAGAGACTTTTATGCGAATTTCGTTACTTTTTTGATTGAGTATTGATGGTACCTCTGAAACTGTGATAAATTAAGGAAAAAAAGAAACATGATAAATATCATTAAATTTATGTGTTGGTTGAGGAAAGTGAACTATTCTCAAGTGTTAAATGTTTGCTTTTTTATTATCCATACGATAGAGTTTCAGTTGTTTCAATGTGTTGTTTTCTTCATAAAAGGTGAAAAAACGAGTGCAAAAATATTATATTAAAACTAAGCTACACATTATAGCAGTTGAAAGTTATATTTCCCTCTTCAATAAGATTACAAGTTTGTTTATATTAAAAGGTTGAGAATTTTAAAGTCTTTGTAGAATTGTGATAACAACACATATTTTTAATTCGTTTATTAAATTATCTTAAGATTCTAAGTTGAAATACTGTTATCTGCGCAGTATTACATTTTAATATCTAAGCTGTAATAAGGAAGTCTTATAATATTTAATGAGTGTTTAATCTCGATTCTTTAATAATGGTAAAGTATATGATTTGTTTTATTCTCAAGTGATTAATTTTTTTTATACTATATTGATTGCCTTATGTAATGAGTTTCATAAAAATTCAAATTTACAAATGTCCACATTATATATGTGTATTTTCAGAAATATTGCACATTTTAAGAAGCAAGAACAATTTAAATCATACAGTATACTATCTCGCTTAATTTTAAATTAATTTTTCAAAATAGTATTAACAAATATTAATATTACAATTTAACAAAATCTTAACGTGGTTTATTTTGCAATATTGATTTGTGAGATACTAGTTGTTTTGTATTTAAATTACCTCTTACAAATGTTTCACTTAAAAAAAGAACTAAACTGATATAAAAATATCATTCGCATAAATTAATCTATTACTGTCCTATATGAATCAACAGACAATATACCGTAGTGAATTAATGACTAACTGTTCGTTTAGGTATTCAACTTTTCTTTTAAAAAATATAAATTATCCCCTGTTAAAGCAAGATAAAAAAAATATGTATCAGATAACATAGAAATTCATACTAATTTCATTAAACTAGAAAGTCCATTAAAACATTTCTATCTAAAAATCTAAAAAAGTTGCTTTCAGATGTTAGAGATTTTGTTTTTTAAATGAGTTTTTTAATTGTTCATTAAAAAACTAATAGTTATCAATTAGTAAAAACACGGTGCATAAAAAGCCGGCATTTTATGTTGAACAATTTACTACTCCTACAATGCAATTTTTTTTTTTAAACAAATAATATCTAGTAAATGAATAAATAAATATATATTTTATTGCTTTGAATAATTTAATTTAAATCCTACATTCATCTGAACTAAAAATACGTATTCATAACAAATAACTGTTTTTTCTTATATTATTATATTATAAAATATTTTCCTATAGAATCAAAAAGCTATAGATCTCTATGTTTAAAGAAAAAATTAAATACACATTTATCTTCAATAAATTAGGAAAAATGTACGATGGTTCCAAAATCTTCTTTATGCCTTGAATTAAAAGGATACAAGAAACTAATTCTTAGTAAATACTCTCGAAATCTAGGGGTGTAAAATATCACACAACTTTCAAATAAACAATAAAATAAGACATGAAACTTAAAATGGATTAAAAGAGTTTAAATTTATATTATTTCATACTTACATTTACATTTTGAAAACTAACTCGTCACATTTTTTAATTTGGTGGTATTTATTTTCACCAATCTTGTCAAATTAGAGGGCTTAGATATATTTCGAAAACAAAAGTAACTGTAAATTTTTAATTTTGATAGTAAAAATTTGCTGGGGAAATAGATGGAACATAACCTTTATATATTTTATAAATAAATAAAAGCAGTATTTTGAATAAAAATTAAATATGTTTAGCAGATGATAAGTTTGATAAAATGCGTATGTATATTTTTATTTATTTCTGTTGACAGGATCTGACAATTTCCTTGTTAGACTATTATTTAATGGTGATTTTCGTAAATGTAAGACCTACTACGTTTATAACTAGCATTGTATTTCTTGTATTTTTAAAAATGTGTAATTGGTGGGGATTTTCAGAACAGCTGTAAAGACATTAATTCAAAAATTTTAATCATGGTTAAAAAAAAACCTAAGAAACCTTTCTGCGCATTTTCTATTCTAAGGGAAAACAATACTTGCCACATCTTTGGTAGATTGGCTATAAGAATTGGCACACAAAATTTGAATATGTGAATGCACTATCGGTTCTTGAGTTTTGTTGACAAAAGATATACACACATTATGGTGGGTTGACAAAAGCCTATATATATGTATTATCGTTATGTAATAGTACGGGAAAATTGTCTTAAGTAATAAGAAATGGATTGACACAATATTACACCCATCGGTTAATATGTTTTACCTCCTCAGAGTTGCCAAATCTCCGAAAATTGCAGAAACATGATTTTATTTAATAAATTGTTTAGACACAACAATACAGTTTCTAAAAGAACACAACAGCAACATCAAGATGTTGTAATGGCCTTATAAAATTTCAATCTGAGGAAATCATTTCTTTTACCGCCATAAAGAGGCCAAAGTTTGAAAAAATAGTGAATTAAGATTTTCTAGCAATAATCTTTTAAATTAAAATTATTTTTATGATCTTTTGGCAATAACTATTTTTAATTACTTTAATAATGCAATTTGATTAATGAAAGTTGCTTGAGGTAACCCATTGTTATAAAATAAGTATATGCTTTAATTGAGTTCACAGCCTATGTAATAGCATATATTATGTTTTAGGAACGTACACCACTTAGTCAGTCATAATTCGGGCTTACATGAATGAATAAACATGCATACGATATTTCATTTATCTGCATATAGAAAGCAAGATTATTATAAAAAGTACAGACATGTATTTAAAAAAGAAAAGTAACAATATGCAGGCGTTCAAAATATGCCGTTTTATCTATTAAATATTCAAAAGACAATATCATTACCAAGAAAAGTAATTTCAAACTGTATAGTTGGCAAGTGGTATCTATGCTAATTATAATGCCAATTGTGTTAAAATTTGTAGTTTCATTTCATTCAGAACTATCAATATAAATGTTCAAAATAATAAAACCCTTTGTGAAAAGTATTGTTTATCCTCAAATTTTTATTTACTAAATTGAAATTAACTGTTAGAACAAGTGAGTATCAAAAACTTATATCAGTGCATTAATTTCGTTTGCCTCTAAAATTCCCTTCAGATTCTGAGAAGACATTAACACTCCCCATCCTTTGAATTAGCGGTTCCAAAACATCAGGTAACGCCCAAGAGATTGTATTTCTCAGTGATTAATGGGATAAGACAAAGGATCGATTGGTAAATTAATCAGCTTAGATGAATCAATAGTGCGTTGCTTTATTTTAACTCGAGGTGGAAAATGAGGAAAACCTTATCAACATCTGGAGGTGGCACTGTTTTATATACTGATTAATATTAGTACACTCTATCACATTAAGCATTTAGAAATTAAGTGAAGCCTTTGTTAAAATCCCTAAATTTATCTTAGAAAGCAAATTAATATATATTTACCCTTATTAGAAATTCATACCGAGAATACTCACCTAGGGCTAATAATACTAACTTGCCCTTTGAGTACTTTAAATTGACTTAAAAATTCTAGTTGCTTTGAAATTGATATTTTCATCTTGATACGTTTCCTTATATATTTTATTTTGTATATGTTATATGTTTTCTTAAATATCAAAGTGAACACTGTTAAAAATATGTCATATGTAAGAAATAAGATAACGTATTATATTTTAATTTGAAATCTTGAACATTGAATCAAATTATTCACATTCATTTACTTAAAATAAAGTAATAAGGGGATTTCAAATATACACTAATATGATTTGTAATTTAATTAAATGGGCTTTCTGGTTTTACTTTTAGAAAAATATAAGTGTATGATATCTTTCATTTTATATGATTACAATAATCATATGTTGTTATAACTATTAAAAATTTTAATAATCGATCTGGTTTATGATTTCCCAAATCATAGTTAAATAACTTTTAAACTTTAAATACCTTCTTTAAGAGGCGAGTTCATTTATAATAAATGTATCTAAATAAAGCAAATGTATCTCATTATTCAATCATTCAATTAATTTTAATAAAAAAATATTCGTAATTTTTTTTTCTATTCAGAACAACACAAAATCCTTTTAACTGTTCGAGAGAGTGCAATTTTTCAATATACATTTTTTTTTTTTTTTTTTTATAAATTTTGAAGTAGATTTTGAATACAAAACTTTTTACATACGAAAAAACAATCTTCAATTTTACAAATGAATCACATATTTTTTAATAAAAAAAAAAAAAAATACAATGCAAATTTTAAGTAGAATACAGCAAACAAGTAACGACGTTTCAATTGGAAGAAATAACAATTTGCACAATAAACAGTAAATATTACTTAATATGAACAGATATATTTTTATTGTAAAAATTCTGTCATTAAAAGAAACGATTTCGTTCTGCATATGTGTCCATCAATAAAAAAATTGTTTATAGGTATTTATTATTAGAAATTGTAAAACACATTTTGTTTCACATTCCAACTCTAAATATTTTTCGAAGAGACCTACGTTTGAATAACATCACAAAAGTTTGATCAAATGATACAAAAATATAGGAAGAGAAATACTTTTTACCAGCTCATCTAAACTGCATGAAAAAAAAAATTTAGTATGAAGTAAAAAAATAAATATATATATATACTCTGCTTTTTTTTCTTAAAGCTTACTAGATCAGCCACTTTTGTCAGAGTCATCTATGGGGATTTAAAACTAGTTAGGTATAGACTCGAAGCATAGTGGGAGAATCAGTTTTATAAAGTTTTTCTATATATTTGTGTATCAAAAATTTTAGAAAAATTACAAAAAAAAGGGTGAATAGTTTATACAAGTCTTGTTGTTAATTTAGTAGTCTCACTATAAAATCTGTGTAAAAATGCTTTGCAATTATTTTCTTTTCTTCTATCAGTGTTTCTAAAACGATTAAATTTTATATTAATTGCCAGTAAGTAGCTCTATTTTTATTTCTAAATGTTGTTTTAACTGTATTTAATAATATTTATAAATTTAACATTTAACTATAACAATTCATATATGCACATACAAAGCAAATAATGCATAAAGTCCGCATTTATTAAATATGTGTGACATGTTTATAGTATCATTCACATATAATCAGAAAATTACATATAATAGATTAATTTTATTTTCAATAGTCATATTGCCTGCAATTTTTTTTTTTTTTTTCATATTAAAAAAAAAAAAAAAAATCAATACAAAGTTACTTTTATAGTGACATATGTTATACAAGATTTTGAGATGTTAAAAAACTTCATTTATTTAAAATTGCAATTATAAATTACAATAATTGTATTTCAAAACAAAAATAATTACCTTTTGTTTAATAATATTTTTTTCATAGGGCTTAATTTATTTGATATGTTTAATGTCTGTATTTATGAAATTTTTCTAATCTAATCTTTAAAATTAAAGAATCAGTTTACTCCGAAATAATTATTTAAAAGTTTGAGTAAAATAAAGGCAACCCAATTCTAAAAGTTAGTTTTCCAATAAAAATAAATTATCTAAATACTTTAGATTCCTCGTTTTGTTGATTTATTTATTAATAAAATATAAAAAATACTTTTAACATCATTACTTGTAATATTATTAATAGAAAATGATTAAAAATTCTTTTACTTTTGTCACTAAAGCATAATTTGTTTAGAAAAAATATTAATTTGTTTAGATTTTATTCTTTTAAATTTTAATTGGATTAAGAGAAAAGGAAAAAGGATATTAATGTTTTCACAACATTAAACATACAGAGCACAGCACAAATAATAAATATAAGACCTTAATAGTACACTACTTAAAAAAATAATTTCAAACCAAAAATTTTACGAAAATTTCTTATAAAATAATTTTCTAATTGTTATGATAAACTCAATATTTTATTGCAGTGTTGTATAGTTCATTTAACAATATATACATTACAGCCAAGTAATAATATGCAAGAAGTATAAATGTTTCCTTAAAATAATAATTTAATTCAGTTTTATACACTTCTCTCGAGAGAGTATAACTTTTATTTTTAAATTACAACTGGGCCAAATGCCTGGATAGATGCCGAACATTGGAACTTTTGCCTATATTAATTACAAATGTTTGTCGAAAAATTATAAACTTTTCTGGTGAAAATGTTTTATTTCCAAGAATCATAATTCTTAAAATACAATATTAAAATGAGTTTCTATTAATAATCAAAGATAAACTTTTATGTATAGAATATAGTAATGTATCGTACATAAAAAAAATTCTATTTTATACCTATTCTTCACTTATTAAAAACCTTGTTGGCACATATCAAAACAAAAGGATAGAACAATTTATTATAATGAATTTTTGCTCTGATATCCTTAAACATTTACTTGTCCTTGCCTTTTTGTTTAATTGATAATCGTGGGTGGCCCGTTATTGGAGAATAGCCAAAACGCTTGGGTCTTTCACCTTAGCTCTTAATTGTGTGTGTTTTTTATTTTTCAAGAATATGAAAAAACTTATAATATTCTTTCGTAGTTAATATACATATTTGTAGTTTAAAAAATATATGTTAAATAAATACGTGACAGATAGTTTTTATTTACATTTATTGATAAAAATGAGTAACATTGTGAACATTTGTAGTTACAAGGTTTTTTTTTTTTTTTTTTTTCTTTTTCTTTTTAAGTTGAACGCCTTATTCCATTCTTCAGAATTAATATAAATCAAATCATAAGTAAGTAAAATTTTTAAACATTTCACTATTTTATTAAACACTGCTAAACATACATTTCCATTGGTCAATGAAATATTACTAAACAGTGATTAGTGCAGCAAAAATTATATTAGTTTTTAATTAATTCTTGAGGAATATAAAATTCATGTGCATAGGTCATGCGGTAATCCAAATTTTATAACAGAAGTAAAACAATAAGAAAGGAATATGTCAGACAATTTATATGCTTAATTTAAGCGACTGAAAGAAGAATATAAGTATAAGTTATTTACCGTGGTAACGTTAGGCTACATTAGCAATACATTTCTCGTTACCTGCAACCTTTAAATTCATATAGTCATGAGTTATTTACTCACCAAGTTTAACCAAGTCCTAAATTTGCCACAATCGCAATAAAGGGAGGATGAACTTAAAGACGATAGCAGCTAGTTCAAAGGTAAATAACTCTAATCAACAATAATTGGGTTAAAGATTAACATATGGATAAGAATTACTCCATGACAGGTATATAGTTCAATTACTCGACCCATTTGTCGGGCGAAATTAAGAGAAGAGTCCAGTTTGGCTGAGTGTCCATTTGTAATTAGGATCTGGAGAAGCCAAAGTGGAATGTCGTCCGCATCAAAATATTAATGGTTGTTCCATTGGAAAATCAGTCGAGGAAAATACATTATAATGCAAAACTCTCACTATTTTTCACCTATGTTGACTGATTTGCAACCCTCTCCAAGAATTGTGATTTTATACAAAGATGGCATAATGTGTTATTATTTTTTTATTTAAGAAACTAAATGACATTTCTGCTAGAAACATTTACAAACGTATAAATTAATTATTTAAATTTTCCGGTTGTATTATTACTAAGTTTCATTTTTCATCATACTGTTATATACATACAAAGGAAATTTCCATATATCAACATGTTAACGGTATATTTTTCTGGATTACTAGAAATGTATTCATAAAATGTGTTTTAAAGAACTATTTTTCTTACATTTTTCCTGGAAATATATAAATTTAAATGCTGGGTTTACCAGACTAACGCGCATACAATGATCAGGCGAAGGAATGGATTTAACGATAAACTAACTAATGCAAAACGCAGGTTTTGATAAATGAACCTAATCTTTTTTGACAAACAAATAAAATATTCATGGTTAAGACCAGTGTATATTCAAAGAAAGCATTCTCATTCTTATTTAATGAATTTTTTTTTTCAAGCACAAAATTTTGCAACGAGTTTAGTTTGCACAAATAAACTGTACGAAAATAAAATCACGAGCATCATTAATTAATATTAATATATTAGCTATAAATATTAAGAGGTAATGCTTCTTAAAGTATGATTTTGAGTTTTACTTGCTTATTGACTTGTACCACTAACTCATACCAATTGTACAATCATTCCTTTGAACATTAACTTGTTGTAAAGCAGGTTATGGGTTATCAATACTAAGAAATGTTTATTAACTTGGTTATAAAATTGGAAGTTAAATACATATCACTCCTTGTTATTTTATGTAATGCATGAGATTATACTTTTTACAAATGCTAAGTACACATGAAAACTGTTTTCAATAATCTCTTGAAAATGGCACTGGAATTCTTTCCATATATTCTCTTCTTCATAATTATTCTCAAACAACGTCGAATTCAAATAATAAAACATTCAGATTTGATAAAAATTCTACAAAAGGAATAGTCTTTGTTGAATAATTAATATTTTGTTTAATTATTCAAATAAAGTCAACATAATTATATAGAGACTGCAATCAATGCTTACGGATGCGCTTATTAATTTCAAATCTCGAGAAGAAATATTTTATCGTTTATTGGATTCCCAGAAATTCCCTTGGGAGATGAAATTACTATCATTGTATTAGAAACTTAAAACGAGGGCTTTGATCCATTTCATTTTGAGAAAGTGACAAAAGGTTGAAATCTCGGAACTAGATTATTTATCTTCAAAAGAATAAACCGTGCAATCCGTTTTAGAAGGCCATTTCCGTTATTTAAGTGTCACTTTCAATAGGATTCAAGCAGTTACATTTCATTTCAGTAAGTGACTTTCCGGAGAATTTATCGGCTTAGATTCAGGATTCCGATCACGCTTCGATGTTTTCGCGTATTCGGATAACATTTGTACTTCGCATGAATGTTTTCAACAATTTACGATTTCATCCGATTGAAAGCCTGAAGTGATAATACGTAATACAATTTCAGTGTCACGTTAGAAAGATTATAATAAGTATATCAATATTTTCTGTAATAATTTTTCGTCAGCTGGAATACATCATGGGAAAAAATATTTAAAAACTTTTCTCGATTATTTAAAATATAGTTTTTCAATTGCCTACCTTCCATGTACAAATATAGTTTTTTTTTTTTACATAACTTTTATCTCTTTTGCAGGACTAATGAATTTAAATATTATATTGGTAGTTAAGCTTATTTGGGATCTATTATAAAAATAAATACAAATCAAAAAATCTTCAAAAAGGAAAAGAAAAACGATAAGAAACCATTTTAAAGTCTAGGCTTGAAAAAGTGTGATTTAAATAATCCAAGTTTATTAATTTTAATGTTATAACTTGCTTATAAGTACCCTCGCTTCCATTGGTATGTGTCAGATAATTTATATGACTCCTAAAGCAAACAAAAATTAAATATTATACTTAGAAGTCCTCTAGAAATTTAATTAAAACACACATATCTTCCTATATAATAATTTCTATGAATCAAAGTGCTAACAATATGTTTATTAAATAAATTACGTAAATAAATGCGTCATTGTTTGCCATTTAAAAATTTTCAATATTGGTAAACGATTAATGCAGATACAGGTTAATTTATATGTTAACTCTTTAATTTTTTTTTTAAACTTATATTTAAAAAAAACTACTCAGTATCTTACTAACCATCTGAATATCCAATCTTCTTTAAGTTAAGTAGAATTTAATCCTTGACGATCAACTCAATATTTTAAACTTTAATATATCGAGTAAAAAGTTGAACGTTTTAAAATTAAATATGGGAAATCTGTTCTTTCGCGTTTTTAATGAACTACTTTTTATTACGGTTTAAGGATTTTAGGAAAATCTATATTTTTCTGGCATGTATTCCTTTGTATACATGTGGTGGGGTCTATTTGTGTAATATTTTTTTCTTTTTGCTGAAACTCTAAACATAGGTGAATTTCCTACTAGATATACACAATAATATTTCACTGGTTCTATACCTTAAAAACACATTTTTGTGGATTTTAATTATTGCAATTAAATTTAAGAAACCCCAGTAGAAAAACAACGCTAGACGATATTACTCGGCACCTGCCAAATCTGATGTGGATTATTATAAGCCGGCCGTTGTCACAGGTATTGGGAAATATCTCCCAATGGTGAATAACATATATTGGACGTTTCGAAATTTTGATGCTTAGTTTTAAAATTGAAATAATTTATTCATAGGGAGGAAAACAAAACATCATGTTGTTGACATGTTTACTTAAAATAAAATCGTATATTTTATAACGATGTTCAAGTTTCAACAATAATTGTCCAATTTTCCAGAGTCCCTACTTTTGAAATTTGCTAATATTGCTATGCTACTTTGGTTACTTCTTTTGCAGTAATATAGTGCGTTAAGTAATACGAATAAGTGAAGTATCAAATATGAAGCAACATATTCCAATATTTTTAGAGGATATATAAAAAGTGAAAAAAAAAATCAAATAAGCTGTGCCTGAAACTTTTATATTTCTTTTTCAATAAACAATAAATTTTGATACGATATTAATATGTATCCTTATTTATTCTCTCTCAGTATTTGAGCCTTTCGTATTATTTTCACTACGAAACAATTTATAGACACTAAATTTCTAAATACATGTGAGCTAGTACGTCATATATCTGCGCTGTTAATGTAAATTTCAATACATAATCGGTACTGAAACAATCATGATTTTATTACTTATTATATCGCAAATACGTTCATTGGTCTTAAATCAGTAATAATGTAATTCATTATATACATGTAAGTAAAGTTAAAAGAGTAATTTTATTTGTGCTATATGTTTTCTGTATAACTATCTATTGCTTAGTTATTCACAAATGTAGATGCAAAAAAAAATCAACTTAATTTCGTACAAAATACATGTAATCAATGGTGAGGCACAATGGTACTTGTATTTTGTATCTTTAATTTTTGTGTTACAGTATATTATACGTAAAGTATATTACTGCTTAAAATTATTTGATACATAAAGTATATTACTGCGTAAAAGTTTATAACGGTCATTTAGATATTATTAATACTTAGAAATTTTAAAATATATACCCACATAAATTTTTGGGTCCATAATTAAAAAAAACCCTTAAAATACAATTAAAATAGCTTTTGCGCAAAATAGCCCTATTTAAAAATACCTTATATATTTCATTTTCGTTAGTAATTAGAAAATAATGTTCATAAATTCAACTGAACCAAATAAGAGTAAATATATCTGAAATTGGTGTAAATTGGAACAATTTTAATCATAATGATATAAAAAGTTATCCGAAATTTCAAGAACTTATAAGCACTTCGTACTTAAAAGTTATAAATAAATTTAGAAACGAATTCAAGAACACTTTAAATAAATTTTTGTAGAATAAATGAAACCAAATTTATAGCCAATAAAGTATCACAATCATCATACATCAAAACATATTTCACCGAGACAAAATAGTAAATATATATTAAAATTATTCACTTTGTTTATAAAGTGTCATATTTCTAACAGTCCCTTAGGTAATAACAAAACGTCTACGGTAAATACTTGATTTTATAACATCAAACTTATTTTTCTTTTCCTATCTCAATAAAGAATAAAGAGAAAATATCCCATTCTAAATGAGATACAAGCAAAGCCATGAGTTGTTGCAGCATATTTATCCAATTGCTAGCTCTTAAAAGTGGCCAAATCTTATCTTTTTAACTTCTCCACGTTATTTCTTACACAATAAGTATCCATGATGGCTTTAAAAGGAAACTGTAAATACGTAGTATTAAGCCATCTTAACGGGATTAAAAAATAAAGTGTTTCTCTCTTAACATTTAAATAATAACGAAGCGATAAAAGCTTTCTCTTCGTAAATATTCCACAAAATTATTGCCATTTGCTTTTATTTTTTGGAGGGTATGTTCTCACAATTGTTATTCACTTGAGCTCACATGCTAGGAGTCGTATAACGTAGTTTGAGAGAAATAATGGTATAACTTGTTTCTCTTTGTATACTTGAACTAAAGTTTAATAGGGTGTATGTTTTTAAAATTTGTTGATTAGAATTTGGTATCTTATTTAATATATTTATTGTAAATAAGTCATTTAAGTAAAGTTAAAACAATGCATTAACTTGATTTCAAACTGTACATAAAGCCACATTTTATTATTTTTCACTGAATATAAGGTCAGATATGAAATCAGGTCCACCGACAAGGGAGGGCAAAACAGTGCACTTTATGGGGGCCCGTCTTGTCAAGAAGGGCCCGCGATTTCTGGTTAACGTAAACTTGAAAATAAATTATACTATTTTTTATTTATTTTTTTAATTTATAGGATACAATCCTCCCATCCCTCTGAGAATATTTTAGCGTGGCGTTTGTGAAAAGCTAAATTAGAAGGCCTGAATTACTTATGTTTAACATTTCAGAGCTCTATGCCTATTAGAAGTGGCTTTGTAAAAAAATTCCTTAAATTTGAACATTTTGTCAAATGTCCAATGAAAAGGCCAAAACTACTTAGGTTGAAAATTTCAAAACTCTATAAGTCTATTTGAAGTAGCTTTCAAATAGAGTGACAGAAATACTTTTTGTTTTATTCGGGGAACAGTATTGGGCCCGTGGGATTGATGCATTGGAACCTAAAATTCCTGTCGGCGGCCCTGTATGTAATTGTAATATGCATTAACTTTTAAGGTTCGGTCAATTTAATCTTGGAAAATGTTTCATTATTTTAATAGTTTCTATAACGTTTTGTTTATAAAGGCTCTTAGTTAACTTATTTATTAAAGTGTTTGATTTTATTACATATTTAATAAGGTGTTTGATTAGATTACATATTCATACAGATATGTGATTATATAAGCCTATATAATCTTTAATATAAAATAAACAATTAAATGAATCTATTTGCCTAAAAATATTTTAAAATAAAAATAAATTAAAGTGGCCATTTTAATGTTTTGCTACGTTTTTGTATGTTGATTCAAAATTAAATAAAACTTATGTGTACTCTGTGGTTAAAAATTATTATGAAATTAAATACAGATATTCACTTTTTGAGTACCAATTAATTTCATTATAATAACACTACTAATACACTAATTTTCAAAACTAAATGACTTGAAAACAGTACATTCAATTTAAATAAAAAGAACATGTATAATATTTAATAAGTTTGGCTGTAGAAAGTAAAATTCAAATGATTATTCAACGGAAAGTTTTATGGGGACGTTTTATGTGTACCCCATTATATTCAATTGCCACTCAAAAGTATTTGAGAACTCTATTATTATAAAATAACAAGCATTCAAAGTTGACTTTGAAAGAGCATGAAGTAATAAATACAATAATATAATACCTCTCTATATAGCCTTCTTATTAAGATTATTAACTTCAAATAATATGGTAAAATAAATTTTATAATACACTGCATTTGCAATCATATATATATATATATTTCAAATTTCCTTTCTTTTCAAATAAAGTTAGATGAATTATTTGTATTCATAGATTAAATGTAAAAATTTTTTAAGTGCAGTTTAATTATCTACTTAGTTTTAGTATCGCTAAAGTAAAAAAATGTTAAAATATCACAATTACATAGTATTACCCAAACACCAAGCACCATCTCATGTTTCTCCCTAATGCTAAAAGTTGTAACATAATTCGTTAAAGTAAACATCGTTTCCCTAATGCCGAATCACCTGCTTTATTTGTTTGGGAGTCGCTTTGCAATGTTCCCATCCAATTTGGTATTTCCTTCAAATTGTTTTCATCATTTTGGTTTTATCTTTTGCCATCGAGTTAAGCATAGGCAACGTTTGCTTTCCCCAAACGGAATCATTTGGGGAAATGACTTCAAGGTATTTCTTTGTTCGAATTGAGCTGTTACGTAACTGGTTATTCCTTTCAGAAACCGTATGTTGCTTTAGACGGTTTGTTTATAAGTTTATGAAATGTGGTGTTGGATTAGTTTTCATAGCTAAATGATAATTTAAAAAAAATTATAATGGAAGTTTTATTTTAACCTTCACTTGTTAATGATGGAATTAACAAGACGATTAAAAATTAAGTACAATTTCTCTGCGCATTGAAATAAATATATTGTTTTAGTGTATATAGTTTAATATTTATTGATGTTTTGTTTTTGTGTGATTTATTCTTGTTATATTAATTTAGCCTTAAAGCATAAAAATATAATATAGACAGAACAAGTATTTTGTACCAAATAGTAATTAAAGATATAAATTAGACAAATACCAAGCATAAAAAAATGCATATAAATTAGACATATACCAAGCATAAAAAAATGCACACAATGGTATAGTGAATTTAAAAGTAGCACCCCCAACATATTTTTTAAGTAATTTATTAAAAATAAATTTCATTAAATAAACAATCCTCAAATTTAAGCAAATTATTACATACACACAAAACAGCTTATTTTTATTAAATCAATATACTGTTTTTTTTATAAAGTATCACTAACCTTACTGAAGTTTCATTATTGCGCCTTATTAGAAAAATAATCACAAAACAGAACTGAATTAACAAAACTCTTACTAATGGGATTGTCGGAGCTAGGAACAATCATAAAGCTGTGTAAAAGGACAATGAAATAGACTTCGAAAGATACTTTTTGTTTTATCTAGTGCAAAAAAAATCTTTCTACCTCGAATCAGATACCGCGACTAACCATCCTATGCTTGATGTTCGTTCTTCCATGGTTTAATTTTTTCAGTTATTTTTTTTATCTCTTTATTTTTTCAGGGATGTTCATTTGTAGGATGTGTTTATTTTTTTTTGTGGTAGAACTCAAAGAAGTTAATTTAGCTTGTGATTTATGTGGTCGGATGATTCTAATCTTTACATTCATTTGCTTTAATTAGTACTATTTTTCTACCGTAACTTAATGATTTTTGATGATTTTTTAGTTAATTTACCAAAAAGTTAAATGACGGAGTAAAATATAAATTGATGGTGATTTTTGATACAAAGGTTCATGTAATATTGGAATAAAAATAGTTTATTGTTTTAATTATAAAATAAGAGTGTGCGCTAATTTCAAATTAATATTTTTTTCATTCATTATTCATATTCATATTTCATTCATTTTCATTATTTTTATAGTAATTTTGATCTTATTTTAAAAATAAATTGTTTAATTTTTTTTTTTTTTTTTTTTTTTTTTTTTACAAATTAAAAATTATGTTACTATTAATTATAGTTGAATATAATCTTAATGAAGCATGCAGTAATTTTCTTGTTCCTCTCCAAATCTAAAATAAAAAATACTATCGACCATTCAAGTGTATTTGGTTTTTAAATAATGTTTTTTAAACAAAGAATACAACCCCACATGGATGTCAAAGTTTAATAAAGAGATTTTAAGATGTGCATTTTTCAGATAAATATGCATTAAAAATTTGATTAGATAAATAATTATGAATTAAATAATTTTTTAAAAATTTATAAAGATTGTATTATTTTGTTAATTTGATTTCATCTTAAATTTATTTTATTGAAGTTATGATCTTCAATAAACATTTTTGGAGTGAATTTTAATGATTGAAAATTTTCAAACTTTATGAGAAGATAATTCGCATTAGAATTTTCAGGGAAAATAGATTCAGTACAAATTCATATATGTCTTGCTTTTATAATAAATGTAAGGATAATAGCTAACAAGAGAACATACTTGTTTTAAGCTTCTCATTTTCTCACTCAAAGCTTCAATATGATAAATTATGCATCTGATGAAATTTGCTTCATCAGCACATGTGGAGACTGTAAGCTCAATCGTTTGAATGAGAAATTACATGTTATATTTTTATAATATGCTTAAAAATATTTCATAAATAATAAATTATTTTATAGAAAATAGGTTTCATGAAATAACTAAACTGCTACATTTTAAAAACTATTTTAATAAAATAAAAATAAAACACATAATGATTTGAGACTTGCTCTTATCCATATTATAACAATTTTCATAAATTTTCAAAAGGGATTGTGAATTTGTTTGGCAAAACATAATAATACTTTTTTAAATTTTTGAAATTGCTACTTAATTTCATTAGAATACGCAATTACTTCAATTCTGGAAACACCTTAAAGAGAAATGTAAGAATCAGTCGTTATAAATATACTAATCGCAAAACCTAAAATAACCAAAACACTTTTTATTTCTCCATTGGATAATTAACAATTCATGATATTTAAGATTTTAAACCTTAAATCTAAATACTTTTTTTTTATCCAAACCAGTTTATGTGAAGTGTGTATAGAAAATAATTTAAGGATTTGTATTTTTTAAAACACGGCTGATTTTACGATTGAGCAATTCGTATATTAAATGCAAAATAAAATGTTATAAAAGATCGTTAGCGTCACTGAATATCTTGCTAAATCTAGAGTTTTAGAAACACATATGTTTTCTTACAATCTTCATATTTGTAACTCATTTTAGTAAATATATACCAACATTCACATTTTATATCCACTATAGCTCATTATTAGGGAAGCTTCCCATCTACATATATCTCTTTCCCTTTCAGAAATCCCCATTCCCTACAAAGCTGTGTCGGGTAGCCACATGTCGCTTCCTTGCGACATTACCTCGTCGATGGACGATGACGAAGTGTACCTCGTCTTGTGGTACAAGGACGAGGTGGCCAACCCTATCTACAGCCTTGATGCCAGAAGGGGCAAACTGGGTCAGGCAAGACACGCCTCAAGCGAGGAGTTGACGGGTCGATCTTTCTTCAGTTCAAAGCAGCAACCGGCTGTTTTGGAGGTCGATAGAATCTCACTGGATGATGAAGGGATATATAGGTGCAGGGTCGACTTTAAGAGGGCCAGGACGAGACACTCTGCATTGTTGGTTACCGTCGTAGGTGAGTTGATTCTTCTACTGTTTTGTTATAATGATATGTCGCATTGGAAGATAATTTCAGAACGTGCACGTTTAAATTGTTTGCTTAAATTTGAAATATTGTACTCACTATTTAGACACCTCAGTTACTTTGCGATTTTGTAAATGATTTTAGTAGGAGCCTCAGATGCCTAAATTTATTCCTATAACGAACATTTTTAGCAATCATCATTTAACATTATTTGTGTAATATACATTCACGATAGTGAAAATTGCATTAGGTTTTACAATTCAATAATTGTATTTATACATTGCAAATATCCCATGCATATTGTCCACAGGGACTAACAATATATTGTAATATGATAGAATATTCGTGTAGATCTTTAGTTAACTCATACATTGCATTTAGTTAACTCATACAATGCATTCAGTTAACTCATGCAATTCACATATTCTTTAACATAAACTGGATTATAATTACCAGGAGGATGCTACAGATCCGATGTACTTGGGATTTTTAAAATGGTCATTAACAAAGTGACTATCCATCACGTAAGGTCAACCCAAAGATGTTCTCTGATTGTTCATAAAAAAATCAAAGGCAATTTATTTCATTTTTACTTTATATTTTTAATACTGTTTTTAAAGCAAAGTTTGCAATGTTTAAATTTTAGTGAGTAAACAAATTAGACAACCACATATAGTTTGTTTTCCTATACTCAAAATATTATTTCTTTGACTATTTCTAAAATATGTGAAGTGGAGCGATTTTCATCAAAATTTTTAACTTACATGGTGAAGACCCAAGTAAATTATTGAAGAGTCATACGTCTTAACAGTTCAAGTTATTAGCTAATCTGGTTTATGTATCATAAAAATAAATCTAAGAGGCAATGAATGCTTACTTTGAAGCATCCCAGAAGTACAAAGTAAATAGGTACAGTGGGATTAAAAATTATGGGTATATAAAAATTACTCCTCATACATAATCTTATCCAACTGATTTGGAAGAGAATCATATTCCTCCCTTTTACTCTCAGCAATTACCAATTGGTTCTTAAATGAACCCCCTCACCCTTTCTCGTACTGCAACCAATGGCAGAAAACCCAAGAGTATCTGTCTATAAAGGATAATTTTACTCTTCTAAATCCTGGACATGAAATAACCACTAACTTCTGTTAAAGAGGAAAATTCTATTCTGTTCAACTCCGACTATAATGGGTTATGTAATTGTCAAAAAATAACCCAAGTTGGGTGTGAAAAGTTCACTTTAATCTTATAAACTAATTTACTATCAGTTAAATTGTGCTTTTTAACCAGCGATAATCGTTTAAATTTTGTTATCTTTTTCTAAAAGGTGATTCGGGGAGGTTAAATAAATTACTTAAAATACAGTTCTCTATGAAATCCTTTATTAAGCTACAGAGAGTATTTGCACTTTTTTAGAATGATTTCGTTAAAGGTAATAAAACATGAAATATTGTTGAAGTGAACATTTCTAACAAACAATTTATTATTTTAAATTAAAATAAACATTTAATACCTTCATTTTTTTTCTTTTTTCAAAAGGATAATGTAAACAAACTGTGGATTAAATGATATGTATTTACACTTTCAGAGGAGAAATATTCTTATTTCAAAATTAAAAAACGGTGTGAAACGCATAACATAAATATATCTAAGTGCAAAATAAGCACCATTATTAATTGGAAAGAGAAACCTCGTCAATAAGTACTTCTACATGGAATGAAGACTCCAAATGCGTATCCGAAAATGTTTCATACAGCTTTAATGTTTCTAAAGTGAAATCGCAGGTAACAAGAGAAAATAAACTGATTCAGAATGCTTTGAATACATTTGTAGTAACAATAAAAAAAAATGATTACCAAATGAAACAGGCTTAAAAACATAATGTTCACCATCTTTTGCTGAAACATGTGTGTTTTCATATATGGTGACACAAGAAATTTTGTAGAACTATATATGAAAGCCATTTTACAGGAGATAAATATATTCCAATTTACATTTATCTTCTGTGAAACCATTAATAAAGCAGATGTCTCTCTCTCTCTCTAACGATTATGATTGTCTAAAGTTTCTCTTAGGAATAGAAAATTAAAAATAAGAAGAGTTGGGAAAATGCTTTAATCAACTCATCAAACTATGAAGGTAAAGTTTTACGTCGTATAATCCCTAAAGAAATTATTATTTCAAAATATTCCTGTTAAGTCCCCTGGAGCTGCCTCATATAAACTGTTCTGCCTTTTGGTTTGCTAAAAATGGCTCTTTCTAAATGCAAACCCATCACAATTAACTCTGGAAAGTAGTGAAAGAGTAATGGCATGCAATACCCTAGAAACTTTTACAAAAAATGTCTTCAAATATGAAAACACAATGTCTACTTGTAGCCAAGAAACAAGATCATCAAATTAAATATTACAAAAAAAAAAAAAAAAAAAAAAAAAAAGTCGTTACATTTTAACTGTTTTAAAAACGGCCTCGCAATCATTCTAAAAATGTATTAAGACCCACTCCATTTGAAATTTCTTACATTGAATGGATATATGTTATTTTTGATCAAATAGTCTGAACCCTAAGCCTAGTCCGAAACCAAAAAAAAAAAATGTTGAAAATGTTATTACATTTGTTATTTTGAATTTAAAGTATTAGGAATATTACTTGCATTGTACTATTTTGTAATTTTTAACAATGGGAGAGTGATTAAAAAAGGGAGGGATCAATTTATCCAGTTCTGAAATAGTTTTATTTGATTCTAAGTTATAAAAGAAGAAATAATATAAACTTACGTATCGGCGTACTAAAAGTACATTTCATAACTTACTCGAAAAACGTGTTTCAGTCAGAGCCTTTAATAAAATAATTTATAACTCTTGGATCGTTTTATTGAAAATATATTGCACGATAAGAAGTTCTTAAACTTTTTGAAAGAAAAGCAAGTTCACATGCCTCTGGGGAGTTTAGTTGGAACTGCAGAAAAGAAAAAAAAAAGCATTAATAACAAAATCCTTAAATAATGAAAGGCGAAAAACAGAATGTTAGAAAAAATGTGTCCCGAGGGACATATGGAATTGAACAAACTCCGATAATTGGAATTTATTGCTGGGGATGAGCAGCTAGATACTGAGTTAAAAGAGTGCAGAGCTTGGCTTTGAAATATATCCCCATATCTTTGAGACTTTACATTGAAAAATAATATGAGTTTTAGGATTTTAAAACAACTTTAAGAGCACATTTTATTGTTTTGATGATGTGATTTTCTTTGTCATTATAAGCAAATTAAGAACTTTCGGAAGTAGTTTTATCAGCTAAATAACTTTATAATAGTGATAAAAGTTTCCATTAGTGAAAGTACAGAGTGAGTTTAATACCCCGAATATCGAAGTTTACCTGCACATCTAAGAATTCAAGTTAAAGTAAACTATCATAGGAATTAGATGAAATATTGGTTTTTATTTTTAGCAGACAACATTTAAGTGTTACAATAAATGTTTGAAATTACGTTGTTTTTTTTCGCGAATAAAAAGAGTGTTCATTTTACCAGATTTCATGAGACCCTGTGGAACATGGCAGTGTTGATGTTAGATATAAATGCTGTGATGTTAGTCTTTAGCTCAGCAATCATGTTTGAACTATTCGGAGAACGCAGAAACGTCGTTTTAACTCCTCCCAGTTTTTCATCGTCCAAAACGAAGAGCCTACCAGCTCTTTTTTGGCAGGATCCAGTTGTCCAAAATGATGAGTTAATTGCGTCACCTTTGAACTATTGGTTATTTGTACATTATAATAGTTTTTACAAAATTCTTTAATGATGTGATTATATAATTGTTGAGCGAAATAACATTCCAACATAAACATCATGCTGCCTGCGCCACCTTGAACAATAAACGTTTCACACATGAGATCACTCATAACCATTGAAATGCAAGTGAAATAATCTGCACTGTTACTTAACGGAATGAAATTGAAACATAATGCGTTTTCATTGAACTTAAGTTTAATTAACTTAATTTACCTATTCAACCTTAAACTCACCATTTATACACGAAGGCATTATCCCTTTTACTTCCTCAAAATATGCATAAAACACCTGAAAAACGTAATATACAGCAGTATTTCTTAAAATTGAGTAATAAAACCTTATTGCTTATATATAAATCTTATTTGTTACATACAAAACTAAAAATCAATTGGGTTGTAATTAAAAAAAAATAAAAATGATGTAGGTTTCACACGAGGCAAAAAGTGGGGTACTATTTCTATAAAAACTAGACTCAAAAGAGATTTACTAATTGTTTTTTAATATAAATTTATTTTGAAATAAAGCTAACTTCCATATTGCATTTTTTGCCTGCTATAAAGTTACAATAAAAATATAATTTGATGTTTCATAATTGGAATTTCTAACTTTAAATTCGATCATTATGATTTTGAATAATTTTCCAAGTAATTATTTAAATTTTAATTTCCAACCCTTATTTTTCCAACTTACCCATCAAGCTTACCAAAATCAAGCATATATTGCATAACCCTTCAGAATTTGATAATAATACTCTAAGATTTATTTGCTTCAAATAAAAAAAATTCACAGAAATACGCTTTAGACAATGTCTAAAGTTTAAAAACTTTCAATTAATTGATACCAATTAACAAAGGGTGTGTAATCAGGAAGACACATTTCTGTTTTTAAATTAAAAGTATTTTTATTTTTTCAAAGGCCTACATTTGCGGAAACCATAAAAAATAATCAGAGAAATCATAAACTAATAGCCCAACATTTTGCACTTAAAGCAACTTCAAGTCATTGGGTCATTAACAATCAATTTTGCGAAATTGGTATGATTTGGTTTCTAACTAAACCTTACATGCACCTTTGATAATTCTGACGTTAAAAATTTTAATTTCGTGAACCAAAGTGCATCCTACAGAATATCGCATTACAGTTAGTCCTTAATCGAATTTTATAGGATCACAACTTCTAAAGACCATATCTCACCGTAACCTAAATCCCTCGAGTCCTTATCACCGGCAACGAGTCAGTAACTACAAGCTGTGAGTGATATATGTATAACCAATTTTTTTGTACTCAGTCTTCTTTAAACACGAACAGTGATCGCAATAAAGCGTCCCATCTCCTTGGCAACCATGATATTTTATCATGTAACATTTAATTATCCCTCGTTCCAGCTTGTAAAATCTTTTAATTTTATCCTCAGCTTCAATTATTCAAATACTTATCTGAAGTTTGTTCATGATTCATTGTCGAAAGGTAAGAGAATGGGGGGAGGGGAGAGAGAGAGAGAGAGTTTCGATACAACAATGTATTTCTGTTAACTTTTCTGGAGAGGTTTTTAGGACGCGTACGGTAAAGTTGAATAAGTTTTAGAAAATAGTGCTCTAGGAGTTGCGGTATTGTTCGAAGAACGAAACGTTACGTTGAAATGTAGTAGTTTTCTTTTTTAAATCAAATATTGATTTTTTAAGGATTGATAACACTGATTGATAATGTGATCATATAACACCCCATATCTTTGAAATGCAGTTTTTCTTTTGTGGTTGAAGCTCAAATTCTTAGATATGTTGGGGGATTATTAATTAATCCAAATAATATTAGATTCAGATGATTTTAATACTTAATATATTAAAAAATTAAAGGGTTTATAGGGTCAAATTAATACTAGTTAACATTGAAACATATAAGTAGAAGTGTATCTTTCATCCTCTTATTAAATGATACAAATATCTTTATTAATACATTATTTTAATATCTTACATTTAATGGTATACATTCTTGATATTCTAGGTTGATTTGTAAAATATATTAAAACAATGCATATGATTTTGAATGAAATTGATGTATTAGGTCTTATTTAGCAATCGGGTATCGTTAGATATTTTTAAATTTAAGTTATACCTGTACAAACTAAGCATTTTCATTTATTTTTTCAATTTAATACATTGTTTCATATTGGAATAAATTTACGAAAACTATGTGTACATCTATTATGATATATGAAACATTGTTATAAGTAACCAGCAAATTTTGAAACTGAGGTAATTATTTTTAACGATAAGAATCGTAGAATTCTGTGTATAAACACTCAACGGTATAAGCGCTTAAATTTCAGGAAAAAAAAAAATGCTATATTTTTTTTAGAGAAAATGCGAAGATTTTAGAGAAAACGCGATTTTAATTGGCTTCTATTTAAAAAATAAAATATTTTTATTTTGTTCTGAACTTGTTTTTAAGTAATGTATTATATATCTCGTCATATTAATATCACTACCTAACGTCTTCTCGGAAAAATAAGGAATTAATTTCATTTTTACGGCCATTTCTACCAGGAAAAGGTGATAATACTACCACAAATGATTAAATATCACACGTGTAATAGCTTTATAAAAATCAAATATCTGAAATCTTATCATAAAGAGTATTAAAGGCTTCATAATTTTGTTTTTGCAAACTTGAAAATGTGATCAGGATTTCGGCTTTTTCAAGGAAAAATTACTTTGATTTTTAATCTAATAGAACGAATGATTATTTATTAATAACTTAACAATACCAGTTATCATTGGTATAACTTAAATTTCCATTTAAATATATCGAATTAAAATTTAGATTTTTATTGGCATAAAAAGAAACATATAATTAAATGAATAACAATAGTAACTTAATAATTAATTTCCTTTGGCTTAATATCTGCATATGTATTTTTTTAAATAAAAGGACATTAAATAAAATAACTGGATTGTTTTATTTGATTAATATTACCATATCATTCGCTGGAATGCAATACCGATATTATGAACTGTATCATAATAACAAAATATTGCTTTAAAAACTATACTTTAATTTTTTTTAGTACTAATTACTTTAACAATCTTAACTATACAACAAATTTTATAATATTGAGCAATACCATATTCACTAAACATCAAAAGTTAAATTGTGAGCTTTTTCTACGAAACGTATTCATGACTGTTCACATTTACTCTGTATCTATGACAACACAGTGATTAGATTTCGTTGTTAATTGCCTGCAGAGATCGTGACTTATACGCTTCAAAGAAATAAGACCCTTAAGTGGTAATTTTTATCCTTCCCCATTAATAAGGATTTACTTCTCTGGCAGCGAATGGAAAGTGCTTTAAGAAATTAATGCATTCAAATTAATTGTGACTATCCTATATGAACACGAGTCTAAAACTACTTAAATAACTTTCTTCTCGCCATAATTAACTTTCATTTACAATTGTATTTTTCATTTGAGTGTTATTTATTTCTCTAATCCAAAATAATGTCATTTGTTATTAGTTATAAGAATGAGATGTGTAATAGTATTAATTAAGAATTTGAGGTTCATTCAACAAAATACGATAAGTTACTCTCAATTTGTGTTTATTTATATTATATTAAACATATGGACTTTGATTCACTAGAAGTTTTACGGAATTTGTAAGAATTAAGAAAAATATATGCAGATAAGTGCAAAATAGGCACTGCTAAAATATTCAATACCCAATAAAAAGAACTGTAAATTTCACGTAAAGAGCATTACTTTAAAAAAATTTGTATAGAATAATTAAAGTTGTGATGTATGTTACATCACAGGTTTAATTATTTTAACAGCTTATATAACGTGAAAATGTGTATCTTATCAGCACTAATGCCAAAAAAGTCACATTCTGTTAACCAGTTGGTATTTAAAAAAAAGTTTAAAACGAAGAAATGTAAATTTGATCAAAAACAAAGAAGGAACTTTTTAGTTTTTTTTTAAAAAAAAGAAGAAAATCACAAATTTATGTCTTTATGTTTCTTGAAAAAAGATTAATTCAATAATATGGAACTTACAAACACCAAGGCATAGTCAATTTAAATACTACAAATGTCCTAAATAATTGTATTCAATCAAAGTATAATATTTTTGAATTGAGGAATTTTGTAAAGACAATTTCCTATTTTTGATATAACCATTACTTTTTTCATATAATTCATACGGAAACAGCATAACCACTCTTTGTGTATTTGTAAAAACATAAAAAGATGGGAACAAAGATACAAGTAAATATTATTATAATACTTAATTCCTGTTAATAATTGTATCGTGAGTAAATATTTTGTGTTATTTTCATCCAGCTAATGTAAGCCAAATTAAATCATTAGATCAATGTAACTCTTTGAGTTTGGTGAAAAATTTAGTTTATTAAAAGTTAAGGGGACTTGGTTCCTATATATATATATAGATATAGATATTTTTCGAGTATTTATATTCTTTGAAACCTTTTCCTTATTCATTATGGATAAGTTTTTGAGCTGATCCGATAACTGTAATTACATAAAAATTATATTTTTATTGAAAATTTAGCATAGCTGCAAATCTAATTCAAACGCATTTTCCTTAGCTTGTGTTTTAGGAATTCCCACATTCTCAAAATGCTGAAGTTTCTGCAAATATGAATGAAATGACTTGAAATTGTTTATGCGTCATTCTAAAGATCTATTTGACAAAAAAAAGATTGGATTTTTGAATAAAATATAAACTTTTTTTTACAAATTTAAATGTTGGAAAATATTATTATTTTTTTTCCCCCTTCTTTTGTTTTTCTTACCTGTAGGTACAGTAATTATCGCTTGTCTAGAAAACTATTTTATTCATTCAAAATACGATACCTAAAAAGTTACATTATATAACTGGGATCATTTCAAAAAAAAAAAAATCAGGAACAAATATTGAAAAATGAAAAAGAAGATATAATTTGAAATTTCATAATTTATTTTTTTAAATTTTGAAAATTTTGAGTAATATGTGATTTTTTTTAATAAAATGTACTTAGTGCTAGTAGTACTTCTAAAAATTTAAAATTATAATTTGAAAGGCTTAAATAAATAAAAAAAAAGTTTGAAGGATAATAAGTTCCCTTAAAAATCACACAACTTTTTTCAGCATTTTATTAGCTTATATTGTAACGTATTATTCTTGAAAGTACAAAGATAGTTCAAACTAAATGCACATTTAAAGTATTATTTTGCTTTCATTAATTAAACAAAAAAAAAAAAAAATTCACAAAATTTGAGACAGCTTACTAAGATCTTTCCAATGAAGATAAATATTTTAAAATTGATGAAATGAATAATTTATTCATTACATCGATATCTCGCCACATTTACTCAAGATATTTGATACTATCATTTAGAAAAAAAAGAAAGAAATAAAAACCATTTCGAAGTTAATTGTATCAAAAGTTATAAAAAAATAGTAAACGAATATGTTAAATTAAGAGACTTTAAAAATCATCAGAATCACATTAAATACCAATGACATTTCTAATTTATAATCCCATTAGATACTAACTATCTTGTACATTTTTTAGAATTTTAATTAGGTGAATCTAATGTATAATATTAAAACAAGCGAAAAAAAAGTATCACAATTCTACAGTTTAATTTTTAACTACGATTATTTGACAATACGAGACCAGTTTCATAGGTCTGCATCATTCTTAAATATTTTAAATGAAGTTACATTTTTATTATATACAATATTTTTTTTTAAATAGTATATTTTAAACGAACAAGCAACCTAAAATATTTAATATATTTTTTTGCAATATTTCCTTGAACAAAAAAAAGTATATATGCAACTTCCCCAAAGCAATTTAACATCTCAAAGAAAGAATTTGACCCCCGACATCAAACATTTGCATTAGTAAACAAAAAAATACCTCTACATAAATGAAATAGAAACACTCTGAGGATTAATATCCCACAAGTACATTGGAGGTAGAATTTAATTAAAACTTCATCATTACGGTGAAAAGAAGGCATTTCTAACATTCTTTAGGTGCGAAAAAGGAGAAAAATGATTAACTATGTAGAACCAACATTAATATTGGTTGTTTATTTTACGGCTAGTGAGACACAAATTTTGCCCAAACTAATTGAAATATCGCTCATTTTATTTCTGGAATGTAAAAATTTTAATAAATCAGAAATATTGATTATTTTTTCGAGTGAAAAGGCGTTTTAATTAGATAAGTTAAATAGTAGTTAAGCTGTCGTTTTTCATTTATGTACAAATATTTATAAACCTCTATGGTAATATACCTTACTTAAATTTTCTTAAAAACCCATTCCACAATTATTAATTGCATTAAGTGAAACTAATTTTTTTACAATATAGCCCAAAGTTGTGAAAGTTGAAAAAATACTGGATTCTAATTTAATTAAAAATCAAATAAGTATTTACTATCATATTTGCGGGGAAAAAGTGTACGATTAACAGTTCTCTTATAATTACATTTAACTATTACTCAAAATAGAAACCTTCAAGTTTGATACCAAATAAACGATTATTCAATGTATAAATTTACGCTTTGACCATCTATACAATTTAAACTTACCTAAATATTCGTTTGACATATTAGTCAGTAAATAATTTTGGGGAAAACCACAATATTAAAACACACGTCATCGTAATTTTCTAAATTTAAAATCAATTCCAAATGGTTGTTCATAAATAAAGAAACTATCTATTAGTTTTTGTTAAACAAAATCTATTCAAAAGTCTTAAAACTTCTCATTCAAAAAAAAAAAAAATAATTAAATAAATAATTCTAATAAAAATTTAATAAATATAAATGCTATTTTTATGTTGTTTTATTTTAGGTTTTGCATTTTAAAAGAATATAACGTCATTATCCACGAGGATTCAAAGAATTGTTTTTCACTTTTTAAATTAACAATAAATAACTGGACTTGTAACCACCATTGTTACCAAAGGACGTTTTTACACAAGTTCTCATTAAAGAACCATTTTTGTATTAAGGACTATTAATAATTTGGTGCCAAGTTGGTTAATGTGGTTTCAAATTTGGAAAGAAAACATATCTGTAAATATCAAAATTCTAATCGCATATTTGCAATAGCAAATAAAATGCAATCACGTTGAATTTTATAACACTCTCGATGAAATTGTTTAGTCATACTAATATTTTTGAGACTCGGTACGTAACTCGATACGTAAGAAATGTGAAACATATATAGGAATTGCCAAATATCTTCCGACTGTCATTTCTTGCAGTTCCAGCTTAATTTTGGCATATCACAAGTATTTTTACCATTTATGTTTCTGTCTGAGAAAATTGGCATCTGACAGACGTCATATAAGCTTCAGACTTTGTATAATCTTCTTCCTACATTACTATAGTGTAGCAGCTAAAATGACATCATTTAGCTATATATAATCATTGTTTATAATAAGCTTCCTATTTCAATAGAAAAAATATTTTGAAGAATAATTTCGTATCTATCATATATTATTTTATATGACTTATGTTAGTATATAATAAAAAATATAATTTTTTTGTTCAGCTTCATATGATAAATTTATGTAATATATAGTCTTGTTTAATTATACTAATGATTAAACATAGTTTTTAGTTTCAGAAAACAGTTTCTAATTTTACCCGTAACATTTATAAGTATTAGTATATTATATTTTTAATAAAAAAAAATATTTGTAGTTTATTTAAATTATTTACTTATACTAATTTTTACTCTAATGTTAAAAATAATGTTTATTGTTGTATATCAATGTTAATGATTAAGTACATTATTTTACTAAATTATCAAATTTTTAGTTTGCAAATGTTAAGTACTAATCCAAAATATTTCTTTAGATAAATTATAAACTTATATTAAGTTGGGATGGTTTTAAGTGCCACTCTAAACGAATACAACAGACCTCAGATTATTTAAATGAATTTCTCATATTTAACTCATTCTTCTGAGGACACTTGGCCTTAATTAACCACAAGTCTATTCAAAGACCAAGTAGAACAAATCCCACAGTTAAAGTAGGCATTTTAATTAGTGAGTTCCTGCCTATTTAATTAACTTTACTTAAAGGGCTTCGTTTATGTTAACCCCAAAGTTCATATGATTTATGACTATAAAGTTTTCAACTGAGACGGATTTAATTTAAACATTTTCTTTTGATTCCTGCTCCAATTTGAAAGACACTTAAATGTACTTCAATTAAACTTAAGTTTGTACTTCTAATTTCCATCTAATTTTGAAATATCTATCACAAAACTAGATTACCTTTGAAATTAAAAAAAATTAAAAATAATGCAAATGTCAAGCTAAGTAACAAAAAACAACTATTAAGTTGAATCGTAAATAACTTAAAGTTTACGCAAAAAGCTTATGGATACTAGTAACATTTATGATATAAATTTCTGGAGTATTTTCCAATAATTGTTTGTTGATTACTTGAAGTATAAACTAGAGTTAAATATAAATCAAGTTTGAGTTCATTTCAAGGATTCAAAGGATTGAAATAATAACTATATCCAAACAACCACTGCTACAGAGTTTTAAATTGCATAGCAACTTTTACATAATTTTTAATTATTGTGCCGAGACATACTATTAGCACTTATATTTTTTTCCAAATATAGAAACGTTAACTATGCTATTTGAGAAATTCATTAAAAGAAGAGATATGGATAACGAAAAACTTGGTGACCAACAGTAAGAGAAAACTCTTAAATTTAAAATCTGAAGACGCTTGGTAACAACATTTTTGACACTTTGATGTATTTTTATTAATAAACTAACACGGACATGGAAAGTTTGAATATAAATTTGGCAAGCATCTTCTTAACCAATCACCTAAATTCAAACCTAATATCGTAAATTGGAATCAAGATGTAAACTCCCTACAACATTTCATTAGAAATTTTCTTCCTGTCCAAACTTTTGAATACTTCCAAATTTTATTCTATGCATGGAAACTCAACTTGAAGAGACCTTCCATCTAATATAACGCACCTGCATGTAACATTGGTAGTTTTGGTTTCAAAGTTGCTGATATACACCCATTAGCAATGTTTGGTAATTCCAGTAAAATCTAAATTTGACATTACGAGTTCTTTTATTTTAACTCATGCGCATGTCAGTAGTAATTGTAGTTATATCTGAAATTCCTGGTTTCAGATTTTGTTTGAGCTTCTCGCTATCTTGTAGTGTAAAAGCTTAAAATAAGCAATATTGATAATAAAAAAAGGACCTCATCGTGTGAACTCACTGCTTTGCACACCAAAATTAACTTAATTATAATACTTCAAAGTAAACAATAAAAACACTGGTTTGTGTTTTTATGAAAAACGGAATTATCTACAAAATTATATAATTTGGGCACATAAATCGTAACTCCTACGTAGCAATTATTATTTCAACTACAAATACTTTTTTCGCTCAATAACATTTCACTTAAACGTTGGAATAATTCAGAAGTAAAATAAATCATGAGTTTCAAAAAATGCGACAATATTGAATTTAACTTTAAAATCATGCATTTTTTGCAAACAAATTAAGTTATTCCACCATTTAATCTTAAAACATGGAAACTAACCTCTCAAATATACATATTTATTTAAAATGAATCTTACAATTTATGATACAATTATGGAATCTAACAATTATAGAAGAAAAATCTTGAGACAGATTCGTTTGAACACTTATAAATTCCACTTTGTTTTTAAAAACATGGAGGTACAAATATTTCGTATTCAACACCATAGAATGTTCACAATTTATTAGTATCAATTCATATTTCTATAAATCATTATTTTCAGTTTATTAAAGTATATTGTGCATAAATGGCTTAGGAAGGCAATGCAGGAATAATTTTTTTTTTAATTAGAACATAACAATATAAAGTGGATGGATATTTATATCAATTTAACTATTGTATTGTTTACGGTTTAATTAGTTTTTTTATCGTACAAAAATTTCTAGTTCTTAGAAGTTGTCTCAAAAATGACTGAAACTTTTGTATTATAAATTAAAAAAGCGAACATGATACAATGCACCATTTGTTGCCTTTTACTTGGGAAACTAGAGAATTGTATCCCATCTGTTTTCAAAAATAGTCACACATTTTACTAGCAGATGACGTAGTTGATTAAGAAGGGGAAAAAAAAGAAGCAAGGGGAATGCCTGAACTTGCCGCACTACCTACAAAATGATGTTTTCAAAATAAAACCACCATTTCCAGCCACAACATGACACAAGTGAAACATCAAATTGTAAATTTTTGCAATATGTTCAGTTCATTTTATTTTAATTTTTCATTCAAGAGTGCTATCTGTTAGAGAATTTTGACACAATTTTTAAAAATTGATGGGTATAATACGTAGTGAATCAAGTGGAATGTAGTAAACAGTACATTTATGCAATTTCCGTATTTTTAAAAATTCCTTTTTCAAATGTGCCTGGCCTTTCTTAGACACCCCGTATATCTATCTCCATGTTCATAAAACGTGTATTCTTAATATACATACCTTATTTCTAGTTCCACCTGGTGTTCCAATTATCAAAGACACCAATGGGGAAGTACTGACTGGGATAGTTGGGCCATACAACGAAGGAGAGAGTCTGCATCTTATCTGTGAAACAGAAGGAGGTAAGTATTGAATAAACAAGACAAGTTTTAAAACTAGATTTAGGTTCATTTATACTTTGCAATATCTGTATTTATAGGCTTGGTTTTCTATTTGTTAAATTATATAGTTTTAAATAGTTACACTACAGAAATAGTGACTGTAAATTCAAATTTTGATTTTCATTGAGACTTTAAATTGGTGATGAATCAAATTATGAAATAAAAGAGTTTGAAACTATAAATTTATATTTTCCCGCTACGAAAACGTTTCTGGTTAAACAAGTGTAGTATATTAGATAAACTTCAATAAAATATATCTATGAAAAGATAAATTATTTCTTTAAAGTTTCCCAAAATAAAAAAATCGATTAGAAAAAGTATATTAGGAAATGCAATATTATTTCCAAGATTACATTAATGAACATTCTATATAAAACAATGAAATAATCTCATAAAAAGTATTTCCTGATAATGAGAATACTTGTAGCGGTATTACTCATGTTTCAATCCGAAAAAGCGCAATAGCTAAAAAGCAATTATTCATTTAACTATATTTGTAAAAGCTTTAAAATGTCACTAGTAATGAATGCATTACGAAATTCCCCACCTTAATTATTAAATACTTTGTTACCTAGTTATTAAATACTTTGCATTCTAAATTATATGTACATACTCCTTTCAATCGAAAGTGCTTTATCAACGTTTATTTAGGCTAATACGAGAAATCAACTACAAATTTCTGTAAATACATAATTTATTTCAAACTATTTATATACTTAGTAATGTTGACATTCTCAATATTATATGAATAGAGAACTTCTTTTGCGTATGAGTAACAAAATAGGAAATTTTATAATATTTTTTTTAAATAAAGAACAATTCCTAGTTGTTCATAGATCATTTGCTTACATGAAAATTCCTGTAAAGAAAGGTAATTTAAATTTGAACATAACTTAAATTTATTTAATTAAATCAGTCTATAACACATGCGTCCAAAAAAAATATAAATTTTTCAGTAGCTTACGTAAGCAACTATACCTAACTATTTTTATTTATTTTTTTAATTTCAAAAATTTACAATATTTATGAAATACATCAATTTCCAGAAGTTAGACGTAAATATGTAGATTGAAACACACCACCTTTTAAAAGAGCTAAGTTTTTTTTGGTCTTGTAGTATCATGATTTTTACAAATAACCCAAACTGTTCCCACATTAGATGATTGGCACTTCAAAAAAATGTTCTAATACAAGTGATTAATGTTCATTATATTAAGTAGAAACACAAACTTTCCTTCGTCAAACCTCATTTTACTTGTCGGTGTTCACCAGCTACAATGTGCCTTCTTCCATTAACTTCTCCAGTATTCTTCGAAATCAACAAGAAGTTTAAGTCAGCAATCCATCTTACCGACATGTTTCCTTTCAGGCAAGCCTTCTCCGTCATTGTTGTGGTACAAAGGACCGAGCAAGGTGATAGATGAGAGTTATGAAATAATGACGCCGATGGTGATACGCAACGAACTGGTTGTACCGAAGTTGGTGCGCAGGGATCTTATGGCTACGTTTACTTGTCAGGCTGTAAACAACGAAATATCATCGCCTGTGCAGAGTTCAGTTATTCTAGACATGAATTGTGAGTACCATACTTTAATATACTGAAACAGTAAGATGAATACAGAATGAAACTATTACAATAGTTTCTTTTTAAAATTTGATTTGACTTGTTGTAATAAGGAAACAGTTTGTTTGAATAACATTTCATTGTTGCTTGGATGAATATTTTAATAATTAAAACAGCTCTGGTTATTTATTGACTGTAATTATACTTCTAAATTCCTATGTATGTATATTAGCAGAAAAAATCTATATTTATGTAATAAAAATCTACTACTTATTTAAAATGCACACATTTGTGCCTTAAACAAAGACTAAAAGACTGCAGAAGACTTAAAGGGATGGATTTTTTTGGAATATATTGCTTATGTTTTATTTACTTATACCTAACAGAATGACATCATCATTATACGATTAATACCACAGTTTCACTGAATGATTTTGAATTAATTGTAGCCAAAGACGATTTTAAGAAATCATTATTATTTTTTTAAAAATACGTTGGTTTTATTTTTATAATGCAGTAAAGGTTATTCGAGAAGTCATTATGATAAATTTCTTTGAAAGGGAAAAATAAAACACTGATTGTGATTGGCTAATGGAATGTAAAAGTTCGAATATGTTAGTATGCGAGGCAAACTGAGGGTTCAAAGTAAAAAAAATCCTGAAATTTATTAGATCGGATACAACAGTGAAATAAACTGTAATTGAATTTCAAAAATATGCTCAATTGTGCAGTTCTAAAATCTTATTAACCCTATCGCAACTTTGAACGCTTCCTGCCAGACATCTTTGAGTCTTGAAAAGATCGTGCAAAATGTTGCAAAAAATGCTTGTATATTTCGCCTAAATGTGGACATCTAACACCATCAGTTAACCCAGATTTGAATAAACAATTAAACATAACCGAAAAGCCAAAATGAAATCATGAACGGGGAAAGCTGGTTGCACAGCTAAATAGACGGCAAAAATGCATCCCCGTCAAAATAGCGGGATGCGCAGATGGAGGGTTAACAGCGTTCTTCAAAACTTCATTGAGTAAACAAATTAGGTGACATTTTAGTTACATAAAAAAAAGCGTATATATGGAGAACCAATGAGAAATGAACTCACTAATGATGTTTTGTCAACATTCATAAACATCAGAATTTTAATTTCTGATTATTCCCCTAACAAAAACATCTTAAAACTTTTTTTCTACATAAATCTATTATAAACTATTTAATTTATTGTTAAAAAGACTAAAACATACAAATGAAAACACTAATTATACCTAACTTAAAAGAAATATTAAAGTTCAAAAATAAATCGAACTCTATGTTAATTATGCGAGAAAGTCATAGAGATACAAACACTGTAATTAATTTCATCTCGGGAAAAATAGGGAATTTCTTCTTTTAACATCCAAGTTTAAAAATTGAATATTAGTGATTTTGGTTGTAAAATATTCATTATTATTGACATTAGATCTCTTTTAACAGTCATAATTGAACGACTGTTATTTTGTTTTAACACATAATATTTTGACCCAGTTTTCTCTTAATTTTTTATCCACTCCCCTCTAAAAATACATCCTCATAATGCGGTTACAAATTCAGTCTCGCGTCTCAAAATAATAAAATTCAAGCGGGAAATGCACAATCCCTTATAAAAACAATCTGTATCTCAGAGCAGCCAGAAAAACATGAAAAAGGGAGAAGTAAAAAAAAAATTCCTGACCTGTCCAATTTGCGAGTCAACCTTTCTTACCCAACTCAATAACTCTTAAGCTGCTTTATTCGGAGGATAAATTAAATTTCCGGAAAGAGGCGAGGGGAGTGGAAGGAAAACAAAGTTGAAAGTTTCCCTTCCTCGAGTCACGACTTTACGTTTGATTCTTTTGCTCTTCCTTGACGAAGTAAGGTGTGTGTCCAATAAGGTAGGTTTTTAAAGTACGTTAGAGGAAAGAGAGCATTGTTTTTTCCCGTTGTGGTTTATATATCCGTTACTGTACTGGTTTTTCATTTATTATTGAAAAAATGAGAACAAGGGTTGCTCCTGAGAAACTATTAAGTGATTCCTTTAGTATAGATAAGAGTAAGATCTTTAACATGGTAACACACGAACGTGTGTTTCCCTAAATCTAATTCATACACTACTTACTGTATTTAGTTTAGAGTAGTCTGCGATTGCTTTGTCAAAATCTATTTCTGGTTAATAATTGCATAATAAAAGGGAAGTGACGAAAGTGATTGTGCCAGGGATATCTTTAAACACTACTAAATATTTTATTTATTCATATATGTTATGGGTTTTAAAAGTTAAAATTTAAAAATAATAAGTTATGTATTTTTTTTTCTTTCAGGTTTTTGCATGCCTAGTTTGTATAATCAGTATTTAGTATTCCAATTAAATGTCTTGGAATAAACCATAGTAAAGATTTTCGTTAAAAATTAAATGAAATCATATTGCTTTTTATAGTTCCTAAAATACAAATATTAATTAGAAAATATGGGAGGGAAAAGCAGTTTTGCTTCGAAGAAAAATTCGGTTAATTTACTGACTTAGAGATTTTATAAATTTATATTCAAAAGCATAATAAGAATGGCTTAAGTTGAGTATTTTTATATGTGTTATCGGATTTATTGAGAATTATGAAATAAAAGTTTCCAGAGAAATAACAAAATCGTTTTCTAAATTCAGATTTTGTTCAAAGATTGAAAGGGGATTTCAATTTATAGACTCTTAAAAGCAATTATAATTGGATTCCATTGGAATCATTTCGGAATATCCATTCATAAACTGAAATTGGGTGTCAAAATATGTGTAAGAAATTAATCAGTAAGTTAAATTTATATACTGACTGAAAACTATAAATTGCCTTAGTTATTTGAAAACTCCTATTGCCCAAGGATATTCTTCGGGGGAAATGTATATTAAATTGAAAACAGAAAATTGTTTTACACACATAGAAAATAGCATACCTCAAAATTAGTAATTATCCACCACTTTACAACGTTTTACATTTTGTTAAATTATCAGAGCAAGTGGCATTAAAATATAATTGAAAAATTAAAACTTGTTACTTTTCATCAACTGCGATCATTCAACTTTAAACGGTAAAAATAAATCGATGCATTAAAAAATTTATCAAAGTTGTAAATGTTTAGTAGGTTGGATAATATCAAAAGTCCATTAATATTTTGTTGAATTTAAACACACAATAACAACCTTTGTATGAGAAAATATGATTTTTTTTTGTAAGCATACAGCTTTATATATTAAAAACAATCGTCAAATATTTTTTAAAAAAACTAGTATTTTTAGCTCTAATATGTATTTAAGATATCTCAATTAAAAAATCGATTAACAGCACACATATCGAAGACTGATTTCAAGAATGAAATCGTGATTTCATAGCAACGTCAGATACATAATCACAAGAAATACGCATTCAAAAAGTATACTATGAAACTATCGACACCCTTACCAGCTTTCTGACATTAGATGTGAATTGTGAATGAAAATACGTAAATTGCATGCCGTAAACCTAATGTACATTTGAAAACTAAAGCAGCACAAAATGCACTGTAATAAATATTTTCGTATCAATGGATATATATTGTTTAATCAATTAAAAAAAGTTGACAATAACATAGTTGTTTTTAATAACAATATTTAATGGATATAACCGTAATCTGCAGTGTAGTTAGAACGGTTATCTAGATAAATATTTACATCCACTAATGCAAGAAAGCGGCGACGTTCTGATGACTAATCAAGAATATGTGACTGATTGCAGATCAATAAGAGGACAATATCTTACATCAGCCATATTCCCAATTTATCCATTTGCTGCTGTTTTATTTCTTTGCTAATAGAGTTATGTGTGCTAATGGATCTTCGAACGACATTTTCTGATTATATTATAAGATTAAATTAACTTTCATTCGGAAAGTATAAATTGGGTCAACAGTTTTTAATAAAATCAATAAATTACGCATCAGATGCTGTCCTAAGATCGTTTATTAAAATCAAAAATTAGGTCAAAACTCCCCATTAGATGGCGCTTCAAAGCATGGCATAAAATGCTCAAAAGAATTTGACAGTATTGCCAAATTCTACTACTACTGTTCTATTACTATAAAACCGGGAAAATAGATGCTATTTAAAATTATGCTCAGGATTTCTTACGTACACTTAAAATTATGGTTAACACCTTAGAATTTTATTGACTGATTATAGAATAGAGCTTCATGGTCAAAATGTGTTAAATATTTAACTGGTAGGAAAATTAAAATGTATGCACTGTATCTATTTATTATCAAATCGGTATGAATTGAAAGAATCATACGTTATTTGTTCTGTTTTTGATTCTGGGTCTCTCCAATATTTACTAAAAGAAAATATTACAAAAATAAATAACATTTTGCATTTTTTAAGGTTTACAAAAAAAAAAAAAAAAGAGATGGTTTGGTTTAAAAATAGTAACAGCTATCTGCAACAAAATTGTTCATAAATGTTTGCGTTTAAACTGTGTGTGCTTACACTTTAACAATTTACGGTATATAATTGTAACAATGTAACTATTTTTTGAAAAGTAATCGTCTTGCCAAACAAAAAGAATAAACTAGCTAGAATCCTATTATTAAAATCATTTTCAAAAAAATAAGTTTGATTGTAACTAGAAAAATTTTAAGACACGATTTTACACATTCTTAACAGGAAAAACAAAAGATATAAAAATAGTTTAAATAGTTTTGGATAATTATGGAAAATATTCTTTTCTCGAAAATGTTCTATTAATGACGTGAGCTATCACAAAGTTATTCTCTGCTCTTATACAAATGTCAAATATTTCAGATAAATCGTAAATAAGCCACTCATGTTCTCACTTGGCTGGTTGTTTTCAGATTATCTGACGCCGTTAGCAACAAAAGGGCTATAATGCGCTGAAACATTCATCATTTAACAATCCAACATACATTTACAAACACCCATGACACGGGTCTCGAACCCGCAACCTCGCGGTCTAGAAGCTAGCACGCTAACCACTATACCGTTTTATCGGCTATTCTTACTATGCATTTATCTTATTACTAATTTGAGGGGTAAAGATTCCATTCATGGAGAAAGTTAGTAAATTTTTTGACAAAAAAAAAGTTAATTAACGAAACATAGAAAAAACAAATATAACTCCTTCTTAAATCGGCATCTAATGCTATACATTTGACTTTTTTTGTGTTAAAGCGTTGCATATAAGCAATGAAAGGAAAGACATTACAACGTTGAAAGTGAATTTGTTGCTTACACGAAGCGGTATATTCCAGGATTATTATTTGAATTTTTTAATATTTCAGAATATTGGTGGGAGATGGTGCAGTAGATCTATTATGTGTGCTTGTATTTCAGTAATTTTGGCCTTCGTTAGTTATTTGTACATATCAAAATTACTTTTAGGGGCAGCACTTAGGGCAGTGAATTCCATATCTCTTAGTCAGCATATTATAGTTCTGATTGATCTAGTAATGGCATTTCTTCAGAGTTCAATGAAACAGTTATGAGACCAGTAAGAATGTGAGTAGAAAAAATATACGAGTGCTACTCATCCTCGTTTCAATTTTTGATATAAACCTGAATAGTGGTAAATATTTAGTAATGATATTTTGACGCTCACCAGTAGATCAAACAAAAAACGAGAATTCGACCAAGAAGGCAGATTATAAAAGCTATAAGATTGTTCTAGACACAGTCAAAATATCAGATACGTACTTCGCGATCACGTGTTGCACTTTGCTCTTTTTATCAGTGCTGGTGAGAAAAGTCTTTTAAGTCGTGTGTCTAAACTATCTCTGAAGTATTTTGTAAAATCTTCAGTTCAACGGAGGATAGTTTTTATCGTAGCAGAGAAACTAAATAGTATTTTTTGTTACTTTAAAATTCAACAAGGTGAATATTTTTCACAAAACTCCATCTATTGACCCTTTTTCTTTTTTTCAACCAATTTTATGATACAGTTTATGTACATATACGCTTCCATGTACAACACAACGTATCAATCTATTTCGGAAAAATATCTTCAGAGACGATCATTTTAATTCCAATTATTGACTCATTCGTAAATTTATTTGTTTTATTTTCATTTATAAAATGAGTTGCATACTTTTCTCCCATCCTGATTATCCTTAAATATATATATACATATAAAAAACCTTAGTTATAGATATCTTAAGCAATATTCTTTATTTTTCATATTTTAGAACGTACGTTCAAAATTTAACAAAAATAAACTCATTTTCACCAAGCCAAGTTAAGTAACTGCAAATATACTGTTTAATACAGAGAGTATTTTCTATCTGAAATCAAGAATTTATCGATATTTCAGATTAATTTGAATAAAAATATGTTTAGCATAATATTAAAAAATGATTTATATTTAATGGTACTTTATTTTAGAGATTTCAAAAAAGATTTTCATTCTGTATTTTTGAAATTGGTATTTCATGTTTTTGTAATAATGTTACTAAAATTCTTTTCGTCTTCATTGTAACCGGCTCTTCTGCTCTCTTGTGCAAATCGTCTTTTCAAAGACCCACCTAAGTAAGGAATCGACTCGACTAAATTTTTTTGTTCAGTTCAAATGCCTTACAAGAAGCGAAGATAGTTACACAGTTTAAGTGTTTATATTTTAATTTCAAGAACACATGTTTGATAACTTTTATCTGAGTTCGTACGGTCATTAAAAATTTTCAATTTATAAAAGCCATTGCCCTCCCTTACTGAGTAACTCACTCAGTCTTCACTCACATGTAGGCACATTATAAAATTTAAATAAAAAATTCCAACAATGACAGGCATAGAAAAAGTTAGCTATTAAAATCTGGGTTAACCAACTTTAAGAGGTCGAAAAAGAGTCAAACGTTCCAAATGAAGAACAATCAAATTTCCTACTGATAATATAGTCAGAACTCTGAAATGTGCTATAAATACCAATATGGGAAGCATAAATAAAGCAAGTTTTCCCGATTTGGATAACTCAACGTTCAAGGGTCTAAATGGGGTCAAACGTATGAAATGTGGAATGCATTAATGCATTTTGATTGTTAAACTGCGTACTGCAAAATTTATATTGAAGCACGGATAACATTATTACACATAAATGCAAAGGAAAAAATTCAAGAGAACAGCATATGATAAAAAATTATAGCACGAAACAATAAAAAGTATAATAAAATGTGAAAAAGAAAGTTCAGACAAAAAGGAATAACTCAGAAAAAAAATCAAGTCTTTCAAATTTAATATGGAATGTGATTCCCCCTGACTGGTATGCATATGTAACAACGTGTTTTTATATTAGCAATAACGTATTCAACCACATTTTGGAGAATTAAGCTTCACTCTCCCAGCAATGCCGTCTTCAGAACATTTGCATATGTAAGAGGATGAGGATATCTAAGTGTAATCACTCTACTAAGGTAATTCCACCAGTTCTCGATATGTTTAAGATCAGAAGACTTAGCTGGCCACAGTATTCGCTCAATGTCTTTACTTTTAAGAAATTCTATGTGGACAAGCTTCATCGTCCATAAATAAAAAGTCAGATCCATATGTATCTCTGAAAATTCTTACATAAGGCTTTAAGACCTCATCCCAATATCTCTGGCCAGTCACAGATCCGTTGTTGAACACGTGTAGATGCGTACGTCATCAAACATTATTCCTACCCATACCATCACATTTCTACTATCGAAACTGACACGTTCTATAATTTTCAATGGATAATTTCTTGTTCTTGACCCTTTCCAGATGTAAACACGTTTAGAACAACATGTAAAACTAAACCTCGACTCATCAGTAAAAAGAACATGGGATCATTGGTGTTCACTCCATTTCTGATGTTCTTTGCACCAATTAAAACGATCCCTCTTTTTTTTTTGTAAAGACAGTGAAACACATGGCCTTGGCTTTCTGGGATAAAGACCTTTCTCATTAAGCATTATGTATACCGTTTACCGTGATACAGCAGTTCCAGTGACGGTTGCAAGCTCATAACTTAACTGGCGAGCAGTAGATATCCCGTTACAACGGACAGTGATTGCCATATATCGATCCTCAGAAGCAGATGCCATTCGTTTACGACCTTGTAGAGACCTTCTTACAAAATTTCGATCTTTTTAAAATTGTTTCTATAACGTAGAGACCGTCTGCCTTGAAATATTCAGAGATCTAGCTGTTTCAGTGATTGGCTTTCTTGCTTCTAAATAGCCGATGAGTCACCACTTCACAGATTCGTCCAAATGATACTTCGAAGCCATAACAAAATGATTTAAGTCCATACACACTGAAATCAAGCTCTGTGTTGCAAGCTCTGTGTTCAAAGTCGGATGACGTAAGCATAGATTTGCAAATCAAAATGGCCTAAAATTGCAGTTTGATTACTTTTGATTGGATAATGCTCATAAGGCTTAGTTTCACACATTAGCATGAAGACACGATAACATGAATAACATTGATTAAGTATTTAATTGAATATCATTATTTTTGGGAATGTAAAGGTAAATTTGGACATGCGTGTATAAAATGTAGGTGTGCGTTTTGCGTGCAACCAATACAAAAAAAACCAAAAAAAAAACCAACAAAAAAAAACATGAATTTGACATCCTGTTTGTGATTTAACGCCTTATAAATTGTTCATCAACTTGAGGCAGTAGTTTGAATATATCAATCACATTTTGGTCAGTCGCATGTTGTTTTAAAAATATATAACATATACACACTCTACGAATTCAACAATATTTCGGCTACTTAATATTCATAAAAATAATCCCTCACCCACATGAAGCTGTCACTTAAAATTTCTAACAAAGAAAACAAACAATAATTCGTTGGCCATTCAGACATTTAACACCTTAAATAGCTCCCACAAATATGGAGCAGTAGTTTGTAGTTTTTGTTAACAGCTTTCCACATTACGATTGATGAGGAGATGACCGTTATGATTACGTAACCAAATTGTTATTAGATATGTTCACTTAGTTTATTTATTTTATTAGTTTAATTATTAATGGCATGTCTAAAATCTTGATAAGTCCAATCACATCTTCCTTAATATATTGCACTATTTTAATAGGTTTCCTTCAAAGATAAGATAAAATTTAAAGTTTTAAGTAATAAGTTTAATATTGTTTACCATATTTTTCATTTTATGGGAATTGCAAGATAGTAATTTATGGTGGAAGACATATGCAGCCCCAAACTTACTATAATATAAAAAGGGTAAATAATAATTTATTTTAACATTTTATGTAATTTAAAATTGAATGTTTCAGCATCGGGCTTACAAAATACCTATATTTATATAAACAGAAGTTACCTAAATAAAAGTGATGTTTTAAAAACAATAATTGCATGAAAATGAAATATTGGGAAATACTCGAAGGTGCTATACTTCCTTAGAATTCCATTTACCTTTTCAGAAACTGCACTGCAGGGAATTACAGGTTGCCAAGTCACGACTTGAAGCATTATTTCCTTACTTTTATTTGACAAAAAAAGTTTTCCAATAATGCTAGATCTAGGGTATATTCAGAAATAAAAAGCAGTGTACTTTCCTATTGATTCTACCATCAAATTTTTCTGTATACAACAGTCTATGTTAAAAGCACACCGAAAAACACTACACTCAATAAGTTCATGAAAGAAGTATAGGTTTTCTTTCTGAGAGAAGTGTCAAAACACTATTGGGACTTGCCTTTCACTTTCACCTGGATACACCACATTTCAAATGATTTTTAAACTAGTGAGTGATAATTTTCTGTACGTTAAATGAACTGAAAACGTTCAGCACTTTTATTTTGTGTACAATAGAAATACTTCAATTCTTTGTTTTGTTTTAACTTAAAATAAGTATTACTAAATAACTAGATTGTTTGATAAGACCTGTATTATTTAAGTTATTTTTCCAAACTATCAAACTCAAAACAATTGTATAAAGTTCTAAAACTCAAGTAATTTGTTTAAAGTAATTAAAAGAATTTACACGATATTTTAATGAATGTCTTGCTGAATGTTTTTCACCATAATGACACACTTTAGTAAACTTCATTTAAGCAATTCCAAAACAATAAAATTATCAAAATTAATTTTTTCCTAAATTTTAAGAGGCATTAATAAATACACCAATCAGAACGTAATACATGATACATTATGTTAATAAATCACTTTTTTTTTTATTCTAAATAAATTAAGTTCCTGTTTAATTAGGTTTCAAAATAGTTGCTTTTATATCAAAACCACTTTTTATTTGAAGTCATTTAATAAATTCCCTAATAATTATAAAAACTTGAATCAGAATGTAACATTCTGTTCACATCACCTTAATATATAATATCTTTTAAGGAATTGATGCAAGTATAATTAAACATACTTTAATTTAAGAAATCAACAAGTTTCTTAAATATAGTATGTGTAGTTTTCCTTAAGTAAAATATTGACGTCATCTTAAGGCGGAAAAAATAAAATAAAACACCAGCTCCTTCTATTTAGATTATATCTAAACCATTAATAATTGACACAGAAAGAATATATTAAATGTAAACAATTAGTAATATATTAGTGATAGTAAGTAATAATTCCCAACTAGTGATATCAAAAAAGAGTTATCTAATTTTAAATCGTTATATTTAAGAAACGGCTAAGATAATCGTGAATAAATGTTATGTTGGTGGACAAAGTGTGGCCTAGTGTCTTAAACAATCATCACTAGATGGCTCTCCACGCGTGAAAGATAGAAAAATCGTCATGAACACAGTTGTTGAGAAGATGAAAAGCCCTCTTTTTGTACATCCTGAGTTATAAATTTCAAGGAAAAGAAGTTTGAATAAGCATTTTCCTCTCATTTAAGATAAAGTAAACATGTTATGCCATAAAAACCTCTAAATGACGAAAAATAAGTACTGGGTGATTTAAAAAGAATGACTCTCATCTCAACAGACTGCGTTCTTGGCGATTCCTCTTTCTTTCACTCGTAGAGAGTTATCTTGAGGCTATTTCTAAAAACTCTTGCCTAACCTCATCCATCGACAATCGACATACTTTCATTCACGAGATAAAATTCATTCTGTAATATAATAATGGGTTAGATTCTGGTAATTATTTTTGATGCACCCTGTATTTGGTCTCTATTAGGGACATTTTGTTTTACTAACCTTACTAAATATTAAGTTCTTTTAATACAGACATTAAGTATTAAGTTATCTTAATACTGACATTAAGTGTATACGTTTAAAGTTGCCAATGTGAAAACCATTTCGAATTTTATATTTAACGTAGGAAAAAATGTACAGATGAGGAGATGATATAACATTATATTAAACGCATATTGTAAATTATGTACAGAAAGTTTATGCATACATGACAAGTATATTTTTAATTAATAAATACAAGCAGTATCTTTTAGTTCAAAAATAGAATAATTTATTATCAGAAAGCGTTCGCCAAAATTTGGGTTACCCATCTAGGATTGAACTCATATCCTCTACGAATAGCAACATATGCAAGTGTTTTATAAAATAAACATTGAAAATATATTGGCAGAGGACTTAAAGGGGAAAAAAAAACTACGATCCCATGAATAATACAGAAAATCTCAGACCTCAGAAATGAAGTTTTCGATTCTGTAGTGGGTTTAGAGAAGATAAGGTTATTTTTCTTTGAGTGGAAAGGGAATATAAAAGTTTTGAGATGGAAGAAATGGAGGTATACAAATTTGGTTTGGGTATTTTATGTAGTAAGAATTGGTAAAATACGGGAATAGGAAATGAAAAGCGAGATAGTTTAAGAAACCTGGTTCGAAGAATTTAGCTGCTAAAGGAAGTTTGTAACTCCAACGTTTACCGTAAATATAAAGGAAGGTGGATATCAGAGTAATCGATGATAGAAATAGGGTTTCTTTCTTGCAAGTACCATAAATAATTAATTATTCAGTAATTGATAATTATTAGGTTTTTTTATTTATTTTTTTATTTTTTTATTATTATTTTTTGTTGTTGTTATTATTATTATTAACAACCTTTACATACGAACTCCAGTTCTGTTTCTTAGCTTCCAATTATTTAGAGTTTTTATAATTTTTTTAATATTTATTTTAGCTTTTAGTGTTGACAGATGGTGTTAATAAAACCAATCTTATCCATGTGTCTATTAACGTACTACTGATGCAACGAATTCTTCAAAACCTTTAACATTTAATATTTATTTCTTGATTTAACAATCAGGAAAGTTAATAATTAAGCGGCTAAAAATATTTTATAAAATGATTATCATAGTTAAGGTGTGAATAGTATAGACCCGAAATATGTTGCCTATGAACAATAAATTACCCATAAATGTTCAATGACATTCCTTTTCGAAACATTGATTTTATACGCGAGATTCAAATTAAAATTTAAAATTACCAATACAAACTTACAGAATAATCAAGTAAAAAATTTTTAAGAATGTTCTCTCTTTGAAGGGGAAGTAGTCCCAAACATACGCATTTACTTTAGCTCTAACACAAACGTTGTGAACATGTGTCTAACATATAGCAGACCTTATAACCCCTACAATATAATAAATGACCTGCCATCGTGGAATCAGGGTTCAGTAAACCCCCACTTCGGTTATGAATACATAATTATTAATTTTGACAAAGATGGCATATTTATAATAAACTAATATGATAAAAATAAATACTACTGAAATTTTAGTTTTTGAAACGACATTTCAATTAGTCCTTGTGTTTCAGCTTCTACATTACACTGATGGAAGAGAAACTTATGAAAAGAGTTTATCTCTTTGTCTGAGATCAACATTCCAATAAAAAGTTATAAATAGTATGGAGAGATACTTAATAACCCCACCAAATTTCGACGAATTCCCATACAATGTTCAACCAAAATTTACAACTAGTAGTCAAGTTGTAATTTACTAACCATCAACTATAAATGCTACAGATATATGAGCTATATCAAGTTGAAGATATTAATATGATTAGTGGAATAACACAAATTTCAAACGGACGTTTCAACAAAAATTGCTTTAATATTTAATATTTTCGTTTATAAAAACGCTTTACAAAAAACTTTTATTTATTAGATAAATCAAATCACACTATATATTAGTAAACCTTAAAATGAATTTATACAACTATAAATACAATAAATTATGGATAATTTTATATTACATTTTTACGAGTTGCAGAAGCTTATTATTTTACAACCAAAACAATATCAATTGTATGCTCAAAACCACAATAACAGCTCAGTTCTAACAATCTTACACTCATTTTTTCCTCCTTCACAGTCAAACCAGTCACTGTCTCAGTCAGAGGCAAGAGAAAAAGACTCTCAGCTGGAAAGATCGTCCAGTTCGAATGCGAGGCCAGGGGTTCGAGACCACCAGCAGTGATCACATGGAGGAAAGGCAGCACTCGCCTCAAGAGCTCAGTGGACAAGATGACCCCTGAAGGCAACATAACGACCAGTGTGCTGACCATGACGCCTTCCAGTGAAGACAATGGGAAATTTATATCCTGTCAAGCGGATAATATTCGGATACCCGGGAGTGCCATTGAAGACAGTTGGAAATTAGAAGTACACTGTAGGTAACATATCAAATTTGATTCTCAGTGATTTATTCTATGTGTTAAAATGTTATAGAAAGAGGATTAAATGGACTAGACAGTACTTTCTAATTTCTTTATTTGATTAGGTTTGATGATCACCCCGTGTGTTGCTTATATATTTAGAAAATTTTTACGGAACATTAACTTAATACAGTTAATAATATTATAAAACATTTTGACTTTGATAACGGTTTTGATAAATATTATTTATAGTTTTTGGTATAAAATTGGATGGAATGAAACAATTATTTTCGGGGAAAATCGTTTTTGGAATGTAAAAATTGTGTTTAGATAGCAGAAAAGCAACTGTACAACAATCAGTATGAATTTCAACATATGAATTTCAACAGTGCCTAAAATCTTAAAAGTGCTGTAATTTAATCAATTTCTTGTTCCTCATATTAATAGAAACTTAAATTGCAAATGGAAACTTTATAGAAAAGAGAAAAAGTAAACACTACCCTCATAAGACTCGATATGGCCTACAGACCTTTATCACAAGTCTGACTGATAATTTTTTTTTAATGAGTTACGAAGTCATAGTTCGTTAAAAATGAACACGTAATCTGTAATAAACAATTATCGAAAAATTTTTACTCTTACTTTTTTGATTAAGAGGTATAGAGGTTCCTAGAAATAAAGTAAGGCAAAACATATCTTAATTTACAAATTAAAGATTCGCAATATATCATTTTAAAAACATAAAATATCGATTCAAGGTTCTATATTATTATACACAGTCATATTTATCTACTGAAATTTGTCTCATTATAAATAAAATTACATTTGTGTTAAAATATTTCTATAAACATATATATGAAAAATTAAAGTTTTATTAAAATTTGAAAATAATACAAAAACAACAAGGAAATATATACATAGCAGGGAAATTCTCTGGCTGATGCACGTGACATTTTGAGCTCGTTTTTACGCTCTTAAACAAATTAATGATGAATATACTAATTTGAGTGTTTGTTTTCATTATTTTAGTTGGTCGCAAAGTTGTATAGAAAAATAATTGTTTTAACTAGGTCAAAAATGCATTTATATGCATCAAACAAAAGAAAATTACTTTCAAGACAAAAGTTCAAATTTTCTCCGAATTTATAAGCATTAAAATTACGAAACTCATAGGTACATTTGGGTAAATGTTAATAATACGATATCTATTAAAATTTTTGCAAAAAAGATTATTTTTTTGATTTTAAAAGAACAAAAACGTGAACTGACACACTATACATACTACTTTTGGAGTGGAAAATGGTGATATTTACAATTATTATATGTTTAAACTATTATATGTTAAAGTTATATGTTTTTTTAAACAAATTATACATACTTTATACTACTTGTTACTCAAAGTGGACACAATTTCGGACTGTTTTGGTAGATATATTTACAATTTTCATTCAGAGAAGGTGTACCCTTTCTGGTGCTTAGTAAATAATGCTTTAAAAAATTAAATTACTGATGAATTTTTTTTGGTAGTATAAAGTTACCAAGGCACCTTAAAATGGTCGTATATATTAATATTTATCCTCTTAATGAATTGAGTGGTACATCTATTTTTTCAAACAACCTCATTTCCCGATAACAAAGAAATGCTTAAAATTTAAGAATTATTTTTATAATAATTAGTTATTAATTTATAAAAATCAGTTTGAAAAGAAGAATATTTTTAAAAAATAATTTCAAGTTAGAAGGGGCATAGCACAACTTTAGGTGTCCAAACGCAAACACCTTTTCATAATATATGTCACTTTTGCACCCGTTGTTTTGTTTCTACTTTGATTTAGAGACAACTGCATAATGCTTGAAACATCGGGACAAATCAAAATGAAAAAAAAAAATTACCTGTGTCTTCAAAGGATGCATTCGTCTTATTCAAAGAAAAAATACTCACAAGCCAAGGTTTCTTTTCTACATTATGCAAAATTCGGCCTAAGAATATCATACTGTTAAGTCACATACCTGCTGACCAATGCTATGATTTGTGAAAATTTATTTCTTGAACTAAACAGTTTGCAAATTCATTACGATTCAAAATCTTTCTAGAATGAAATCTTATGCTATAATAATATCAACTAAGTTTATTTTCAAGAGAAATGTTTTCATTGACGTAAATATCAAATTTTACAAAAAAATTTATGAAAATAATTGCACACCTAAAAATTTTACTTTTACTTAATTGTTAAAAATTGACGCATTGGACATGTGCGTTTTCTAAAATATCAATTTAAATTTTGCACAGCACTTTGTGATTGAATTTTAAAAGAAAAAGGAAGTTTTGTAAAAATTGAATTTTAAAATATGTTTTTATTAAAAAAAAATCATGTTTAACATTGACGCATGGGACATGTATAAGGACTTGAACTTTGAACTTAGTTTCATAGTTTTTTTTACATAGAATGTAATATTATTAGGCCTTTGTATTTCTACTAATTATAATGACTACATTAAGTACAATTTTTGTTGTTTTTCTTGAATTTGATTCTTCCGAATTCGCCAATTTGTTACGCTCTGTTTTACAAAATTTAGAGTCATTGAAATGAGTGAACTTTCAATGTCAAAAAGTTCAGTTGAATTTTGTTACACAATATTTTTATTACTCTTTTATGATACTTTGGTCATCTAACTTTCAAAGCAAACTTCTAAAAAAAATGCGTTTCAATGAATTTCGTATTCAATCTGAAATATTTTGTTCACTTTCTTAATATTGCCCTTTTATTGCTACCTCAGTCCATTCAATACCCCACTGGATTGAAGCGAGCATTAAGGCACTCTCCAGGCCGTAACAATTGATAGTAAACAGACAAAACAAGTTCTTAGTTTTCATTCCTGCCGCAGTAGGCTAGTGTCGCAGTAATCCGACCAGTAGCAACTATTTTCTTGACTAGGTCAAGGCTACCAGGTGTGGCAACTTTTTGCCAATTCGGCAATTTTTGAGGTCGTCAGGATATGGATTTTGAGGGTTTGGCAATTTGTGATTTTTTTTTTGTCGATTTTAAACTTTATTTCTGACGAAATTCAACTTTTTTTTTTTTTTTTTTTGCAATTTTCTGCTTTTCTAGTTCTGGTTATTTGAATTTTCTTGCAACTGCGTAGTGAATTCCTGCACCTGTTGCCAGGGATTGTGGAGGAGTGGATAAAAAAAGACATATTTTTGCCCTATAATTTCTTGCATTATAATTCCTCAACCATTTACTTTAAAATGCTTTGCTTTTTGTTGATTATTAGGAATCAAATATAAAGACTTTCATGTCTATTTTTAGAATTCCAGATAATCACTTACAATAAGACCTACTTTTGAATTTTAGTTTACTTCTTCTTTATTGAAACAGAGTTTGGAATTGTATGTTGCATTTTTAAATCCGCTATATTAACTTCAAATTTGTTTGTGTGAGGAGTACAAATTTGCGACGATGATTAGGACATATTATTTTTGGCGATTTTTCCATGGGCTTTTGGTGATTTCCACTATCTCAGAGTTAGTAGCACTGGAAATTTTTATTTTACGTGGCGTTTTAAACATTTTTCATCATAATTTTTGATTTACTTGTTTTTAATATCTAATATTTTTTGCAAATGGAATTTATATCATCCTCATATATATCGTAATTTATTAATTTATTTCATTTTTAATTAAAACCAAACACGGTAATTTGTTACATTCCATGCTGTACTTCATATGGAAAGAGAACAAATGTTAATTTTCACGAATTCTCCTTGTATCCTGATCAACGCAATGAACGGGTAAAAGTGATTTCCAGAGCCAATCTATACATTTATGTCAAGTCTTCCTCTACTGTTTTCTTCAGTCTGTATTTTAAATCTGATTATTACGTTGAAGGCTTGAAGAAAAAGAGACTAAAAAGGGGGTGCCGTTATAGTGTTTTTCCAGACTATCCATCCTACATGGTGCCCAAGAAACAGATGAAACTCACAGTTTTATCAATGATTCCTGCCATTAAAAAAACATATTACCAAATTAAATATGTTTGAATTAAGCTTCGTATCTGGATGATAGAGCGTGGGAAAAAGCTTATAAGTCTGAAGTAAGATAATATAAACATGCTTAAAATTTGCGTTTTAGTTAATGTGACATCCCCCAAAACTTAATGTAACGCAACAGTAACAATAGCGAGTCTATCTGTCAAATTTCAATTTCATTGGATGATGGTAAGTAAGTTTATTAGTAATACCAAGTGTCAATTGAAGCATGTGTAAAAGCGGTTTTTGTGACCCCCATAAAACTTTATATATTGTAACCTTATCGACAACGAATCTATTTGTTAAATTTCAGGGCTATTGAATAAAGGCAACTTGGTTTTTTAGTATTCTGAAGATAGAAGCATGTGTAAAAGTGATCTTCTAGTGAAAGTGATACCTTCCGAAATTTCAAAGAATGCATTGTCATCGACATCAAATGTATCTGCCACACTTCAGCCTGATTGAATAACAGCAAGTGTGTTAATATCACTATATCGCAGTCTCAAAATGGTTGGATTTCAGTGCCACCCTTAGTTAGTGGAAGAAAATGGAAATAACAAACTGTTTCCTTCGCATCCGTAGACTTGAAAAATTTTACAATCTGGAGAGTGCCTTTGAGTTCGTTGCTATCCAGTGTAGCCCTGGTCTAGTTTATAATGTACATATATTTGATGACTTCAGGTCTAAAATCAGGATTAAAAGGAGTGTATCATTTTACACTTTCCTCGTGGAGCCCATGAAGAACATATGAGGGTCAGACCTATTTTACGATATATGATGCGTTGAAACCAGAACGGAATCCATTCCACAATTTGATTTTTTCCTGTTTGTACACAATTTTTTCAAAAGCATTTATGCCAGAATGAACCAAATGTGGTTTATCTAATGGCCTATTAAGTTGGTAATTAGATAAACCGCATTTCTACCGTTCTGAAACGAATGGATTTGGAAAAACAGAATAGGAACAGCAAACATTGCATTGTGGAATGGTCCGTTCTGGCCCTCAACGTCTCACATAAACTTTGAGAATTGATCTCAAATCACCATATGTATGTTACAGTGAAAACTCGAAATCATCCAAAACATGAATTAACAATGGGAAAATCCGTCCTAACTGAGCAATCTAGTTTCAGCCTCTCCCCCCCCCCCTTCTCCTTCCCCACCTTCCTTTTTCCTTCCCCGAGGTCGTGACATTTCAGTTTACGATTTCAAAACACTCATATTTTTATGAGTTCACCTTTATGGGGAAATAAATGGGCACTGTGTGAGTCATTCCTTTTCGATTAAGCGAAGAAAAACCAACTTGGCTGAGTTTTGAGGAATAAATTATTTGGCGTGAAGACAAAACTGTCTTTACACTTCTTATTGAAAATTACTGAGTCTGGGTCTCCAAAGCATGTCTTACTAAAGTGTACATTTTTTCTCCAGCACTACATATCTTTCCTTTGTGAATTATATGGCAAATTGTGTTATTTTCAAGCCGGACACTGGTTAGTACTACTAAAATAATTTTTGAGTTTAGAATGCTGGATTTCTTGTTATGTACAGAAACACATGGAATAAACATTCGTTTGCTATACTTGTTGGTGTTGCCAGTTCTAAAGAATGCCTAAACATAAAACTTACCTAGAAGTTTCAGTAGTTTAATCTATTTGATGAAATGTCCCCACATTTTATTAAAAAACTCCCAATACGGTAAATTGTGTTACTGCTATTCGGAAAGGTTAACATATTTTGAAGCTCATTACCAGCTTCTTGAAATTCGAGCTTAGACCTCGATTGTACTAATTTACGTTTTCGTAGTTAGGATTTAATATAAAGATTAACTTTTATAGGTTATGTTTCGATTTTGTGTTATTGTAAAGCGAAATTTGAAGATGTTTATTTAAAGCAAGAAAAAACTCCTAAATTTCTGAACAGCTGAGACATTGCAAATTACGTTTTATGATTGGTTGCAATATCTTAATTCAAATCAGGACTATTTTTGTCACATAAAATCAAAAGCAGATTCATATATTTCCTACCTGAGCATTGAGAGGTATCAGTTACATCAGCGTTCGCCACAAACTTTCAGAGGCGAGCCGTTTGACTTATTTTGGAGCTTTTCGCGGGCCAGGTACATCAAAATATGTATATTTAAATACTATCGATTTAATAATACATAGTATTTCTAAAAACTGGAGAAAACTTTTATTTTTTTTTATTTGAATAAAATTATAATATATATTTATATATATATATATATATTTTTTTAATAATTAAAAAAATAATAATAATAGTTTTTATTATTAGTAAATCAAAGTTTAAAAATGAAGTGAATCTTTGTTTCAACGTTACAATGTGACTTGACCTAACTTTTAATAAAAGTATTTAAAGGGAACTTCCAGATTACGCAGTTTTAGTCGATATCAAATGTGAGACGATGACAATCGAAATCGTTCAGTTTATGATATAATCGATATCTTTCGGAGTATTTGTCGCAGTTAATCTTAATAAATTGTGCAAATGAGGGAGATTCAGTTAAATTTTACTTTATGAAAACCACCTTGCTAAAAGCTTCATATAGCTTTTTCGAACACGTAGTGGAGAATTCTGTTCAACATTGTTAACACATATTATTTCGGATAGATTACAATTATGTATAAAAAAAATGTCCATATCGTGAAATTTGATTTTTCCCCCAGTCTTCCGTGGTGCCGGCGGGCCGCAGAAAATCCATTGTGGGCCAAACTCAGCCCGCGGGCCGCGTAGTGGCTCACGCTGAGTTACATATTATGCTAAAGGGAGTCACTTGTAAGACAAATGAGCACAACTCCCTTTTCATCTTTTTAAGTGACGTATCCTCACCTTTGAGCAAAAATGAATATAGGGTTCTGGACTTTGGTAGATAATTTTATAGGTTTTTAATAGTTTCGTTTTGCTTATATTCAGAGATACAGTAAAAATGAATTTTTATATGGTTATATATTTTCTAATGGTTATATATTTCAAAATACTTCAGGCTCTTGCAAACGCTATGCCTGTACTGAAAGTGTGTATATATATATATACTTTTGGCTCTTACAAACGCTAAAGTATAAATCTTTTAACTAATAGATTTGGATATTTGGATCATAAACAGGTTTATAAGACATCAGAAATGACTTACATGAATCCGTCTTTCGATCGAATACGATCTTTCGAAATAGAATCATGATAATTTAGTTTTGATATTTTTCTGTCATAATAATTTCTGATTACGTTTCAATCCTTGAAAATTCTTTATAAGGGATTTTTTTAAAGACAAATCTGAACAAACTCGAAAAATATATTGATAATACTCCTAGAACTAATGACTTAAAATTCAAATATATTGTAACTAGTATCAGTATAATAACGTTGGTTAGGGTACATATGTAATGGAATACGTATCTGCAGCATTTTCAAGAATTGCTACTAAATCTAGTTACAATTAAAATTGTGCATTTAACCTTGTATTAATTGTTTTAAACTATTAGTATTCTGATATATAACATTTCCACCTTTAATTCATAAATAATTTAAAAGTTTTAATTTAAAATCGAAAATTATACACTGAGCTAATTAAAAAAATGCCAAAATATTGCAAGTAGTTATAAAATAAATGTATCCATACCATAATTGAAATTTGCCATGGGGATAATCTCTACTATCAAACTCTTTTAGTAGGAATAAGTAAGATAATTTCAATATCCCAATAAAACAAAATTATAACATATATTGAAAGAAATACTCACACCACATAATTTATCTGCAACATTAAAAAAAAAAAAAAAGTCAAAATTTTTTATTGTTTAATATGTGTAAAAATACTGTGCATAACATAATGTTGTTATTGTTTATCACTTTTACTTTCATTTGTAAGTAAAGGTGTGTAACATAACGTACGCTGAATAAACTATTTAACATAAAAGTATTTTTTGACTAAGTTACTAGCAATTTTCAGACAACTGTTTGCTCTTTTAAGTTTTAAGAAAATTTTGTATAAATATAAACATGTTTAAATAAAGTTTCAGAACAAAATGAAAACGATAAACGGTGCAAACCACTTTCAAAACCGACGAATGTAGAATATTTTACAGAATTCAAAATAGTTAAAAATTTAATTGGAAAATTAATGTATGAATATCGAAATTATATGAATAACAGCATTGGGAAATTTTATCGAGAAGTTGCATCAATTAAAAAATCATGAAACTTGACTATACTACACAAAATATTAAAATATGCGGACAATATTCAATAATAAATTGTTATGAGTAAGAAAATCATATCTCTGTACCACTTGCAAGAGCTAGTAACCCTTGCACAAAGAGTTGAAAAGCTTTTGTAAGATTAGGAATGTTATTAATTCCAATTGAAGTCGCAAAATCTAATACACCCATCGTCACAGCTTTTAGCACAGATTTCGTATCGAAAATCCCGTTTTTAATGCCATAGTCCTCTACGTAGCTAAGGATAACTCTTGGATACGTCACAGTAGTTTCTTGTGTCAGAAGGTTGTTGAGATGTAGAAGTTTTGCAAACATATGCGTGATAGAATTGTAGTACAGTTCTTTAGTAATTACACCCACACCTCTGCCTGCGTTACCTGCAAGTTCTGCAAGACTAGGATCCAGGACATTTTCTCTTTCCAAGATGATTCTTCCGATTTCGTATAGCAACGTATAAGCGTCGTTTATCACAAAGTCTCCGACGGCATTTAAAAGAGGACTGGCCAGTAGAACTCGCGTGAGGGAATGGGCAAACAGCTCTACATTTGGATCTAGAAATGGTGGAAATATTGGTTGTAGTTGTACGTTACTGAGTGGAGACAATGCAGGTGGCAATCCTGAAGAACTTACTGCCGAGCCGCTGATAGAAACAGATGAAGCACCTGTTCCTGAATACGACGTTGATGTACCACTAGTAGCAACAGATGAGCGTCCAGGTCCAGTATAAGAAAACGATTGCGAGGAACCAAAGTACTGAGGGTTTAATACTACTTGTGACTGGGAGTGTACTGAAACATAATTGCATACCACCAACAAAATAGTGAGCATCGCAGAATATTTCGGGAGCATGATGCTTATTAATTCCTCTCCGCGATGCACAGATTAAACGATATTTTCAAACGAATGTCCTTTTATATTTTTGTGACACAATAATAGAAAAGAGTAATGTCAAAATCATCCATTAAGAATAATCATTCTGCGTTTGAAAATGACTGCTTTATGTATATAATGCAAATACGGGTTGGAAAACTATTGACGACTTTAAGCTGTATAAATACTCTTCGTTTTATTACTTTTATTGGGAAAGGAAGCATAGTTTTCATGTAAGATTTATTGGGAAACTTCTAATTGTGTTTTAGAGTAGACACAGATTTGGAAATGCGACATTCTCTAAAGATGATAGTTATTACTTTGAGATTTAAAGAAATTTCAAGTAAAATTAACTCACATAACTGATACTCATGTATTTTGTAAAAATAAGCTAATGTGATCAGGAACATGGTAATGCATGCTAAAAACCGAAATTTAAATTTTATTGATAAAAAGGGATATTAAGGTAAATACAATGCAGTTCTTATAATTTTTTCATTCGAAAATAAGTAACGTATTTCAAGATTTTACAACATTGCCACACCTTTTTTGCTTGGTGTTTTACAGAAAGAAACACGTTAATATCATCTACATTTAAAAGCCTTAAAAAAGTTTTAGCACAGATTTTAACTGCCCAGGAACATATTTCTTTTGTGTATTTAAGATGAAGTATGGGTCATTTCAGTCATGAAAATTCAAGAGCGGAAAAATGTTCTTTTGGAATAATGAAGGTCTTCCTTAAATTCCTCAATTAAATGTTTTGAATAAAAGCCTTCTCATTAAACATTTTTAGTAATTTTTAGAAATGTATAGATACTATTTTTGTTTTATAGAAATATTTAAGATACATAAAAGAATTTTAACGAAACATTTTATTATCGAACCAGAATTTGGATTTAATCTAAAGATTCAAATATCCAAAACAAAAGTGGACCGGAAGTGTTGGCGTAAATGTTTCTTTATGATTGCCGATCATTAACGAAAACAAAATTACCAGTGTCATAGGAGCAATATTAAACAAAGTAACAGTGATTTGTAAAGTAACAGTGATACACACAACAAAATATTTTGTATCAAACGTTTCACAAGTACCTTAAACTTCATTATGTTATACTACATTAAAAAACACCTAAAATTAGAAAAAAGAAAAGAAAAAAAAAGAAGAAAGAAAAAAAAAGAAACGAGATACGGATTTGGACAAAATAACAGGTTTTGAAGAAACACACTGTTTTAAATTTGAATTTATCTTTTAAAAAGTAACAACATAAAATTTAGAAAATAAGTATTCTTATTAAAAAAAAAAAAAATCATTAAAATATGCAAACACATACAGATAACTTCCATTACTAAACTTTTAACAATTTTGCAAGTTCCAGTAGCTCTATTCATTAGATAATCACTTAAAATAATTCGTATGTGAACATTATTTATTTTTTGAGTATCGCACTAAAATTTTGATTTTTTCCATTTTAGGATTCAGTAAATCTTATTACGTTTATAAATCATTCTATAACAGTGATTCAACCAAAAACTAACTTTCTCTATTTCGAAAGAAGCAACAGTGCCTGAAAATGTTATGCAGAATGACATCAAATTTAGATTTGAGAATATTATAGGTTGATATTTTTGCATCGAAAAATAGTTACAAAATATGCTACACTTTGTAGAAAGAATGTCCTACTACATAGCAAATGTAGTGTGTGCAAATTACATCGGCATTATCTGTAGAAATATACCCATTTAACATTTTTATCTTTAATAAGCCTTTGAATAAAAAATTAAAAAAAAAAAAAAAAATAACAGCAAACTCTAGCCAACAAATTTATATCATATCCAAAAACAAAACAAAAAATTATAATTTCTTCACAAATGTGGAGGTGTGCACTTGTCTGAAAAGAAGAGGGTAAAATAGTCTGCTCAGTCCTCCAAATGGCATCGAGCACCCCTTTAGTGTATATTATTTATATATATATATATATATATATATATATATATATATATATATATATATATATATATATATATATATATATATATATATATATATATATATATATATATATATATATATATAATAGTAATAGTAATAAATAATAAAGCTACTATATTTCAGCAAAGCATCAAAATGTGTCAATATATTATAATGAAATAAATATTCGTACTATATAAATAATAACTTCATGAAAAAATTCTGAAAGGTAGAGTACATTGATTTTTTAAAAATTATTTGTATAATGCAAAGTTGTACTTGTTAATTATTTTTATTACACTTAATTGATTTGTATGTATAAACTAATATCATAGAATACAACACGTTGAACTTTAAAAAAAAAAAAAAAAAAAAAAAAAACTGTATAACGCGCCACTCCATTATATAGAATATAAAAGGGACGTTTTTTAATTTAGTATTAAGAAATCTTTGACAACAATTAAAACTTATAGAATTTAAGAACAATAATAAATAATTTTTATACATTTCCAACCAGAGTTAATAGAAAAACTTATAATTCTTTTTACTTAATACTTAAAAATATAGCAAAACTTTTATTGGAAATTAAGTATTAAAACATCAAAATTATTTTCAAAAAATGATGTTGGAACATTTTATTTATTCAGTAATTATGACATTTAAAAAGAATACCTAACTTAAACTAAGTTATTTAATTAAATCCAATATGAAAAAAATAATAATATATAGTTATGGTTTAAAATATCATCCGTCATTAGCAAGAACTTTCAATTCTTGCACAAATAGTTGAAACGCTAAGATAAGATTACAATGCCTGTTGATTCCAATTGAAGTAGCGAAATCGAAGACACCATTTGACACGGCTTTCATCACAGAATTTCCATCTAAAATACCGTTTTTAATACCATAATCCTCAACGTAGCGGAGAACAATTCTTGGACAAGTCAGAATAGCTTCTTGTGTCAGAATATTATTCAGCGATAGAACCTTTGCAAACATATGCGTGATAGCACTTATATACTGTTTCTTAGTAATTTTACCCACATCTTTGCCTGCTTTAGCTGCAAGTTCTGCAAGACTAGGATCCAACACATCGTCTCTTTCTAAAATGCTTCTTCCAATTTCGTATATCAATTTAGAAGCATCATATATAACAAAGTCGGCTACGGCATCTAAAACAGTACTGGTCAGTAACACTTGGGTTAGGGAATTGGCAAACAGCTCTACATTTGAGTCAGGAATTGTTGGAAATATAAGCTGTTGCTGTATGCTACAGACTGGAGACAATGCAGGTGGTGATTCTGAAAAACTTATTTTTAACCCGCTGCTAGAAACATATGAAGTACCTGTTCCTGAATACGACGTTGATGTACCACTAGTAGCAACAGATGAGCTTCCAGGTTCAGCATAAGAAACCGATTGCGATGAACCAAAGTAAGGGGGGGTTGAATACTACTTGTGATTGAGAGCGTACTGAAACATTATTGCATATCGCAAATAAAATAGTGAATATTGCAGAATATTTTGGGAGCATGATGACTATTAATTTCTCTCCGCGATGAACAGATTAAATGAAATTTTCAAACGAATGTTCTTTTGTACTCATTTGACGAATAAACGTAAAGGAAAATATAAAAATTAACTTACTAAATTCATCCACGTATATTTGAAAACGAATGCTCAGTGGTAATACTGCAAAATGCGTCTTTTATAAAATGAAAGTCGATTTTTATCTCTTTAACTACTCCAACTTTGTTTTATCACCTTTATTTTGAAAGGAAAGAGTGTTTTAAAATGTCTATTGTTAGGAAATTTCTAATAGTGGTTTAGATAGTGTTTAGAAGGTAGGCAGATTTCAAAATCTTATAACTGTTCAAAGATGAAAGTGGAAAGTTGGCGGTAATGAGGAGTATATATTATTGAATTTAACACGGATTTTGTTTAAATTAAATTGTCTCATTCCGAGAATAAAATGTTGCATACTTAAAACAAAAGTAAATAAATTTTGTTTAATATAAAGGGAATTTAATGGTAAATGTATTACATTTTTTACAATTATTTAATAAAGCGTTATCAGCATTGCCTGCATATACCAAATATTAATTAAATATTTATTTGGTGTTTTATACAAAGGAAAAACTTTTACCTGATGAAACTAAAATTCTATTTAAGAGCTAGAGTAATGTTTCACAGTGTAACTAATAAGAAGAACACTTTCTTAAAATTCCAAAATATATTTATTGAAAAAATGCCTTTTTAATAACATATTTTAATCTTTAGACATATATAAATATAAGTTTTGTTTCATAGATATATTTTCAAGCTAGAATTTCTTTTACTCAAAATGTATTTACAGTTCTTGTAATACATTTTCCTTTTACTCATATAGCACAAAGTTTATAAAACTTTTTGAAAATTTTATGTTTTTCAACCTTTACTAACAGGTTCTACGAACAATATGTTAGAGTACAGTTTTTGGTTTGCTATTATTGCAAAAGGAAACGTTATAAAATTTGATATTCAGAAAAATGTTGAAGATGAAAATTTTGAATATTAAATTGTCCTAATTTTACATTCTCTGTTATTTGCCAAGAGAAGATTAAAAATTGTTATCCTTTTTTAAATATTTTGGCATGACATGGAAATTATAAAATTAAAAACCAAACAGAGTTACATTTTGCCGCAACGGGGAAAATATTATACTGTCAAAAGTATAACATAATTCATTTTTAAATGTTATCCAGCAAGTATATTGTTCGTTTTACAAAGTTATGAAGCAATTTTCTGATAGTTATTAGTTTACATCAAACCTTTGCAAATTTATTGCTTTAGAAATATATCAGATAATATTTAATAAAATTACAAAAGTTTTTGACGTAGACTTTTGCCATGAAATTTTTCCTAATTGATAGATTTTCCAGAATTTATAGTACTAATCAATTCAATTGCGAATGTATGTTTTTTTCTGACAATTCTTTTCATGTTATATTTAAAAGCTGAGGATTTCATATTAGTTTAGGCAGTATGTCATAGATTCAATATGTTCATTTAGTGTATTTTAAAGAATTTGTCTGCCTTTTTCCCTGTGGACGTGATAGTAGGATTATAAATTAAAATTTTGAAAATCCAACAAAATTCAATTACTTCGGCTTTCTCAGAAAATGCGTCCAAGCAAATTGGTGAAGGGTTGAATAATTTGCGAGAACTTGCATTTGCTTTATGAGTTAAAGGGGTTACCATGACAAACTTTTTTTATTTTTACACTTTCTAATATAATATTTCGAATGAATATAAGTTGCATTTAAACAAATAACAAATAAACAAATAGAAAAATATATTTTAGAATGTATTTTAAATTTTTCAGAGTTTTTGAGATATAAATAAAATATTCAAAAGGCTATTTTTCTTAAGATTTTTGGGGGAAAAAATCATTATATCACTACTGCAAGTAAAAGAAATCCTTTCGGTTTTTGACAAAGTACTCTGATTTTTTTTTTTTTAATTTATGATGCATTATTTCAGAAAATTTGATGAAAAATATATTTTTTTGTCATTTTGCAATTTCTCAAAAGAAACCAAGTAATGAAATATAAGAACTCGATTCATAATTAAATGAAAAACATACTTTCAGGAAAAATGTTTTAAAGGAGTTTATGATTACATATGGAATATTAGTAATTTTGTATAAGCCAAACTAATATTTTCAAAAGTAATGGCATCGTTTTTGGTCAGTTAGAAAAACCCTTTCTCATATATCTCATACATCTACTTCATTAACATATATCTCATAAGTTCGCTTTTTTTCAAATCTCATATAATAACTTTTTTCTCAGATATCTCACATATCTACTTATGTCTTATATATTTACCGTACTTTGATGATTACATTTTAATACATGCTGGGCTAGTTAAAATGCGTTTTTTTAACTTAATGAATATTGATTGTTGCACTTCATTTGTGGCACCACCTTGTACTACTCAAACATCAGAAAATATAGATGCGACATAAACAGAGTTACTATCTAACTTTAAAAGTAAGTCGACATGAGCTTACGAACTGTCGCCATTATTGAAATGATTTTATATTCCTCATAAACTTCTTGATATTTTCTTCACTGTATGAATTGAAGATGTACAAAGTCATGAAATGATTATTACCATTTAACAAACTAAATTAACAAATGCTAAATGTAAATAAACAACAATTCATATTAAGGAATAAGTTATACTTGCTTAAATTATTCAGAAAGCTGCTTGGTAAAAATTTTTTTGTCAAGATACGGTTCACATGCTAGTTGCCCCATATTTTTTTTTTCTTTTTCTTTTTAGGCCGCTTATTAAATTCACTGTTCCTTTTGAGTTGCTAAAAATATATATTGAAGCTTTTCAAAGTACTAAAGAGTTAATTGGAATTGGAGAGTGTTCAAACTATTAGAAAGAACCTTCAGACAGATTAAAACATGTAATAAACCTTATAAATATGTCATGTGATAACATAATTGCCACTCCTTTCGGAGCGATACCAGTAGTTAAGCGATGCTCATCGCAACGAAAACTTAAAGGGATGTTTCCCTAAAGAGGAGCTTAATGAAATTCGTCCCTAACCTAACAGTTTAAGTCAATTTCAGTACGGTGTCGGCATAGGAGAAAATAGTACTTAAAGGGTAGAAAATTGTTGGGTCACAGAAAAATCGGCGTGGTATCAAAATTGAAGTTTCTTAGAAACCACAAAAAAGTGGTTCAATATAACTAAAATTTAAGGTAACAATCTTAATCCTAACCAGGACACATGTAAGCTTGGCAGACTGCAGAAAAAAAAATCAAGATTTTTTTTTTTAATTTTTGGATTCAGCATGTTATATTAACACTAGATTTAACAGCTATTTAAATATACCTATTTTTATCAAAATCAGTCAGAATGACTAGTGTCGTGTTATTCGCGTGTGTTGAATGAAGCTCGAAACAAGACTGTTTCGTGCCACATGCACTTACAAAGTAAGAGCTTGTAAAAAAAAATGTCTCGTAAAAATCTCGAAAAAATGCACTATATTCCGCGGTGGCCTGCAACGTTGGGCCCGTGTCCTAAATACATATTACGCATTATCACCGTAATCTGTTCAATGCCGATAACGGAACGAACGAAAGACGCATGGGCCGCTATATATACTGCATCTTTCTCATGATTCTCCCGAAATCATATTTCTGTGCATTACATTGCAGTACCCATCAATTGTTATAGCTGCCCCAATGTCATTTCATCACAGAATTTCTTCTTACAAACATGCACCAGTCATTTTTACTGGTACTGGTATAAGTGTCTTATAAGTGTAAGTATAAGTGTCTTTTGCATTCGGCTTAAAAAAATTCAAAATAGATTTGACTTTTCATGAAAAGGTTAGTTGATACACTTAACGCGTATTGGTTTTTACCAGGAGGACCATTAATAACAAATATACTCTCCTCTCTGCGGTCATGTGAATACTCTGACATTTCCGAAATCAACATAGAATGTTTTTTGTGGATGCAAAATAAATTTATTAATTTGTTACTTGGTTTGCTTTGTTTAAATTCAAAGACACTTGAAAAGTAAATGTTTTAATTTGTCATAGAAGATTTCAGTATTGTTTGCCGTTTCCAAACACTTCTGTTTTAGAGAAAGAGTTCATGTAACTATGTTCATATTTTATATACTTCGATATTTAGATTATAAAAAATATTCTAAGACTTCCAAAAAACTTACCTTTATAAGATCCTTAAAATATAATTTTCATTTTGTTTCAATATATTTTATTTTATTTAACATGATTACTAATTTAGTTTTCAATAAATTAACTTGTATTATGAATATAAAAAATTAAATCTAAAGACCTTTATTACTTACGACTGGTGGATTTACGTGATAAACTCCAGATGGGCATACAGAGGTAAAAATGAACCATATGAGTTCAAAGTCGTCTTCTTTTGAGAAACTAATTTAGATACCACTATACTCATTATTGTGATATTTTGAAGTAAATTATTCTTTTAATTGACCATTATTTGAACAATCTTACTCATTTATATGCCAAATGTCAATTCTTCAAAATTATCTTCGTGTTTTTACTTAGAAAAATACCTGCAAAACCTTGACAATACGTATTCTAGAAACAGTCTCTAAAACTTTAGGTATTATAGTCTAGGGACCAAATGCAATTTTCCACCTGAACCCAAAATTTTGGTGCATATCTTTTTTCAATGGTTATTATATGAAAACTGGGTACTGAAAACGAATATGATGGTTATACTTTTCGTACCCTTGAGGGTTTTTAGCTTTGGCGTCAACAATATGGTGGTCATATAATGCTTATCTGGTGTTAGGATACTGATAATTTTACAAAAATGATTTGTATAAAACCCATGACTAATCTCATGGCCATTTCGTTAAGGTGGCTTCACAGCTCGTCTCCCAATGCTACCGCCATGACGTCTCGATAAATTGATTATGACCGGAACAACTTCTCTTCAGTGCAGTGCACTAAAGCAAAATTCCTAAGGGCCTTATTATACAGATTTACTCTAGTGGCGAACGCGCGCCACCGCTTTAGTCACTCAGACTAGCCACTCGAAGCGAAACGTACAATCATATGGAACTTATTATACTGAGCCACAGCAGTGGCCAAAAGCGGTGGCGCGCGTTCGCCTCTCGAGTAGTTCTGTACAATAAGGCCTTAAGTTGTGTGGGTTTTAGAAGAAACATTACTTTCTCAGAAATTGCGAAGAACATGAAGAAGACTAAAAATGAACTTGAACAAACATACAACACTGGCGATTCTTGTGAATTCGATGAGCAAATAATAGCTGAATAGTACAATGGCAGGAGATGAAAAGTATTTGCTTGAGTTCCAAACGCAAATTTGATTAATTCTTGTGAAGTCCGTAATCGAACAATACTAAAAGAACGAGGTGATGACCTGCATATAGAATTGAAAAAGATAATTCTTCATAACAAGATTCGGGCAGTGAAATGTCACAAAAAGTGTGCACCTGCTTGCACATGTAAAAAACATATCAAGAAATTTACAAAGAAAGTACTCCACACAGACCATTCTCGTGACTCAAATTCGACCTCAGAAATGACTGCTTATTCTGTGGAAATGAATGCATTGTAACCAAGAATGTCAGGAAACCACACAGATGGTGGCCAGCTTTCTTATGTTGTACAAAAAACAACTTGAAAATACTTATAACACTTTTGACTGTGCATTTTTAAATCATTCTCAATTGATGCAGAGGATGGAAATTGCATTTCAGAGTGAAGTTATGGCAATTTTCTGCAATGGATAAGCAAATCTATTCATGTTTCTTAAAATTTCTGTGCAGAAACTGAATCTCAACGAGACTAACGAATATGACTATTATGTTGAAATAGTGTTGAAAATTATGAAGAAAGAAACAAAAAATGTATAAGTAAACAAACAGGAATATAAAATGCGTTTGGACATTGATTCAACAGTATCAGAGATCATCTCAATACTTTTGAAGCTTCTTGTTGAAATAACAGAATAAGAAGATTCCATAGTATCTTTGCCTTGCATTATGATCGAGAATATGATAACAAATGAAATACAAAACAGATATACTACGTTACAAGTTTCTATTGGCATTGCTCTTATGAAAAAAACCGTGATTGAGTGTTTATATATATTATTATGGAGTATGCTGTTCATACAAAGAATGTATTTATCTAAAGTATATGCCTGAATTCAAACACTAAGCGATAGATCCTTTGTTTCAGTTACTGATAGTTCTTTAGAACTAGAGCAAACCGAATCTGGCAACTTTGATACAAATATATCGTCTCAAATATATCGCTATAGGAGCTAATGGCACACTAATGCCTGGTAGTTTACTTGAAGAATTGATGAACACTGCCTTTGCAGGTGTTTCTAAGATGTTTACCGGGAAAAAATTTCCTCAAAATCTCCTTGCTCTACGTTTGGTGAGATAAAAAGTTCTTAGACCAAGACTAAATAAGTGTAACAACGTTCCCACCCGGAACAGATGTAACCCTGATTGATCTTCTACAGATGATCAGTAGAAATTGCACAGCACACAGGATGTGCCCTACTCGATGTAAATGCTCAAGTGCTAATCTTTCATACACAGGCTTTTCAAATGCTCTGAATATGAAAACTGCTTAAATCTGGGCACGAAAAAAATTCAAGGGTGAATAGGGGCAGTGAAGATGATCAATCTGAATTGCTCGAAACATAATCTCCTTCGTATCAAAACACATTATGGTAGGGTATTGTGATGGATAAGGTGGACACTTTGCAGACACCTCTACTTGGTAAGTACTAGTTACTGATTGGGGCTCAATCTATTAAACGTAGACCCTTAGTTTGCTAACATATGCAGTAAAGAACATATAATTGCACTTAAAATTAGAAAGCAAAAGTATCGTATTGAAATACACGTTAACAGTGTTAAAACAATGAAAAATGCCACTGCGGTACGTCACGAGGCTTATATCACTCATTTAGATGACACTGAGGTATCTAGAGCTTTAATTTGATACCAAACATGGGCGTAATAGTACAAAATGACCAATATCTCAACAATAGGTACGCTTTATAAACCATAATATTGATGACGTTTTATCTAAAAACCCTTAAGGGTATGAAAAGTATACCCCTCAAATTCAGTTTGAGCACCCTTTGTTCATATAGAAACCATAAAAAAACATTATATATACCGAAATTTAGGTTTAAAGTGGTTTGGCCCTGGACTAGCAATACAATATAGTTATGTTGGGTGTGTAAATGTTTATGTATTATAACAACAACTTTCATCAAAAATTGGCTAGCTAAGAATAACACTTTACTTTTACTGTTTGAAAATGTAATTAATCTAATCCAAAATAATTTAGCATTAAATTGAAAACTATTTTAGGAAAACCATTTACAATCTACACATTTATTTAAGCAATTAACAGAAAATGTAATGTTACAAAAAGGAAAAAAAAAATTAATGTATCTGAAAAATAATTGATCGTGCTAGTAAGTGTTACAATCAAAATATTTTAGTAGCAATACGTATATTCAAATACGATTGGAATATTCAAAGAATATAATATTCAAATCGTATAGTTAATTGTTTCTTTAAAAATATCAAAAGTGGAATAATGTGATTCTTTGAAAGACACACTTTTTTCTAAAAATATTATTCATAGCATAATGATGTAATAATTCGTCACTTTTTCTTATGCTGAATTAACTTGTAAGTATAAATTTAAGGTATAAAACATAATATGCTAAACCAAAATAAACTGTATTAACTATTGAATATAAAAATGTTTCAGAATATAAAATATTTTTCTAATAACAATTAGCACTTCAAAATTTTAGGAACATCTTAAAATAGCACCACATATTGTAAAAATAAATGATAATAACTTATATTACGTAATTTTAAATCGAATGTAGAAATTGGATTGGTTATTAGGCATATCAGTATAAAAAATGTGTAAAAAATGACATCAAAATATTATTACAGCATTTATCAAAAATATGGGATTTAACTATATTATAAAAATAGTTCCAATATTCAAACAACAGTTTACTTTTAATAAAAAATTGGTATATGTGAGAAAATCATATCTTTGTACCACTAGCAAGAGCTTTTAATTCTTGTTCAAATAGCTGAAAAGCTAATGTAAGGTGATGATTGTTAACTATTAAAATAGAATTTGCGAAATCTAAGAGACCATTCTTCACAGCCTTTATCACAGATTCGTTATCAAAAACTCCGTTTTTATTGCCATAGTTCTCTATGTAGCTAAGGATAACTCTTGGGTATGTTAGAATATTTTCTTGTGTCAAAAGATTGCTGAGAGATAGAAGCTTTGCAAATGTATGCGATATAGCATTCAAGTATAGGTCTTTAGTAACTACACCTACATATCTGCCTGCTTCAGCTGCAAGTTCTGCAAGACTAGTATCCATGACATTATAACTTTCCAATAAATCTTTTGATACTTTGAACAGCAGCGGATGAGGATCATAAATAACAAAGTCGTCTATAGCATTTAGGACGTAACTGTTTTGTAAATGTTGGAAAAGGATATGAGCAAACAGTTCTATATTTGGATCAGGAACTGGTTGAAATATAGACTGCCGTTTCACGTTATTGGTTGTAGAGAAAGGAGACGATGATTCTGAAGAACTTACAGCCAATCCACTTTTAGAAGCGCATGAAGAACCCGTTCCGGTATATGGTGTTGATGTACCACTATCAGCAACAGGTGAACTACCAGGTCCTGAATAAGAAACCGATTGTGATGAGCTACAAGAAGGAGAATTGAATGCTATTGATGTTTGGGGATGGACTGCAGCAAAAGTACTCAGCGTAAATATAATAGTGAACATTGTAGAATAATTCAGGAGAGTATTACATATTAATGTATCTATGCGAGGTACAAAGTTAGTGGAATTTTCAAGCCAATTTTCTTTTGTACCTACATAGCAGTTAAACGTAAAAGGAGATATGAAAATAAGCCAATTAGAATCATCCACGTATATTGAAAAGCGAATGCTTAATGGAGATTGGGAAAATACGGCCTTTACAAATGAACGAAAGATTTCATCTATATTTAACTGCCCTAACTTTATTTTATCACCTAGATTGGGAAAGGACGCAGAGTTTTAAAATATACTTTGTTAGGAAATTTCCAAAAGTTATTCAGTATGGAAGATCGACAGATTTCAAAATCTGAAAGCTGTTTAAAGACGAAAATTATATTTTTATGGCTTATACCAAATTATTTGATTTTCAGAACAAAACAAAATATAATATGCTAAAGACTTAAAATTATTTATTATTGGTAATAATGGAATATTAAGAAAAATATATTGAATTTACTAAAAAAAATCAAAATAATTTTAACATAACCCGAATATAATAACATTAACTAAATATTGAATTGTATTGGTGTTTCATAAAAAGAATATATTTGAAATCGATAAACTTAAAATTCAATTGATGGTCTGGAATAAATGTTTAAGAACAGCTTGGTGATTGCATGGTATTAAATAACGTGTTAATCACGTAAGCTTAAGTATGAGGTCCCTGGTCAAAATGATGATACCCTATGACAGCTCTTGGATGAAAGCTACGTGTAAGATTAATGAAGGTTGGTGCAATATTTTGAAAACTCCATTGTTAGACAAGATGTTTATTAAAAGTGAATGTCTTGACTACTATATCATCTAGATATGTTAGAGCGTTGACTTTTAGAGCATTTCTGAAAAGTTCCATCAAATTATGAAAGAAGATGCTGGTGCTGGTTTCAAATCCAAATGCGTTCTTGGTAAAGGATGGACTCCAAATTTTCAAATGAATGCATTTTTATCTTCGCATGGATTTAATTTCACTATATAGTACTCTTAATTTATTTTGATGCTAGGGATGTGCGTAGTTTCTTTGCCACAATATAGTAGATTGGATTTCAAAAAAGGATTTTTAATGTATCGAATTCTAATAATGTTTAAAAGTTTGGTATTAAAATGAAGATAAATGCAAAATATTAAAAAAAAAAAAAAAAAAAAAATGTTTAATCTTCATATACAAAGAGCCTAAAATTTGGAAAAAAGACACAACACATATGTGTATTAAGTTGTCCCACGTCTAACAACTCGAATACGATTCCTTTAAGTTTTCTGATTGTAGACAAACACTTTTTTAAAAAATTGCGGAAACAATTGCAGATTCATAAATATGCACTAAGTATTAATAAAAATTCATGAATCGCTGTTTCTTACTAATTTGTTTTTCAATGACATTATCCTTTTTAAAAGGGGAAGTACGTCTCTTTGTAGCTTATGTTAAATTGAACTATTTCATGAACCTTTTCGTCGGAGCCTATCAAAGACAATGAAAGATTCAATTTCTTGTTTTGAAATCAATCATTAATCCTGATCTTACCACGAACTGCTAACAATTTCCATTTTCTTATCTAGTCATACAGAGTATAGTTTTTGGTTTACTATTAGCAAGGAAGCGTTCAGAATTTTTTTTAATTTTTTTCAGAAAAATATGAAATCAAAGACAAATGAAAATATTGCTCTAATATGACAATCCCTTTTATCAGTTCTAGCAAATTTAATTTGAACTGTGGATTCAGAAGTGTTACCCGTCTATTAACTGCTTGGATATTGCAAGGAAAGTTTAAAAATACAAAGTTAGTCTGAGTTTTGTTTGGCAGAAATGGGGAAATATTATGCTGCCAAGCTTTTCAACATCAAGTAAGTCTAACTCGCAAATCAAAAGTCCTGAAACTCCTAAAAAATAAAAAAAATAGAATTACGTCTTTTGCATAGTGTTATCTTCATTTGAGCATTGGCCATCAAAGACTATACATCGTCTGTTTCATTTTCCCTAAAGTAAGTAATAAGGCTTTTATTGTATAAATGGTGAACCCACTTTTAGACACTACTAATAGTTTTAGAATTCCCAGAATGAAGTTGCCAAAGATTACATTTTCAAAACGACTTCCTATATCTCTATCAAGTTCACAAGTGTAATGCAACTCTATATTAACTTATTTAGTTTTATTTCTTAACCTTCCACAACCCCCGTTAAATTAAAACTTTATTAGGAAACACAATATCAGTTCTGGTTATTTTTGGCTTCTTAACGATTGTATAAAATTCTTTAAAACACATCCATATCAACAGAATTATAAATTACAGCGCGCTTGATCAGAACTTATCAGAGTGAGCATTCATTTAAGTGAAATGTACAGTACCCAAAAAAAAAAAAAAAAAAAAAAAAAAAAATTCAGAACGATGGCTATATCTTTTGTTCTAATTGTTGAAATAACAAACAAAAGGTACCGTTGTAAATCGTGGAAGGTTTTTAATAATTGTATGTAGTTTTTTTTATCATGAGGGGTCATCTACTTATTAAAACAGAACCAAACTTTAAAAAGTTCAATAGCAACCTCATAATATTATTCCATATTTGGATTCAGCATTAAAAAAGAATGCGAAATGCAAAAATTAGTAATTTTCTAATGAATGGTTTGTTATTTAAATGATAAAACGAAAATGATAAATTAATGTTAAATAAAAAAGTTGGTTTTTTGGCCATAAATACTTAAATAATTGATATATTTGAGTATTTTTTTTTCTAAAGATAGTTTGTAAATGACCAAACATAAATAGCAATCAACTTTTGCATCAATTTCTTTTTTAATAATTAATTATTAATTAATAAAACAATTTTGAAATGTTCTTTTAATAGAAACATATATATTTTTTTGCTTTCATTAGATTCACCATGGTCTGAAACCCCACCACATTTTTTTCTTTTCATTTTGACTTCTAGTTCTCGATTTTTTAGCGAAAATGTAAAAAACGCTCACTTTAAGGGACCGTATAGTAGACGACTTTTGAAAACTATCAAAGATTAATTCAAGGTAAACTAGAGGTGTGTAAAATCGCACAACGTTCAATTATCGTAAAATAGGGTGAATAGGAACAGCGGGGTAAATCGGAACAGAATTTCTTGAGATTACAAAAAAAAATATATATTATTTTATACAAACAAAGCAGTTTTATTTTTTGTATGTATATTTTTAACCTGTCTAACGTGTTTGGAATCGTGGAACATATGTTTTGTGTGGTTTTCAACAGTGTCCTTTTTTTAAAAAAAATGTACTTCCTTAAATTACATTTATTTAAAACCACATTTTTAAAGCAATTTCAATAAGTTATCCTTTAAAAATTTTACTGAATCAGGTGATTTTTTCATTTTATAAATAATTTTAATGATCAAGTTACATTTGTGTTTACAGTGAAATGTTTCTGTAAAATAATATACACACTTTGCTGAATACTGTTTACTAATGCCTACATTTTATATTTATTAATTTTCTAATTATCAGTAGTATACGTTATACTTCTGCAATTACAGTTTTCGATATTTTATTTATTTCGTGTAAAGAATGCACATCTTTAACGTTGTAAATAAATTATGTTACTTTTGCGTTTACTTGCTATTTTTGTATTAATCTTAAACATGTTACTATAAATGCAAGTAGTTTCTATGCAATTTTAGAATAATATTTGTATTTTTTAATGTCGTGAAACGCCGCACTGACAGTTCGATTTCTCCCACTGTGAAGTAGAATCTTAAAAATACCTTTCGTTTTATGGAAATTCTCTCTGAAAATATGTAAAAAAATGGTCGAAACACTTTCAAGTGACGTGTTTTTCAACATATTGCATTGAAATTATGTATTTAGGGTAAATGATGTATTCTAAATCGAATGAAATGATAAAAAATAGGGGTTCGTACAGGGCCGTCTCGAACTCGTTTCACCCCTGTTGTTTACCCGGGCCTGCTTCTGCTGCTAAAATTGACGGTGTGCGTCACATGCTCAATCCCTAGTCTAGCGTTGTTTTCAACAGGGCATAGCGGAAATCAGATGCATTTTTTGAAGATTTCATGTGAAATTTTGAGATTTTATTGCTGAAAAGATTTTTATAAGTCATTGATAATATTCCCCTTCTTTTATATTGAAATATCATATTGCATTTTCCCCCAAAATATTTTTTTTTATACTTAGGCTACCAACTGTTTGCACAATTGTTGATAGTTACAAATGCAACATGTTTTCTATTTTACCTTTCACCACAAATATATACTATAATTCAGACCTTTGAATAAGTATATAATATATATATATATATTTTAATATTTATCGCTGTCCTTATATTCAAATACCGAGCATGTTTTGTAATTCTTTTTATATATCAAATTGATTTCTTCGTATTATTAATCTTATTATTGCTTGTCCACCTAGACTGTCCACTTATTGGTAGTTTTTGCTGTGACAAACTAGATATTATCTCACTGAATATTTGCCCTGTGATATCATATGCATCAGGTGGCAAAGTACCTTGGGAATATAGCACCACAGCAAACCCTACATTAAAGTAAAGTTTATAAGCAATATCATCTTTTTTTTTTAATAGGTTTCAAGAGCTGATTAATATTAATAGAATTAATATTTTCTTTCTAAAAAAGGTTTTTGTTCGAAATTTTTTTTAACTATTCTATTTTGCTGGACGTGAATAAATAGACTAAAAAAGATTTCAAATGTAGTGTAGGATAATAAACTATTATTCATTTTAACATTACATTTATTCTAAAGTTGGTATTAGTAATGTATAAAAAAGTGTATTTATCACCTATTTTTTAATGTATTTTTAAGTATCTGCAATATCTCCTGTTAATGAAATCTAATTATATATATATATATACAGTGCTAGAAGTGTGGGTAGACGCGGGGTGACGAGTATCCCCACTTTTCAAGAAAATACCCATGTGTCTCCCCACTTCTAAAACCATTGAAATCCATCCCCCCACTTTTAAAAACACTCAATCCACCTAAAAACTACTGATGAAATGACAGTAACCTTTAAATGTACTGACACTGAGGAAAAGTGATTTATTTTTTCATTTTAAAACTATTTATGGTATAGATATATACTATAACAAAAATGAATTGTACTACTTTGTATAAAGATATAAATACTTTTACTAACAAATACAGTTACACTTGGTCGACTTTTAACTTGGGAGAAACTTTCTTTTAGGTTAAATTTCTATTCTTGTTTCATATAAAGATAAGCTATTCTTTTAAAAAACATTTTTTTTTATAATTCTCAATGATTTAATTTCATGAAAATATGCACATTTATAAGTATTATTTAAATCTAAATAAACATTATGTACATAATATTGAATTATTAATTAACTTTAATCTCTTACTTCCAAGTAAAAAAAACTAAGTCGACGAATATTCATTAAAATAACAATACATATTGGACCCTCGATTAATGTTAATGTTACAAAGTATAAATTATTTTTTTAACTAGTTAATATTTTATTATAAGTTACGAAATTATTAAATATACATTGAAGATGGGAGAAGAGGGGGGGGGGGGGAGGTTGCACTTGTCACCAAATTGTGGGCGTCCCGACACTTTTTTTTCACCACTTCTACCACTGTATATATATATAAGAACACTTATATCACAGTAACAGATCATAGCCTTAGTAAATTTATTAACGACGAATAAAACAGCAAACGGTCTTCCAATTGTTCTCACGCAACTGAAAAACATTATTTTGAATACTTTTAATTTAATTTCTGTGACATGTTTTATAGCCATTTATTAAGAACCAAAACCTACATAATCAGTATGTATTTATGTTAGAAAAAAATTAAGTGTAAACTTTTTATCATTCTGGAAAAAAAATGTGGGTTCCTATATCTAATAGGGTGGATCGTTCTTCTATGGAGAAAAAAAAAATATTATTAATCAAAACCTACCTATGGGGAAAAATGTTCTATGATATAGAGATTAGGGAAAAAATAATAAAAAAATTAATTTTAAAATTTTGCACTGCCACAAAGGGGTTGAATATTCGAAAAAAATGCAAAAAGTCCTAATTTTCGTTAAATGATTTTACACTAAAAACAATTGTTTTTTACAATATAAATCCGAAAAAAGTGATGATTATTGAATAATAGTAGTACAATGTACATTTCAACCTTTTTTTACCCAACTCCTTCCCCCCCCCCCATATCACCGCTGAATCAGCCCTACAATCCTATGGTGCAGTTGTCAACGGCTTACGGAATTCGACACCTAATCGGTGAGCGCTGTTCTTGTAAATTAAATTACAATTTTACTATGTGACATTTGTTTGTTTGTGTACTTGGACTAATACTGTACTGTGGCGTTGATAAGAAAAGACATGATTTGTCCTATATATGGGTCAGGCTGTAATATGCCCACGATTATGCTTCCTACGTACGAAAAACGTAATAAGGTGCGTATATTGGCATTCAAAAAGAGAAGCAAAGCACAGTGTATTTAAATACACTTTTCTCCGCATGTCAATAAGTTGCAAGTAAGTTAGGAGAGACCTGAAAACGAGTTTTAATACCAATAAATGACCACTACAGCATTTTGAGAAAAATAAATTCCTACTACGACAAATATCGCGTTTTCAAAGCTAGAAAATTAACTGTAAGCTATCTCAGGGAAAGCACATCGTAAGTTTTGTTCATGCGTCGACTTGGTTGTTTTCCGATTATCTGGTGCCGTCAACAACACGAGGGCTATAAAGCGCCGAAACATTCGTCATTTGACAAGGCAACATACATTTACAAACACCTATGCCTTACATGGGACTCGTACCCGCAACTTCGCGGTACCGTTTGGTCGGCTAGGTCATGCGTCGACAATGACATAGATACAACAATTTTGGTTGCGATAATAGGTAGTCTGCCAACACAGGTATCAAAGAAGGTGTTATACGAAATATGGAACTGATTCTGAAGCGTCCACTACAATGGTTTGTGTGCCAGTTACAAGCCAAAGAGTGACCGTATGCGAGATACTACCTGTAGTTTCATTTACGTAAACCCAACCTATGCGAACTGACTAACTAGAAAGACTTAAGTACTGATCAAATGTGCTTAATGGAAATTTGTGAAGCCATCACTACGGACAAAGCAGCGAAGGGCTGTTGAAGAGAAACTCTGGAAAGATTTGCCACTCAAGGTGGTTTACAACCCCCAACAGAATTCTCATGTTCTATTTGGCTTAGAAGAAGTCCAACCAAAGCTTTATTGACATTAATTACATTCATTGTAAAAGTCTAGGCACCTATGCGATTCAAGATCAAAACCAAACAATCGGTAATCTATGGTGCAGGCGCATTTGCATTAATCAATCCTTTTATCGCGTTATTTCTCAATTAATTTGAAGAAAGTCATTGATCCAGTAATTTTTTTAAACGGGGGTTTGGGCTTTCTTGAAAATATCCTGATATCAATGCTAGCTGACAACAGAAATAACACAAATGAATCGGTCCTTCAAAGAATTTTGAATTTATGCAAAGTCAAACGGTCTGCTGCAACCCAAACCCTTTTAGCGGTTAATATCCGTATCTTAAACATACCAACTTTTGACCCTTGTGTGACAGATTATGTGAACTTGATTAAGTGGGAGAATGTGACAGAACGATTTAGTGATGGCATGATTTCAGGAGCAATAGTAAACCCAGCAATCATTTCTACGGCAATACTATAGCATTACCTACTATCAAGGGGTATCCCTGTCGTACTCAAGCTACAGAACGAATAGTCATAGAAGCATTTTCTGCTGTAAGCGGATCATACAGAAGAGATGGGTTAAAAAGAAATAGCCTGGAATCATGAAACCTCAAGACAGTTTTCAACACCAAACGTGATTACCATTTACTGTAATTCCGAAGATTTTTTTATTTTTCTTGATTTAATTCTTAAGAAGCTGTAATATGTTCCTAAAGCTTTTTTTTTCCTTCCCTGTAACCATTTAGTATATGTCCTCTCATTCCAATAAACATTTAAACGTACTAAAGGCCTGTTTCACTTAAACAAAAATTACTTTGACATTTTACCATTATAAAGCTGAAATACCAAAACTTCATCCCCCTTGCCAAGAATTTAAGATAAAATTTATTATTTTTATTTTATTTTTCCCTTAATTAATGTACCTCAGAACATCTTTTTGGAACAGGTAGGTTTTGAAATTCTTAAAAAAAAAAGTCAAATGACTTAGACTTTTTGCTATAAAAAAGTTCAAATACCTAAACTTCATCCTCCTTGTGGCAGTACTGAACTTAAAATTTAATTTTTTTAATTATTTTTCCATGTATCTATATACCATAGAACATCTTTTCCCCATAGGTCGGATTTGAAATTCTGAATTTTTTTTTTTCGATCCACCCTAATATCTAAGCTCTTGAAATCATTAATTTTCTGACTGAGATGGCCTTAAAATACACTAATAGAATGGGGGAAAACACGTTCAGCAATGGATCAACTCTGTGACGTCACGAAATGCAGGAGCAGGCCCGGGTAAGTAGTAGAACGACCTTCGCGCGCAGCGCTTATCGAGACGGTCCTGATTCGTATTGAAATTTTCGAAGATAGCGTTACTTTTACTTAGTAAACGGTCCCTCAAGAAAAAGAAATTGCATCAGATATATAGAAAATCGTATGCAAAACATTTTGGTGCAAATCGTAAGATTCTACGATAATTAGAACCGAAGATATAGCCATCGTTCTGTTTTTTTTGGGGTACTGTACAATATGTTGCAAACATACACAGCACATTTTTGAATTATTTGTGACTTGTGGTTTTTCCTTCATATCAGTAACAAGCATTTTTCAAGATTTCTCATTTTCTACAGGCAGTGAGGCTCTAATAGTTGGACATTCTCAATCTTCTACTTATTAGTTTAAAAGTTAGTTCTTTTAGTGCTAGTTCATCAACATCATCAGTTGCAACAATAGGCAACATACTGCAGCCACTCATTCCGACATTTTCTACTCCAAATTGTCCATAGTGCAAGCTTTGATATTCAGCAATGTTTTAAAGGGTTTTGTTAAATTTGAACAATGTAATCGCAGTCAGATATTCTACAATATTGGACTCCAAATATTACAGAGATTAAGAATCACCGATCCTTCTCTTGCAGTACTTATTGGTTAGGCAGAAATATTGACTTATTCAGCTTAAATCAGTGGTTCACTAATATGGGAAATATACTGGCAAAGTTTTTTCTATAGCAATGGATTTCTTACTGTTAATAAAGCATTTACCGATTCGAAGCAAATAAGCATATACTTAGAATATTATACCACTACTAATGGATATATGACGATGAATCGTTCATGAAGGACCTACGAATAGCTTTTATGATTTTGCAGATGTATTAGGATTGATTAATCAACACAACTTTATATAACTGTTTTATCTCTTTTGCTCAAGAAATATTGTCACTATCCGGACACAAATGTGATATTTAATATTTTTAGAGCACATTTGTTGAATCAGATTATATCAGCGTGACCAATGTTATTGATAATGTTTGGAACCTACTTTGTTTTTATATTTTTAGAAAGTTTCAAGTAGAAATTAAAACTATAGTACAGAATCAAAAACTGAAAGGTATTCGAAACTTACTTTTATTTCATCCTAAAAGGATTTTTTTAATTATGTAGTTTAGATATTTATTTTATAGAACGTAAAATATATTTATTTTACAGAACGTAAAATAAATCTATGAATTTATAATCTTCAGAAAGTAATTACTTAATATAACAATTTAAAATATTAAGTATTATAATATAGTTTACAACGAGTTTTTTTTTTTTTTTACTTTAATAGTTCCTCAGTAGTATAGAGGATATAGCTGTACTATCTGTGTATTTTAAAATATGTGTAGCAAAGTTTAATCTTGTCAAGTCCCACATGAAAGAATACTTAAACCAACATCAAGCAATCCAATAAGTTTCTCACGAAATTTTACTACTTTAGAATGAATCTGAGATTTCAAACTGTTGTCTTTAAAAATTCTATTTGGAATGTTGCATTTTATTTAAGAGAAGAAATTTACACTGTGTGATTTTTCTCGTAATAGATCTTTTGTTCAATATATTGAAAGTTAAAATAACGTCTTTTTACATTTAATTTACAATTGTTACAACTGACCAATGTTGTATTTAAACAAGAATATTTTGATAAATAATAATTGAATCTTTATTATGATTATTATGCAATTAGATCAAAGAAAATTAAGATGTACAGAATTATAAATTTTACTAACTTATGTTATTGACGTGTTTTATGATTAACATAAATTTTCCATGTTTCCATAACCAAAAATGTGTTTCTAATATGATAGAAAGGTTACAATTCAAAATTATTAATACAAATATAGAGTATTTTTTTAAAAAAATGTATATGAGTATTGTAAGTAAAGTAGGCTATTGAATATCAACCAATATATTACGGATTTAGATTGCTATTATTGTTCTTTAATTTATAAAATAGATGGACGTCAGTTTTTGTTTCAACTTTGAATTTAAATTTCTAAGGTTATATTATTGTTTGTGTTGTAATATAGTAATATGTATGAATTATAACTGCGATAAAGTACTCCCGTGCTCCATAGATAGAATTTTTTGCCACAATACTTGAATTGATTGATGTTAAAAGTGGACTTCTGTCGAATTCAAGATTTTAAAAGAAAAGATCAAGAGAAGTATGTCTTGTAATAAAGACCATACTTCTTTTTCATATATCTATTGGACTATATTGATTATATTTTAATGCAGGCTAGACTAAGCGAAAACGCATTTCTTTTCTAAATATATTCCTATACCATTTGTGGCACCGCTTTGTTGTACAAAAATATTAAAATAAAGATACACTTACTAATGTACATACACTTACTAATGTACATACACTTACTAATGTACATACACTTACTTAAGTAGTAATGTACTTACTACTTAACCTGAAAGTAAGTCGAATAAATTTCTAAGCTGTAACCTTTTTTGAAATTGTTAAATTTTAAATCAGAAACCATTTGATATCTTCTTCACTATACTAAATAATACTGTACTAGATAATACCGTACTAAAGCAAAAAATTATTATTAACATTTAACTAAAACAATACAAATTAAAGAATCGTAACTTACTTGAAGTTATGCAACAAACTGCTTGGCAACCACGCTTTTCATAAGGTATATTTTTCGCATACTATTGCTCTAAGTTCTTTTTTGTGATGACAATTTTCTTCCGCTTAATTTTTTTTATAGCTTTGCATAAACTAATTCACTTGTCATTTTGAAGTGAAAAAAGTTTTAAAGAACATATTAAGGACTAGAAAGGTGAATGAAGTTGAAGAATACACAAACTATTAGAAAGCTATCATATTTATTTAGTCATGCTATAATTTCCTCCCAGATAGCACATCAATATTGTACAATGTCGTAAACAATCTCAAGCATCGTTCTAAAATACACGATTTTTTTTTTTTAAATAAACATGCCAAAACTATCACAAAACATATATTTTACCCCCTTCGTCCTTTCTTATAACACAACATTTCAGTTTAAAAAATCCACATCAACATTCAAAACTTCCAGTATAATTTATTTAGCACTGGGATAGATTGGCCAAGATCTGTAGCAACGACCAGTCTGCGAAGTTCCACATCGGGATAGGTTAGTGTCGAGCCGATTTTGGCCAGTGAATTTGTGCTACTGGGAAATATTAATAGCTTATGTGATATCATTACTTTGTGGTGAAAGCTGGGAAGACGGGGGAATTGTACCAACGACTCCCAGCTCCGAAATGGGGCGTGCTAACCACTAGGCAAAAGTAATCACAAGTGCCTAGGAATTGTATCTGTCTTTTGTACACGAGACTACCATAACTTGTATTCATACTGACCACTTGCCACTGATAACCAATTACAAACTAACTGACGATGCGATGGCACTATGTATTCAGAGTCCCTCTGATTAAAAGATTATCGGACGAAAAGTTCTGTTTTTGTAGAAGTAGCAAAATTATCTTGGTTTTTGGCAAGGGCTCGAGGATTTTTTTCGAAGAAAATGTTTCTTAGAATTTTGAGCACAGGTTAAAACCACTAAATTTTACTGTTAATAGTGTGTCATAATTTTTAGAAAAATGTGGATGTTATTGAGTAAACACCAATTGATAAATTGGAAGAGGACCTATAGTTCTCATTGTGTATGGACAAAATGTCTTTTGAGTCGTATAGAATAGCTGTTTTTGAAAAATGTATGTTTTTCAGTAATTGTAAAAAAAAAAGTAATAGAGCAAATTTTCTTCAAAATCGTTGTAGTAATGCCTCTTAAGTTGATAGAAATATCCCCAACCTCTGAAATATTCGTACAAATTCGACTGGGGCCTTAAAAGTTGAAAATAATAGCTTCTTTGATGGTCAATGCTTAAGGGAAGATAACTAGAGAATCTTCGGAATCGGCCATTAAGGACTATTCCATCTCTGTGTCTCTTACTTTTAAAGAAAATTGGAATAATTATTGGCAAACATATTACTAACTTAGCAGTGCTTTTAGTCAATATAAATTATCGCCACACACCCTAAATGTCTAATTTTTTTTAAATAAATGAAAATAAGAAACATACCAAAGACAGTAAATTACACCAATACATGTCAAATATAAATGCGGTGATGAATTGTGCGATGTTTCACAACCCTACAGTTTCTTCGTCGACGTATAAAAAGAAATTAGCTTGTAATCCATAGTTTGCTTTTGATTTTTTATCATATAAAATTTTAAACATTTGAAACCAAATGCAATTATTAAAATGAAATAGCTAACTTATCATTGTATATATCACTGAGGCAACATTTGATAGTATGCGTGGCTCTAAAAGCAAAGTTAATTTATTCATTATGTGAGTTTACATACATCGTTAAGTTTTGATTACATTTGTGAAAATGAAATCCAAAAATGAGTAAAACGATTTTGACTAATATAAAGTGAATAAATCTTCTGTACAATTGAATAAATCTTCAAAATAATTAAATAAACTTTTAACCAGTGTTATATTTTCTTAACTATTAAAGATTTAAAGTAAATATTTAAATCACAATATAGATAACATGCAATATATTTCATTAAATGTATTTTAATTACTCTAACAATAACAAGTTATCTTAATCATATTTTAAATAATATATGCATCTCGTGCTAATTTACATCTTAAATTAACTACACTATAAACAGAAGAAAAAGCTTCTACTATTCTACTTCAGCTTCCATTTTTCTACTGTAAATTAATTAGATGCACTACAAAATATCTTTATCTTTATCTTCAGTTTCCAAATATAAATTTCGTCCAGTAATAAGGCTTTGATTTTCTTAGTCTTAAACACAATTTCGGAAAAATACTACCCAAACGTTTTAAATGCCCTAGAATGAAGTTGCAACATATTAAATTTACAAAATTACTTCCCCTATCTCCATCAAAGTTGACACATGGAATGCAAATATATATTCACTTATTCAGTTTCTTTTCTCTAATCTTCCTAATTCAATGGAAATGCTCCATTAAAATTTTGATTAGGAAACACAATGTCGTTTCTGATTAATTTTGGTATTTTTAACTATTGCATAGTAACTTTTTGAAATATACAAAATTAAAAATATGAAATGCCACGCATTTAATCTGAGATTATCAGTGTGAGCATCCATTTAAATAAAATGAATGTTATTTTGTAAATAAACACCGCTATTTTCGCATTATATATGATTTGTGGTTTTACCTTGGTACCAGCAGCATCAAGCATTTTTTTAAATTTCTCACATTTCTCTTTCTATAGGCAGTGAGGCTCTAACAGGAGAATATTCTCAATTGTCTAGTAATTCACTATCTAGTTCTTTTATGCTATTTGATCAACATCGTTAGTTGCAACAATAAGCAACATAAAGCAACCACTCATTCCTACTTTTTCAACATCAAATGCTGAGCAGTTTTCTCATTCTAGAGTGCAAGCTTTGCTATCCAACGACGTTATAAAGAACTTTGTTACCTTCTAACTATTCCAGTCAGATGTTCTACAATATTGAACTCCAAATATTACATAGAGCAAAAATCACCTATCCTTCTATCGCAATACTTGTTGGTGAAGCCGGCAGAAGTGTTGGGTTATCATATCTGTGGTTCATAAGTATAGAATATGTGCTAGAAAGTTCTTTTCCAACAATTGACTTCTAACAGTCGAGAAAGTGTCTACCTATCAATATTAAATCCTCAGATGTATAGAAGATTATGCCATTACTAACGATATATTTGACAATAAATCGCTGGATGTGATGGATGTTTCAAATGATGTTTACTGTTTCTTAGATTCACTTGGATTGATTAACCTACACTAACTCACACAACTGAGTTATCTTTTTTCTCAAGAAATAAATCATTTCTGTATATAAATGTGATGTTTAATTTTATATTAAATGACTATCAGAATTTTAATGGTATTTCATTGCTTAAGGTAACACTTTATTGAAATTTAAACGTTTATGGAATTAGTTTATCAGTGATGACAATTGCTAGTGATACCTTTTGGAAACTGTTTTGTTGTTATATTGTTTTCAAAGTTTCAAGTAATTATTAAAACTGTTGTAAAAAATAAAAAACTGTAATTAAATCAAAACATATCTTATGAAATCCTAGAAAGAATTTTTAATTATATAATTCAGATATTTATAGTGTCCAGAGCTTATTTACTTTTAGTAGATTTGTAGATCCTCAGCAGTGAAGATAATGTAGCTCTACTTTATGTGTATTAGATAGTAAATGTTTCTAAAATTTTATTCTTGATAAAAATCACATGAAAGAATAGTTATACCAAGTTGAAGCTATCAAATAAGTATTTTAAGAAATGTTCCTACTCCCACTGACGGTCCTGGGAATGGGCAAAATTCTACAGTTGTTTTACCTGCAAAAATTTTAAAATTATATTTCTAATTTAAATATATAATATTTGAAAATTATTTTTTAGTTATTTTGCTTCAGATAGGTTATAAACTATCATTCTGATAAAAATAATAAAAAATATTTTATTTTAAATTTTATTTATAAATTTAAAAATGTTGTGTATTGCTGGAAAAACTGGTGATCAAATGACGTATACATACGTGCATGACCGTCAGTGGGTTAAAATGGTTCTGAGATTAAAATTGGTGTCATTAAAATTTCGATTTAAAACGTTAAGTTTTGTTTATTAATTACACTGTGAGATTTCCTCTTAATAAATTTTTATTCATTAAATTGTAAGTTCAAATAATGATTTTCACTTAGTCTGTTTATTTACATTTAATTCAATTTTTTTACAAAAGACTAATCTTACATTTTGAGGTTACGTTTAAAAATGCTATGAAGATTACACGTTACAAGTGGTCTTCTGACAGATTAAAAATTTTACAGGAGAAGAAAAACAATTTTTAATGTCTAATAAAGTCCAAAATCAAATGTAAACTTTATAGGGCTACCCACCCCTAAAAAAGGTCATGGAAATCTGATTTCGAATTTCATCCATGCTTCTGCCTTTGTAATCATACAAAATGTGAAAAATTAAATTCAGGGAATTTGTGGAAATCCCATTTTAACATGAAGTGATTTTTTTTGCTGAAGTATTGTTTTAAAACGAGAATTTTTATACAAGATATTATATCGGCTATAAATTATCATTAAACATTTTAAAGGAAAATTAATGGTAAAAGTATAATAATTATAATTGGCACTAATGAATTTATACCGTCAATAGTTGCAATTTTTTTATCGGCGATTCAATGTTCACCAATTGGAAAATTCTTTATATTGCAACTTTTTTGCAAATATGAATAAACTATTTATTGAAAATAATTTTATATCATCTTCATCATTCTCATTAAATGTTTAAATACATCATAGGCTGCGGTCCGGTAAGTAGGATTTAATTCGAATCTAGATTCTAGAATCTAGTAAATAACATTTTAATTAGAAACGTCAATAAAATCAAATAATTTTGATATTGAAATGAGCTATATTTAATAATCTTGAAACTTCATTGACCCAATTTTAGATAACAAAACCTCAACTAATGATGAAAACATAATGAGAACATTTCAAGTGTGGCATTGTCTAAATCAGCGTTCGCTACTAACTTTTAGAGGCTTACATAGAGGCTAAGATACAAAAGGCGTATGACTTAGAGCTTTTCGTGGGCCTGATACTCCAATATATGTATCTTTAATTAGTATCGATTCAACAATATATAGCATTTCTGAAAACTGAAAACATAAATTAACATTTGTCTTATCTTAATAAATTACAATTGAATTTTTACTATTTTTTTTGCAAATAAATAAAAAAATTAAAAATTTCATTATTAGTAAATTAAAGTCTAAAAAAAAGTGAATACTTTGTTCCAAATCCCAATGGGGAAGAATAACGAAAAAGCTGGCAAAAAATGTGTGTATATATATAAGTATATATATATATATATATATATATATATATATATATATATATATATATATATATATATATATATATATATACATTTTTCTATTTAAACCACATGGTTTTGTTTACAAGTATCTTGAGCATCTGGTACCACCTTTTCTAGCAGCTTTTGAGTTTTTCGTTGCAGTTGTGAGGGGTGAAAGTTTGAACTTGCAGAAAGGTTTTCAGTACAGTGCACATTTTCTTAGCGACTGCTTTTTTTTTACCCATCTTCAAGTTTTGTTTTTATCTAAGAAGTAAAACTTTATTATGAAGCCTATAGCAAATGGTTAGTGGAACGTAAAAAAAAAAAAAATTCTTAATTTTATGTTTATTTTAATATTTTTATTAAATTTCGAAAAAGCACCTTAAATATTCACTGAATTTTTGTATGGACTTATACAAATATTAGAAAAAAAGTTTGATAAAGTCACCTTGGGTCATCCAACTTTTACATAGTTTGAAAGAACAGTTAATTGTGTATTAGAAACTGCTTGCGCATCTTGCCGACATTTTTTTTTTATTTGACTGTAAATCCAGTACAAATAAAACACAAATAACTGTATTAATTAATAACTGCATTAAGGATATTATCTAAATAGCTAGTTAGGCGCATTGTAAACAAATTTAATGGACATAATAAAATTATTTTAAAGTAAATAGTTATTGAAATATGTAAAGTTGAACTCAAATTTATTAATATTTATTTGAACTATAATTTCGGTTCAATTTGTTTTAAAAAGTACATGAAGATTTTACATTTGAATAGTTGTAAGAATCATGTATAAATCTATAAAAAAGAGTTTTTTTTAACATACCAATAAATTTCAAACGTTACATAAAATCAAATTAAGTAATGTTTACAAAATTCTAGAAATCTTTTAGGATTATAAAGTAGTTTCTTGTTTAAATATTCAGAAGAAAATTATAAATTTTTAAGAAAGAAGTTATTTAAAATATTTTCAAACATCCCAGCTTCTATGCGCACTCAAACTAGTTTTAAAATATCTGGAACTTATAATACAAAAAATAACGAACTGACTGGATCAATATTTGTCTCGAATCCAAAATATTTTTATAAAATCTTTAAACCCTTTAAGAAAAGTTGGAAAGTCAGCCACAGAACTGGAACTTCTTTTTAAAGTAATAAAGAATGACTAAATGAAGGTGTTTACTTCCCATTATATTTTAACAGAAGATTAGGTCAACCGTTTTCATTTATTTTGGAAAGTTGCAAAAGATCAAAACGTAAAAAGAAACCAGAATTTATACCTTCAGAAGCATCTCCAGAAATGTTGGCGTATTCAGCCAAATAATTCTCAGGGCTAGTGGAAGATAGATGCGTCCACAGTAGTTAGGGCATATTGTTTGGAAATGGTAAATTGTATATGGAACTTTATCCATGGTTCAATATGCTAACAACCGTACATAAAATATTAATTCATGGATCGGAAATAGTACAAAATGCGTTTATCTTCATTGGAATGCTTACAGAAGAAGCTCGGGAACCTCTTAACAAAGATATTAAAAAATATCCCGCGAAAAATTTACAAGTAAGTTTTGAGTCAAAAATCTGTAAGATATGTTCCATCAACTTTTGTTGGCATTCGATCCTGTGATCTCTAGTTTAAGAAAATTGCCAACGTAAAAGCTCTAAAAACATCTTTACATTTTCTAAAGATGTTTTAGATCTTTTACGTGTCTCTAAATAGGAATCCATAAATGAAGTTGAATCTAATTCCGACACAAACTCTTCTTCAGATTATTCATTTTCATTGTTAGATCTTTAAACTATATTAATATTATTTTGCAAAACTATTGTTTCATTATTCAGGATTTCAAATACAACTTAATTTTACTTTAATTCATAATTTAAAACTAAAAAAATAAGCAGAATTTAATTTTTATTATTTTTACTTTAATCGTATACTTTTCACGAATATTTTTTCAAGTACTTTGTTTCAATTTTTAATGATTATGGAAGTTATATTGCTGTCTCTATCATATTAGTGTATTTTAAATGTACAGCGTTAGATAAAAACAATTATGAGGAATCAGAAAGTGTATCTCATAGTATGTTTATTACATCTATCTTACATAATAATATAGTTTTACTTAAGTATAATTTCAAACACGAAATTTTTTCATTGACAAATTTTTTCATCTTTGTTTTCTTATTTGAAATTTTGTGTGAAATATATTACCATATCAGTTTTATATACACTGTGATTAAGCTATGTTTCATCACACTCGAAATTCATGGAGGGAGACTCCAACAGGAAGATTACGACATCCCCCCCCCTCTCCCCTCTTCTGTCAGTTTAGAGCTGCGACGTATAGACACGGTGTCTGACCAACAAACATAAATCCCACTCCTTATGAGAATGTCTCATAAATCCTGTTGTCAGGGAAGTCAGACATAGCTACACATTGGTGCCATTTTGGACACTTTTTCGACAGATTAAGAATTTAAGAGTACCAGTCGCTGCTACTAAAAAGACCAATCACCTCACCAACTACAGGACACAAGGGAGGATTTAAGCCAGCCTTCTCTCCTTAGAGGTAACCAATGGTAAGACTGAACACACTTCTCGGCGATACGACCAATACGAGAGTTTTAAGTGGTTTTCAAAAAGTCAAGACGAGAGCTGACTTTAAAATTTTCGAACACTTCTCTTCAAGCCTCCTCTCTTTTAGGACCCTTGAGGGCCATAGTACTGTTTTTCAGTTAAAAAAAACTCTAATTTGATTCCAACCATGCTGGGTCCAGCTGCTTGATCCAGCTGCCGTCATTCCTTTGACTTTTATCTATTCTAATTTATGGCAATTTTTGGACTGTATTAGATCTGGTTTATTAAATACGTTGAAAATCCTCTATACGAACTAATGATGCTGGTATTAAATGCAAATTATAGGTTGAATTTATTTATCAGAGCGGCCTTCATCCCATACACATTTTATTATTTAAACAACTGGGAATTTTTAAGTGATACATTAAGATAGAATTTTTATATAAATCAGATTGAAGGAACATATAACAATACAATTTATAGTTGATTTGAGTGTTAATATTTGCAATTTTTATAAATGATTTGTTACATATTGTTTGAAATTGCTGCAAAAATATCATAAGCAAGTTTTCAATTATAAATATATGTTTTTATCAATATTAGTTTTAATAGAAAATTTTTATTAAAAGATATATTTCAGTAAGTAATTTTAGGTGAAACAGATTCAGATATTGCAATATAAATAGTAATTTTTACCTAAAAATAGTTAAAAATTTTCAATAAAACCAAAATTAAAGGGTATTATACTTTTAAAAACTCATTAGATACTTTACTTGGTTTCAATAAATACATTTCTGAATTTTGGTCAGGTTTTCACCTCTCCTGCCCTCTTGTGCAACGTGACAATGGGACTTGGTCTAACTTTAAATAAATGTATTGAAATTGCATTTCCAGTTTACTCTATTTCAGTCAGTATCGATTTTGAGACGATTGCAGTCGAAATCGTCCAGTTCATTTTATGATAGAGTCGATGTATGTCGCAGTATTAGTTGCACGTAATAATCATTATAATTTTCCAAATGAGATTCAATTAAGTTATTCATGTATGTATTCTTGATGAAAACCATCTTGCCAAAAACTTCTTCATATAGTTTCTTCGAGAATGTAGTGGAGAACTCTAGTCTACTTAGTTTACACATACTATTTCTGACAAATTACAATTATGTTAAAAAAAAAATTCCATACCGTGTATTTGATTTTTTAATATTCCGTGCTGACGGCGGGCCGCAGAAAAATCTGCCTCGGGCCGCGAATCAGCTAACACTGGTCTAAATCATAAAACAATTGTGGTGTTTTAATCCATAGCAAATAGCTTTTGCTTTTTTATACAAAAAAAATCGAATTAAAAAACATGGCTATAAAACAAATGTGTTTCGAGCAAAACAAGGATGATGAACTTAGCAATCTTCTTGAACTTGAGGAAGGAAACATATTTATTTATTTATTTATTTATTTATTTATTTATTTATTTATTTATTTATTTATTTATTTATTTATTTATTTATTTATTTATTTATTTATTTATTTATTTATTTATTTATTTATTTATTTATTTATTTATTTATTTATTTATTTACAAAGAAGTCAAATACTCGATTGCACCACAAACATTATACTTCTTCAAAAGGTCACAACATTTTAACTCATTTCTTACATTGCAATTCTGTATGCTTGGGATGAAGACCTAGATATTTTGAAGGGCATGGCATTGTTAAACACATCAGCCTTATAAACGACACAGCCGAAGAGGTGTAAAATTAAGAAAAAGTTAAAATACAATCATAAGAAAAGATGAAGAAGCTTTGTAAGTAGCTGTGTTGAAGGTGTACGACTATGGCAAAACCTTTACTGGTTCTCTCTGATAATTCAATCTCACAAAAAATCCTATTTATTTATTTACATATTGGTAAAATCTAGAAAAAAAAATTGTTCTGGTATTACAGCTTGATACTTATAAATATGGCTTAAAAATATATGTTAGCTTATAAAAGTATGTTTAGTCTAGTAAAAATAATTACTTTTCAAAAAACTTTGCCACCAATTAGTATTGTGTAAAACAAAAACATAACTACTAAATTCAGCATAATTATAGAATTCTAATTTGTTTACGATTAGAAGAAAATAATCAAAATGTATCGTGCAATTTAAAAAAAAAAAAAAAAAAATGATCTTAAGAATTGCCAATTGTATTGTTCATCAAATGTACTGTAAACGAGTTCTTTTTGTTATTCTTAACTCCATCACTGAATTTCATTTTACAGAACACATGTTTCTTCTACCCTATTTCCTCTCAAATTCTACTTTCCTACTATACCTTAACCAAACTGCATCACAAAACGGCCTACATATGTTCCATTTTTTAAGAAATATGTTTCGTCTATTGTAACATGGCTTTGGTTGTGGCAATCTTACACAATTTCAGCAATTTACCCAAACATTTTAGAATTCCTAGAATGAAGTTGCGACAGATTAGACTTTCAAAACAACTTCCAAAAATATGTATTCACTTATTTAGTTTTATTTCATTACCCTTCCGCAATCCCATTGAAATGTACCATTAAAATTTTATTAGCCAACCCAACGTTAATTCGGATTAGTTTTAAAGATTGTATAGAAATTCTTTAAAACACATAAATATCGTTAGATGAATAAAATACAGCACATTTGAACAGAACTTCGCGCATTTCATCAGAACATCGCATCCATTTAAGAAAAATGTACGCTGTGTTGCCAAGATACACCATGATATTTGCATTATTTGTGACAAGTGGTTTTAATCTGGTGAAATCCAAAGTATCAGTGGCATCGCCAAATGCAATGATAGGCAACATACAGCAGCCACTCATACCAACATTTTCAGACCCAACAACTGATCAGTTTTCTCATTCTATAGTGAAGACTTTGCTATCCAGTGATATTTTAAAGGACTATGTTACCTTCGAAATTGCTGATCCAGGTCGGACATTCTACAACATTGGACACCAAATATTGCTGAGAGCAGGAATCCCTGTTCCTTTTCTTGCAGAACTTATTAGTGAAGCCGGAAGAAGTGTTGGTTTAATCAATTCATATCAGTGGTTTATTAGTATAGCAAATATGCTAGCAAAGTTCTTTTCCAATAATGGACTTCTTACCGTTAAAAATGCTTCTACCTATCCTCAGCGAATACTCAAATATGTAGAAGATTATGTCACTACAATGGGTATATCTTCGAATGAATCGTTAATGGAGGATGTTGTGAATGGTTTTTACGACTTTTTATATAAACTTGGATTGATTAACCAACCCCACCTTACAGAGTTATATTTTCTTTTTGCCAAAGAAACATTGTCCCTTCCAGGAAACAAATGTGATATATAATATTGTTATCAAATGAATATTAGAATTTTAAAATTCGACTTTACAGTGAAAATTAATTATTTGTTGTATTAGATTATGGATGATGGAAATTGTTATTTAAACCGTTTGGTACCGGATTTGTGGTTATATTTTTTTCAATGGTGGTAACTAATAAATTTTACCAGTATGCTAAAATTTAGCGGTTTTATGATTAACATTATACCTAATAGTTTTAAAACATAGGTAATGTTTTTGCTAATATGCTGATAATGTTACATTTAAAAATTATTGATATAAAACCTACAATTGTTTTTAGACATTTCTTATATAAGCATAAATAAAAAGAAGTATAAATAATTAAATATCGACCAATATATCACTAATTTAAATTTCCATTGTTGCTTTTAATTTATGAAATGCATTCATATCAGTTTCTTTTTATCTTCACCTAATAATTTTCTATGGTTATATAATTGTTTGTGTTAGTTGGAAATCATGATTTCTTACACCAAATTTCTGTTCGACTAAATGATCTATTACAATAACTATGAAGTACTCTAATTTGAAACAAAAATTAAATGTCATTAAGAGCGATATTTTGAATGGGATCGTTAGTATGGGCCCACTAGAGCAATTATTTACAACCATATTTAAAGTACGTGATGTTAAAATGTTTGAAAGAAGATGACAAACTTGTGATGAATTAAAATATTTTCAGATGATAACAAAAATATTATTTCAAATTTAATCCATGCCTCTTTCTTTGTATTTATACAAAAAGAGAAAAATTAATATCAGAGATTATGCAGAGATTCCCTTTTAAAATCAAAGGATTTGTGGTAGTATCGTGTACAAATGACAGATTCAACACCAAGACACTAGTGGTCAGTTTAGCCTAGTGGTTAACGCGCATGTCTACAGATCCAGGAATCCTTGATTCATCTCCCCGTTAACGCACATCGCTACATTGGTGACTATCGGACAACAGAATCCTGCTGTCGTCTATTGTCGGCACCTTCTGAAAATAATGAACGACTTCCACTCTACCACCTCAGAAAGCTACTTCTGACGACTCACTGCCACATGCAACGCACTCAACTCACACTCAAACAACTCAATCGTTCGCCTCTTCGTGACTCACTAGGAAGAAGCTATGTGGTGGTGTCGTGTAGAAATGACCAATACAACACCTAGGCACTAGTGGTATCTGTTGCCTAGAGGTTAAAGCGCCTGACTTCTGATCTAAGAGTCCCTGGTTCTACGGATCGCAGCCTAGCTGTCACAAGGGGGGTGGGGGTGTTGTAATCTATCTGTTGGAGTCTTCCTCCTTGAGTTTCCAGTGTGATGATCATAGCTTCATCACAATATTTACACTTAAGCATATTATGTTCAAAAGTACTTAGTAAGACGATAATGTATGGATATGAATGTAAATATAGCTTTAATTTATAGACAATTGTCTTCGTTTTTAAAAAAAACTGTTTTCTATCTTTAATACCAAAAGTAGATCCATGTTTCTTTGTATCACCACCATATCCATGTTGACAGATAAGAAGGTCAATTTAATTTTGTATTAGTTCTTATAATCTTTAATCATATATTAGAGAGAATTCTTTGCAGAGTACTCTATTCAACATGTAGAGTACTGGACTCGACACGGCAATACCTCTTTTTCCGTCTTGCTTGAAAACCCCAGTAGCACAAATACGCTGACCAATATTACTCAATCCTAGCCAATCCCAATGTGGACCGTTGTAGACTAACCTTTGCTATGGATTTTGACCAATCTCACCCAGTGCTGGATAAAATGTACTGGACATTTTTAATGTTGATGCAGAGATTTAAAATTGAAATTTTTTTTATGGGAAAAGACGGAGGGGTAAAATATATGTTTTATAATGGTTCTGACATGTTTTTTAAAAACAAAACATGTATTTCAGAACAATGATGGAGTTTCGGAATGGATTGGCACATTTTCACAGAATCTCAATTTCTGACATTGGTCACTGCCTCTGTGCTACCTATAAAATTACAGTAAATTTAGTACTGCTTTAAATATGTAATTATCCTATTTAAGCAATTCCCTTCACTATTATTTTTTGATAAATCAAATTTAAAAGTTAAAAAAATTGCTTTCTCTGTGATATATGTACGGGAGGTGAAAACAAAATGGCTGCCATAAAAAAAAAGATAGCCGTAATTTCGTTTTGCACACAGGTACCACCATGTAGTTTGCCTCGAATTTTTAAGTGTTCTCTCACTTTATTTCGGTCGATAACAAGATCACATTTATCTATATTTATATGTCTATTCTCATCATGAAGCTATGAAGCAAATTGAATATTTTATATTAATTATTTTACATATTAATTTTTTTTTATATACAAAAATATCCTATTTTATGCAATTTTCATGAAAAATGACAATTTTCGAGGGAATTTTGGATCCCTAAATAATTGCTTCACTTAACTCATATTTTACATACTTATTTAGAGTACCTTACATAAATTTTTACTTGGGGTGACATTTATGTTTTTGAATTTTAAATATTTTTTCTAAAATTTTTGATTGTATGCATTTGTTATAAAACATTCCAATTTGGGGAGGCTCTGAGGAACCCTAAGATATTTTTTAATGAACTTCATATTTTAGAATCTTGGTTTAGGCTCCAAATGTCTTCTAAAAAACATAATACCAAAACAAATTTCGAAAAAAAAGGTTTTTTCGATTCACCCTATTGTGCATACAAACTAAAATCCACCAGTATTTTTAACTACTTCAAATTTAGTAATAATTCTAGGTCTATGATTAATAATTTAAAATTGTTTTAAATTTTTTTAATTGATTTCCATCGCTTTTAAATTGCCCATTGTATGTATATAAACGAACCAATTTTGACTTAGATATGTGTCCAACTGAATGAAAGTTAGGAGGCATTTTATCTGTTGTTGTATAGTGCAAATCCCAAATTCTTGTTAGTTTTGCGTTTCTGAAATAAATAAAAAATGAGAGAAAGTTACTTTCGAAAACCAATCCATTGTTTTTTTAATGTTTAATGATTATCATTATATTAATTTTGTCCCTCTTAATCTCAGCATTTTTTACTCTAGAACTCTAGAATCTGTAATTATTTCTTTATATATATATATATATATATATATATATATATATATATATATATATATATATATATATATATATATATATATATATATATATATATATATATATATATTTAGCCATGAGTGGTAATTCACGATATAAATATTGTATTTTAACTCCTGATCGTGTTGTCTTCGAGTCTTCTAAGCAACTAAAAATACTTTGGGTGGTGAATGAAAATCAATATCTTGGGATAGCGGTAAGCTGAGAATATTAAACGGTTACATATTTCGCATCGACTCTAGTATGTATCATAGACGGCCTTCACCTACCTCCATTGTGCTCGATATAAACATAAACGTAAGCGATGCCGCTCTGACTTTCTACTGCCTGTTGATCACCGCTTACCGCTCATACCGTACCAGAGGCCTTACATTTTACTTTTTGAAAGATTAGATTGAAAAAATAGTTTCAGGAATATAAAGTTTGTTTATAATTCAATTCAATTTTTATTCTGATTTCTATATTTTACAATTAAAGAAATTTTGTATTAACACATTCCTATAAAACAAAAATTGTTTGAATAAAAAACTTATCTAATAAGCATGAAAATATGTTATTAAGAAGGTGTTTGTGAAAAAAAAAATATTTTGGAATTCTAGGAATGTTTTTGTTCTATTTCGGATACATACATCGGTTACACCTTGCATAAGAATGGCCGTTAAGCCTATTTCGCACTGTATTATGGTCATGAATATTAACCCACAATCATTCCAAGTACATCTTCCTTCATAATGAGTCTAAAGTAACCCCATAACTGGTATAATGAGATGAACCCCTTCCTGCCTAGCCTTATCAAAGGTATCTCTTCTTCAAGGTATCTTGAAAATTAAAATATGAAGACGGAGCAGTCACCGAAAACACTTGTTCAACTACACTAAAATAATGATACCAATCCTAACAACAGTGACTTAAGCTTTAAGTTATTGTTTCTAAGATCAGTAGAATAAAGTTCGTTTGGGTGCTTTATGGAATAGAATACACTCTTAGAGCATTTTCAAAAATAATCCATTGCTAGTCATATATATGTTGCATAAATTGTTTGACATTGTGATTATTCTAATGTAACATATTTTAGCCTTAAATGCATACACATTTAAGCTTTCATTTAAAATCTACAAATGTTTGTTTAACTAATTAAAATAAAATGTCATATTTGAAAATAAATCATCGTACTAGTATATGATACTATCAAAAAATTACAATCAAACCCTATATGTACAGCTTAAATTCAAAATAATAGAATAACAACTCTCTAAACAAAACTAGGCAATATGTTGTGTAAAAGGAACATATGCAAATTAATAGAGTGGCGCATGTTATTCAGGAATTGGCAAAACAATTTTCAACAACTACACAGATATTATTTAAACAATTTAAGGGTCGTTAACGGATTTAAAAAATTTATTATTTTTTTAAAAGGGTAAAAAAATTAGAATATTCAATTCATTCAATATGAATTTAAAAAGCAGGCAAAATATTTGCCTCATGTGGATTCTGTGGAAGCTCATCTGGTGTCTTTTAAACAAGATTTATCAAAGGCATCACGTTTTAAACGCCGAACCCGAACATTTCCGTCTTCAACAGATATTTGAAATAAAGATTCAGCTCTGAACAAAACTCTTTCCCAGTCTTGTTGCTCCAAGATAATCTCTTTGCACCAGGAGAGCATGCACGTCTCAGCTTCATGTTCATCTTGTGGGGCCACACGACTGAAACTCAAATTTATGCAATCACCTAAGTGTAAATGACTTTATCACGACATCTTCATATTCTTTTTAATACTTATTGAAGTAAAAAACAGTTTTAAAGAGATAATTTTGGACTGTTCGTTTTAATTTTAGTTCATCTCTTGTAGTTGTTACAAGCTATCTACCACATTTACTTCGGTTACTATTTAGTTGGCCGGTTCTTCTATATTCCTTTAGAATTTTCAAAACCATATATTGTGAAACATTTATTTAATCCGAGATAAATTGTTTTTTCTTTCCAGCTTTAAAAAATGATAAAATTTACGATTTCGTTGTTTCAGAAATATCACATTGACTATCCATTTTCAGCAAAAGACTAGCGTAAGATTTTCCGAGGGCCAAGTTTTATATTTGTCGCAACCTATCGGTGAACAGGTATGCAAGTATTTTGTCTGCTTTTTAAATTCATATTGAATGAATTGATTATTCTAATTTTTTTACCCTTGTAAAATATTAATTTAATTTTTAAATCAGTTAACGACCCTTAAATTGTCTAAATAATATCTGTATAGTTGTTGAAAATTGCTTTTCTAATTCCTGAATAATATACGTCACTCTTTTAATTTGCATATGTACCTTTTACTCGACGCATTGCCAAATTTTGCATAGAAAGTTCTGTTATTCTATTATTTTGATTTTGGGGTTGTAGTAATAAGAAAGAAAAAAGAACCTGATATATTAAAAAAAAAAAAAATCAAAATGCGTTAATATTTATATTGAAAGCAAGAATACTCTCACTTACATGAATAATTGCGTCATGAAACACTTTTAAAAGAAGAATATATTAATTTTTTTCTTAAATATTATATATAATACAAAAATTATCATTTCATTAGTTTTTCTTGTACCTAATTAACTTTTTGATATCAATTAAAGGTGTAGAATATAACATGTTAAAAAAAAAAAAAACTGTTCAAACTGTTAAATATTGTTGCGTTCTACGGGTTCGAAAGATTTGACGCCAAAGCAGATCAAAACTTGCAGAAATTTATTCCAAAATAACTCTTCACAGGTCTCTTACAGCTCCAGAACTTCTCGTTCTAGTAGACACAATACAACTCTTTTCACCCCAATAGAGCACAAAACAGCAGTTAAAAACTTGACAACAACTGCTAACTCGCCTCAAAAGACAATGCAATACAGTTCGCTCAGTATCTCCAGTCAACTAATTCAGTGACTCAAAATCCAAGAACAACAGTCGACTCACCAGTCAACTAACTTCAGTCAACTAACGGACTCGGCTAACAACTAGCTCCGTGACTCAAAATCAGTCAACAACAACTAACTAACTACAGTCGACTCACCAGTCAACTAATTCAGTCATTCAAAATCCAAGAACAACTCAAGTCAACTAACTCCATCACCCGCTCTCCTGAGCTTTTATAGGGTGACCTGAGAACATACGTGAACCTTTCAGATATAGACATTTGGAGAACTTTCCAGAATGTAGTTGAAAAGTCCTATATACATGTACAAGGGATACATGTACCATACATGTACCGAAAATGTCGCCAAATAGTCGCCAAATTTGGCGACATTTGGCAATTTCTCGCCAAATTTGGCGACAAAAATTAGTCGCCAAAACCATTGCCAACTTGGCTCTATCTCGCCAATTTGGCGAGATTCCCATTACCATAATGTTAAATGCCTGCCCCTTGAAACTCGCTTCCCAGAGTTACCTCTGTAAAACTCGTTATCAAGCGTTGATATGCTCACTGCAGGGAAACAAACCATTGCATTGCCTTATGCGAAATGTATAGACATTTATCTATTTACAAAATTAACACTACGAAATATTTACAAATATACAAAATTCGTAACAATATAATAGTGACTATTTAACAGGGTATTAAGTACATTTCTGACAACAATTAGAGCTTATAAGTTTTAAGAACAATCACGAAATTATCAAAAACTGATCAACTAATTTACAAATTGCAAAATTCGAAGTAATTACGTAGATATTCATTAGTATATAAATATCAAAGTTATTTTAAAACAAAATTTTCTAATAGTTACAGCATATTTTTGAAAATACGTACTTTAAACAAAATTCTGAAAGTAAATCTAATAATCAAATTCAGTTTAATCATAAATTGTTATGTGTAAGAATATCATTTCCCTTTACCACTAGCAAGAGCTTTGAATTCTTGTACAATTAATTCAAACGCTAATTTAAAGTTGGAGATATTATTAATTCGTTTAAGGTTGCAAAATCAAAGAAACCATCTGCCACAGCTTTCATCAGAGATTGTGCATCAAATATACCATTTTTAATACAATTGTCCTGTACGTAGCCAAGGATAATACTTGGATATTCCAGAGTAGTTTCTTGCGTAAGAATATTATTGAGATATAGAAGTTTTGCAATCATATGGGTCATAGATTTCAAGTACAGGTCTTTAGTCATTACACCTACATCTTTGGCTGCCTCAGCGGCAAGTTCAGCAAGACTAGGATCCGTGACATCATCTCTTTCCAAAATGCATCTTCCGATTTCGTATATCAATGTATAAGCATCGTATATAACAAAGTCAGGTACTGCATTTAAAACGGGACTGTTCAGTAGAAGTATCAAAAGGAAAGGGGAAAACGGCTCTATATATGAGTCAGACACTGATGGAAATATGGACCGTATTTATACGCTACGGAGCGGAGACAATACAGGTGGTGATCCTGAAGAACTTGCTGACAAGACGTTGCTAGATGAACTTCTAGGTCCTGAATAAGAAGCTGATTGCGATGAACCAAAGTAAGAAGGGTTTACCTCTACTGGTGCGTGGGAGTGAACCGCAGCCAAATTGCATAGCGTATGTATAAAAGTGAACATTGCAGAATAATTCTGGAGCATGCTAAATATTACTTTCTCTAGTTGAAGCGCAGGTAGAATACAATTTTCAAACAAATGTTCTTTTGACACATACATGTAAAATAAATACGAAAAGCAACCAATTACATTCATCTACGTATATTTAAAAATGATTGCTTAGTGACAATAATTCAAATGCGACTTTTGCAAACAAATATTCGAAAATTATAAAAAAAAACATATTCAACGCCTCTTTACTACTTTGAATAAAAGTATGCATTAGGTATCTCGTTTCCTTTAAAAATTATAAAGCAGAATGTTTGATGAAATAAAAAAATAAAAAAAAAAAATAAAAAAAAATAAATGAGACCTTACTTTCTTGTAAAACGTACACTGGAAGAGAAAATATATTAAGGCATTTTAAGATTATATAAAAATCGTTAGTAATTTATATAGCTGTAAAAATTGAAAATAACTGCGAAAAAATAATATTTTAAAGAAATTTTGCATCTTCCAATCGCTGCTAGTATCATAAAGATAAAGATGTAAAAAGTGCATCTAGTTCATCTAGAAATACGATTTCGGTGCCATACAGTTGATGAATAAATATAAAAGTAATCTATTTGATATCCAATTTATATTTTTAAGGGATGTGATATCGCTTTAGATCGATTATAATGCTTCCGTCTGATACCTCTCTTGGAATCAGTTGATTCAATTTCAATGCATGCTGGAATATCCTCAAACGTGCTTTTGTTACAGAATAAATATCATAAAAGGATTTTCGATAAATGAGCAACTCGATTGTAGCAACTGCTTATAATTCTACGACTTAATAATTAAAATACACTTCAAAAAAGTATTTGTTACCTGACGCTGATGGTAAGTCGACCCGATTTTTGTTATATCATTGACAGCATGACTTTTTACTTCAAGAACGTTTTGATTTCTGCTTTACTATACAAAGTCACCTGAAATGCATCTAGATATGTATGAATTGTATAGTGATTTTAATCTAGGCTTTGTAATTGAACGAATAGCTTTTATAATTACTCCCTGGGAAGAACTTTGTTACATATTTCTTTGTACAAATATACAAAGTGACTAAAATGTAAATTTACTGCAAAAGAAAAGTTTGTATGTAAGCTAGGTTTATCGACATTTAGAAAAACAAATAATTACTCATATAAAAAGCAGTGAAACTTCTTTTCAGTCTGCTTTAATCTACTTAACAATAACTCTGTTGTCATGTGGTTCGTTTCTGACTGTATCTTCCTTTTTTTTTTCCTCTTCTTTTTTTTTTTTTTTTTCTTTTTTTTTTATAAATATTTTAGGCCACTGTTAAAATTCTAATTATTCATTTTAAAGTACAAAGAAAGATAGAAGCATACTCTGCTCGAGAAAGTTTAATAGAACTAAATGTAGTAGCCCGTGAGCAGTCTGTGAATTTATGAATGCTTAGAGGAATTACCTTTCGGAAATTAATCGGAGTTATATACGGTATGTTTATAGCCAATACATATAAGATCCCATATGTTTCTTCAATGCGTTTAAATTACGATCGCTTTTCTATAGTGCTACCATTTATTGTATCCCAAAACCTTTGGATTATTTCTGACTTCTATTTACAAACAAGACAAAGTGCATATTTAAATAAAGTATCAGTCAAAAGCAGAGGTCTTTGCCTTTGGTACATCCTTTTTCAACTTTGTTCTTGTATAAAGGAAGAAAACAGATCATCACAAAAAACATTATCCAGAAATGATGTATAAAATAAATTTTGGCTGATTAGACTGCGTTAAAATTCATATAAAAAATGTATGTGATAACTTCAATTGTGTTGATAGTGCAAATTTTTTTCCGGGTGAAATCATTGATCAACTAAGAGCTACATGCAATGACACCGTTTGTTCAGTGCACATCTAATTATAGGATTGATTTTATAGAACAAACAGCAAAACTGTCTCAGATCATAAAAAGTTCATACGATAGTTTTCATAGAAACTGTTTCAGAGAATAGTGAGTATCATTGAAAACATTACACAGAAGTACAAGTGTTGTTGTTATTGAGAAACCAACAATTATTAAATTAGAAGAACCTAATTCTATTAAATAACATTACTAACCTTGGTTTTGAATAAATTAAATTGTGCATAGTGTAACTATACTTCGGAATAGCAGGTGATCTTAATAATTTTATACATTATCATTTGAATTTTTTATATTGGTTTACGACTTAAAACTAAGTATCTAAATCATAAGCAGAACAAAATGTAGCTTATACTCAATGGAATTTTCTACATAAACCAGCTGCACCATAAAATTCAAAACATATATTTCATCAACACTTTCTAACCAAATGTAAGTTTCGTCAAGTACCGTAGGTTTAGGTTTAATTGTAATAACTTTAAATGCAATTTCAAATTTCAAAACCAATCAAACGTATTAAATTTCCAAAAGTTAAATTGTGAAACAGAATATTTTCCAAAAGACTTACACTTATTCTTCATGACAGGTATACAAATTTCAAATATGTATTAAATTACTTACTTTTATGTCTTTAATCTTCCGCAATGCCATTGAAATGTTCCTTTAAAACTACATGAACAAATATGACATTTATTCTGGTTAGTTTCTAACGATTGCATAGAAATTCTTTAAAACACATAAATATCATCAGAAGTTTAAATTAGAACGCATTTGCTTAGAACTTATCAGAGTGAAGATACATTTGAGTAAAATTTACGCTATGTTGCAAACATACACCACGATTTTTGCATTATTTGTGACTTGTGGATGTTCCTTGGTAAAATCCGAAGTAGCAGCGGCGTCAAGCATATTTAAAGATGCCTCTTCTCCTATCGGCAGTGAAGCTCTAAAAGCGGATAGTACCCAATATTCCAATAGTTCACAAGTTAGTTCTTTTAGTGCTACTTCATCAACATCACCCGTTGCAACAATTGGCAACATACAACAACCACTCATTCCTACTTTTTCAACCGCAAATGCTGAGCAGTTTTCTCATTCTATAGTGCAAGCTTTGCTATCCAGCGACGTTATAAAGAACTTTATTACCTTTGAACTGTGTAATCCCAGTCAGATATTCTCTAGTATTGGGTACCAAATATTACTGAGAGCAGGAATCACAGACCCTTCTCTTGCGAAACTTATTGGTGAAGTCGCCAGAAATGCTGGCTTAATCAGCTCATATCAGTTGTTCACTAGTATGGCAAATTCGCTAGCAAAGTTCTTATATAACAACGGGCTTCTTACTGTTGATAAAGCGTCTACCTATCCTCAAAGAATCCGCAGGTGCGTAGAAGAGTATACCTCTGTTAATGGTGGTATATTTGACAATTACTCGCTCATGAAGGGTGTTACAAATGGTTTTTATAGCTTTATAGAAGCAAAAGGATTGAATAATAAACCAAATATTAGACAACTTTTTCTTCTTTTTGCTCAGGAAATATTGTCCCTCTCTGGAAAAAGTTGTAACATTTAATATTATCGTTAACAAGTATTTCACTTGTAAATGAGACAATTTTAGCAAATTAAATGAGACAAATAAAATATTGTGTAATTAGCTTATTGGCTCTGACTCTTGTAATTTTGACCCTGATATGTTATTATATTTTATTAGAGTGTTTTAATAACCTATTATAAAGTTCCAATATTTAAAAGATAATCAAAACAAATTATTATGTTATTTTAAAAAGAACTCTTTAATAATGTAATTTAGAATTGTAATTTTTAAAATAGGTTGTTCCTAAAATGAACAAATGAGAAAAATCAATATTATACTGACTATAAAGGCATTCCTTCAATTTAAAATTTAGCAAATGGAATTTACCATCAAATCCAGGGTTAATTTGTGTTTAGTAGACTCTCAGTTTTGTTGATGTGTACGTCTCTTTTCTATTTGACACTAAATATGCCGAATACTTTTTATAATTCGTGCATGAAAAGTTAATTAAATCAACTTTAAGCAATCCAATGAGTGGCTTAAATTTATTTTCATTTTTGATTGGTTTTGAAAATAATACTGCTGTTATTAAGAAACCGAATTGAAAGTTAAGTTTTGTTTAAAATGATAAAAATGCTCAGCGTCCTATCAGTGTCATTTTTCTGTAATACATTCATTCATATTATTGTGGGTTTTAAGTAAATGTCTTCCACTTTGTTTTTTTACGTTTAATTTGCTGCTTTTTAGAAAATACAAGTTTTGAATTATATATATATATATATAGAGAGAGAGAGGATTTCGTAAAAAAGAAAGTGTTTATTCAACATGTTCTAAAGGTTACATTTTAAAACTATATGTATATTACCTGAATCAAAAATGAATGGTGAATTTCAAGTAAATGTACATTGAAGACCAAAATTTTAATTTTATTAAGCTAACCCTTCGTCAAATTAACTTAAATGGTAAATTATTTTTTAACAATAATATACTGTGGTTATAATAGTATGATGCCTACTTTAAATAGATAAAAATAAATTTCAACAATGGATGATTGAAATTTGTAAATAATTTATCATTATTTGAGCATTTTAAGTTTCAAATAACGATTTTCTTTGGTAAACAAGAAAAATATATTTTATTTATATATATATATATATATATATATATATATATTACTAAATTTCTCACTATGCAGTGATGCAAAAATGTCTTAAGGAAATTTTATTTCGTATCAATTTTAGATATTTAATTTTATCCTGTAAGTTAAACTTTGTCGTAATTTTATGTAAACCACACAACGAAATCGCACCAAAAAATTTATCAAGTCAAATGAGTGCAAAATATGGTATTTATATTGCTAACTTAAATTTGTAAATATAGTTTTGTACAATAACAAAACAAAACAAAAGTTATGAATATACGATCTATAATTGTTGTTCTTGAGATGTTTTGTCCTGAAGATCTTTGATGCTGAAATTCGATCGAAAATCCAATTTACAGGTAATACATTTGACCATCCTCTGAATAGGTAGATGATGGGAGGAACTCAAACTTGGTGCCCCTTCTATATTAAGATGATTCGTAAAAATAAAATTTTAAAATTTTTTTAGGCAACCTTCTATTTTCATCACCGAAAAATGGACTTCCTTAAAAATTTCAGATTTAATGATATTTCAGGGGTCGCAACCGATCCTTAACGTTTTGAAAATTCAATACATTTTGAAAACCAGTATGAACACATCTAACTGGTTAACATATAAATAGCTATCAATAATAATTCTGAATGTGAAATTTAGAGTATCATCCTTTAAATCGTTATTTATAAACAGGTAACAATGCTATTATTTATTGGAAATTGGAAATGCATACATCCAGTGTCACTATTTGAAAACTCTATAACTTATATCGAATACACAACACGTAAGCAGAGGAATTGATACAAATTTTGAAAAGCTAACAGCTTTTTCAAATGGATATGAAGATAAAAGTAGCTCGTCTGAAATAAATACTGGTTTTTCTAATGAAATAGAGCAAATTTCACCTTGTGATACCCACCCTCCCCATCCGTAAAAAAAGAGGTAGGGAAAATATTCTAAGCAATAACGTTGCTGCTAGTCTCGATGCAGCAAAATTAAATGATATAAAAGCAGTTGTTATTTTGACAAAACACTTAAAAGAATGAGGTGTGATGGCTCCGAATACAATTTATACATACTCTCATTTCAGTGTCTGACAATGAAAAGCAGAAAAATTTAGAACAATTGTTAAAGATGTGGTTTCAGGTTTTTTTTTTTTTTTTTTTTTTACTCACTGGAATGGACAATTTTTAGAAGACATGAATACAAGTAGTGAGACCGTTTATCACCTACCAATCATGGTCATGGAAAAACATTGACCAATTACTTTTAGATCACAATTTCCCTTAAACAGAAGCAATAGCTACTAGTATTCACTAAACACTAGACTCATGGACATTGTTGATCAAGTAAAATGCTTAAGTTTGATACAAGTTCATGAAATACAAGATAATGAAAAGGAGCATGTGGCCTTATTAAATAAAGGATGAAAAAAGAAATTCTTTGGGTGGCCTGCCGTCATCACGTCCTCGAAATTTTGCATTGGGAAATCGCTGTTAAATCAATTGGGCTTTCAATAGCACCTAATACATTTATGTGCAAATTGTTTAAAATTCCGTGGAGCTCAATCTATCACAATGACTTTCAGACCACCATATCGGATGCGAATTCATGAAAAGTGATAAGCAGTGCATCCGGTATCATTGAGATTGATAAACATAAACTTGTGTGTGTGTACAGTTCCCGTCTAAAAATAAGTAAAAGATATTTTAGAGTTCGTAATCTCTAAAGAGGGAATGTGTTTTAAATATTCAGGGAGAATGCATAGTGTTCTCGTTGTATGGGAAAATCAATTTACTCAATAAAAACATATTTATTCAATTTACTTTGCCAAAGCAAAAAGAATATGGAATTCACTATATTTGCTGCTTTGTTATGAAATTTTATGTATACAGCTGGTTTCAAGCAACATGTAGCTGCTAGTAGAGCTTGTTGCCCTTGCGTTTTAGAAGGTGGTTTTTTAAGAATGAAAAAGGAAGGCTTCAAAAATGTAAGAAAATTATGAACCTTTGAAAAGAGTCCGAGTTTATCGAGGTGCTATCATTGAAAAGGCTCTGCATTATTTTGTATCAATCAATACAATGAGACTTCTTTAATTCGTTGATATATCATTATATTTTCTTTAAAATTATATAGAAAAATAAAAGCAAAACGTAATCTACAAGAAGTGTTAGACAATAGTTGGGTTAATAAGAGTTGCACATGATGTAGCAGAATGATGAGAGGCATTGATTGAATAATTACAACAAACTTCATACAAAAACAGAGCACAAAAACAATTCTTGTTGTTGTTAGTATTAGAAGCAAATATTCGAACTCCAAAAATCTGCTTTAATGTTTTAAAAGAAAGTACAAACAACTAACCTTATTTTGTTTAGCTTCATAGGTTTGCATAAACACGAAAGTCTTTTAGATTATATTGCATTTTTAATAAATAATATTACTTTAAATGGAGTTAGTTCACACACAAAAAAGGCACAATTTACCCTGAAATAAAAAAAATAAAAATATCTGTAGTTTCGACCCTGTTAAATTGACTTAAAAATTTGAGAAAATTACAGCAACTATTTTTATGATGTATATAAAAAACACAGGGTGCTCTATGAGACAGATTGCAATACAAAACCCTTCTTACTCTATGTGATGAGTTCTGTGCCATTTTAACATACGTAATTTTGTGAAAAGTGTGTGAAGAGGTGGATGCAATCTAATGTACATGAAATATATAAAATACATCGTTTATCAAATTCTTTTTTAAATATCTTGATTATACATTTAAATTCAACAGCTCATTTATTTCTAAAACAGTAACAATATAAATTTCGAATCTAAGCTCGGTGTATTTAGGCCATACACCTTCTAGTAAAAGACAAAAATAACTTAATCTTTAAAATTTTAGAATTAAAGTAATATTTCGTTTTAGGCTGCTTTAGTATCTTTTCACTAGCTGTATATAAAATGCAAATTTTTTCAAAAATATCGTTTTTTAACATGTACATACATAGCTTTTAATCACATTTAAAATTTAAAATATGGTTTTTTCGGCGTACCCTAATATATACAAGGTGTTGCGTACTTTTTTTCGGCAGACTTTGACTAAAACATTTTGCATTTTCTTTGTGTGTTTTTTTTTAAATATGATGGAATTGTCCTGCTGTTATGCTTCCAATAAGATAAAAATTTACATTTTGTCCTCTTAATCAGCTCAATCAAAACTTATTGAAAGCGACACAAATGCTATAAAAGACTTCCCCTTCGGGTGTTCATTACTTGATTTAAATATCCTCTTTCATTCAACTATCATACGTGTTATCATCCACTTTCCTAAGCATCAACATTCATAATCTTTTCACGAAGCGACTATAATTTTGTGTATTTAAATTTTAAGAGAGATCTTTAAAATACGAATTTAAGCTTATCTTTAAGATCATACAACTTGGCGCTTGAAGCAAGGCATTTAAAATAAAATTTGATTATGTTATTCAAAGATACGCGTTCTTCTGTTGTCATAATGAATGAAAGAGAGCCCATACACGGATGTATGAAGATACTGAAAGTAAGATATTATACCAAAAGAGAAATATGTTATAACTTTTAAGTTTCCCTATAAAATTTTTAATATAATGGATTATAGTTATCGGGTGGCTTATAACTTATGACAGAGTCTACCCTTAAAATGTTTCTATTACTGCACAAATAGATACTTTAGAGCATCTTTGTATTCTTTATTTCAAAGTAATTTTACCAAAAATCTAATTTCAAGAAATGTACAAACTCTTTTGACTGATACAGGCAAACAGAGTTTAATGCAAAATGATTGGTTGAAAGGTTGATAAAGCCTATAAATACTTTGTAAAATACTTTGAAAAACTTTGTAAAATATGCTAATTAATCACTCTTGAATTAAATAATAATTTTGTTATGCTTTTTAATTTCATTTGTATTAAAGTAATTCAACAATTCAAATTTATTACAATTATTGAAGTTGAGCCAACTAATCATTTACTTCTGAACGAAGATGAAGAACAAAAATGGAAATGAAAGAAAATATGTATGAGTAACGTTTTTTAAAGATCAAGAGTCGAAGTGATCTGTGGAAGTGTGTACGTCTAAATTTTGTTTAATAATTATTGTTTTATTAACTTTTTTAACTAACAATTGCTATGTATATTTCTTAGATCCTACTATGTTGATAATAAATTATATTTAAATGTTTCAAGTAACTATAAAAACTATTCTTGAGAATCAAACATTGAAATGTTAGCTAAATCATATTATTATGTAATTTTAAAAATTTATTTGAAAGTTTTAGTTTAGAATTGATGTCCCTTAGAGAAAGTGCTGGCTACAAAAATATTATTATAATGATTAGAATGCATTCGAAATTTAAATACTTGCAAATGGATAATGATATACAATTCCTAATTACTTTGTCTCGAGTATATTTTCAGTGGTAATATTACATACGTTTATCCTATGTATCAGTTAAGATTTCAAAAGTTTTTTTACTTTTTATAAGACTCCTCTAAAATATTAATCTAACCTACTTCAACCAATTCAGAAAATATCCTCAAAAGAATGTACTTCTTTAGAATGTTTCTGAGATTTCATAGTAGTGTTGTTAAAAATTCGAATTGAAACGTTAAGTTTTCTTTAAAATGATCAAAAGTTAAATTATTCTAATGATAAACATTCTATCCATATTATTTTAAGATAAATTCAAATTTCAGTACTACACTTATTCTTAATGTCTATGTTTTATTAGTTGAGTTTTGCGAATTACCAATGTTACATTTGTTGAAACATAAATTAAGCGAGAGGATTTTTTAATTCTTTATATAAAACTAAAAATTAAAATGTAAGGCAATGTAATTTTAACCTGTCTATTGTTATTTACGAGACAAAGATGGTGCAACTAAGATAGGTGATGTTACCGTCCAACATTTGCTGGGCCCTATACGCAACAAGGTTTTCTGAAACGTTTTTTTTTTTTTTTTTTTTTTGGAAAACACTTGCAGTAATCGTCTTGTTTATTTAGAAAATCAATTGGTCATCTGTCGCACGATTGCCCGCCTAGACATGTCGTATCAACCACCGTTAGTCTCTTTCTTTCGATTATGGTGGTACGAAATCTCTACTTTATATAGTGCTATATTTCTGATACACTTTCAACCAAAGCAGCTCGTAAATAGATCGCAAATTGTCCAGTTTCTAAAATGCTGCCAACCTTTTTCTCAAAAGCCAATAGTCATCTGTATTTGTGATTCGGAGAAATCCCGTCGTTTATTCATGACAACAACAAATAAACATTTTCCAGTTGAATACAACTCATTTATACTGAATTTGCTGAAGATACATTTCGTATCTTTGGCTGTTTCAAATTGTTGTGAAAAGTAGGAGAGGTAGTCAAATTAATGAAAATGGACTGTGTAGCGTTACAAGCAACGGAATTTCGAAGCTTAATACACAATAAGTAATTAGTAATAACGCAATAAGTAATTTGATGTGTGAGTGATTATATTAAACATAATTTTTTTTATTTTAGATAGAATAAATATAAATGTTTATAAAATGACATAATTAAAAAGTAATAAAAAAAATCTTAAAAGCAATTTTACTTCGTAAACGAATGTATTGCTTTTAAATTGTTGATATTTACTAGAGTGCATTATTAAATTTAAATGAAATAACTTTCAAAAAATATATATATTTCAACGTTCAAACCAAAATGATAATATTAGAAAATTTTTAAGTCAAAAAGAATTGCAAAAATTATATTTAAGGCTTATTTTAAATCAATACTTCCAATTCCAATCAACAGCTGATATCTCTTCAATGCTTCCAACTTCTGAATGGAGGGAATGAATGGTTCAATAGGAACACATTTTCCTCAAAGCACGTAAGATGATGAGGATATTTTTTATTTCCACTTTTAACCACCCCTTCCCTTTATGAAAATACTCCTCTTAATGGTCGACTTGTTTTAAGGAGGACACGTCTCATGCCTCCTCTTTTTATGACCCATAAGAATTTATGAAGAAACATTTTTTGAACTCCTGAAGATGTACAACAGCGAATGGGCCGGCCTGAATAATGAGCAGTTTTTGTTCAAGAACTAAATCGCTATTTTATGAATGAGGCCCAAGGTCCTTCTTATGTTGGAAGTGGGGGGCAATTTTCAAGGGAAGAGACAGATTGCTGGGGATGGTATGATGAGGAATGGGATTGGGAAAGAAGATGGAATAGTTTTGTTTCGGTATCTAATGGAAGGGAGATGTAACAATTTCTTTTTCTTCTTAAGAAGAGATTTTACGGATGTGTGTATTTTCATCTTTCTCTTCTTTTGTTATAGTTTTTTTTTAGTGTGTCTGTAGTTAAAAATGAGGGATTTTCTAGATCTGATAAGTCTTTGATTGAGAATGCTTTAGCAATCAATGTCAAGAAAGATAAAAAATCATATTTTAGCATTTCTATTTTCAAAATATATTGCGTTATACTAATTGACTTTATTTTCAATGTATGATGTAATTCAAGATTGAGATCTTTTTAGCATGTTATTTTAAACTGAATGTTTGTTTTCTAAGTCAGTAACAAAACTAGTTAATGTATTTTTGAAAAAGTTCGTAACAAAATGAAATATGTATTACGTGAGCCTGTTACATTATACAAATGCGATAATATACCGTGAGGAATTCTAAGTGGTTTTAAGAAGACACCAAATCTTATTAATATAATAGAAAAAGACTTATTATGTGGAGAATAACATGTTATAACAGACAATATTAATAAAAGAATTATAGTGCAAAACTATAATTATAAACAATTATAATTATAAACAAGTTTGGTACCAAATTTTGAGAAAAATTGATTCAGTTAATATATCTAAATAGCTCTCTGATATCTATGTTTTAATCTTAAATGGAAACTTTTTATCATGTTATCATGCTTCTTTCTGACGATTTTGAATTTTATCGTTATAGGATGACTTTCTTCCTTCTTTTCCATCTATTGGCTTTCATAGTAACATTTTACTAATATTATAATCTTACAATTTCTTATAATTCACTTCAGTGCACTAAAATAATATTATATTCATTTAAAATTATTTATTTAACACATCATATAGCGTATTCTATACACAATTACAAAGCAATAACTATCTTGTTAAATTCTTTGAACCAAACGTTGTTTTAATGTGTGCAAGTCAATATTTGTTTTAAATAATATTTGATTTACCTTTGAATATATAGAATCCTCCCCAAATTAAGCCTTCATAAAATGCCTTTAAATTAAAGAAATATTTATGTTCTATGGAATTCAGTGCATCGATTTTAATTTATCTTTATGCTACTTTTTATTATTGAACACAAAAATGGATAAATGGATATATCTCTAACAGTATTATTTGTTTGAATAAAAATATGGATAATTCTAAAGAAATAAACAAATTAGGATGTATAACAATATATCTACCTATCTATCTACTATTCATCTAAAATACTCTTTTAAGAAAAGAAACGATATAACCAACCTCAAATTCACCAATATTTGTCCTCAAAAGTTTTCAATTAATATTTCATCAAGTTTCTTTTTGGGTGCCACCTGTCTTAAACCCAAGACTGGATCAATATTCACTTCGCCAAAATGAAATAGAAATCGCTGAAACTATTCCCACTCTCCTTTCAATATCTTGAAGATTCTCTTCTGAATTCTCATTCCCCCCCACGAAACTCTTACGAAAGCTAAACACAGATCCCTTTTCCTCATAAATAAAGAATAGGGTTCTTGGAAAATCCTTCCTCAAAGCTCCCTGTGTCCACACCACTTCCAACAAAAATACATTCAGATGTCATTCACATCCGGCACTGCTTTATTTGATACTTCTGTATGATTTCCCTGGCACACATCTCCACAGTCTATAATTTATATCTCTATTCATCTATTATTACTCCAGTGACACATAATTATCATAGTGGGTTCTTAGAGTGGTGAAGAGAGTATATTATAAGTGATGTCTGATAGTGTATTAGATTAAAATAAAATAAAGGGGCCATCAACTTAATGTTTTTAATAGAAAGTCGACTGCACACGTAAGTTTTGTGTGAATCACTCACATGGAAAGCAGTCAATTTGAAATTCAATAAAAAGTAAATACAAGTTTTTACTTTATTATTTATCTTATATAGAAAGTATGGAAATTTTCTAAGAAATAGACCACCGTAGTTTGGTTTAATAGACGCTGGAAATTGCACCGCTTTAAATCTGAATATACTGAAAATCGGAAGATATCTTAATTTGAGAGTAAATTAGGGCTAAATAAAAACTTAGGAATATATACTAGAGTCCGTAATCTCAAAACTGATATTCTTATTGCTTTTCATTTGGAAGCGATGAAGAATGCATAGCTGTCATTTGCAAGAATGGCTATAAATTATTACCTTCATTTCATATAATTTTTATCTAAAAAAAAAATATTTTTATTATGAATAAACTTAATTATATTGAATCTGTCGTTCTGTTTTTGGCTTCTAAATTAAATGAAGAGCTCACAAAATGGATAGACCTTTTGTCAAAATTTTCGGGATTATTTATGTTATTCAATGTTGTCAAAGTATCACCAAATTGATTAAATTTAATAATTTGTTTGTATCCTATCCATATATATTTTCTACTTGCCACTCATCTTCGAAATTTAATAGATATTAAAAAAGAAATTGTTTTAACATTTTTAAATATATTTACAAATCTTATAAATTGTCTTCATTAAATATAATACATATTTGTAACAGCATTGATTTCTTTACCGCAGCAAATATTATTTAAATTCTAAAAAAAAAAAAAAAAAAAAAAAACGAAATAACTTTCTACAATAAATTTAAATAACTATTGAACTCAAAGAAAATATGAAGACTTCCTAAAATTGTCTGAAATCAGTATACACTTGACGGCCATAAATTATCCCCAGATGATCTCTATTGAAAAATAATCTTGTTTGTGCTCCAACCAATCATAAAAAGCGACATTAAAAATACAGTTTCTTTAAGTTGAATATATGGATTAAAACTGCCACTGCAAACCGATACATGTTTCACCTCAGAAAATGGCACCAAATTTTTCTCTAGCGCCCACATATAAATATTTGATGTTTAACGACCGCTGACAATAGGTAAGGGTAATTGTCCATTGAAGCAAAATGCGCGTCAAACCATCAATGAAACAATGGCTGGTTGCCAACTAAAAAAAATTTACCTATTTCCTTCCACAGATCACTTCTATAACTAGGCTGACACCGGGGGACTGTCAAAGTTTCACTTTTTATCACTGAATATGTCTGATTATCATCTAACGCTAAAAGACATATGAATTCAAAAGCTGCCTTATCTTTGAAATATTTAAAATAGTTTTAAAGCAAGTTTCTTTTGCAGTTTTGACAGTGTAGTATATTAAATTACTTTGTTCTGATAAAAATTGTCTTCTTTGAAACACAGAGATCTGATGCAATCCAAATTTATCGTATAGACATTTTTTTGTGTATACCTTTCATCCTTTGAATAAGTCAGTTATCCATTAAAGTGCTTTACGGGGTAAAACGTTGAATTAAAATTCTGTTATTCCTGAACACGACAATTTACCTGTGACAAATAGACTAAACGCAAAATTTTCCTACTAATAGGGCCATTTAAGGTATCCAATTGCATTCGTAACACTTTTTTTAATAACATAAAAATTCCATAATACGTTTGCATTTCTACAGTACAGTAGGGGGATAATTGTTGAGACGATGTGTTTTATTGTCGTAACTCTTTCTGTAAGTAAAATTTCTAAATAATGTAATTTAGGAATTTGTAGCTTTAGTCATCTTACATGGTGCGCAACTAATGATATGTGTGGAAATTTTCAATTTAAAAATTACCAAACGTGAATTGGAAAAGTTGAAAGCAGAAGTATTGAGACGATATGATACAATTTACGTTTTTAATACACAATATTGTCACACACACAAGGGCTCTGCTAACTCTGTGGCTAGATCAGAGGAATTTCGCGCAAAAGAAGTAGGTTCATATTCCGGCCATGACTTTTAAATTTCATTTTTGTTTTTTCATTTCTATACGAGACTATTTGACTTTATAATTTCAATTCTGACTTTATAATTTCGATACCTTTGCGCAGATTTGCAAATTAGCTTTACTTATTTATGCTCTCGTAAAGGTATGCACTGTCTTCCAAGATCAGGGGCCCCAAGAAAAACGACTCAATGTCAAGACCCTTTAATCTAAAGGAAGTCAAGCACAAATATTCAAGAAGATGGCCACGGAACATGGACTCATAGTGAGTAAGGACATCACAAGACTTCGTCTGTATACCGCTGGATTATGTGCACGGGTCTTTGCAAAAATCCTCTCATCCGGACAAAGACTAAGAAAGTCTAATTGAAATTCACTATGAGCACGAAACGTGGACAACCAAAGATTGGAAAATTGCACTTTGAACCAATGAATCCAAATTCAGTTTATTTGAAAACGATGGAGGGCGTTATATTCATCGTCCAAAGGCATCAGAGTGGATGACCAGTACCACTATCCAACGGTGAAGCACTGAAAGTGATCACTAATGGTCTGGGGAGCTTTCTATTATGATGGCGTCGTCCCATTCGTACACAGCGATGGGATTATGAATCAAAATGTTTATAAAACATTTTAGAAAATCACATGCTGCCTTATGCTCGTAAAAAGATGCCTCGTGGATGAATATTTTAGCAGGATAATGATCCCAAGCACACCTCCAAGATAGTGACCAATTGGTTTACAACAAAGAAAATCAAAGTTTTGGATTGGCCAAATCAGTCACATAATCTCAATCCAATTGAAAACCTTTGGAAACACATCAGAAGAAAAGTTGAGACGCAGAAGCATTCTTTAAAAGCAGAACTCTTTCAGGATCTTCAATCGGAATGGGCAGAAATCCCTAGGTCCACCTTAGAAAGACTTATTAATTCCATTCCCAGACCGTGTCCCGCAGTCCCCAAAGCAAAAGGATATCCAACTAAATAATAAATATAGCTGTATTTCCTAACATTAAGATGCTTAATTTCAATAAAAGTTTCGAAAAACGGAATCGTCTCAAAACTTTTGCTTAAGTAATCCTGCGAATTTTCAAATTATTATATTGCTTTTTGTTGAGCTTTAATAGGGTACAAATAACTAATTTACATCATTGCGAAATTTTGCTTATAGAAAAAGTGAGGACAGGAAAACTCGTCTCAAAACTTTTGCCTCCTATTTTTATATTATATTATTAATTACTATTACAAAAGTTTGAAATACTAAAAAGTAATAACTTTTTAATTTGAAGTTATTTCCATAAATTGAGTAAAAGTGTCACTTTTATTGAAAACCTCATAACTGAAAAAAATTATTACATTTAATTTTTTCTTCAAATGTGTTTTAATAATGGAATTTATTTAGATGCCATAATTTTGCTTCATTCTCGAAATAACTCTCCTATAAACAACATACGTGGAAAATTTCATTGAAATATTTAAAAAAAAAAATTGAGTATTAAATTTTATCATAACACAAACATTACAGCAAACGCTATTGAAATAAATAAAATCAATTAAATCCTATTGAATTGGGTTTTTAAACAATTGCAACTTAGTTTTTTATTAACATAGATTCAAATCAGTGATTGTTCTTATAAAGATAAAATGCGGGTCATATTTACAGCGATATAAAAATACTATGCTTATTTAACGAAATTCATGTTTTCAACGTAGTCGTATACTTTAAAAGAGCTTTCTCAAAATCATCCAATTCCTCTCTACTAGATCCTCTGAATTTACTTTTATTTTTGGGATCAACATCGAACAACTTTCTTTGAATATTGAAGACATTGGAGGAGAAAACTTAAAAGATTTTAACAGATTTAATTAATTTCACATACAAATTATTCCCAGAATACAATTACATATACTAAGTAAATTAAACATTGGGAACTTGTTTCGTGATTATTTTTTTCAACACCATGGTTTCAATGTTTTAAAAAACTATTTTAAACGTGTAATAAATATATTCTGTTTATTACTCAACTTAGCTTCTAAACATACTTTCTAAGATGCCAATAATTCATAATATTTTAATAAGTAATTCCTAGAAATTAAAATATTTTATTTGCTGTAGTCTTTAACTTCCTTCATTGCATGGCTCTTTTTAAAGTATGGAACTCACGATTATAATGCGTTTAATTCAATTGCTGTTTACTCAATAGTGGTTGAGATTTTTCTATGCTTTAATGAATGCTGTTAAGCTAATTCATTCCAAATTAGCTAAATAAAAGCTTTGATGGCTTAGTCTTTAGCCCCTAAATAGTTAAGAAATTGAAAAAGGATAATAGATAAAAGTTTAATATTTTGAAGATTAATCTATTTGCATTCAAATCTTATTACTACATATGTTGTAGTGTTGAAATACATAAATGATACATTTGGTTAAACTGAAATTTTTTAATAATGATATAGTTTAAGTTTAGTTCAGTTTAAACTTGTAACTGAAACTTTAAATATGTACATGCATGTGACTTTTAATTACAGTATATTTTAATTTTTATTTTGGTATTGATATATATTCGAAAACAGTAAATTAGAGGGTTATTTAAAACGAAAGAGAAGGTGTGGGTGGTAATAAATGAAGCACCGATTCGACGTTTGACGCATAACGAATGATAATCATGAATGCATAAAATAATATTGAACGTTCCTCTATCCATTTATGTGTAGTATGTACCATCCATCTATTTCCATTTTTTTGGAAATAAAGAATTAAAATATGCTCGTTCATTTTGAATAACCTTGTACACTAAATGATTGATTCAAACTATCATTTATTTATGTATTTAAAAAACTCAAATTATCTCCATGAATTTTATTTAATTTGAACTAAAAGTCAAAGCCAAAACACCTGATAAAACACTTTTATTTTTGTTTGTAATTAAATGTCTGTTAAAAACATAAAAATTTGTATAACATAGAAATTAAAAATTGTTAATGAAATTAAATTTTTAAATAAAATTTCCTATTCAACTAGTCAATAAATGCCACCCGTATTTACAAAATAATTATTTAAAATTAATATTTTTAAAAGTAAAATAATAAAAAGAAAGTTTTAGAAATTTAAAAAAAAAATAATAATATGATTACGATAAAAACAGTTAAATATGCGATAATTTTATGAAGATAAAGTCTCTAAATTATAATTAAATTTATTTGATAACATGGACATTGAATTAAAACCCTCCTTTTTTTTATCAAAAATATTATGGTTAAAAATAAAAAAGAACATGATTATGATTCGCAAGAAAATATAATTTTTTTTTTTCCCCTGATGTAATTTTTTTTTTTTTTTTTTTAATATTAAAATCTAACATAACTTTTAACATTTCACAAGTAATCTGTTTATTGACTGATGGAAGTGATTAAATTCTAAACGGGTATTATAATTACAGCTGAGGTCCAGTTCGTTTTATGTAAATCTTCTCTTTAACGGCTATTTTAAAACTGCTGGAAAATCCTATTAACTATAAAATAATATATATATATATATATATATATATATATATATATATATATATATATATATATATATATATATATATATATATATATATATATAAAGAAGGAAAAAGAAAACGAATGCTTTATTTCTTATCTAGTCTTGGGATACAAAATATTTGCTATTAATACAAGATCTTTCCCTGATTTTTGTAAAGCTTTTGAGTGATATAATATTTAGATGTGTGTTAATCTTTAACTTCACTTGATGTTTAGCACTATGTGACTTATCTTGTCTAAGCAGACATATTTTGACATTGAAATATCTCATAGTCACGTTACTTTCAGAATTTCAGAATTTATGCATGTTACTTTCAGAATACTTTCAAACTTTATGTCTTCAAAATGAAATTTCCAGTTTTAAGAGTTCATATATTATGCATAAACAGTACGTTTTTTCTGAGTACTAAAGCTTCATTGTTCCATTTCAGACGTCCCCCAGCTCAATCTACGCCTGGGCAGTAAACTGAGACATTCCAACATTCTAGAAGGGAACGACGTCTACTTCGAATGCAACATCCGGGCAAATCCTTGGGTTTCAGAGACGGGTTGGAAATTCGACGGTCGAGAACTGCTGACGAATATCTCGGCAGGCGTCATCGTGAGCAACCAGTCTCTGGTGTTGCAGAAAGTCCACCGCAGTAACCGGGGAAGATACAGTTGCACTGCTACTAACAGCGAAGGACTAGGGGAAAGCAATCACGTTTATCTTAGAGTACAATGTAAGTAAACTAAGTGGATGAGTTATTCCTTGTTGATTAACTTTCCTGGATTGATTAGTTACTGTATATGAATGAATGACCATTTTATAATGTGAAGTATAAACTAAAAGTGAGTATTTTGCATGTTAGCTAACATACGAAGTAACATATTTTTTGTTTCTGAATTAATAAATATTTAGCTAACATTAATAAATGCTTCTTAGAAAAGAGTATTTACTGAAGGGCAATGATATATATTGGTTTATACATGCAAATGAACATTTTTTACAATATATTTACAGAATGCAAATACTTAACTAAATGGTAATTTGTGTTGTGGGGATATTCTTCTTGAGTGTTTTAAGTTAGAATTATATAGTAACGAACTTGTACTTACATTATAACATTATAGGTTTTTTTTAATAGAAGCGAGACAAAATTTAATTTCAAAATTAAAACCTAACAATAAAAATCAATTGTAGTAATTTTTTAAGCAATTTAAAATGAAGCAGTAAAAGTTGGTTATTAATGGAATTATTGCATATAATGATTATACATAAAAACATATTATAATACACAACATATTTAATCAACTACATCATTTTTATAATTTGATGCTTTTTAAGTTTTTCTTAATTCGTTTAAATTGTTTTAGTATCATCTAAAGGAATGAATGCTGTCATTACATTTTCTTTCTGCGAATTTCAAGATTAATTTTTTGAACAAAGAATGGAAAACAATTAAAAAAATACATTAAAACAATTACCTCACTCGTACATTTCTTTACGCAAGATATGATTTCATCGTAAAAAAATAAACGAAAACGAAGCTACTTAAAGGGATAACGAGTAATTAGTTATTTTGTTTCTGCACTCATTTTTTACTCAATAAAGAATTTCTTAATGAGATTGCTTTCTCATATCGAAGTCCAATTGAATAACAAAATGTAGGTGTGTTTTTCTTATCTAGTGTTTCAAAACAAGATAATGTGGAAAATACTTCAGTTCGTTCAAAATATTCTCTATCATATAATGATTCCAGAATAAACAGGATTGTTGTTTTTTTATCGGATACAGATAAGTAGTCTGTGTATTTTAACTGTCAATTATGATATGGGAATAATTATTGTTAAATACTAAAAATGAAGTGATTATTTTTTGTGATTAAAATCATTTATCTTTAATTATTTTTGGTTGTTTTTTTTCTCTATGAGAACAATATTAATAGTTATGTTTTTGTTGATCAATACAGCATTTTAAGTACAGATATTTAGTTATGTAAACATTTTAGTGTAAGTCAAATTATGAATACTTAACAGATAATACGATATACTATAGAATTCATTGGTACATTTTTATTTTAATTAACTTTTCATACATATTGAGGAATATTATTTTTTATTATTAAATTTCTAACAGGTATAGAAATTTCATTTTTTTTTTTTTTCTTTTTAGCACTGACATTTGTTATTACTTAATATGCTCCATTGTTATTGTTATTTTAATATTTACAGTTGTGTTTATTATATAATAATAGTTTAATAAATATTTATTATATAATGAACTCAATAACACTGTTAAAATGTTAATAGCATTTCAGCGAGCTAAGTATTAAGACATGGCAGTACATGAAAATGAAAAATTTTAAAACTAAAATTTTTACAACATTTAACATATAAGAAACATAGAACTTAATTCTTGGCTAAATGATAATCATTTAGATTTAAACAATATATTTGACCTAGGAGTCTGACACCAGTAACTAAATTCTTTGAGCCAAGTAACTAGAAGCACAAACACACAAAAGTTCAACTGGTAATGCATATTATATCGAGGCAAAATTGTAAGAGTATTAAAATTATTTTATTCTTATTATTATACTTAATTATATTTTACAAAACCAAAAGTTTAAATCTCCATCAACCTTTTATTCATAGCTAGAAAACGGATGTAAGCACGCTTTTCAACAATATATTATGTTCAGGAAAATATGAATTGATCAAAATATAAATAAAAAAACTAACTCAAATTAGTTATGCAAATATAGAATTATTAGCATTCATAAATCCTTCTCTCTATTTCATGCACTAATTATCAAAACTATATATGAATATAGCTTAATGTTAAACTTTTTCTTTTTTGTATAAATACTAAGGTGCAAGAATAGATGAAATTTAATAGCAGATTTCTATGTCATTTTTTATGTGTGCAATAGAGTTTTAAAGTTATCTATAAGAAACTGCAAAGTTTTTTGCTTCTTCTGTAAAGTTCTGAAGCTTTCAGATGTTCTCTTTAAATACCAAATAATTCATATTGAAATTATGCTCCCAATAATTAAAGAAGATACCCATAGAAGAAAATCCATTTATAATATTTTCAGTAAATCTCAAGTTATGACAATATTTCCTTTAACACTTTTTCCTGATTTCACCCTTTTTTGTCACCCAAAATATTTGGATGACGTTTTTACTTTTATTAATTAGTTTATAAGGAACACTTTTTTCTAATTTTCAGTCCTCTGACTTCATGGATAGTATGAAAATTTGTTATAAGTAACTGGCTCAGTCAATGATTTTGTTTTAATTGATATATGTGCCAGCAAATATATTTTGTTAATAACTTATGTAATATCATTTTTATGTCCTTCAAAGTGACAACTACTGAAAATATACTATACTATTTTGACAAAACAAGTCAGTAATTTGCAGAAAAGTAGTTTCACATTAAAGCTAACGAGTAAGTTTTAGAAAACATTTTTAAAATTGTTTTTAATTTACTTTTAACCTAATCAGAAATATTTTATTAGTGTTTAGTTTTCCAAAAATACGCTTCGCATTGGTACCGCATAATAGAAGCGATCAAAAAAGTTATTAGCCTACTTGTTATTGAACATCCATCGAACTCACATCTGTAACTCAGTTTGCAGCTAGATAATTTTGTGCGTAACATTTCTTTTGACTTGTGCTTTATTTTGAATTAGTACGATCATACAAAAAATCAACGATCATTGCTTCAGTAGCTATGACCAAATTGTGTAATGAGATTTCCGTAAGAAAAAAATTGGTAACTTAAGGCTGAATGAATATCCGAGTAATTCAAAAGCCCTCAGAATCCCCAAAATATCCTCTACCATTCAATTACCGTATTGTTTCTTTCGTTATATTTTAAAACGTTAATAATGGCTTTGACTGCCTTTTCCTCGATCCCTGCGTATCTACCCAAAATTATTTCTAAAAGATTCATAAAAATTGTTGCAAACATATTTCAAAACTTCCATTAGTGCATCAAAAAATTCATTAAACATTGGAATAATATCTTGGGTTCATTAAATATTGATAACATATACCAACATTCATTTTCTGCATGCAATAACAGATGTGCAAAATAAATTCAGAAATTAACTCCGCTAAAACTTTGATGCACTTGCTCCACTTCACTCTAATGGCATTATTTTGAAAGATACTATACATAAACTTTATGACAATACTCATCCGTTTCCCTGCCTACTTTACAAACCTAAGCGCATTTTTAAGTAAACAAGTTAGTTTAATAAAACTTCCATTTTGTTCTCCAAACAAAGATACCCCTAAGTAATTATATTTTTAAAGCTCTAATCATTGGCGCCGGTGACGCGTCACAAATTTTCCGCCAGAAACACCGGAGTTTTCCAGGAAAAGGCCGGAAATTGCCGGAAGTGTTCCAGGTCATGTTGCCAGGAAATTTTGCAACCGCATTCATTAGCTTGGATAATAGAAGGTCTGATGACTTCTCGACGTTTCATTTGGTTTTGGAGGAGGAAAGAATTTCGGATATCATCACCCTTTCCCAACGCATCTGAATTACGTCTCAGTGAAAGAGACGCTTGAATGGTTCTTTGTTTCGTTTACGAGAGGCGTTGGGGTTTCCAATTGGAAATAATTCCTGAAACTGTCTTCGTATGAAGATTGATCTGAAAGGCAATGCAGATAAATAATGGCTTGAAGTTAAATTTAGACGTGGAGTTAAAATACATCCAATTGTGTCATTACTGTTTTTGATTGACGTATATGTAGGAGCCATTCTCTGCTGTGCACATGAGACATTAGGGTTATTTTTTCTACTCGGAAACTAATTAGAATTCTAAATTTAAGATGAATCTAGCAGTTATGTTTTGTCTTATATAACTCTAGTTGACAAAATGAAATTGGAAAATAACTATTTCAACAAGGTAAAATATACATTTGAAAGTCACCGACTCACGGGACACATCCTTGTCTATTATATCCATCGTAGTTTTATGATTCTTATCTGTTTAAAAGTAGAAGAAAAGCCAAAATGTCCCATGCGTTGGCCAGAGAATTGCCAATAGGCACATGTTTAGTTGCTAATAGTAACTTTAACAAACGTTGTAATATTATTAACAGAAAACACTTAATTTTATAATTACTGTCAATAAACTACTAATGAGGAATTATAACTAATATAACTGCATTATAATAGGCGTCTACAAATCATAGACTTAGATGTTATGATAACTTCAAATTCCGTGTAAATAATGATTCAATTTTTTCACAAAATAAAAATTTACAAAAATTTAAAAGTGTAATGTAAGCATGCACCTGGTTTATAGTACTATGCGCTGCACTGGCAAGTCTAAAAATGGTTTGGATGCATTATATGGCAACATAAATTTATGGTAATGATTTATCAAGCAGTTGTAATCTAATTATTCCCCATTTGGGAATTTTACCGGGTTATAATATTCCCTATAATAACATTACACAATAGCAACGATTATAACACAATGACGCTTTAATTATTGTCGAATAGCCGAATAGCTGAAGCAGTTACAGGACATTTGAAAAATACCTCAAAAGATGCATAAAAAGTAAACAAGTAAAACAGAAGGCATTAGAAGTATGCAAGGAAATGCTTCAAAATATAGAGGTGGAGCATATTAAATTTGAAAAGTATGTAAGTTGCATAAACATTTTTTTGCGTTTCTGAAAAAGTCGGTTTTCCAAATTTTAGTATGCTCTTAAAAAAAGTATGCCTAGACATACATTGAGATTTGTTATTATTATTAAATACCATATTAAGTGCATATTAAAACTATAAAAATTTGAAAATTCCTGTAATTTGAGGATAGGACCTTTTTACAACAGTTTTCCTTGTCACTGCAACACTTTGTTAAAAGGTTAAAATGCGTTACAAGACCCCCCCCCCTTTTTTTTTTCTTCTTGATTTTGCTTCAAATATGGTTACCCGGCACCTATATTGTTCCATTACAACTTGGCATCAATTTTAGCAAACCTATAGTTCAGTTCAGTAGAAGTGTCAATGCAACTTGGCAGCATTTTGCAAAGTCACCAAAATGGGGGGCGTGTAACGCATTTTAACCCGTTAATCGATGAGAAGCCGAAGCAGAAAGGGCATTTAAAAAACTTCAAAAAATGTAAGAAAAGGGGGGGGGGTATAAAAAAAGGTATTAGAAGTATCTGTAAAGATGGCTGCTTCAAAATATAGGGGTAGAGCACACTAAATTTGAAAAACATGCAAGTTATTGAAATGTCTATAGTTTTCTCGCGTTTTCTCAAACCGTTGATTTTTCATTTTTTTATGCTTCGTTTAAAGAACTATTAAAGATGTAGAACTGAAATTTTTCATGGCAATTACATAACATATAAAGTACTTATAAAACAAAAATATTATTTAAATCTATGCAATTTAATTTTTAATTAGATTATTACTTGAAAAAAATGCAAATTTTCATACATTTTCAGTATATTGACATTTCTTAGAAATATAATGTAAAAAAAAAATTATTTTAGTTTTAAGATTTTTTTATGAGCTACCACAATTCAAATCACTGCAGAAAATTTTATTTAACCGAGTTTTAAATAACCAGTTATAAATAATTAGCCTATTATTATGAGCTTTTTTGTTAAAATATAATTTTAAAATGTTTGAACAACCTATGAACAAACAAATTTCTTCATTTGGACCAAAATTTAATGCTGCACAAGTTATTTTGTAACGTCGATTTTCCTAATTTTATTGCTGTCATCGAGAACCAAGAATAAATGTTATTCAGATTATACCAAATCATGACAAACATATTTTTAAAATCATTATGTTATGAATTTTTCCACTGAGGCAATGATGGCACTGTTTTCACGGTTTAAAAGTATTTATTCTCCCTTCAGAAAACTCACAAAAATTTATTCACAGGCAACAGTTTAATTACTCTCAAGCTTCAACACAAGCTTCAACAAAAATAACTTCGAATTCAGCGATTATACAAGCTCACTCCAATAGGTAAACAAAGCGATCAGCTTTCAACGAACTCCGTAGTCAATCTGAAAACTTTCCCGTTCTCCAGTCTTTTATATACAAGCGCGTGAGACATTCTCGAATTTTCCAGCCAATTTATCGGAAACGAAATATCTTGAAACTTCTCGATTACTTTAGGTGTTGCCACCTTTTTCTAACTTGTATAATCGCTATTAATTACTAAATAAAATAGGATAAAAATAAATTACAATAGAATTTTGAAATAATACGTCACTATTTACAATATATACAGACAATTTGTGCAACATTTCCCCCTTCTTAAAGACTGCACGTCCCGGGCAGTGAAGTCCTTAAGAGGAAAGGCAATTCAATCACTTCTACTATAATATGGGGCTAGTCTATTGTTATGTACAACTCTAGGTTTACAGGAGGGTGTCCGTTGAATCCTTACCACGACGTCGTTGATCTTCTTAAGGACCACATACGGCCCTTCCCAGTTCGTCTGGAGCTTAGGGGAGAGTCCTTTCCGACGTTTAGGATTCCATAACCACACCTTGTCACCTTCCTGGAATGAACGTTCCGTGGCCTTGGCATCGTAGCGGACCTTCATGCGCTCTGTCATGATGTTGATTCTTTCTCTGACGAACCGATGTACGGCTTCCAAACGTGCCTGGAGATCATCTAGATACTGGACAGGCGAGGAAGGGGTGTCCGGTGGTCGTCCAAAGAGGAGGTCGCAGGGTAGTCTAAGGTCTTTTTCGAAAATCATTTGAGATGGTGTATATCCGGTGGTCTCGTGAGTAGCACTTCTGTAGGCCAAAAGGAACAATGGAAGTTTCTGATCCCAATCTTGCTGGTTCTTGGAAACAAACAAGGAGAGATGATTCAGAATCGTTCTATTAAATCGTTCAACCATTCCATCGGATTGTGGGTGCAGGGGAGTTGTACGAGTCTTTTCCATGTCGAGCAAGTCACACAGCCCAGTGAAGACGGCAGAGTTGAAGTTCGTCCCCTGATCGGAATGTATCAGCAGGGGTACGCCAAATCGGGAGATCCAATTCCGTACGAGGACTTCTGCTACGGTTGTGGCTTCCTGATCCGGAATCGCGTATGCTTCTGGCCACTTGCTAAAGTAGTCCATGACAACTAGGATGTATTTGTTGCCATTAGTTGTGTGAGGTAGGGGGCCTAAGACGTCTAAAGCAATTCTTTCGAATGGTGCTCCTACGTTGTAACGTTGCAACTTTCCACGAGTTCGGGTCTTCGGTCCCTTTCGTGAATTGCATGCATCACAGGACTTGCACCACTTCTCCACGTCGGATTTTGCTTTGTCCCAGAAGAATCTCTCCCTGACTTTCTGAAGAGTTTTCGTGACACCAAAATGTCCTCCAGTAGAACTGCTGTGAAGTTCTTCTAGAACGTTGTTAACTCTAGAACTTGGAAGGATTAATTGCCACCGGAAGCTTTTGCCATCATCGGACTCCCATCGACGGTAGAGTGCTCCATTCTTCAAGTGCAAAGAGTCCCACATAGCCCAATATCTCTTCATTATTGGGCTATAGCATGCAATTTCCTGCCAACTGGGTTTTCCGGTAGCTGCTTCCATGAATTCAATGAGAGGTTTCAAGTCCTGATCTTCGACCTGACTTTTTCGAACATTCTGGTCACTCCAAGGGTCCAAGTCTGAAGTAATTGAGTTGGTAGTTATTTTCCGAACTGCCGATGTGTTAACCCCAAACTTAGACTCGGCATTGGACCAAAATCGACAATTCTCCGGACATGGTCTTCTAGAAAGAGCGTCTGCATTTCCATGGAACGTTCCTTTTCTGTGATGGATATCCATGTCGTATTCCTGCAGGCGCTGGATCCACCTTGCTATTTGTCCCTCTGTATTCTTGAAAATTAGCAACCAAGTCAGAGACGCATGATCAGTTCTTAAAAGGAATTTTTGGCAGTACAAGTAATGATGAAAGTGTTCAACGGCCTTTACTATTGCCAGTAACTCATTTCTTGTGACGCAGTAGTTCCGCTCTGATCTTGACAGGCTCTTACTAAAATAAGCGATGACTTTCTCCTGTCCTTCAATTTCCTGGGAAAGAACGGCGCCCACTCCCTCATTGCTGGCGTCTGTATCCAGAATAATGTCCTTGTTAACATCGGGAAAAGCCAAAACAGGCGCGGATGTTAAAGCGTTCTTCAGTTGATTGAAGGAGTCGTCACAGTCAGCAGTCCATAGGAACTTCTGCTTGCTCTCTGTTAGTCGATGCAAGGGTCTGGCGATCTTGGAGAAACCTTTCACGAATTTACGGTAATACGTGCACAGTCCTAGGAAGCTTCGCAATTGATGAACGTCTTGCGGTCGGGACCAAATTTGCACAGCATGGATCTTGGCTGTATCTGTGCTTACTCCATCGGATGAGATGATGTGTCCGAGATAACTGACTTTCCGCCTAAAGAGCTTACATTTTGATGGGCTAAGTTTCAAGTGGGCTTCCCTAAGCTTCAAGAACACGTTCTTCACATTTTGCAAGTGTTGATCGAAACTCCGCCCGGTGATGATGATATCGTCCAAATATACCAAACAGGTCTCGTAGGAAAGTCCTCTAAGCACAGTCTCCATTAGTCGCTCGAACGTAGCCGGTGCATTACACAAGCCAAACGGCATAACTTGAAACTGCCATAATCCTTGGCCGGTAGTGAAGGCAGTCTTCTCACGATCGTCGGGATGTATCTCCACTTGCCAGTATCCACTCTTCAAATCCAAAGTCGAAAACCACTGGTTCCCCGATAGAGTGTCCAAAGTGTCATCGATTCTTGGCAGAGGGTAGCTGTCCTTTTTCGTAATTTCGTTCAGCTTCCGGTAATCCACACAAAACCTGATGGAACCATCCTTCTTTCGAACGAGTACGATTGGAGAGGCACATGGACTTGAGGAGGGTTCGATAACTCTATTATCTTCAATTTCCTGTAACAGTTTCCCGACCTCCTCTTGTTTTGCGAAAGGAAGTCTTCGAGGATGTTGTTTAATAGGTAAATGGGTCCCAGTATCGATTCGATGTTGAGTAAGCTCTGTTCTTCCTACATCTTTCGATGACATGGAGAAAATGTCTTGAAATTCTTTTATAAGGTTTCCGACAATCTTCTCTTGCCTTCTTTCCAACCGAGAGTCTTCGAGAAGCTGGTCCACTAAATCCGCGGGTGGTGCGGTCGGAAGCTCCTTCGATCCTCGTTCGATGCAGGTGTGCAAGTGGCAATTTCTTCTCCTTTCTTGATAACTCTCTTAGAATCACCGATGTTGGCCATTCTCACATGCACCACCTCTTGAGAGAGATCCACAAGCGTCGCTCCTACTACCACTCCTTTCGGGACGCTATTCGATGATGGGAAGTCCGTTACTCCAAATCGGAAGGCCTTCGGGAGCTCTGTTGAACCTTTTACAACCAAATCTGTCATGGAGGGGATGGTGATGTCTTCAAGAGCTACTATTCGATATGCACACGGCTCTTCCGAGTCCAAACCGAACAATGGAACTTCTTCTTTCCCCGTTTGAAGCTCGCCTTTCTCGAAATTCAAAGTAATTCCATTTCTCTTTAAAAAGTCCAATCCAAGAATACATGGGTCAATAATTTCAGCGACGTAAACGGTGTGAGCGTAGGTGTGAAATCCAAAAGAGATGTTGACATTTAATTTCCCATGCACAGACATTTTGTCACCAGTCACAGTCTGTAGTGAAACTGAAGGCGCCGTGTAAAGAGGTTGACTGTCCAGGCGCCGGGCTACATCCGTCCGTAAGATGGTTACGTTTGCCCCTGAGTCAACTATTAGACGACAGGGAGTTCCATTGATCTTGCCCTCCACGAATAAACCATGGTTTCCTCCTTGAAGGGATGAGATGTGATAGAGGCTGAGTGGGGCACCACCTGCTCTACACGGCGACGTCCGCCTCGCGAGATAGCCGCTGTCATGATGTAATCTGACATTTCCTACGATTTGCATGGGGGGTTAAACAACAGCAACTATTACACATCCCCCCAAGTAAAGCTGTGTTAGTCAACCAATTAAAAGATGTGACGGGGGTCAGGGAAGGTCTGGAGAAAGTTGAGATCGAGGGAAACGAGGAGACGTTTTTCCGGTGTGTAGGAGTGAAGACTGTGGTTTTGGAGCGGAGAAGAGTTCTTAAGAAAGAGAGAGGATGACCCACTGCCGATCGCTTACCCCTGAAATTCCATGTGAGTTAATTACCTTTCTTCCTCTATTCTCGGCCTGCTTCGATTTAAGTAACTATAACAATGCCTGAATTTAATTGCATATTTTAGTATTTATTGAATATTTACCTATTTGGAGAATTTTTACCTTTTATTTCATTTTAATTTTAATACTTGGATGCATGACAGTAAACTTGTGTTACTGTCATTTGAGGAATTTAATCTGTGCGTTTATAGTGTATATTGAATAAACTAGTAGATTGATTATGCCGGCCTGGTTATTTTGGTTAGAAATTTAAAATTATGAAGTATTTTAACTTTGGTTTATCTGATGTTGTTAATTTAATACTCTAACATCTTACGGTCCAACGCCTTTTACCAAATCACACTAAAGATCACGACATTATTTATGGTGCCTTGATCCAGTCTTCTATCTACGGTTTGTTCAGATACGCTATTAATGTGGAAACGTAAAATGAATTGTGGTTCACAATTACTCAAAGGGAAATCATCGAGGGTTTTTGGTAAGGTCAATAAAAATGGTTAGAGTCAAAAAAAAAAAAAAAAAAATCGAGTGCGCATATCAGAAAGTTTTGCCACAAGGCATAGCGCCTATTCCAACAGAAATTGGTTCAGTAATTTCAACTGATATTCTGGGACCTTTGAAATCTGGCGATTACGTGATTACATTCATCGATAATTTTTCACGTCATATTGAATTGTATCCCATTGGAAACATCGGTGCTAAACAGGTTACTGAGTGTTTGTTGAGATATATATGTAGTTATGGCACTCCTAAACAGATCATTAGCGATAATGGAGGCTGTTATATATCGAACGGTTTCAAAGAGTTGAATGAAAAGCTGGGGGTGAAATTAATTAAGATTCCCGCACTGACACCCTCTCTAAATGGGAAATCTGAAAAAATTAATGCAGAATTAAAGAATACAATTTTGGCATTGAAAGAATCTGGTATGGACTTAGAAATTGCGATAAATCTTCATAAAAATTGGTATAATAACGTTAAGCATTCAGTATTACAATATACACCAAATGAACTGTTTTTCGGTAGAGAAATGAAGCCTATATTTCAAGCTATGGGCTGTACAACAGTTAAAGATAACGTCGACTGGTTGAACTTGCCACACTGGTTTGAGAATAGGATACAAATCTTGGAAACCTGCAGGCAAAATGCTTATCATAACATTGAAAAACAACAGATTATTCAGCAAAATTATGCTAAATTTAAATCAGTCAAGAGACAGATTAAATTGGGTGATAAGGTATTTTTTAAGAATCCTGGGAGATTTCAAAAGCGATTCTTGGGTCCCTATACTGTTATTTCTGAGAGATCACCAAATTTACTTAATATTAAATTAGACGCTGATCCATTTCAAGAGCGTACAGTGCATATAAGCCGACTCAAACTAGCTTATCATAGATTATCTAAGCTTCAGGACAACTATACACCGCTTGCTGGGACAACCCGCCCATCCATTCATTACAATTTGAGACACAGGAAGTAGCGTTGTAAACAAGAACGTTTGCCGATAATCAGGTGTGAGAAGGGAGAGAGTGAAAGCTAGCAGGAAAGTTCGTTTGTAAACAGACATAGTGAAATAAGGGTTAACTTGATACTTGTGGGACACTGGGCTTGAAGTCAAATCCATAGGGGTTGTCCAGTTTCGGATATTTGGTGCTTTATTTGGTTTTTAAGGGTCCTGTGAATCTCTGTCGTTATCTCCGACTAAACATGTGCTGTAGATAAAGTTGGCGTTTCCTGGGCTAACATATCACTAACGGATACACCTTTGACCCTGAAGAGTCGCCCCAACTGGTTTTGGCAAGGGGGGGCGTCACTTCTAGGCCGCTCTGTTGGTTTGCAAAAGGGGTCGGAGTATTGAAACGAGATCCGAGGTGGGTGATATTTTTTTTTCTCCTTCTCGTTTCGGAGGCGAGTGGATTTCTTTTTTTTGTTTGTTTGTCTGGGGCAAAAAGGGGGATTTTTGTAGACCGTGCGCGGTGAAAGAAATGTTGAATGTCGGAGAGAGAGGATATCGGAGAATAAATTTTAATGACACGTGGGGGAGAAATTTGTTTTCGGCCGCTATAGAAATGGATAGGTTGCGAGATAAACATTTTGGCTGGGGGTTCTTGACATAGAAAAACTTTGATGGTTTTTTTTTTTCTTTGGGGGTTTTGTGAACCATTTTTTCATTTAATGGATCAAAATTTAGGAAATTTATTTTGTTAAAAGACAGGAATTTTGAGTTTGGATTTTGATACTGCTTAGGGTGTGTAGGAAGTACTTTTGATTTCATTTAAATAACGTAAAAACTATGAGTTTTAAGACATTTAAGATTCTAATAGAATTAATGTAAAAACTATTAAGAATTTTTTTTTATCTGAGGTACGTGTAATTCATATTTGAAGTGAGCGTTTTGTTCACATTTTGGATTAATTATGGCATTGATTTAATTTAAGTTTGGCTGAGAAGTGGGGAAGATGGTTTTTCTACTTGCTGTAGATCTTCTTTCATAAAAACTAGTGGATTCTAGACTTTAGTTTTGCTGAAGGGTGGATTGGTGTACAACATTCCACTTTTGATATCAGAAATTATTGCAACTTCTGCTGGACAGAAATTGTGTGTTATATTTGATGTCTTGATGCTTGGCTCAAGGATAGAGTTCAACAGAGAGGGAACGATTTTCAAAATCACTTAAAAGCAGCCAGTTCAGACGAGCAGCGAGATCATCGCAGTTAAAAGATTGGTGATGGAAATCACAAACCACACCAAATCTAAACCACCTGAAGAGTCTCAGTGAATAGCAGTCACAGACCACATCGAGAGAGGGACGGAAATCCAGAAAAGATATGACAACAAGGACCAACACCAGGACCACGGAAGCAACGCAAAAGGGTGACATCACCACCAGCAGGCCACTCAAACAGAATGACCATACGAATGACATCATGGAGGGAGCAACTTAGTAAGACTCGTTTTAAAGGCAACAACTGGTCGCCGATTAAGCGTCACTGCCCACAGAGGGGATCATCAATACGTCACAGAGATTGCACAGCGGTGTGCCAACAATCCGAAGGAAGAAAGCCAATCGCCAAATCTTCACCTCGACTGGCACGGTAGCCCCGCCTTCTTGGTCAAGATGTACCTATGTCAACACGTCGGATCCCAGGCAGCGAAACCAAGGGACGGAACGACTTCACATACTGAAAGGAAAAGGGCGTACCATCCATGCCAAATGGATAAAACCTCAAGTGGACTAACACAGGAGGAGGAGCAATGTAAAAAGACAAGAACTTTATCATTGACTCGAGAAACCGAATCACCTACTTATGACTGAGTGCGGCATCGGATATTCGTGGAAACTACCTAAACGGTAAAAATAAGATGTAGTTACATTTTTCAACCACACTGGAGATTGACACATGTGGGTAATAACTTTTACTTACTGACTCAATGGAAGAAGTAATGAAACTTTATATTTCATACAAACATTTCAGACAATTTTTAGGAACTGATGGTTATTTGAACTTTGAAAATAACTTTTAATTTCCCGTAAATAATTTTTTATATCCTTACTTATATATTTAAGGTATATTTTATGAAGTGTTTTTTTTCTCTTTAAGTGATTAAATAGGTACACAGATCTTGTTTGCTATAAAATGCTAAATCATATGGTATATAACACTACATATGCTATTTTCTTATTTCCGGCATTGTTTTTTTCTTTTAATCAAAAATAAATTTTTTTATGATTCTCGTACATTGTGCTTTTATATTGGTTACTTGTATATGAGCGATATTTTGTTTGGCAAGAGGTGAGGAAGGAAGGTTTCTTTAAAAAAATTAAAGGTGGGGTGATAATGTCATGATGTAATCTGACATTTCCTACGATTTGCATGGGGGGTTAAACAACAGCAACTATTACACATCCCCCCAAGTAAAGCTGTGTTAGTCAACCAATTAAAAGATGTGACGGGGGTCAGGAAAGGTCTGGAGAAAGTTGAGATCGAGGGAAACGAGGAGACGTTTTTCCGGTGTGTAGGAGTGAAGACTGTGGTTTTGGAGCGGAGAAGAGTTCTTAAGAAAGAGAGAGGATGACCCACTGCCGATCGCTTACCCCTGAAATTCCATGTGAGTTAATTACCTTTCTTCCTCTATTCTCGGCCTGCTTCGATTTAAGTAACTATAACAATGCCTGAATTTAATTGCATATTTTAGTATTTATTGAATATTTACCTATTTGGAGAATTTTTACCTTTTATTTCATTTTAATTTTAATACTTGGATGCATGACAGTAAACTTGTGTTACTGTCATTTGAGGAATTTAATCTGTGCGTTTATAGTGTATATTGAATAAACTAGTAGATTGATTATGCCGGCCTGGTTATTTTGGTTAGAAATTTAAAATTATGAAGTATTTTAACTTTGGTTTATCTGATGTTGTTAATTTAATACTCTAACATCTTACGGTCCAACGCCTTTTACCAAATCACACTAAAGATCACGACAGCCGCTCTTTAGTTTAACTGCTAAGGCTCGGACGAGGGTCTGTCCCCTCTCCTGTCCAATTCAGGGCAATCACGTCTAAAATGTCCTTCCCGGTTGCAGAGCCAACAAACCACTCTGGTTTTTCGATCCTTCGAACCAGGAATATTTCTCATAATTCGCTCCATCTTGTTTTCCAGTTCTTGAAACTTCTTCGTGAAAAGTTCAGAGGAATCGTCTGCCAATGTTCCACGTACGAAACGCCGATCTTTTCTAGAAGCTTGCTGTGCGGCTTCTACTCTCATGGCATAGACGAGGGTGGACTTTAGATCTTTACTGTCTGACATCCTGGTAGCTTGCTGTACGTCGGGATCTTTGATGGCATCCACGAAATACTGAAGAGACATGTTATCTCGTACGTCCGAGGGACAGTCTGGGAAAGCGAGGAGCGACAGTCTTTCTATATCCGATGCCAATTCTTGAAGAGTTTCATTGGCCTTCTGCTGTCTCACTTTCAGTTGCAGTCTGTTATAATCCTTTAGATGTTGCTCCCCAAACCTTAATTCCAATGCACTTGCCAGCGCCACGAATTCTCCCCGCTTCTCTTCAGGTAGTGTTTGTAAAATGTCAGCAGCTTCACCTCGAAGAGATGCCGCGAGATGGAATGCTTTCGAAGTATCGTCCCAACCATTCGCAGAAGCAATCATTTCAAACTGCGTTTGATAAACGCGCCAAGACGACCTCCCATCAAAAGTGGCCACTTTGATGCTGGAACGTGGCGCAATAAAGGGAGTGAAAACGTTATCCCAATTAGGCGTTGCAATGGTCACAGCTTCACGAGTTTCTATTTTCCGTAGCCTTTCTTCTACAGCATCCATGAATTTTCCCTGCTCTTCTTTGATAGTGGAAACCTTTTCTTCCATTTCATCTCTTACAGCGGTGAGAACGTCTTCCTTCACGGATTGCAGGACCGATGATGTTGTCTCCATAATAGTAGATTCTACCATTGACGCTAGCTCGGTTTTCATTTCTTCCCTGATCTTGATTACGGCTGCGGATGTGGACTCGCACTTATCGGCCAAAGCTTTCATGTCAGATGACGTTGCATTTTGCAAAGCTTTAATGTCTGATGATGTCGCTTCTTGACTGGCGGCAATTGCGGCGGCGAGTTCGGCATTTGTCGTTTCTTGACGGGCTTGACCAGCGGCGATTGTAGCGGCGAGTTCGGCATTTGTCGTTTGTTGACGGGCTTGACCAGCGGCGATTGTAGCGGCGAGTTCGGCATTTGTCGTTTCTTGTCCGGCTTTTATTTCGGCTTTCATTTCAGCGGCCGTGGATTCTTGTCCGGCTTTTATTCCAGCAATCATTTCCATTAATTGCTTCATTTGGTCTTCCATCATTCCTCTAGTTGTCGGCATTCAAAATTACGAGATCCCACTTCTGACACCACTGTTATGAATTTTTCCACTGAGGCAATGATGGCACTGTTTTCACGGTTTAAAAGTATTTATTCTCCCTTCAGAAAACTCACAAAAATTTATTCACAGGCAACAGTTTAATTACTCTCAAGCTTCAACACAAGCTTCAACAAAAATAACTTCGAATTCAGCGATTATACAAGCTCACTCCAATAGGTAAACAAAGCGATCAGCTTTCAACGAACTCCGTAGTCAATCTGAAAACTTTCCCGTTCTCCAGTCTTTTATATACAAGCGCGTGAGACATTCTCGAAATTTCCAGCCAATTTATCGGAAACGAAATATCTCGATTACTTTAGGTGTTGCCACCTTTTTCTAACTTGTATAATCGCTATTAATTACTAAATAAAATAGGATAAAAATAAATTACAATAGAATTTTGAAATAATACGTCACTATTTACAATATATACAGACAATTTGTGCAACAATTAGTACTTGTAATATGCAACAAAACCAATAAAAATGTAATTGAATGTAAAAACAGAAAACTTAGAATTTGTGTGTGTCATTTAGAAATACTAGATCAATTAAAAGTTCTGTAATAAAAACACTGAAAATAAGTGTATCATTGAATAACACTTAGCTGTAACGTGGTGCCATATTTTTCACTAATTCATTGACTGTCAAATAAAGCCAATCTAAATAGTTCAAAAAGGGGTTCATTGGTTTCTTGTAAGGCAACTTGCTTCATGTCAAGAAATGCTCCATGTTTTAAAAAACAAACGCTTCCAAAAGAATCCTTAAGCACAGTTAAACAAAAGCAAAAAATTAAAGGATATTATTATTAAAATGGCCGTTTTAAAATAGCAAAAGCAGGAAAGTAACTATTTTAAATTAATTTACAATACCATTTTGCAATAGAATGCTACACGAGACGTGAAAAATACAAATATTTGTAAGTTCAAATCAAGCAAGAACTTTTTACACAGCACATACGCCATGCGCTCTTCCAAAGCTAAACCATTATCTCATTGGAGGACATACATTTTGAAGTACCGCTATATAGTCGTATATTTCAGATGTTTTATAGTCTTACTTTCTGTCTGAAAATCCAAATGTCTTATTTTGACCATTCCTTTAGCTGTTTAAGACATTTATCGTAACTGAATGGAAATTCAGGAAGATTCAGACGCTTTGAGGTCTGATATTTATTAGCGCATTGGCAAATAAGTCACCTAATGTGTCTGAAACTACCTTTCAGACACTTTTTGTGTCTATATTTAAGACACCAGCATTTACAGTGAAATTATCATAAAGATTTCCTTAAAATAATAGTTATTTATGCAACTAGTTATGAAAATAATATTTTTTCAAACGAGGTGAATAGATTTACCGAGTATGAAAAAAGTAATATCAGAACTAGTTGCATAGAATATTTTTATATTCACGTGCATAAATAGTAAACGTATAGTTTTCATATGATCACTAGCTGAATACCCCTGCTGCGCTACGAAATTTTACCATTAGCATTTTAGCGATCAAAAGACATTCATGTATTATACACTTCAGACGTTTGCTCCCATTTGATCCCGACAAATTGATTTATCAAAATAGGAACTTTCCTTTGTTGACATTTTAAAAGAAATTTAAAATTGTGAAAAATATATTGAAAAGAGACACTTGAATATCCCTCGTTTAGAACGTTTAACTCCCTTCGGACCCTTTTTAATTACGTAATCGGGATTGCAATAGTTTATTGTGTTTATGCTTGCTCTTAGTTCTAAATTTAAAAGTAGTAGCTGTAGTGGAATTGAGACATTAGGATAATCCTCGTATAGTTTCAAAGTTGCGTCGACTTTTCATCCCTTAAAAATTCGTTAATCGATATTGGAGTGACTTATTTTTTTAACTTTTGCCCTTTTAACATTTCCACCAAATATCAGAAATATGACTACATTGGAAGAGGAACATTCGGATATCCCTCGTTTGGAACATTTAACCCCTTTTCGACTCCTTAAAATTGGTTAATCGAGAACGGAATAGCTTACTTTTTCTATGTTTAATCTTTTTTGACATTTGTACCAATTTTCCGAGTTGCGACCAAATGAGAAGTGGGACTTTCGAATATCCCTAGTTTGGAACGTTTAACGCCTCTTGCAAACCTTTAAGTGGGTTAATCGAGATCGGAATGGCTTACTTTTTCTACTTTTATCTTTATTGACATTCCAACCAATTTTCAGAGTTGTGACTATATGGGAAGTGGGATATTCGAGTTTGGAATGTTTAACCCCTTTTCCACCCCTTAAAGTGGGTTAATCAAGCTCGCAATAGCTTAACTTTTCTATGTTTGTCTTTGTTGATATTTTTACCAATTTTTAGAGTTGTGACCATATGGGAAGTGGTACATTCGAATATTCCTCGTTTGGAACGTTTAACCCCTTTTCCACCCCTTGATCCACGAGAGATCGGAATAGCTTACTTTTTCTGCTTTTGTCTTTATTGATATTCACACCAGTTTTCAGAGTTGTGACAAAATGAGAAGTAGGACATTCGAATATATCGCTCGTTTGGAACGTTTAACCCCTTTTCGACCTCTTAAAGGGGGTTAATCGAGATTGGAATAGCTTAATTTTTCTATGTTTGCCTATGTCGATATTTGCACCAATTTTCAAAGTTATGGACATGTGGGAAGTGGTACATTGGAATATCCCTCGTTTGGAACGTTTAACCCCTTTTCGACCCCTTAAAGTGGGTTAACCGAGATCGGATTAGCATGCTTTTTCTATATTTAATATTGTTGGTATTTAAGCCAAATTTTCAAAATTGTGGGCATGTCGGAAGTGGGACATTCGAATATTCCTCGTTTGGAACGTTTAACCCCTTTTTGAGACCTTAAAGTGGGTTAATCGAGATCTTAATAACTTACTTTTTCTATGGTTACTATTGTTAATATTTGTACCAATTTTTAGAGTTGTGACCAAATGGGAAGTAGGATATTCGAATGCCCCTCGTTTGGAACATTTAACCCCTTTTCGACCCTTTAAAGTGGATTAATCGAGATCGGAATAGCTTACTTTTTCTATTTTTCCATTGTTGATATTTGTGCCGATTTTCAGAGTTGTGACTATGTGGGAAGTGAGAGAATTAGTGATGAGTGAGTGAGTGGAGTCAGTGAATGAGTGAGTGAGTGAGTCAGTGAATGAGTGAGTGAGTGAGTCAGTGAATGAGTGAGTGAGTGAGGGCTTTGTCTTATATATAGTGAGATTATAACTCTCTAACTATCTTACCACTTATCTCTAATTCAATTGAATACTTCCCCCCATAATGCTTTGTAATAGGTGGCCCATAGTTATAAACAGATTTCAACTAGTTTGGGGGAAAGTTGCTTAAAAAAATCTATGTGGTAAAACTGTTAAGCCTTCCTTGCCTTCAAGACAACCACGCACTATCCAAAAGTTGTTGTCAGAGATCAGTGGTCATTGCAGTAGCCATTTCAAATCAGAATTCAATTTTGTGAGCATTAGTACACTATTTTTTTATATTCACGAGTAAAATAATTAAACTTCGAGCAAGAGGCGTGTGGTGAAGTACTTATCGCTTCACTAGTGAGAAAAAATATTTTACAAGGCACCTCGCGGTAAAGTGTTACTTTCGCCATGATTTTTTATTAAAAATAAATAATTCTTTCATTGTTATACAAACTCAATTTAAAAGTTATAACAATGTATAATTTATTATGATTGGTTTTCCTTTTAGTTGAGGAAAATAAAATAATTGTTCACGTTTTTCCATATTCATGTGAATCTTTAATAAAAATAACCAAAGAATTATTTTTTAGACCTCAGATCAATTGACGACTTAAAAATACATATTAATTTAATACGTTGCTTTCGTTACAACTTTATAAATATTTTTAATATATATTATGCAACACAGTCATCGATGTATAAACAAAAACATAACAAAAATAGGTAACAAAATGCTTTTTATTTTGTTTTTAATTATGAAAACCGGTATTAAAAAAGGTGTATATTGCTTTCCCTGTTCCTGATAAACCTTGCACAAACAAAGACAAATCTTCCTATGTAACCAAACCCCTTGGTTTCCAATTATGTTTTTTTAAATGTTAGAGAAAATTAGAAAAAAAAAAAAAAATCCCCCTTTTTTTTTAACAGCGAAGAATCTATTACTGTAGCGACAATTGTCGGATTATGTTAAAAGTTTGGGCGTTTCTTTAAGTTCTTAAGAAATATTTTTATCAAATTACTGACTACAAAAAGAAAAGAAATGTTTCATTTTAAAATTAAACAAACATTATTTTATTAATTGTGAAATAGACTTACATTTTGTATCTAAGTTTATGAGAAGCATTCAAAAAAGAGATTTTTAAACAAAACACATACTATTACTTTTATTTAACTGCTGGTGAAAGTAAAAAATCCATCAAAGACATTTATAGTTTTCATATTAATACATAGGAACATGGCAATGTTCATCGTCAATCCCAATGTTAAGTTCCTGTATAATGCGTCAAACGAGGTCAGATCGGTTTCGACTGTTCACAGCTCAGTTCTTAATGCAATTAGAACTCGTATTTTAATTTTATTTAAATTTCAACTTTGAATAAATGGAATTTACATAGTTGTCAACAGTGTAGAATAAAAACTTTGCAAAAATCAATTTAGATTGCTTTTCTGCTTCTAAAACATAACTTTACTAAGTCAAGAGCTACAATTCCTTGAAGAATATCTGTCATTTTTACACGATTAGAGATACATTTTGTTGGTTCCATTGAAACTAGGGGTCTCAGTTACCATAAAATGTTCCCAGATGTCGGAAACTTAAGTCATTAAAATGCCAAAAACAGATCAATGGAATACAGAAATAATTAATTTTTTAACAATGTAAAGATCAATGTTTTCAGCTTCAACTTTTCCAGTGTTGCTTTTTTTCAAAAAGTATAAAGTAAATTAGTCCCATTGATAGTATTTCAAGTATATTACGTGTTTGTCTTCAGAAATATCTGCCTCAATTTTGAATGCCACACGCACTCATATTTCAAAATTATTCTGAAAATGCAATTTTGAGTGAAATAAGCTAACCATTTACAATATGTTCCCTGTAATAGCATCTAAGATACTACTCAACAAATCATTCAAGTTTAAGTATTGTAGACTACGATCTTTATATTGAAATGATTTGGGATTATTAGGCGAAATCAAATATTCAAAGTTCAATGGGTACAAATTTGGCCAAAGAAATAAAACTTGGCCTTTTGTAAGCTAATATTTATTGTTTCACATTGGCTATTTTTCTTGGAGGAATTTCAAATAACTTTTCTCTTTACTTTTACATGTATAAACGGAAATTTGGTATAGCTCCACGTAGATATTTTCCCATTGTTGCAATTACTCACTGTAATCAAAATAATAATCGATAATTTGAAATTATAGGTTATTGTTTAGATTTAATGATATGATATGTTTCAAATGATAGTCAATGTGAATCTAATATTAGTTATATATCATTAAAACATATTCAAAATATTGTTTTGGCTAACGAATCATAGAGTCAAGTTTTCTCACACTTTGTTTGTCCCACAATCCTTTGAAACCCAGATTTTGTTATAATTTTCTTTTGAATCCGTTTGAGTTTTGCGATGGAAAATTTATACTTTGAGTATAATATGCTATATTTCTTAAATACTGCACAATACTCAAAGCATATCAAAGTTAATGTCATCCCAAACCTCCCCATGCTTGGTAGGAACTCCCTTTATCTATCTAACAAAGAAATAAATGCCATTTCACATTATAGATTCCCCAGTCTGCAAACCAGATCAAGAAACAACGTACGGCGCCATGCTACACTATCCAGTTCAAATACCTTGCGAAGTGGAAGCAGATCCAGATGACGTGATTTTCAGATGGGAGTTCAACAGTTCATATGGTAACGTGGAGTTGAACCCTACTTATACGTCAGGGACAAAAACTCTCGTAAACTACATACCTCGGAGGGAGAGTGACTTTGGAACTCTGCATTGTTGGGGACGTAACAGTGTTGGTCAACAAAGGATACCATGCATCTTTCTGGTGATTCCTGCAGGTACGTAGTTTACCTATTACAGTTCTATTTTACAATTAAAGATTTAATTTTGAATTTACTTTAATATACACAATTGCATACATTTCAAGTATTAAGGCAGCTCACATACTATATATTTTTGTCCGGTAATTATAGTGTTCTGATTTTAATTAAGATTGGGGTATTTAGAGTTGTGCTCGAAGTACAAAAAATACAATATAAACTATATTGTTATCTTTAAGGTATACATATACATTAGGAATCGCGAAATTGGACTCAAGTCTGCGTTTATGTTTTTTGGTTTTAAAATATTCCCGAATTCATTACATTAAAATTATACCATTTTCTTTCGGAGACTCAAATTACTTTTTAAATCATAGTAGGTTTTGTGAACTTGTTTTGTATCACATTCATTAGTGTAGTAAACTTTAAACGCTTTTTCTGACGAAAGACATTTTGGTGTTGTATGACTTTACGCCAACTGGTCATAACTTCATAATAAATGGTCCGATTTACAAAATTTTCTATGGAGAATATAATAAATATTGTGATAAACACATTTTTTAGCACATTTTAATCCTATATTTTTCTTAAAAACTATGTATTTTTTAAAACTTTTTATTTAAAAACTTATAATTAAAAAAATATAGAAGCTAAATTCAAAATGCTCCATAGGAACATTCATCAATGTAATATCTCTTATTTGCAATAAAAATAATACCTCTAAGTTAATTACAAGTTTATTTATGTATGTTCTAATAATGTCCTAATTAGTCACTTTAATTGCAATTAGCTGATTAAAAAATTGACTGACAAAAAAAGTTTATATATAAAAATGCATAATTTTTAATTCTGATAGACTGCCAAAAAGTTTGAAAGTAAAACCTAAAAATTAAAGAAAATCATCTCAATTGATATACCTAAAACGACACAGTCCATTTGAACTCTCCAAGCAACTTGTTTTTGTCTTGCTGCTAGCTTTAACAAGCACAATATCAAAAACAATTTCGAAACTTATTCTAGAGTCTTCGAAAAAAAAATATTTTCAAGCTACTGGGGATAATACAATATAAATGAGACAGGAATTACTACAGTTCATCGTCTAAGCATAATTGTTACTAAAAGAAGGTTTCAAGTAAGTGGGATCTATTACCTCTGTCGAGCGTGAGACTCTAGTGAATATCGTTATAGCTGTTTTGCAACTAAAAATGCAGTACCACTAATATTCCTAGGGTTATGTTCCGATATCATTTTATTTTAAGTTGACTACCAAGATGTGTAGGGTCAGCCAATCCATCAGGTTGGATGAAGGACGCTGGTTTACTATATTTCTGAAAAATTTCATTTCATTATGTTTAATTGATTCTTGATAATCATGATTCCCACCTTTCCATCAACATCATAGATTTGAGTAGATTGTTCTCTTGGACTTGCCACCACATTGCTCATACAAACTTCAGTCTCTCGATCGTGGTGCCTTTGGACCTCTAAATAAGTGTATAAATACCGCATGTAACAGTTGGATAAAAGCAAACCAGGCAAGACTATGAGTATATACAATATTCCTTGTGTACAAATACACTTTTTCTAATAAAGCTACACAGAGCATTGTTTATATTAATTATACTGATATAGTTACGCTTACAACAGTCATATAATTATGTTTAGGGTAGTCAAATAATTAGACTTCTTGTTGTGAAGTAAATATGCTTGCAGTTGTCAAAAAAACTATGTTTTAAACTGTTCCAGTGTATGTTTCAACCAACCCCTTACTCGGGACAGTTCAGTGGTCAGCATAACTCCTGTATAGATCGACCTACGATGTTCCATTTTAGATACTGAATTGGATGCCATGGGACCTGTCATTAAATATTTTGTCAAAATTGCCCATGCGCATAAGGTAGCTGCCGTATTAAAAAACAAATGTTTTTTAGCAAGTGCCGAAAAAAAAAAAAAAAAAAAAACGGGTCTGACGAATTTAATCAAATTCTCTTTGGCAATGGCTTTTAAAGTGCTTATCTAAACATTCCCATCTTCGAAATTTCCTAAGAAATGCTATAAAAGCATAAAAAGTTCAAATACAAATGCCTAACATAGAAGCATTGTATATCAACCTCTGTTTCCCTTTTACTTTACTCTTATAAGAAAGTATAATGTAATATTTATCGAAAAACATTACCTCCAATATTGTTTTTTTTTTTTTTTTAAATGTAATAATTATCACCAAAAATATTGCCCAATTGGTATTTTTTTTATATAATGAAAATACGAGAGCAAAAATTGCAAATTTAACCAATACATGACAAATTTAAATACAGTGACCAGTACTAAGTGTAATCGAAAGTTGTGCAATGTTCCACACCCCTAGTTATTATTTGAAATTTAATTTTTCTATTTTCAAACTGTTTCTGAGTTTAAAATGCAAAGAAACGTTTAGTACTGTTCTTTCCTTTATTTAATAATGGCCACAGAATTAGTAAAAAGTATTTCTATTTACTCAATGAGATATAGTTTGCTGTGAATGGACATTTTGCTGAACATGCCCTTGAGTCTTCTTAAAAAATGTTATTTGAAATATATGTTAATTGCAGCAATCTTGATTTATATTATAATGTATATGTTGATATGGCAGCATCACACGTTTTCTGCATTTTAGTAAATTTGCTAGGAAAATATTAAAAGAAGAGAGAAGAAGGGTTGAAATACAGTTTCTGAGTATTCTACCTACATAAAGACTTTATTAAAATCGTTATCAGTGTATTTCAATCAACATATATGAGTAAAAATCTGATTTTTAAGCTAAGTAATCGAAATAAAAATAAGTTGGCCTGCTAATTACATACAGACTTTTTCTGTAAAATATATTTTATATTGCTTTAGGTTACTAAACATTTATACATTTCATTACAACTAAAATTGAAATTTTCCGTTGTTTCTAAAAACTATTACGTCTCGAAGAAAGATTATTAATATTGCTAACTTCAGTGATTGATGTTGCTGTTATATAAATATTGCACGCGTGAATTCACAATCTTTACATTCATATATATTGCAAGATTGCGCTGCATGTATTATGACTTGGGATGAATTACAGATTCAATATACTCTTTTGAATATCATAACTTCCGAAACCTTTTACGCCCAGGATTGTCATTCGTAATTCTTCGAACGAAATGCTGACGAAGTAATTTTGACTTTGTGAAAGTATCACATTTACTTGGCATTATTACCTCGATATGTCAGAGTTATCACCTGTCCCTTTCGTTATTTTCTATCTCACTTATTATTCAAAGTTGCTGCTCCAGTCCACTTTCAGTAGCGGGTACTTATTCTAACAAAATGCTGAAAATGCATATTTGGATTTGCATAGTAACAAATCTGCCCTATTTCACTAAAACATACGCTAACGATTCCAATTTGTCACGTAACTTGATAAATGCTATTTTGTAATGCTCATTATTTTATTTATTTGCTATGTCTACAGATATGAGTATATTCTGAATGTTAAAACAATGTACGTTTTTTTTTTTTTTTTTTTTTTTTTTTTCATTTTATCTCATAATTTTTTAATTAAATAAAAAGTACCATTATTCTAGGGACTCGGACTTGTACCCCTAAGTTTCTCATAGAATGCTTAAAATATTAATAAATATATATGAAACACTAATCAATTGTATTATCGCCTTTAATCTAATTTTCCCTATCGAAGCTCGTCTTTCATTTTTTTAAATCCCTTCACCGATCTTCATTTCAATTCAATAACTTTCTCACGTTTCATTCCTGTATGTCAGCCCTTTCGCAGGTAAACTGCATATTGAGAACTCACATAATTGCTTGTTATTGCGTAATACTGATAGTTTTCTACATCTTGATAATATTCATTTGCATTGCGTTAGCACCTCCAATGGTTCCAGACAATGCTTGTTTTCCAGAACTTCCATGTGAGACGCCAACACTACGAATTCATTCTAATCCAGCCGATTGCGACTTGTTAAACGGTAAAGATGTTTCTAGCCTTCCTCTCTATACCAATCTTCCAACTTAACTGAATAAATGTTTTTGTCTGCAATTTAAAAGATTTATTTTTCCGGACTCTCCATGTATCGCTAACTTTCCAAAATAAGTTGGAGATTACATATATCAGCGTTCTTGAATATAAATTCGTGACGAAACTTTAAAATTAAAATATTTATGAATTCCTCAGTAACATAATAACGCGGGTTAATACTCTTAAAGAAAGTGGTAAACCAGCCGTTGTTATAGATATTGGCCAATCTCGCCTAGCGATGGATGAAATATACTGGACGTTTTGAAATGTTGATGCATAGTTTTGAAATTAAAATACTTTATTTTTAATAATAGATGCAATGTAAAAATATCTTTTGTAATATTTTGATCAGTTAATTTTTTAAAAAAAAGAGTATATTATGTGTACTTGGGTCGTATATTTTGGAACTATGTTCCAGTTTCGACCAGAATGGCCAATACTGTTATGCTACCTGGTCTGTTTTGAATTATTAATTATTTGCATTATCATTAAAGTACATTTTACTCTAGACTGACATATAAGGACTTAAATCGTGTTCATCTCTTTATGCCAGTCAGTTGATTGTAAGGCCACTTTCGCTTGTTGATTGGAATGACGTTTTGCGTTTACAGTTGCAGCAGATAGAACAATCCAAGCAATTAAACAGTCGTTACGATGCCGATTGGGGGATACAGAAAAGCGTAGGTAATTGGTTGATTGGAGTTTATGCTCCAGTATAAGAAAATGTTTGATTTATTGGAGACACCAGACAGAGGCGATCACGTGGTAAAGTGGCTTCTCCCGGGACTGGAATAATGTGTTTACGCTGTGCTAGCGTTGAAGCCACATAACTAGCGGTATCAATTGGTACGACGATTGATAACGTGTTAAACAGTTTTGACTGCCTAAAGCCATTTCCTTTGATAGATTTCAGCTTGACCTTCTTTCCTACTCTACTATTCTTCGCCACGTGAATTCCATCATGTGTCCAGCTAAGAGGCTACGCGGGGAAATTTATTGGCAGGTATTCTCAAAATATGTTCACTATACAAAATATGTTGGACTGCAACAATATTCTAAATTTAAAAAATATACTTCATGAAAATGTCAAACTCTGATTGGAAGTATTATTTCATATCCAAAATTTATATAAACATTTTATTTATCGGGAAAGTCAAATACATTTAAAAGTAAAGAACACATTGTTCGCGAATACACCATAAAGCCCATTTACAGAGCACAAACGAAAATATTTTTATTTCATAAGTATAACTCTTCGAGTTTGTAAATTTTCAGATTTAATTACTGTTTCAAAGCCAAATGAATATCTTGAAACCATTTTCCCATATTGACATATTTCCATTCTACTTCTCCCCTCTAAGTATTTTCACATGTTTCTGTCAGCCAACTACCGAAACATAATGTCCCAGGTAATTTGTTCCTCCAGGATGTTTGATCTCCGCAAAGTTTGCTTCTGTGAGTCCGATCAAACAATCGGGAACAACTAACTTAGTTTATTCTTGAAAAATCGCCTCCGAGAAATTTTGTTCGTTTCTGTCTTTTAAGCCGATAATTACAAGTGTCGTTACTCTATATTGCTTATAAAATGAAGATATTATTTGCTCTTGAGTCTTACAGTTTGCGTATCAGACAAGCAAATTGAGAAACTCTCAAGAAATTACTTCCAAATATATGTTTGTTTTTTTTGGATTTCCAACTTGCAAATATAATTTATTTAAAAGACTGTTTATAAACCAATATTGAAGATATATGCATATAATTACTCACTTTTTGCTAATTGCAGGGAATTTGCTTTAGTTTAGATGCTTTTATCTTTATTTATCATTCAACTTTTAATATATTTTAAACGAATTTAAGCTTCTTTCTAAAGTGTTAATTTGTTTTAAATTAGTTTGAGCTTATAACCATTAAAATATCTTTACTTTTACCAACAATTTGAAAAGGAGTGTAATAAATAAAAAGAAAGCATCTGGTGTTATAGAATATTATTTACATTTGTAAGTATAACTGCTGAGTGAAATTATTTTAAAATCCAATATAAAAATTACAATAAACTTTAACTAACTATGAAAAGTTTTTTTTTTATAGAAATTGTCCGAATTCCATTTTGCTATACATATATGTATTTTTAAATGCAATTGGTGGATAATATGAAATAGTGGGTTGAAATGAAAGAAAAAAAAATTGATACGAAACAATAACAATGAACTTCTGCAGCTTCGTTTAATTTAGCATGTGTCAAATGTTCAATTTACTTCCTCTACGTCAGTGCACTCAATGTGTACCCCCAGACAACAAAAGTCAGGCAGTATCTTAAAGATTCAATCTCAACTTCTACCCTATTAAAAAGTAATAGAACGGTGGTTGTAAAATGTTTTTGCCATTTCCTCTCAAAAGGACTGTAAAATTGGATTGTGCCAGTTTTGAAACTATAAGCTTCAGATTTAAGTACATAAAATTTTTCTATCTAGCTTGATATGAATCATGTTTACGATAGTACTTCAATAGGGTTATTCCAAAGAGTTATTTTTAATTATTCATTGATATTATAATTTACTTCCCTTTACACTAAAAATAGTTTATTTTGAAAAGTACCGAAGATATAACATAATCATGTATAACCGGAATGTAGCAGTCATAAAATCAATGTAATTCTGTCTGAAAAGATAGGAAAAACAATAAAACCTTCATCCATTAGCGATAATCCTACAGCAAACAACTTCATATATCCCTAACAGTTCACTTTTTAAAACAACTCTCCCAACAATTATGAATGGATGATTTCTCCCTTATGGAACCAAAAACCTTAACATTACTCTCGACAAAATGGCTTTGATGAAAATCACCCCAAATTCATCTTCAGGAGAAAGAAAGAAAAAAAAACTTTCAAATAAACGCATCAGTGTTTAAAACGTCATTAGACACAAACTCATTATCGCAATGTTACCAACGCGAGATACATTTGTTTATTAAACTCGCTAACGACTATTCCGATAACGGAATGAGAATTTGAATAAAAAAGTGGCCAAATTAGTTCAGTCATTCAGGCTCCTACCTTAATGGTTTTTCCGGTCGAGACCTATCTTTGTGTCAGTACAACTGTATTGATGCCTGTTTCCTGACAATACTGAAAATCATTATGGTGAAATCATGGATTTATGGTAATCAATGTAAAATAGAATTCCAGTAGAGGATTTTAAAGAAGCTGTCTCCCCAGAATCATTTCACTGGCAGCGATCTTTACCCGAATTTGGAAATCAGTAATGAACTGATGATTGAATAACGGAAATCGAGAGAGTCTTTCCTTCACGAAGTGACTTTTAAAGGTTGAAAATTGGTTGACTGAATTTTAAAAAAAGACATATTTATTTAATATTTATTTATACAAGAAGTGTATATATTTAATGAAAACCCTCAAAAATTTAAATGGTATATTAATGAAACCAGAGGGAAGTGGATCATCATTCAATATTAATGACAATGATGTAAATTACCATTAGTGTTTAACTATTTTTATTTAAATAGGAAGGATAAGGTCCAGGTACAAAAAAAAATACGATAAAAAATTAAATTGCAAAAGTAACTGAAAAATTATGGTTCCAGTAATAATTTTAAGATGTAAATAATACAAAGTTCTATATAGTTACTAGGCCGGGCCAAAAAAGTCGAAGTAGCTTGGATCTTTCAGTGGTTGAGCTGAAAAGTTGTGGATTCTCATTAATAAAAAGTGTGTAAAATCTTAAGATTTTGAATTGATATCTAATGCTTAAAAGAGTTTTTGGTTTTCAACAACACCTGTAAAAATTTTTAGAATTGTAAGTTAATATCTTTTACCGCCTCAAGGGTACCGAATTTCGAAATTTAAAGTCCTTTTTTTTTAATAAAAACACATTACACTTTCCCCATTGTAATGCGAAAATAAACTCTATTCCAACTTTCAGATAATAATCACACTCTCAGTTAACAATCAGACAATAATCAATCTCTTTTGGACAGGTTTTTTTTTTTACTAAAAATCCTATCATGTGGTTTCTGGATTCTATGGTTGCTCCATCCCTAAACTGATTTTCCGGAGGCTTCAGTGTTTAACTTTACGATTTGCTCGACTGCTTGTAAATGATATTTAATAAAATCCTAGCCGTCCATTGGCACACAGTCCTGTATCATCTTCAAAAGTTCATAAAAACTTATCTCTCTGAGAAATAATGGTAATGTTACATAACAAGTTTGCAAGTTCATGAGATCTGTGTAGTTAGTAGCTCGAAGGATAACAGCAGGAATAGTGAATATGCGAACACAATTTTCATCTTGGCCATTTCCCCTTGCTTTTTCTTTGATAATCAGTATAGCTGTAAGGGTCCTAATATGGCTCGTTAAAATGAACATAAGAAATACTTATGGCCATTTGGACGGCTAGGATTTTATTAAATATTCTTAACGCACCCAAGCAGTCGAGCAAATTGTAAAACTAAACACTGAAGCCACCGAAAGAGCTGTTGGACAGCAGTTTAGGAATGGAGCAACCCAAGAATCCCGAAACCACATGCTAGAATTTTTAGTAAAAAAAATGACAGAAAAACGGTTCAAAAAAGATTACAATCTGATGAATACTAAGATTACAATGCTGGTGTAATTTGTAAGTCTGAAAGCTGGAATAAAGTTTATTTTCTTTTTACAATGAGGAAAGTGTAATGTGTTTTTATTTGAAAAATTGCCTTCAATTTTCCAAATTCGGTGCCTTTGAGGCGGCAGAAGATATTAACGTGTAATTCTAAAACTGTTTACAGGGGCTATTGTTGAGAAACAATAACTTTTAAGCATTACCGCAAAATGATCAATGAAATCTGCAATTATTTATTAATTTTTGAATCTTAAGCATTTATAGTCCAATTTTCATAACTTTCGACCCATTGAGGTGACAGAAGATATCAATTCAGAGTTTTAAGATTTTGCACACTTTTTAATAATTAGAATCCACAACTTTTCCACACTACCGCTAAAAGATCCAAAATACTTCAACTTTTTCGGCCAGGCCTGATATTTACGGCTAAGATTATAAAAATAAATGAATCATCAATGCTTTTAACAAGAGATTTGGCATCATGCTCACTCGTTAATGCTAATTTCAATTGTTTTCACTTCCAAAGAACTTTGTATATCATGTGTATATTCTAAGTAGCCTTGCGGGGTTAAAAATATTAACCGATCTGTTTAATAACTACCCAACCTAACATTTAATTAGCTATCTCAAACCTAAAATATATACTTTCTGGTGATCCAAGTTATAATCAAGATTATATAGTGTGTTCCTCTCTATTCAATTTTGATGCATCACAAAAAAAAAAAAAAAAATCATTCTTTGTTTTTAGACCAAGATTTTCCTGTTTTACGGTTGTTCCATTTATTATTATAATTGATACATTACTTACAATAAGGCATGACCATAAATGTATTCATTAAAAATAATAGCATATTGCAAAAAACTAGAGCTGCGGAACATCGCACAACTTTCAATCACACTTAATACTGGTCACTGCAATTAAATTTTTTATGGATTGGAGTAATTTACCTGGTTGTTTTTTTCATATATATTTGAATTGATTAAAATAGAAATGACCGGTTGGTGATAATTATTTCATTGATGAAAACACCTCGTCACATGGCGAAATTGGCAATATGTTTTGAGATAAATATTATCTCATTCTCTCTTGTAAGTGAAACAGAGGAAAAATAGTCGTTGATGAGAATGTTGAAGAGCAGAGAACTCTGTGTTAAAGATAATCGTTTTTCATGGAATTCTATGGAAATTTCGTAGGTGTGAATAATGTTGTCAGACGTAACATTTTTAACACCATTCTGTTGTTTTTCGGCTCCAATATTGTGACATAGTGTCGTTCTGAGTTCTGTTTGGAGGGATGGAAGTCTTAGTAATTTAAGAACTATTGATATTTCAATCTGTCAAGTATTATTATATATGCTATGTTCAAAGTGCATTTTGAAAAATTGCCTATCTATCAAAATCGTCAGAGCCGTATTTTATCACTTAATGAAAAACCTAAATTTTGCAATGGCAGATATCTTGTGAAGATAACTTAATGACAGGTCCCATGACTCATACTAACCCGTATTGTTGAACATCATAGATCAATCCGTTCGTGAGTTTTACTGACCACTGACATACACACACAGCCTATTTTTTTCTTTTACGAATTTCTCTTATGAACTCAGCAAGTTCCCAAACGTACAGAAATGCGATACAAATCGAACCTTGTTTTTCGGCTATTGATTTCATTACCCTACGTTTTCATATAGGTAATTGAAAGTTATAACATTTCATTCTTAAACATGCGTAATACACTTTTCCTGATTGTTTGAGAACCTCCTTATAGTTAGGATTCTTTTTTTAGGCTAGTTGATATATCAGTAGAAATAACTTTAAGTAAATTATAATGCACGGTATATAGTCTTATATTATAAACATGATGTTTCTGTTAAAAAAATTATTCGCAGGATGTATCTATACGATTCAAAACCGCATAGCAAGGGACGATCGTAATTTTTTCGGATCGTAATATCCGGTGCAACGGGATGCTCGATCATCGGCCATATATTGCATCGGTTGCTTCTTCTGTTGACATATTAAAACACCGTTTACACTCTACAAAATGTGATATCTATGTGTTCCTTTTATTCGTCTGGAAAGCATTTACAATACCTCTCGTCTTTGATTCCAATTAATCTAGGTGCACCATTAGTCCTACTCATTTGTAACCCAACTTTCTGAAACACCTTGTATATAAATTAATATTGGTTGGATTTTACATATTAATTGACACATATCAATGGCCTTAATCACAAGTAACTTTACTCATTAAAACACAAAATTTTAGGACTAAAAACAAAGTCCCAGAGAAACACGCATCTCATGCACTGATATCAACAATTTCAGAACCTCCTAATCCAGTCCACAACTGCACATTGTCTGAAGAATCTGAAACTTCCTTCCGCATCAGTTGCTCGGAAGGAAAAGACGGCGGCCTTAGCCAATACTTCTTCATGGAGATCCGAGACATGACCAGTCACGTGCTCCAGCAGAATGTTTCCGCCCAAACGGCTGACTTCACGGCGAGGGGTCTCATTGCGGGATCCACTTACACTGTCACTCTATTCGCCAGTAATGCTAAAGGAAGGAGCAGACCAGTTGTTATACAGGTGTCCACACCGGCATCACCTGAAAGTCAGACAAGGCAAGGTGAGTTGCAGACGAATTTATTTTAAGATATACCATAGATTGGTTTGATTTTGCATTTTCTAATACGGAATATATATATATATATATATATATATATATATATATATATATTACGGAATATATATATATATATATATATATATATATATTACGAATCATTGTCAAGTCACGATTAAAACTGATCTATCTATTCCAAAATGAAATTATCTATGCTTTATTTTGAAATCAAATTTAATTCTACGACACTTTACATCTGCTTGTATGTGTACATACGAAAACTTTATCAATATTTAACTAATGCAATTATGGCAATTTCACTATGAGAAATACTATACTTAGCATGTATATTTATATGGATACAGCTTAAACTATCAAAAACATGATTATTTATTTGCTGTAAATTGATTTATTAAGATTGAAATAACTCACTAAGTCTGAAATAGACATATATATTTGATAACATTAAGTTTTCAATACTTAACTGCATTATTTATGATAGTAATTCATAAACTTCTCCACCATTGTTGATATTTTAAAATGTCTATAAGCTTGTTTTCAGAATTAACAATACTCTCATGTCGAAAATTATCTTTACATACATAAATTCTCGGATTTCTCAGAAACTGTGAACTATCAACTCATGAGCAATTCTGGAATGTTACAAAACATTATGACACATACATACAAAGGATAATTTTTAAAAGAACAGCATATTATATGAAATTGTTGCATTAAACCAGTGATTCTCAACCTATTTTTTGTCGCGGCACACTTTTAACGATTTCAAAATTTGGCGGCACACAAAGAAAAAGATAAGTTTAAAAGTTGTTTACTTACCTATAATACACTGTGTAAAATAGTTTATGATAATTATTTGGAATGTGAAATAAAATAATATAATATGTACTACAAAAACAACAGTACGTTTATTAAGGGATTAATTACAAATGAATAATAAGAATACTTTTAATGAGAAATTTGAGCTTGGTGTTTTTTGATAATTTCATTTATATTTGGTCGTAAAATGGCAATGCTACTCTCATATCGTCTTCTACATTTAACAGTCTCGCTCTTTTTTTCGTTTTATTTTGGTTAATACTGAAAATCCGAATTCACACAAATAAGGTGTAAAAAATTGTAATAATATTTGTAAAGTTTTTTTGGCTATCATGGGATAATCGCATCTAATGTTAATCCAAAATGAATTAATTGATTCTTCTGAATATTTTAAAACTAAATCTCGATTTTTTGAAAGCGAAATTAGTTCTTCCTCTTCATTCAAAGTTAATTAAATATAGAAGTATTCTTTATCACAAATGGATTACGAACTCAATCAAATTTTTTTTATATCTAAGAATAAAAATATGTCAAAAACGAGACACAGAGAAATATGTAACGAAGCGGTGAAAGTAAAAAAACCTTCGTTACAATAATCATATTTATATAAGTACTTTTCCTTAATTTAAACTCTACTCGTAATAAAAAAAAAGCATTATAATGTTTACTATATATATTTCTAAAATTTGGCGGCACACTTTAAGAATTTGGTGGCACACAAAAGTGCCGAGGCACAGTGGTTGAGAATCACTGCATTAAACAATAAAAAAAAAAAAAATGTTAAAAAGTGAGTTCAGAAAAAGGAATAAGTCAGAAAAAATACAAGCCATTCAAATTTAATATGAAATCTGATCTCTCCTGACTTATATACACATACCACTACGTGTTTTCATGCTGGCAATAACGTTGTTAGTCACAGTTTGGGGAATTAAGCTCCTCTCTTCCAGAAATGCCGTCTTCAGAGCAATTACATCTGTATGAGGAGAATGTCTACGTGTAATTTTTCTTACAAGGTAGTCCCATAAGCTCTCGATCTGTTTAAGATTAGGAGACTTAGCTGGCACTGTATTCGCTGAAGGTCTTCAGTTTCAAAGAATTCGTCTACGAGGTTCACTCGAAGAATTATCGTCCATTAATAAAAAGTCAGATCCATATGCCCCTCTGAAAATTCTTACATAAGGTTCTAAGACCTCATCCCGATATCTCTGACAGTTCACAAATCCGCTGTTGAACACGTGTAGGGACGTTTACTCATCGATCATTATTCTTCCCCATACCATCACATCTCCACTACCGAAACGGTTGCGTTCCATAATGTTTGAGGGTTAATTTCTTGTTTCTGACCCTTTCCAGATGTAAACACGTTTAGAATAACCTTAAACTAAACCTGGACTCATCAGTAAAGAGAACATGGAACCATTGGTGTTCAATCCATTTCTGATGTTCTTTGCACCAACTCAAGCGATCCCTCTGTTTTTGTGAAGACTGTGAAACACATACCCTTGGCTTCCTGGCATAAATGCCATTATCATTAAGCCTTCGGTTTACTGTTTGCCGTGATACAGCAGTTCCAGTGACAGTTGCAAGCTCTGAACTTAACTGGCGAGCAGTAGACTTCCTGCTAAGACGGGCAGCGATTGCCAGTGATTGATATCTATCTTCAGAAGCTGTTATCATTTGTGTACGACCCTTTCCAGATCTTCCTACAACAGTTACATCGTTTTGAAATTGTTTCTAAAACGTAGAGACTGCCAATTTTGAAATATTCAGACATCTGTCTTCTTTTGTGATTGGTTGCCCTGCTTCTGAACGGCCGATGAGTTGCCACTTCACAGATTCTTCCAAATGACAATTCAAAGAGCCATAACAAAACGATTTAAGTTCATACACACTGATATCAAACTTTGTGTTGCAGAAATTCACTCAGATATTCACTTTGTAGAAAAAGTGCTTGATTCAACATCGGATGACGTAAGCCTAGATTTGTATCCAAAAGTGCCTTTTGATTACTTTTGACTGTAAAATGCTAATAAGGCTTATTTTTCACACATTCTCTGCAAGAATTGATCACATTGATTGAGTATTTACTTGAATATCGTAATTTCTGGATATGTAATGATAAATTTGGACATGAGTGTACTTATTCAATGGTACGTTTGTCAAAGATCTCTAAATAAGATTATATTCAACAAGTAAAATTAAACTAAACGATTCTTTACAATATTAATGTTTCAATTTTTTTTTCTTTTTTTTTTCAGATGATACGTGGCAATTAGCTTTAAATCCAATGTTATTAATTCTATGTGGAGTGGTTGGAGGTCTCCTATTAGTGATTCTGTTGATTGCCATTGTCATAAAAATCCATATCGTGAAAACAAAAAGAAAAGGTAAAATAATTGTACTATTATTTGGTTCAAATATTTATGTAGGTCAAATAGAAATTTGTATACACATATAGAAACCATATATAAAATTAAAATGATTTAAAATAAATACTTAGGGAATTCTACGAAAAGTGGCACTGATCTTTACAAGCTTTGCAAATATTCGCATTTCAAAAGAAAAAAAGTAAATTCTACATTACTTGATGTAAAAAAAAAAAAAAAAATGGATCTGAATTCATTATACTTGTTTTGATAAAATTCACTTTGATAACAAGAAACTGTAAAGACCATGAATCATACTTAACAAGTTGTATCAACAAACATGAGTGTCATTAAATTACGTAAATTATTGTTGAAAATTTTCTTTTCAAAATCGTATATATAATAACTACTCACAAAAATGTCAATTTTAAATGTATTAAATGTTTTTCGTATTATAATAGCTCATCCAAATTCAAATTTATATTTGGTTAAGGGTGACACTTTGAAAATGTTCAGTTTGTTAAACAGCTTATAGGGGACTTTCATGAAAACCGATTTCAGCGAGTGCTGCGCAGTTTGCAATTGATTTTAACGTTATGGGCAGTGTACTTTTTTATTAGGTGAAATTCAATTAGTTTTAATTTGTTTTCTCTCAGTTTAGTAATAACTGTTAAGATACTGTTTGTAATAACCATCACATCAGTTAACTTAAACCAAAAATTTAAATTATGTATTTGAACTACTCATATTTTATTTAGTGGATAATACTGCATTAGGGCCTCAATATAGGGTCTATAAAAAATGTATAGATTGGAAGGGCTTTATTTGCTTCCATATTTGTACCATTTCGTAAGAATCACCACATTAAAAAGCACTATACTAATGTATTATTTATTTTACTCTAATTGTATGAGAATAACACATATGTATTACATGATTGTTGTTACTTCTTATTCAATCATTTCAGAGATTACTTCGAAAATTGTGGTGCTTACTAAGCAGAGTTACCAAATTTTAGGGATAAAAATATTTCCAAAATGAATGTAATGGCTATATTTTTTTTTTTTTTTAAATTTATTTAAAAAAAAAAAAAAAAAAAAAACCGATTTATTGAGAGTAAGAAATTATACACACCTCTGAATCTTCCTTTCTTCACTATACGTATAATTATCTTGAAGGTTGGGAGTAATAAAAGTGTCGAAATTAAGAATTCAAAATACCTTTATAATCTTCCTATGATATCGCTGTAGAAAACTGAATATATTTGTTACGTGAAAACAAAGTATCTGTTATCGTCCTTATATAATAAATTAAATGTTTTTCCCATCTATTGCAACCTGAGTTTGTGGAAAACTCGTCATAATTTCCTCACATATTTAATCTGCACCAATTTTGTATAATAAGCCACACTGTTTGAAAAACAATGAAGCTGGCACTTTTTAATCTGTAATGGTATTAATGTAACAATATTGGGGAAAAAATAAGCTGAAATGTTTTTACGTTTTAAATGAAATATTTCCATTTTTAGTGGCACTAGGTTTTGTTTTTCTCAATTATTTTAAATTCACTTAAGATATATCATTGAATTATGAATTTAAATTTTATAAATACAAAGATCATTTAAAATAATTTAAATCAAATTAAAATAATAGTACAATGTGGAAATATTTTATTTCAAATTTTATGTAAATATTTGTGTATAAAAAAAATAAAGTAGTTATCTTTCTCAATAAGTTACTTCCCTATTACTGCTCAGTAAATGGATGCGAACACCTAATAATAATGGTATACTTGCAAATTAAGTATTTAATGATTAATTAAAAAGAATAAAGCCATTTTTATACAACAAAACCACCCAAATATCATGCCTTTGTATGTCAAAGTGTTCCCAGGAGAAATCTATTACGTAAGTTGAGAAGATAAGATTCTGATGTTTAAAAGAAATTATGTTTAGCTTTTTTCCCTCGCAAAAAATGCCATCAAAGCACTTTCGAAGAGAGACAAAACCCAGATTGAAATACTACCTTGGTAAAAAGCGAAAATGTGTTTTTCCGTTAAAAAAAAAAATACCGCTCCTGAAAGGTGAAAGAGACGAGTTGCAAAAATAAAGTAAAACTCTAATCAAGCCATATAGAAAGCAATTCAAACGAAGAAAAATTAATGGACCGTTGTACAGGTGCGGTGTTTCAAGCAAGGTCTTTTTATCGTACCTTCAGGAAAAATAATTAAGAAAAAATATCGGCAATCGGAAAAATTATCGCGCCGTAGAGAATTGGGATAATTAATTCAATTGGTGAAGGTAAAATAAACGTTTCGTTCAATACTTGAATTTGAGATTGTTCTCAGGAATACCCACGATGCTTGGGTATTAATTATTTAAGAATTAATTGTGGTTTTTTTTATTTTGGTAATTGGTGCTTCTTTTAGGAAATTTCGAATTGGAAAAATTTATTTCGTTCAAGTGTAATGATGATTAACTATTATTACTTTTTCAAAGAATTATCAAGTTTTATGCGAATATAACACACGATCCAAATAAGCCGACTTAATATTGTTTATTATAAAATTGTATCATAAGAAGAATTTATCCCCCCAAAAAAAATATATATATATCATATCATATCCATATGTTCAAGTTTCTTTTTTCCTCTTTTGAGCTTTCATTTTAATAAGTTTGGGGTTATATAGGATAGAAAAATATCTTTATAAAGGTAATGGAATGGATGTACATAATTAAAAACTGGGAAATAAAATAATGTGGGAGTGATTGTAAAGGTAATATTTTCTTTTAGCTTTGAAAAAATAACTTTCTTAATAATACACACATTTTAACCATACCATTTCATGGTTTTAGTAAAAACAATAATTCTGATTAAGTACATCTCTATTAGTTTTTAATTTCTCCATTCATTCGTTTATCTTTCCTCTACTTCTCATTACTAATAATATATACCTTAGTATTAGGAAATACTTAATACATAAATAGTAAAATATTGCTTTAAAATGTCTCTTATTTGAAACATCTTGTATTTTCTTTTGTGCCATCTACCCGAAAGTGTAAGACAACTCAAAAGACATATATAGAGCTTTAGTAATATGTCAGCATATTTTAAAGATTTAATATTTCTAGAAAGTAAAGAAATTAGTAATTTAAGTATTTTTAACATTACCCTTAAGAGTCATACACAATTTTTCATTGAAAAAATTATACGCATTAAGATCGTTCCTAATTTTTCATCTAACTTTAATATAAAATTAATTAACTACAGAGCAAGTTTGCAAGAGTAAGTTGATATAAGAAAAAATATTACTTGTAAGTATAATTTATAAAACTAATACTATATCATAACATCGTACGGATGCTTTTGTTGCTCTTTATAAATAGCACATAATTCATTTTATTTAACTGAAATATTTTAAAATGAAAAAAAAGCTAAGCAATAAATTCAAGACTTAGAAATTTGTTTATAAATGGATATATTATTTTTTAAGCTTGTTCAAGTACATAAAAAATGCTGATTATAGGAAATTGGAACGATGTTGTTATTCGATGACCAAGTTACAATTGTAAAATTCTAGTTAAAAAATTTCACTTAAATCATTTTTGTTTATCTATAATATATAATTAGTTTAATTAGAACTCCCATGTGCATAAATTACATTATTAAAGAATTACAAAACTACTAAGGATGAACTCAGTAGCCAGCCTTGAATCAACCAAAACGTTTTCTCTGTCAATCCTGTCTTTCTCTGGATTAATTTTAAAGATTTACCTATGCTCTTATTAAATATATGCCTTATTAAACTTGCCTTTATAAATGTAATATTTCCAAGGACGCATTTATTGAAAAATAAGTTTTGAAACATAAGATATGCTTTTTTTTTATTCATTTACAAAACAAACTTAATTAAAAAAATACAAAATTGTGTTATGCAAAATGTATGTATCAATAATCCTTAAAAGTCTGTACTTCGTTCTTTTTATTCACTATTTTTGAAACTTTGTGACTTTAAGTAAAAAACTAACACATCCTTTAGGGTACGAGGCAATCTATATATGGAGAAATAGTCTTTACTTTATTTTGAGCCAAACATGACCTGAAGGTAATAATGCAGAATCCTTAAAAACAACGATTTACTAATTAAAAACTTTTCAGAAAATGCAATGGCGCAAGTTAATTAAAAGTGTCGCGGTTCGCTTTGAAAGATTTCTTAATAAAAAATAGTTCGAATTTCTCCAACTAATAAACTGACAGTAATGCAGTAAAAGAAATTTCATATTTGAAAAGAAAGTTACGTGATAAATAAAATGATAAGTCTCTATGTTTATTTTTAAAAACAATGCCAAATTACAACTGAATTATGGAAAAAGTTTATTGAATTTGTGATAGCTTATTTTCAAAAGAATTACTTAAATTGGCTTAGTATTGATAATTGAATATTTAGTATCTGTGTATATTATGTTATTTATAACAAAATAATTAATTGAACATGTATTCGTACCTTCTGTGATTTTTTTTTTCTGTGCAATTCATTTTATAACTAAATTTTCAAGTAATTTTTTCATTAAAATATCATGGAAATAATACTAATATGTTTATACAATAAATAACTAAATCTTTTTATAGCATTTTATTCTAATTAAACATAACGGTAAAATTTGAACTAACAAGTTGGATTCAAGATTTAAAATAACAAGTTATCAATAACGTTTGAGGTATTTATGTAGTTCAATTGAACATCTTTAAAATTGTTTGAATAATTTTTGTTTCAGAGATTAGGTCATTAGTTGGTATTACTGCATCTACATCCACTTTTATCAAAAATACAATAATTGTTAAGTACTTGAATAAATAAACTTTATTTCTTATGTTTAAAAAATGTATATAAATAAAACAACTGATTGTACAAATCTAATTTTTAATTTGATATCATTATCTAACACACTCAGAAATGTTCAGTAATACAGAAAATCTAGAATAAAAATTACATCTAAACAAAATAGTTATTGTTTTAAAACGTGTATTCGCAAAGAATGTGTAATATTATTCTACTAGGAAGCTCCACCTCTTATTCACTTCCACTTTCCAATGAAAGGAGCCACATCAAACAAACTTCAAACAAATTGCCGCCAACCAAACGGTATAGTGGTTAGCGTGCTAGCTTCTAGACCGCGAGGTTGCGGATTCGATTCCCGTGATAGGCATGGGTGCTTGTAAATGCATGTTGGCTTGTCTAATGACGAATGTTTCGGCGCATTATAGCCCTCGTGTTGCTGACGGCGCCAGATAATCTGAAAACAATCAACCAAACAAATTGCCTGCGAACTCTTTATTGGAAAAGATACTTTCAATGCTTTGTATTTAGTTACGTATTTTCTTATTATGCTATAAGTTTTAATGCGACCCATTCAACACATTCACTACAGACACTTAATTCATTTTAGGATTTTCATTTGGTTTCTATCTTTTCTAAAAAAAGTAATTATCGAAAACAGTCGCCACTGTTTCAGATTTTTTTCTGCTGTATATTTTTCCCTCTAACAGTACAAAAACTATTGAATTTAAAAGTATGGCATTTTGCATATTTCAAATATGTTCGGAAAATTTGCTGATAAGAAATATCTAGAGCTGGAAACTTTAGTCTTTGAATTATTATCTGTCAAAGTGAATTTGTTTTTATCAATGGGTCTTTCTTTACAAGGAAAATTAACCGGTGCAAAAATCCCTTCTTTTTTTTTTTTCATAAAATAGGTATATATGACTTACTACAACATTCTTGTCACACTTTTCTTTAATTTTGATATAGCTTTGGAATTATCAATGCATAATTTTTGAAAAATTCAATTTTAAGCTTACTGGGTTGATGTTTGTATTTTAAAAACAACGGAAAAGTTTCGAAAAAAGATTAATTTCTTTTAATAAATTATACGTCGATATCGTCCAGATTATCCGTATTCAATAAAAAATTATCAGAACTGTTAGACTGTAAAATTATTGGCGCAAATGTGAAATTTTTTATTTAGTTAAAACAGTATTTTTTTATTTTTTATTTCGCCTTTTTTATTCTTCTATCTTTAAAAGAGAAAATAGTGTTATGAATAGTGTTATGCTAGTATTTTGAATTCTATGGTTGTATAAAAGTTATAGTAGTATGGAGATAATGAGAATTATGGCTAATCAAACAGTTTTAAGATATTTTTTTAAATTGTGGTTTGATTGATTAAATTTTCTCAAGTTTTAGTGACTTGGCTGAGTAAAATCCTCATTTTCACATATACTTTTGGGCACAATATTTTAAGCAGTATTTTTTAGAAATGTGGTATATTTATAGTATTTTTTATTATTAAAATATTGACAAGATATGGGTGGGGAGGTTGAATCTAAAGGCAATACTTGTTACAAACATGTGACCAATCATATACACCTTTAGAAACATGATAATTTTGTATTTATACATTTTAAAAACATAGCGAACAAGACAATAATTTGATTTGGAGACACGCATTTTGTCGTTCTTGTTTGAACTTTGAAAATTGCCTTTAACATCTATATATATAATTATCTTGCGTAACGTCCAAATTTGGCAGTATTTCTGTGAGCAGAATGGCAACGACTTCAATCACCAATCTTCTAAATGCACTTTATGCACGAATTTCCAGCCAATCACAATATATCCTTTGAAATTTGACTAATACATCTGGCAACAGCAACAACTTGGATTCGCTATATTTTGTTTTTCTTATTACAATCTACAGATATAAATTATTGTCTATTTAAAACGTATTGATTTAATAGTTATGATGATGCAAGAATAAATAGATCCAAGATGTGTACATTTCTTTTGGATTAGAATTCCGGATAAATCAGACTTTTCGGAAAAGTTATCTGCTGGAACATGTTCCGGAGGTCGCCGGGTTGCATTCAGCGCTAAATCGCCAATTTAAAAAAAAATCGCTAAGAGGCGTTGTGCAGTAAATCTGAACCTATACTTATCTTTAATCAGTGCAAATTCAGCTATTACGAATTAAAAACTATCAAAATAACGAATAAAAACATCCATTCAACTTCAAAATCTCATATGAAAATTTAAAAAAAACTTTTGGCGAAGTATGGCTAATTTTCTCGCCAAATTTGATTTTCAAAAAATTCCAGTTGATTAAATGCTGGATAATTAGCCTTTCACTGTTTTATTTTATTTTCTAAGTATCGCAAAAAAGATTAAGTGAACATATGATTGCTTCGTTAAGAAATTTCGATAAGCAACTTTAAATATTTTGGCGCTTCATACAAAACCAGCCCGCAAATTTTAATTGTTCAATGAAATAACCGATCTTTTTTAAATATATGTACAAAACTGTTTATTTTGGTTGTTTTCCAAGAACTTTCTATTACGTTGCCACACTGTCCCTGCTTAACGCGTCTCGACAGCAACAGAATAATGACGTGGCAAGTATTCTGACTCTTCATAAATAATAAAAGATTCAGTTTCATGGCATTATGCAGCTGAAATAGCTTTTTGCTAGGGCATATTTTAATTGCTTCTCTTTAAGGCGAGCAAAGCGAGCCAAAGGGATTGCATAGCAATCTCGGGGGTTGGCGAGCGTCAGCGAGCAGGGGGCGGAGCCCCCTAGTTAAATTATAAAAGTTTAAGATTCGTATCTTACACATTTTAAATATACAATAGCTTAGAATGTGAAAACTTGTTAGATAACAATCATAATATTAAAGTCACATAATACTTAATTGTAACATATTATGTAACGCATAAAAAATTACAAACAAGCATGTTCACCATTACATCAGACAGCAATTGGCCTGTGACGTTACATGCATAATCCTCATTTAATGTAGAAAAATAGTTTTTTTTGTCAGATGGTAATACAAAATGTTATGACTAAAAATTGGCAACCTCGGTTTATAAAGTTAAATTTGATTCGATGTCGATTTGAATGCTATTGTTTGCAAATATCATGTGATCTATTTTTTAAGGATAGTAATTCATAACTTTTTCATTCCAAGATCACGACACAAAGCTTTTACTTATGGAAGGTTTTCAATTATCATGTGGTTTTAGTAACAGTCCGGAAGCGTAGTAAACTGGGGATGTGGCTAGTGTTAGAGAACACTTGATTACAAAGTAATCCCCAGGAGTTGGCGAGCTTTAACAATCAGGGGATGGAGCCCCTTAATAAATCAAAATAAAATAATTTTCTATTTCGGGATTAAATCTATATTTTTAAAACATTTCATAGCCAGCATTAACAATGTTTGACTATATAATTTGAGTTATTTCGTTAATTATATTTTGTACAGTTTGAAGTTCATTGATAGCTTTGCTAGATATGTAGATAAACTTATTACATGTAGTATTGATATACTATCAGAGTATTTTAATACCATATAATATAATTATATGCATATATATTTTACAAATTGTCGAAATGTGCGATGTAATCCAATCATTTTTATTTTATTTTATAGATTTAGCAGCATCAAGCGGAAATGAAAAGTAAGATTTATACTTTATTTTTCTAAGAAAATAAAAGACTTTAAATTGTTGTTTATATAAAAATACATGTGTTAAATAAATGTTATTCACATAGTATAAGAAAATGCATATATTATTTGTCTATTTCATTTTTTTATGTGTCGGATATTTATTCAGTAAATAATTTTCCAACTATGCTGATTAAAAGGCACTAAAAGCAATCATGATATTTCCCTAGAAATGCATGTTTATAAATAAGCAATACATACTAAATTTCATTATATAAATAAATATGATATATATTTACACTATGATAATTTCCTTAAAATACTATCAACAACAAAAATTCTTGCTAAGAGACAAGCTTACAAAAAATTACTTCACCATCATAAGAAATTAAACGCATCCTCTTTATTTTGTTTCCAGATTGATACCACGGATTCCGGAATTAAAACAGATAAATTATGAATCGCTTAAACTTTTCTTCAATCATTTATCACCACCTTGAGGATCACGTTATTTTTCCGCTAAACTAATACCCAATGTGTCCCTGGAGAGCGTTTGACGTGGCTTTAATGGATTTTCTGTCTACCAGTTGTTTTAATTCTGTGAGGAAGTGGCTGTCGCGTACCTTCCAAAAAGCAATTAAATTTCGGTTTCTAGTGGCTAGCTGCAATCCTGTCATGTCCGCCCCATTGTTGGAAATTTCATCGCTTTCCATCATTTAATACATTGTATCAAGAGAATCGATCTGTGATATGGTTCCTGGAGAGTTCTTGTTTCTGGAGTTTTCTAACATACAAAAGGATAAAGGGTGATTTAGGAGTTTCTATGAACATAAAACTGTAGAGATGGGGTGTATACAAGACGTGGGAAATGATCATGTGTTTGATGCTGAACTTTTTCTCTCTTTTTAAAGGGTTTTAGTTTATTCGGTGAAATGACAATTGTAAATGTGCCTATAAGGTTTATTGTATAAAGTAGAATTTATTAAGGAAGTAAGTTCCTTTTTTTCGCGAAAAGTATTTTGATGATTATGTTTATAAGTTTTGTTTTGTTTTGAAACCACCGACTGTCTATTTCTGCCACTTATAAAGTGCTTAACACAGCCAAATACGTCTCGTAATTATGAGCATCTAGAAGAATACGAGATCGAAATCTTCTAGTGTAAACCCCTCTCTCCGACCCCACCACACCAACGAGAGGACATTGAAGCCACGACAGATTTAATGTGCACCATCCCCCATTAGGTACACACCGATATTTGGCGGACCGAGGACAGAACCCGTAACCCTCCGGTTACGAGCTCGATACTCTACCGCCTAGGCTAACGGGAGCCCCGTTTATAAGTATTAGCTTATTTAAGAAAAACTGTAAAGAGTTAATGTTATAGTTATCACAAATAAAGTATGTTTATCTAATTTTATTAGATTTATTTATTAACTTGTGGCAACAATCAAACATCACTAAATATTTTGAGAATATTTATAAGTTTCAAAAAATATTATTAAAATTTAAATACTATGCACATCTTGGAATAAATAAGCATTCCCTAGTATTTATTAAATGCATGAATCTTTTTTGAGAAAATGTAAATTTTTCAAGTGATTATAACTTTATTTAATAGATTTAAAAGAGTAAATTGATTTAAAAAATAATTAAAATGGAAAAATATAACTTTGGTTATTTGTCAAGAAATTACAGCACACAAAAATATACTTCCCTATTTAAAAAACAACTAAGCTTCAGTTTTTTATATTTCCTCATAAAGTAAATAAATTACATTTCTTACATTTTTTATTTATACTAACTTAAAAATGTCATATCCTAACATTGTAAGTACAACACAATTATAATACAGGAAGTAATATTCGCAGTTAAAAGAGATTTTATATTTAATAAAAGGGCATAATTTTGAATAAGCGTAACTACCAATCAAATGATATCCTCAACTTTCAATGATTTACATCGCAATAAAACTTTTATTTTAATTTTATACCTAGATTTCAGTGATGCATAAAACACCCAGTTAAGTGATAAGTCTTTCCAGCCGAACTACAAGGCGCAGGTTCCGAAGAAACTTAACACGGGAAGAAATAAAATTATCCCCTAATGACAAACTCTGCACTAAACAACCCACACATCCCCAAGTACGCATTAAGTTCAACATCGAACTACTCCAAGTATACAACATCCAAATCAATTCCTCTAATTTCCGCAATTAGATCATCGGTAACTGGAAACCGGCATCTTGAAATCGATGACACTGCAAACTCGTTATCCCTTGACTAGCTGTCCAGAGTCAAAACTCCTTCCGACATGGAGGATCCCGTGTTACCGATATCGAACTGTCCTCTTCTTGATAAATAGGATCTAGTTAGCACTATCGAGTGACAGGCCCACTAATTCTCCAGTCATGGCATTGGAAAGTTGTTTCCATGTCCACAAGCAGGGTGCGGGGAGGACAAATCGGTGGAAGATTGCCCTTAAGTGGGATCCTATTGAGGCACCATTATGTTTGAATGCTTTAAGAATAAAGAGTTAAGGAATAATTATCTGGTTGCAGGTCGATTCCCAGTTCGGAAAAGTCTGGAGATAACTGCTCAGAAGGGTGCAACTGCTCGGGAAGGGAAGAGGAGAAGATACGAGAAAATATTCCAGGTGAGATATTGTACATGAGTAAGTAAATACTTTTTTTCAATTGCTCATTATAAATTGAAAAAATTTAGTAACATACTTATTATCGGGATCTTGGATTGGTAGTTAGTCATCAAGAATTATTTATTTGTAGTATTAAAATAATAATATAAATTAAAATAGCTCATATCTTACAGTATAGTAATGCATTCATACTCTCTGTACTACTGGTTAATCTTAACTTTAAAAGAAGAAGGTTGGGACCAGGATATCTTTAAAGGAAATTTGAAACACATTTACATTTCAAATTAAAAAAAAAAAGCTTTGAATTCCAGCAGATATCTCTACACCGAGGCACTATCACCATCTTATACATCCATTTATTTTTGGAATTGTAGTTTACAGAAACGGTGATACTCTGAAAATAGAATTAAAGTTCTTTTAAACGTATAGTGAACAATATATTCAGAGCTATAAGTATGATTTTTGCCTTTAGAATGGAACAATAACTTTGTAAATATTTTTGAATTGTAAAATTTTTTGTAATTGGGTAAATCATATAATGTCAGGCCATAAAAGATTTCTGATGACTATTTCGTTTACATAGATTAAAATTTCTAATTAAAAAAAGTACATGAACATAACATTAGTTAAATAATAAATCAACACATTATCAGAAATAAAATAATATTTATTTCATAAATAGATTACATTGCAAACAATAGAGTTATAAATCAATAATATATAGGTGAATTAACATAAAGTACCCACGCATTAACAGTTTAAAAAATAGTTTTGGGAAAATCTCATTTGAATAATAAAAAGACATACGTTAGCTATGAATTCATTTTTAATTACGTTTCCCCATATTTAACGCTCAAAACTTAAATTACTTTTATCATTTTTTGCAAATTCACGCACATTTAAATTTCTTTTCTCAAAAAAAAAAAAAAAAAAAAAAAAAAAAAAAAAAAAAAAAAAGAACTTTTATTCAAGAATTGTGTTTGTATGATAAATAGATTCAAATTAACTATCATATTCGATTTTTTTAAAATGGTATTTAAAAATTGCCACTTAATACCACACTTCATAGGCATACACAACTGAATTATTCGCTTGGTTTCTGCTTTAAAATACGAACCAAAAATCTTAATTACCCTCGAATTACGATTTCAAAAAATATTTGTTTTTACACTACTTATTACCTTTCTTTTAAAGAAACCATTTCCTTTTTAAATAAAAGAAGATCTTCAAAAGCTTATGAAACGCTGAAATAAAAATATAATTTGAAGTCATGAATTACTACTGAACTCTTTTGCAGAAAGTAATGATTATTTATGGCTCTCATTTTCTATTCTAGTTAATGACTACCTTCAAATATAGAAATGTAAAAAAATTACATTTAAAAGTCTTTCGGAATTGCAGTATTTCATTTAAATGCATTTCGCAGAATATTCTTCGTTTAAAAAATCGCACTTCTTTATTTTAAATGTGTGGTAACCTAAGATTTGAACTTAAAATGATCAAGTAAAGAAATACATACGAAACATATTTTTTTATCTAACCAATCCATCTTTATTGCATTTTTACCGATAAAATATTTTAAATAAAATTAAGAGTGTTTTGTATCAGAGTTTTTCAATTAGTTATTTCATTGTGGTTAATTTAAATTCACATTCCAATCAATGATTTTGAATAAAATATTTTGCATTTTATTTCATTTAAGTTATATCCGTAAATACTCTGTCGTGGTATATTTAGATAGTTCTATTAACTTTTCAATTTATTTCATACTAAATAATTATATTAATTAATTAAGAATGCTACTCTATTCGAAAAGTTAGGATCAAATATTTGTCAATACAAACATGTTTTTTAAATGGGGGAAAAAATGTATTTTGTAAATATTTTTAAAATGGAAATCAAGTATATATATCTTGCTAATATAGGATGTTTACTTCTATAGACTCTTATTGTTGCGATGTAAAAAAAAATGAAAGAGTACATAAAATAACTTCATTGCATATTATAATTGAAACGAAAAAATGCGTCATTTAATTTTAACTTACTTTAAGGATATTGAAACATAATGAAGAAATTGCAAACAAGTACACCAATAGAACAGAAAATACATTTTAACTCTAACGACGTCCTTCTAAAAATACTATAATAGTCAAGGTAGTATTCAGATGTGTGAAGCGTTTTTTGGTAAAGGCTGTAGCATGGTGTTTTGCCATAAACAGCCAATATTCATGTCGGAGTATTATTTTCCTTGAAAGTCATATTCTCAAGCAATGAAGCATTTTTCAAGAAATATCTTGATGTAGTAATACTCAATAACTGTACTGTAACACGACTATTTCATTGTTTTAAGACAAATAGATCGATTGCTGTCTAGAGCCGATAGACACTCCGCTCTGGACGATGAAAACCTGACAGAAGTTAAAACGCAGTTTCTGATTTCACTGAATTTAATCCACACACGATGGCTCTTCTGAAAATGAACATTACAACAGTCATATCTAACATCAATACTGCCATACTTCACAGAGTCTCGCGAAATCTGGTAAAGTTAACACGTTTTTGTAATCGCAAAAAAATACTTCATTTCTAACATTCATTATAACAACTTGTTTGGTTTGGTAAGAATAAAAGCCAGCACTTCAAATTATCTCTGTGATGTTTGCTTTACTTCAAATTCTTAGATTGGTACTTTTACCGGCAAGTAAACTTTGATGGGCGCGATTTTTAACTCTTTCTGTATAGATATTTAAAAATACGAGTTAATTTCGGCTTCATGTTGTAGTGTTCCATATAAGATACCATTATTTATTTAAATGTTTGAAATTTTTGCAGATGTTGTTGTATTTAGTGAAAAGTTAAAGCCTGGGGAGGAGGAAGGTTTTGCCACATACACATCTGACAACGTGCATTGGAGTAGAATTTCTCCCACAGCCGCTGAAGAATATTTATCACCTCAGGTCAAAATGAAGGTGCGTTCTATATTTGAATGTATGCATACAAAATATTTATATTCGTGTTATATCGGTACTGTCCACAATACGCACAATATAGTAGGCGATCATTAAAAACTTATAAATCATAGTTATATTTATATAATTTCTAATGTTGATGGTTTAATATGATATTGTAAATATATTTACATGTATGAAGAATTTATGGAAATAAAAATAATTAAAAGCATACATTATATATAAATAAGTTACGTGTAGAATATAACTGGCCAATGCTAAATAAATTTAATATTTAAAATTTTATTTAAAGTTTGCATTTTAAATAAATTGCTCAGTTATACATCAAACAATTGATTTCAAATTTTCCGAGAGTTGATAAGTCATTTTTATAATGATTGAAAAATCAAAAAATAGCTTAAAAGCAATTTTACATCAATGCGTTATTTGCACATTGTTTCTTTTACACCTTAGGTGAATTAGGTTTTAAGACTTGCTTGATTATGCATTATTTAATCATGATTGTTCCATTTTTTTTTACATTGAATTTTCATCAATATTTATTTTGAAATTTTTTCAAGTTCAACATGAATTTTAAGAATTAGTATTAAATAAATCATCAGGTAGGAAACGTGTTGTACTATTGAAAATGAATAACTTTTTGGATATCTTGCGCTTGCTTCTTTTTTTATATTGTAAAATGTACCATATCAAACTTATTGATTTATTCTATTCTACATATTTTGAAATATTAAATACTTCTTTATTTGAAAAATTACTATACGAAATATCTTAAAACTTTTTTAAAAAAAAATCGAAGTCAATTGTACAAAACTGCACTGTACCTCTAATAAAGGTTTGTTGTACTCTTCAGTTGATATCAATAAAAAAATTTAAAAAAAAAAAAAATGCATGCATATTTTTAGATTTTTCAAAATTACATGATTAAACTATATAACTGCAATAACAGGTGTTTGTTGTAAAATCAGGCAATACTTTTGAAATTTAGTAGAGCTTTAAGAATAATTACAATACAGGATAGGAATCTGAAACATTGATTTCACGGCTTTGCAGCACTTGAAATAATGGTCAACTGATAAAGGTAAAAACGTTTTCGAATTGCAATTAGTGATAGTAGTTCATTTAAAAAATATACATATATCGTGGAAGTTGACTGTCATTTTACTTAACAGTCAGGTATTAATGATTAAGTATTAATAGGAAAACTATAAGACTAAATTGAAAAATCATGTTCTCTGACTATTGGATTATGTTATATTTGCCAAGTTATGCGGCTTGTGGCTTTACAAACATTTTTAGAATATATATATATATATATATATATATATATATATATATATATATATGTATGAAATATATATATATATATTCTAAAAATGTTTGTAAAGACACAAGCCGCATAACTTGGCAAATATAACATAATCCAATAGTCAGAGAACATGATTTTTCAATTTAGTCTTATATATATATATATATATATATATATATATATATGTGTGTGTGTATATGAATGTGTAATGAATGTGTAAATGAATATGTGTATATATGTGTATGTGTGAAAAAATATGTGTATATCAAGATTTTGAAATATATATATTTAGCCAATTTTTTTTTGTTTTTGTTTGTTTGCTTGTTTGTGTGTGTCAACAATTTTTGATGCAAATACTTGCTCAGTTTTACCACTTTTACAAATTATGCAGCATCAATAACGAGTCTCAAAAATACTGCAAATTTGCCTTTTCAAAATCCACCCTAAAAGTCTTTGAAATCTGGTATTCAAATGTACAACATGTTCCTCTGCATATCATGTACTAGAATTCGTTTAACAACATATTTATTTGTAAAATATGTTCTTCCGATTTAGCTCGCAAGTGGCAAAGGTGGTCCGTGGCCACCCCAGTCCACTCCCGAGTGGCCACCCCAGTCCATGGAGACAGTGTCTCTCCAGTTCCATAGACCAGCAGATGACACCAGTAGTCACGAGCCCAGAGTAACCCTCCCTATGCACACTCTGCCCACTATTGAGGAGAGCCCGGCCACATCTCCCCCATCTGTGATACCCAAACAGACAGTCCTAGTTGCAGCCAGGCAGACAGATGTGTGATGAGTAACAATGAAACTGTAAGTCAGACGTTGTTATGTAACAACGGTTTGTTTTGTATTTGAATCTTTTGATCTCCAGTTGGTATAAAAATAAAAAATAAAATTTAAATTGTAAATCAAGAGGAGCAAAATACTACATTTGAGAGTCCATATTTGGACCGTACTATGATCATGTATGTGACGTTTGTATCAATTTCCAATCCAAACAATTTAATTAGTTGTTGGATTTAAAAAAAATTACAGACACATTGAAGCATAAATAAAAGTGTGGTAAATAAATTTGTAACTATCGTGATACAGTTTGTAGAAATGCTTTCTAGATGCAACACTTTGCAAATTGTTATAAAGTTAATTTTTTTTAACAAATTACAAACAAATAAGGTTTAGGTTAAGGGGGAACGTCAGACTGTCTCTGGCCCATAGACCTAAAGCTTTATTGTTTCAGCCACGATTTCTACCGGAGTATTTCTTTGAAGCATGTGAAATTTTATAGCTGGCATAATATCAATTAGAAATTTGACAGCAAAGTAATTATTGTTTATTTATTATAAAAATAAAAAAAAAAACTTAAAAAATAAAAGCTTTGATTTCATAACCACTGGAATGGCCCATTGGAGAACTTGAAATAAATATAAGTATAATATATTAATTCAAAGGTTAGGTATTCTACAAAGCCCATAGGGTAGAAGGAGTGACTCGCACTCCTTATAAGCCTTTCTTTTAAATACCAATTGGTAAAAAAGGAAAACAATCGTAAATAGTTGCGTTAACATTATTTTTTATAGTGAGGCAAAATAGAATATTTGGGAGTGTACATTGAAGGGCCCGAAAAGGTATTACACTAGTCTATTAATTCAAAGCGCATCAGAGATACATATTCTGTAAAGGCCTATGGTGGATGGAGTGTTTCACAGTCCTACTCTGTTCTAATGTCAGTATAAGATCTAGCATTGAATTCGGATATCCAGCACTGCACGCTATCGCGTGATATGATTCTTACCATCTTACTCTCGCAGTTATTTTCCGGTTATGCTGTTTGCAAAAGCACTAGATATAATTCATATAGTTTTAGTAACAATATTTTAATGACAGGAGAAAAATTCCAAACTTTGCATCTGCCTAAGAAATGTTATTCGAATTGCATCTAGTTTAATTTTTTTAAAAATGACTTTAAATTTGAAACCTGAGCATTCTAATTAAGAAAACAAATTGATAAACTTCAACCTATTTCCACTGCATTTTATAAGCAGTAGTTAGCGAAAACGACGACGTAAATATATAATATTGTTTGCGTATATGCATAAGGTGGCATGTTCAAGTTCTTTGATATGCATATATTTGTGGTGTGTAGTGATGTATGTGGTATGCATATCTTTATGGCAGTCTGTCGACAATATATTTCAACTGATCATAAAGTCTTGTATACGTACTACTGAGATCACGAGGCAATAATCTATAAAAAAAAATCAAAATCAATTCTTTGGAGTGTTGGCAATTTAAGCAAATGTTATTTTTTCCAGATATCGTTTTCCCATGGTCTCAATAGTATGTGCACATATTTTACGAAGTTGATTTAATTAGAACATTATCTACATGGCTCTAAACAGTGTCATCTTAATTATTATGGGGTTGTATGTAATGTGAAAAAATTGGCATTGGGTTGACTCATTGGTATTTTAATAGGAAGTATTGGGCAAAGTCAAGCGGTGATCAATGATTCAATGGCTAATGATATTTCACAGTTGTTGGACGAATTTTCACTGCTATTACCGGAAATATTCGCATTTTATCCACTAAAAATAAGTCGGAAATTACATCTTGAAAAATAATGTTTTTTAGCAGATTATATCCAAAAATTTCACAGTTAAAAAATAACTTTTGAGAACAATAAAATGGCAGTCAAGTATGCAATTGGTGAATATTTGACTCGACGTGATTCAAAAGGTTTAGAATGTTGGTTTCATCTAAAAAAAGACGAGTTTATAAATGAATAATCAAAAATACTGAATTTTATGTCTCACTGTCACTTCTAAACACGTTAAATAAAGGTATTTGTAATCGTGTTGTGGTTCATGAAAATATTGCATGAATATCTTTTTATCACTGTTTTATAAGTGTATGTTTTTGGTTTTATTGCAAGTTACAACACTGTGCTCCTGTAACTTTCTGAGTAAAAATTCATTTTAGGTACTATTGAAAAAACAACTTTGCAACTTTCGACCCCCTTAATTTTTCATGGTTGTTAATATTTTCGGTTTTAAGAATCTCTTATAGGTGAAGCCAAAGATTCTTTAATAAAATGTGCTTCTTTCAAAGGAATGGAAATGGATTTAACCTGGGAGCCTTCTTTATAAGAAAGAACTGGGTGATAGTCTCTTACTTACGGAGCTGGACTACTGATACTTTTCAGAATGTATTTCTTGAGAATCGGTTTAGGCGACCTTTTGAACTAGTCTTTGGAGACCCTGAACCAGATATTAAGCATGCGCTTGCATTCCAGCACTACCACCTTCTGTACAAACAAAAATCATCTAGATTGACTTATATCTTGCAAAAAATATAAGTTAACACTTTTAGAAAAATAAGAAAAAGTCTATCGATTATTATGAAAAGAAGAATATCCTCTGTAATGCATTGATTATAGCCACAAATATTTCAATTGTGAACTTTAGATTATTTAAACCAAATTTCTAATACTCAGTATAGAACATTATTATATTACGAAGAGAAATTCGCTGAAATTGCAATTTCTTGGTAATTCCAATGATGTATGTCGACTTAGTAAATTAATAATCATGGGATTAATGTAAGATCTAATTTATTTATCATTTAAGGTGTTCTTCAATGACAAGTATCACTTCTTACTTTTTTGAAGGTCCTATGCTAACTGACAGTAAATTAATCATCATCATTTCTGAATTTTTAAATTTCAAATCAATAATATCTATGAGCATGCAAGAGGAAAACGAGTACATATTATTGTGTTTTTTTAGGAAATAAACGGGGCTAAGATACAAATAAAATATTTTAAATTTCCCCAAGCAAAACACACATTTAAATTTTAATGATACATTTGTATTTTCTGGTTATGATTGAAATTGATTGCTCTACGCAAGTACTTAAATCTAGTAATTCAAAACCATAACTCATTCATAGAAAAAAAATATTGAAATATACAGCATTTTCCATGTACTAAAATCAATTAGTTGTAAAATATTTTTATAAAAGAGCTAGTACGATATAGTGCTCAAGTATTGTGCTGAACTCATTCTTGACAAAAGAGCCCAACCCATTTTTGGCATAAAATTTTAAGGTGTGTGGTTCAATCTAGTTTGTAAAAAAAAAAAAAAAAAAAAAAAAAAAAACTATTACAGAAAATACTGTATTTCTGCCTTGCAGACAAATTGATTTATAGCAAAACTATTTAAAATCTCCAGGTTATGTAGTAACTCCAAGTGAATACTCAATGGCTCAAAAACTTTATTTAAATTTCATTTTGAAAAACAATCATCAAATTGATGTAAATCATCAAAAAAAGTGTTTATAGAAACAAAAACAATTTTTTTTTACATTTACTGAAATTATGATTCATTCCTAACGAAACACATGTACATTTTTTTTTTTAGGTCACATTCTTTCTGCAATGAACTTCGAAGTTAAGTAATGCCAGCTTGGCAATAATCATATGAAGATACAAATAATGACATTTGGAATGCCTACCAAGTGAAAGAGAAACAAGTGCGAGCTCTGAGCTTACAGGAAAAAAGAACACTGATTTGTATATAGCTGTGCTATAGGACTGATTGAAATTTAAACACTACTTTGGAGCGATTTCCAATAAACTGTTTGTTTTTCTACTTCATATGAACAAGGGAACATTTCTTACGTAACTGTAAAAAGAGAAGCAATTAATATGTACGCATGTATAGTCAATATATATAAATTCGTAAGTATTCATTTTGACTTTTCAAAAGAATATTTGCAGATGTGAAATTGTTTGTATATTACTTTTTTACGTATTTATTATTTTAGAGTGTTCGATTCTTGAACGGTTTCTCATTCGATTTTGCCAATTGAATTCGTATGTACAGAGGAATTTACTTTGTGATACATAAAAATTGCTAAATTTTGTATACTTCTTTCTGTCTTATTTATAAACCATGAATAAATTTAAAATGCAGATGAAAATATTTGTGAGGTTTTTTTTTTTTATTGTTCATGTGCCACAAAAACAACCAGGACCATGAAAAATAATAATATTAAAATGAAAAAGATATTTCAAACTCATTAAGAAAATGTATTTTAAACAATTTAAACATGTTTATAATAAATAATGTACCTAATATATTGTTCTAAAAGTGTAAAGAAATATATTTGATATGCGTCACTTAGACATTGTAAAGGTATTGTTAAGGTTATGAAAATTTTAAAATATGCTAGAAAGTTTGATTAAACTTACTCATTAATTACCTATTAGCAGTTGTTCTTTTTCAATATCTACCATGTTATATATGTACATACAAACTAATAAATAAAATAAATACAAGTATATTTTTAAATTTATAACGTATTACCAAACATAAATGTTAATAAATTCAACATAAAACATTTAAATTGAGTTTACTTATAAGCCACAACAAATTAAAAAGTCTGCATACATGTCTATATGAATTATCATTTTTATAATTAAAAGATTATGTCTCTAATTGTTTCACAAATGAATAATTACATAATTGCAATGAAGCATCAAATAAAAGTGTAAGTTGCACGAGAAGAACAAAACTTTATTACAATCATTTTTTTGTTCAGAAATGTGCTTTAAATATCAATTTAACCATATAACTTACCAACACACAAGGACGTACGTATAAAGATATTTTCACTTGAATTCATTTTTTTAAAACTTATACTTTAAATTGTTTTCAAATATGTATATATTGGAGTGCTGGACATTTCAAAATAAAAAGTTAAATATATTGTGAAGACATTATTTGTATCGTGTTTTGTAAAAAATGAATAAATGAACACATTTGTAGATAAATAAAATTTATTTGCACAGAGTTTTTGCTTTGAATGATGTAAGGTTTTTTTTCAGGTTTCAAAAGCAAATTACAAACAGAATTTACATTTTTAATTAAAAGTAAGATTTATGCTGACGTTAAAATTAAAAATTACAACAAAAATTCAAGTTTGAATCTAAGAGCTTTCGTCATGACACTCATCAATACAGATTGGCTTTATTTTTCGTTTACTCTTCAGATTGCTAATCAAGCTCCGCAAAATCCTCAATACAGTTTCATATTAAAAATAAATTTTAGATTAAACAAATACTGAAATAAAATAATAAACAATACCAAAAGAGAAATTTTAATTTATAACTAAAAGTTAAACTCGACATTGAAAGTTAATTTTTATCATGCAGTAAGATATCTGATTTGAAGTAAAATCACAGATCTTAAATTTTATATTTTTTATGAGAAAATATACAAACTATAGTAATTAAAAGATTTATTTAAGTTACTAAACATACACTTGAAAAAAAATGTCTTAGAAATTATGAGGTTTATCTCTTTAGCTATTAGTTGTAATTAATCAGTTTAAATTCAGAAAAAGCTCAAAATAAGGAAATGAATCATAAAAATAAAACATAGTTCTTGTATCTAATTAAGATTAAAACTATTGAATTTAAATTTTTCTACAACCCTTTTAAAGTAAAAAAAATGTCAATTACTAGAGATTTTATAAAGTGTTAAATAATATCACAACGAAAAAATCATCTTTAAAATAGATTCAATTATGTTGACTGTATGTTTGTTTAAGAAAGTAAATGTATTTGCTGATAAATAGAGATGGTAAAATGAGTCTACAAGTATATTGACATTGAAGGTTTATTTGCTGAATCTGAAGTAACAACACATGTAGTAGGAGTAATTGGTTCATGCAAATTATGAAATAAAAACAATGAGTTTTTTATCAGTTTGATAGTTTTTAAACAATTATTAATTGCAACCGTATTCTTCACTATTAATTTTGAAAGACAACCTAGTATTTGTTAGAACTAAATTGATGTTGTAACTAAGGAAGCCACAAGTTAAAGTACACAAACATAATCAACGATGGATGTATTCTAATTGATAAAATAAAAAAAGGACCTTAGTAACTTCTTGAAAGATTTTTAATAATTTTATATAACCTTAAGTAAAATATATATATATATATATATATATATATATATATATATATATATATATATATATATATATATATATATATATATATATATATATATATATATATATATATATATATATATATATATATATATATATATATATATAATGTGAATGTACAAAAAGATGTAATTAAATTTACATAAAACGTTTCATCAATGTCAGATCATATAGTGATTTAGCAAGTTCGTTTTTGCATGCAGTGTACCATTACATTGAAAAATATACACAACGTTTCGTAAGTTTTATTAATTAAGTAAAAAAATTAATCTTTTTCCCCTTAGTTTAGTGAAACATTAGAAATAAACTTCAAATAATTAGTATCAAGCATTTTATCTATGTCAGATAAAACCATGACAGCAATTCCGTATTAGTCAATTATATTATTAACTCCATTACACCTGAAACTTATGTAATTGTTGTTTCCGACCTTAATTTGACTACTTGTAAAATTGTTCCACCTTCAACTCTTTTAATTAAAAATGTCATATTAGAATTAATGTCTGATTGAGTTTCTGCTCTAATTTTGTATTAAATACTAGTTAAATTTGACGCAATAAATTTAAATATTTACCAAATACACTGATAACCGTCACTTCCTGAAACACGTAGTTTTATTGATTTTATTTCACAAATAAAAGTACTAGAATATAGATTCAGATTAGAGATTTCATATAAATTATAACACGATTTTATAAATTTGTTGTTTAACCTAAGTTTACCATCCAAGCCTAAACAAAGCATACAGTTATAGAAGTCAGAGAACATGCAGGAATGAAAATGAAAAATATTTACTTATCAAAAGACGTATTTGAGGATTAACAAACATAAGATACAACTAAAACTTTGTAAAAAATACAATAGTAGAAAAATCGTAAAATACAATACTTTCTTTCACTGCTTACATAAAATTAGGCGAAGAAATTATAACTGTTTCAAGGTAAAACTGTCTCAAACTAATTTTCATTGTATACCCTTCCCAATAAAAATCGAAAACTGTTAAGCTTAAAAACAAACATTCCATATTAAATTCTGTAAGTGTTTTTTATTCTTCTTGTCATTCATGCATTTTAAGACATACAATTATATTTTTTTTATATATATTTTTTAACGAAAAATAAAATATTTAATATATTTTTAAAAAACTCAATTTTTATTTAGCTAAAATTTAGCAAAAATTTCATTTAAAATTATTGCATTTTATTTTAATAGGTAGTAAAAGTGAGAAAATTGTGTTAAAGTGTGTTAAAATTTCAATTCAAATTATAGCAAATCTTGAAGATATATTCTCCAAATTTCAAAATGGAATAAAATTTCATACGCTAAAATGTTCGTCCATAAAAGTATAAACAATTTTCTAATAATTCTGTCAGTGAATTTCCGAATACATTATTTTGAAAATTTTCACATTTAGATTATAAAAGTAAAAATTAAATGCTGCAACCAAAACTGATGTTATGAAACTAAAAATGAAAGAAACTTACATTACATATACGTTTAACAATATATAACACGTCAGTCAATAATAATGTAATTCTTAATAATCAAACTTTGCATTGAATACAGCTAATAAAATTTTATTCCATGCTTCTCTGTAGATGAAAGCATACATTTTTTCTTATATCGTACATGATGATCAAGTATACTCTAGTTTTACATTATTCAATTTCAATCAATCATTTGAATACTGTCCGAGAATATATTTTCTTCCTTATAATTGGAATGTAGATCCATTGAAGAAATAAATTAATAAATTATATGAATTGTTGTACACACATGAGTTATATTTATTACACAAAACCTCTATTAACTGGTAACACAGGACAATGGCTAGTTGGCCAATAACGGGGTACGATGGTTCCGATCATTTTCTATACTGTCAGTTATTGAGTCAAACCAGTTGATTAGTGTTTTCCCTCGGTCAACCAGCAGAAGTTGAGCAAAATACTTAATTTGATAAGACAAACACCAAATCTACTTATTTAATATATTTACCACGTACGATTTTATTGCATTACTCATTTTGTAAGACTAGGAGGAGATAATGATCTTTAAACACATTCCTACTTCTAGGAAACAGCTGTGAATGAGATTTGCAATAACGTCTACAGACCAAGAAAGTAAAATTAAAACAAGAAATAGAAAAATATCAGTTTTACTAAATGTAGTTGGATTCTTTCATTAAAGAATGTCTCACCATTTTATTTAAATTTTAAGAAATGTAAACTCGGAGCTTAATAAGTTTAAATATTCAACCGTCAGAACCAAAATTTAGCAATATTTTTGTAGATACACTTTACAAATATTTTCTGGGCAACTCACTTTATTATTTCGTAGTCTTTTATAAAGTAATAGAAAAAAACAGATTTCAATTTGGGGTGGGCAATTCTCTTCAATTGTTTGGTAAGCTGCGATTGAAGGCATTGTTCTTAAGAAGTATATATCATTAAAGATTTAATGTTGACAAGTATGTAACGTGATTGAGTTATGGACGGAAAGTGCTAAAGTTTAGTTTGAGTAATTTTTTGAGCACCAAAATTTAACTTTTTTAGCAGAGTCCCAAAAAATTGTAGTAGATAAATTTTACCTTTGGGGCATAAATACTAGAAATTGTAGCAGCAAAATTTGAAGATTTGTTGCAGAAATACAATAAATTCTAGCTGATTTAGCAATAAAATTGCAATAATTAAAATTTGTACCCCATGCAATTTATATGGATACTTATAAAATTTAAATAAAATGTTAATATTCTGTTAGTGAAAAGAAAAAATTAAAAGGCCAAAACTACTCATGTTTAAAATTTCAGAGCTCGACTCCCTTTGAAAGTCACTTTGTAAAAAACAACATTATTTTTAAACAATTAATTGAGACACTAATTAAAATTTTAACATGGTGTTTAAAATAAGCAAAATTTAAAGGTCAGCTTTATACTTGTGTCTAAAATTTCAGAGATTTACAAGAATTGTAAATCGTTCATATTAAAAAAAACAAAAAAAAACAACTTTAAAATGTCTTTAAATATTTGATTAAAAAAATAACTGAAATTTTAACATTCTACTTGGGAAAAGCCATATTAGAAGGCCAAAACTCTTTATGTTTAAAATTTCAGTATTTTACGCTTACTGAAAATCGTTTCGTTCAAAAAAAAAGCTTTAAAAATATTTTTTTTTTAAATATTTTTAAAAAAAGTAGTAAAAAAAAGTAACTTTCTGTTTGTGAAAAGCAAAATAAGAAGGCCAAAACTACTTTCAGAATACTACAAAACTACTTTCAGAGTTCTATGCTTCTTAAACAATAGGCACCCGAAATTCCCTACACAGTGCAGGTACAAGAGTTGAATGAATCTCTTTTATCCAAAAAATTTGGAAATAACAAATAGCTAGGAAATCACCAGAAAAACACGAAACGAATTCGCTAAAAAAAATTTAATTTGCCAATTGACAGGCGTTTTTAAAAATCGGTGAAAAATTGCTAGACCTGGCAACTCTGATTGTTACATATTTTTCTACCACCTGCGGCTGTCATAATTTCGTTGAACGTCAGATAAACATAAAGTTACTGTGTAAGAGCTCATTGGCACATCGGCGCGTGCATTTCAAATAGCATTTAAAGTCAAAGTATCACATAATCACAAATAAAAGTCGTTTTGTAGCAGGTTGACGCTGGTTACTACTTTTGTTGCAATTGGTTCAGAATTTCCATCCCTGTAATTGGATAAAAAAGAAGTTTGAGTAGAATATCATTCCAGACCAATCGTTTACAGTATATGCGGTTGAAAAGGATGAAATAACCGTTTATAATGTTGCTGAAATCTGCTACAATGTTTGAAGTATGTATTGCATGCATATTTAGCCTGGTCCAGTCCCAATCACTCGTGGTGCTCAATGCTCCCTCTTTCAGTTCATCTCAAGTAGCGTCGTACTCAGAAACAGGATCTGCGTACGTTTTTAACAGTGGTTTCGCAACAAGTTCTTCAGCTTCCCAATCTGCATCGTCGGCATCCAGCAACACACAACCGCAAACAATCCTTCTGTCTCTTCCTGACCCAAACGTAGAATTGTTTGCTCATTTTCTTATTCAACTTTTGCAGACGAGTAGAAGCTTCGAACATGTTATCCCTTTCACGCTAGATGACCCCTACGCCGTGTTTCTTGAAGATGGGATCAAAATCTTACAAACAGATAGCGTCCACGATCCAAAGGTATCAGAACTTGTCGCAAAACTTGTGGCAGATGCTTCCAAATCTGTAACTTCCTTAACTTCAGATCTTTACTTTAGTACTATTTCGCATATGTTGGGAAAAATACTGTTATATGACAGTGTTTTGACACAAGCCACTGCGTTAAGTTATCCAAGAACTGTTATCGTTTACGTAGAAGATTATGCCAAAATTAACGGAATTAGTGACAATTATTCTGTGATTAGAGCCGTATCAAATGGTATTAACAATTTTGTAGACTCACTTGGATTGGCTACCTCTGGTAGGGCTGTGCTAGCGTTTAAAATTTTTGTCAAGGAATTGAAAGCTCTTGCAAGTGGTACTGAGATCTGAATATTTCTGTTATTAATAGTATAATAAAGTAGCTTTGTAGCACAGTATATTCATAAAATAATTTTTCAGTTATAAATTTTAACAGTATTTAATTTTTGTAATATATATATATATATATATATATACACAAATGTTTAACTATGTGTTCAATAGTGTAAAACGAACTAGGTTAGTTTCCATTCAATTTGATGATTTGTAGTATATGGTCAAAATTAAACTGTTATAATATGCTATTGAAATTCAAACATTCTTTTATGGACACCCTGTATAATTGCTTACTTCTCTAGCAAAAATTAATAATTTACGAATACACATACGAATGCATATTTTAAGACCAACAACAGGCTCAAGGCCCAAATAGGTTGGTCGAGTAAATATATATATATAGAAAATAAAGTGCATAGTAATTTAGTTTGTAAACTGATCAAAGTCATTTATAATATAAGTTGACAAATTAACTAAAATAACTAACGTATGTATGAAATTGTTTTTTTTATAGTACGAGATATAAGTTAAAAATATATATTTTTTATTCAAAATGTGAAAAACTTATTGTAGACATAAAATATTATGATATTAAGTTCTTTTTTAATAATTCTTTAAAAGTTGAGCATCCACTTCTTTTCTAAACTTTGTAATCAATAGTGACAAAATGTTGTCGTTCAACGATGAACCTTTCAATAATGTAATACAATCAATTAGAAGTACCAAATAGTAGCTCTCTGACGACACTCAAAATTTCATATTTTGTTGCAACCTTATAGTCAGGTAAGTAAAACAGGTATTTGTAACAAGTAAGAATGTAATGAGTAGAAAATAGTGCTCGTGATTAATTTTGAGAAGGTATATGTGGCAAGAATTTTTTTTTTTTGTAGTAGTAGTTGGTGAATGCTCTTTCTAATTTTGCTGAATAGAAACATAATTAAACGGTTTGTGGAATTTATCCATTTGAATTCTGACAGTTATTGTCACTAAAATGCCACTTATAAATATGTTTGCATTCTGACACATCTGGTCAGAATACCTTATGTGTCAGAATACAAACATATTTATAAGCGGCAATTTGGCGACATTAACGACTGCAATGCCCTCTATCAATATTTATTACATGATGAAACAACAAAAACCTGGTTATTTTTTTGTGATAGAAATTGACCTCTATACTGTATACAATTAGTTATTGGCAGGCTAGAGTATACAAATAACCACATTTCCCTGTAAAATAGCTAAAACGTGTGAGCTAAAATTATTATTATAAAAAAAAACTGTTGTATAACATAATTGGGCACCTTCATATAACTACAATTTGATTTATTGACTGTAAAGCTGTAAAGTACCTTTCAGAAATAAAAGCGGCAGCATGAGTACAGCAATTATATTTCATAACATTTCCTGGCCATTCCATTTCTTTTTTTTTACAACTATCAGGTTTTAATTTTTTTTTTTAACAACTATTAGTTTAATAGTTTAGTTTTTGGTGGGATAAGTTATCAATTGTTCCTACATTGAGGAATAAATTTAAAAGCTCCATTAATCGACAGTCCTATGTCATTAATAACCAAATCCTCATTGATTTTAGCCTCTTGCTGATAAAAGGAATCATTCATATTCCTATGGAAATATCACTTGACATTTGCCAATTTTAAACTAACTTCATTTGACTGCTCAGATTTAAAAACTTGTTTAAATCACTTTGCAGCATCGCAATTTGTTGCATACAATTCTCATAATCAATTAAAGTGTATATTTAATGAAAACAAGTATTTAATTTCAATGCAGGAAGAAAATCTTGAAGTTTTAAGTATTTCAGTTAAAACCACAACTTATGATTCCAAACATTTCGTGTATTGCCCATTTCTTAAAACATCCTATTAGATTTTAATCGTCCTGCATTTTAAGAAAGAAGCACTAAGGAAAAGAAATGTTTGACAATGTTTGTTACAAAGACAGAAAAGAAAAGTGTGTATAAAGTTTCCTCAGAACCTACTGGATAATTAATTCTAAGGTTTTTATCAGAAACATATCCGACAGTATGTGACTTCAAGAACTTACTTCTAATTTTTTTTTTTTTTTTTTTTTTTTTTTTTTGACAAGATAAAACATCTTTAAAATTTGACATTTCACAAAACAAAAAGTTTTTTTAATCAGAATTAACCGAAAAGAAATCAATTCTTCTACAAACAAAACATTTTTATTCGAAGTTCTTGTAAGTTCTCACTCCGGTTTTTCGATTTACGTTCTCACAAAAAGACGCCAATGCTTTTGTCTAGAGACACGCACGATCTTTTTTGTTTCTGTTGACGGAAGTTTTCCCATGGAAGTGACTGTCAAACAAAGAGAATCTGGTTCCATATTCCGTAAATCAGACAATAAGTTGTTCTGCGGCAGTACCGCTGAACTCCTTTTCAAATAAATAACAATGGCAATAGAGAATTGCATATTCTCAGATTACAATGGAACATGTATATTATTTTTTTGAATGCCAACAATATTTTTTTATTTTTTTGTATCCATCTTTAATAGAATAAGTTCTAATACAGTTCCAATATTAGGAAATGATATAGTTGCTAAAATGAAAAAATTTGGTTAGTTAAATATATTGAAATTATATAACTTATGCGTCTCTGAGATATTTTATAAATAAAGTTGTACAAATAAAAATGTAATTACGTGTTACAGAAATGATGCAGCGACAAGTACTGTTAAGTCACGGACAATTAAAATCTTATCGTAGAATTTAGAGTTGTAGAATGATAGAAATCCTACGTAGAGTTTGTTATTTATATCAAATTTAAAGTATTTAAATCCTGTTCCTAATAGCAATTGGTAAGCATTGATTTAATTGGACACAGTGTTTAAACATTTGACTTTATCGACATTTCTTTGATTTCTAAAAAGATTGTGAATGAAAAAGGGCAACTTTGTGATAAACTAACTATTAACTATTTTAGTCAATTTAAATGTATGTTTATTTAATGAGTAAAAGTCGAATACTGAAACGTTATTCCTTAGTAGTCTAGCATAATCTGGATATTACTGATAAAGCATATGATATGTAAAATAGTTATCATTTTAAATCTACGTTAACCTTTAACTGCTGTAAGCGGTCTGACAGACGGCGAGTCATTTTTTGTGAAATGCTTCCTTCCCCTAAAATATCTCACCTTTGAATTTTATATTAATTTTTCTGATACTATGTTTCTTAAACTTTAAATTGATGTTCATCAATTTGTTTGGCATAGTATGAACCATATGTTGCTCTTGCGAAAAGAACCTCAAACCACCCAACCACAGCAGTTAAAGGTTAATATTATTTGCTATTAGATCACATAAAATATTTCGATATATTTTCAAAATGAATGCGAATGCAAAAGATTTGTAAATTGGTGAGCTATGAATATTTTGATTAGTGGTTTTATAACTCTAAAAATAAAAATATTTTAACTCATATAAAATCCTTAAGAATGTATTTAAAATATATACAAATTACAAAATATTTAAAAGAAAGTGAAAACTTGATGATATATTTAATTTTAATTTCCTCACAAATAAATGAAATGTGATGCTTAAAACAATTTTTTTCGCGCGCATATTCAGTCATTAAATAATGCAGATTTGTTGCATATTAAATAGTTATTTCAAGTACATTTTATCAAGTACATTTATTATTTAACTTCATGAAATTATTTTGTTTTGAGATTAAACAATATATCTTACATTTTACTAGATACTTCTTTAAATTAAATCATTATGACATCAAAGAAGGTTAACTATCCAAATTCTATTCAAATACATGCCTTAAACTGAAAAATAAATGCAATCTTCAGCACTAAAACTGTTCGAATCTTAAATAATCAAACTCTACTTAGTACAGCAATACAAGGTTAATAAAATAAAGTACAAACCTTCATAGCATTTTATAGGTTCATAATTACCTTTTCCGTCACTCTTTAGACCTTTTTATTTAAGCTTTCGACTTCCTTGCTACGAAACCGTTATCCGACCGTTAATCTTTTCGATCAAGCCGGAATAAGATTCCGAAGAATTAATTAGCATTGCTAGAAGAAATAGATCGGAAGTATTCCATTTATTCTAGAAGAATGTTTTCGTTGCAAAAACTAATTAATTGATGTCTACGAAGTTGAGAGAGAAAAAAATACTTTGATTTATTGTGAGACTGGCCGTGGGATGACTTTGAAAATGAAAGTATTTGGTTGAATTGAAAGTTTTTATTATAAAAAATGCCTTTGATGAATTTTGTAATGAAAGATTTCAAAACTTATTGAATTATGTTTTTTTCTTTTAGTAATGTAATCATCTTACTTGGCATCTACATTATAATATTTTATGATGAATCTCAATATTTTTTTAAACATACATTTTGCAAAAACATGTAAGTCAAGTTGATTCTAATAAAATAATTTCTTAAGGGGGGTCGGAAGGCAAAAAAAATTCGGAAATCCATTTTGAGGTTTTTAGCGCATCACAATATTTGGAATGTTATCTATTAAATAGTTTAACTTGCTGGGCAATGCGCACATCCAAAGTATTTTTTAAGAAATTTGGAAAAAGTAACATCACTGAAAAAACCCCATCTATTTTGTACTTAAAACGCTGTTTTCTAAAAATGCTGTTTTTTCTTACAAATGTACCTTTTTCTCAGGATCTACTCAATATTTTGCTTTGAATTTTTTTTCCTGGTACATATTGTATTTTTACACAAACAAACATATGCTTTTACAGAGATGTTGATTAGATTTAAAAAAAAAAAAAAATCATAACCATGGTGTTTTTTTGGAAAATTTTACAAAAAAATTTCAAAAAATCATAAATTCTAAATAAAATTTTGTTTTTACAAAAGCATACGTCAATCTATGTATTAGTGTCGAAATATTGGCTGTACCAAATTGTAAGCCAATGCTATGAATAGTTTCTGAGAAAAAGGTACATAAAAAAGGCCTTTTTAACATGCATGGACTATATAGACCTATCCCACCCTCCTCAATAAAATAACTATATTTATATAAGATGTGCCCAGCAAACCTTAGTTCTAGCGGAGCTGCTTCAAATCCCAGTTAGTTAATGTGTTCGCCTATAGATGGCGCGGTGGTATTCTATTTTGCACATGTTCAGTTAATTACTGTCCATTAATATCCTCATTTCTGGAGAGTTGTGTCTGCAGTTTCGTTGCTGATGAATTCCACCAGATCAGTACTGTGAGCAGTTATCCAAATTCTTCGAGCAGATGGGGAGAATGCTTCAGAAATTAATTGCAAGATGAAAGAAGTGTACGGAAAACAGCGTATCGTACAGTGCACCATATTCCGGTGGATCCTTAAAAAATATCTGAAAAGTTATCGTATCTGAAAGTGCATGGCCGACCAAACAGTATGTGGTTAGCGTGCTGGCTTCTAGACCTCGAGGTTGCGCGTTCGAGTCCCGTGCTAGGCATGGGTGTTTGTAAATGTATGTTGGCTTGTCTAATGACGAATGTTTCGGCGCATTATAGCCCTCGTGTTGCTAACGGCGCCAGATAATCTGAAAACAACCAACCAACCAACTGAAAGTGCATGACACTGAGGAAAACTGTATCTTACAACAAGGAGTTTCTACACTGAAGCCATCCAATCCCTTCCTACGTACTAAAGCAATATTTCAATGTCCGTGGGGATTATTTATAGTTGTACTGTTCCTCATTGTAATTATAATATTGTTATTAATATTTATTTACATAATAACTGTTGTCGCCTTTTCATTTGGTCATGGATAAGTGTCCCCGCCTCCCTCCCAACCTCAATGTTACAAAAATTGTACCCCATATTCTCTTTAAGTTCTTGAGATCATATTCTGACATCTACTGTCTATACAATAAAATGAGTTTTGTTTGGCAAAATTCGAAGTATTTAATGGCTACAAGGTTAACGCTTGAATGCTGCAGATACCGTTTTAAAAATGTGATGATTGGTAACCCATGTTGAGATGTGGTCCTCTACTCAATACAACCATCGTGAGCGTACAAAGCATTTCAAATACAGTAAATTGTAACATGTTATCTCTCCCTGGATCCATCCCCATCGGATGGATGGAATTACCAACTTTTTCATTGCAGTACGTAAAAGAGAAAAGGTAATTTATCTGTTCTCAAATCGCTGAATACGTGAAAATCTATTATTTGTTTCGTTTTATATTTTATTTGTAAGATAGGTTATTCAAAACTGGCGAACTAAAATTGACTTTCTTTGCAGATGTGATCAGAAAACGTTCAATTTTTTTTTTTTTTCTTTTTTTTTTTTTTTGTATTTATAATTTGCGCATAAGTTTATATCCGAGAAATGTGACTTAGGGAGTCTTGTAATGAAGCGATGTTCCCCACATGGCAAACATAGAGGGATAATGACTCGTATAGTAATTTAATGGCATCATCCCCCCCCCCCCCACCTCCGTGATAGTTTAAGTGGTACATCGACCCAATATCTGGGCATAAAAAAAATAAAGATAAGCGTAACAAATTGTTTGTCAAAGAAAAACCTTACGTAGAGTCTAAGGCAAGAGTTTTCCCAGGAAACGGCGGTGAGACATATGGTGTAAAAGGACCGAAATATATGACAATTAAAAATCTCGAACTACTATCCGATCAGCTCTACAGGTATGTGCTACAGCTCCTTTTAACTCTTTAAAGAAACCAATTAAGATTCAAGAACACATCTTCTTCTGAAACAGCCAATATACGAAAGTTATATAAAAAAAAAAGAGTTGAAAAGACCTTGACGAAAAGATTCCATTCCAAAATCATTTCACCAGATTCCACTAAGATTTGATTCTGACTCTTATTATAATCTCTTGACTTGAGTAAACTCTCCGGACGCCAGATACAAATGGATGCCAATCAAACATTACTCCACTGTTAAACTGCAAATTATTAGTTAACAACTGTTAAGTTAAACTTCGAAATTTGATCTTAGGCATCAAACTTTTATCCATTTCGACATTCCATTTATATCAAATACATTTTTCTCCAAATTCTATAGTTATTTTTTAGTATAGGATGTGCTGTGTTTCTTCCCCCCCCCCTCCCCCTTCTTTTTTGAATTTTTATTTTTCTGTATCATTATATTCACTAGCAAATACTATATTTATTTATTTATACGTACTGCATATTCCGTAAATTATTCATATTAAATCGGAGCTTCTTTTGTAAGTATAATGAAGTTTGTATAAAATCAAAGTTCTAAAAATTTCGATTTCAAGAAAGCAAATAACTTAAATCATAACATTACTTTTTTACTAAACCAAACTAATAAAATTATTTTAAAATGCCACTTTACTACTATTTTAAAGTAAATACATTTGTCCCCATAAAATATGTTCAAGTGAATAAAAATTATTTTGAAAACATTTTCATTCTAAACATTTTATTAAATCAATGTATTTCAAATCTAAAATTAGGGATTGTCAACTCTAGCTTTTCAAAATGAAAGTTTATATTTGCATAATCGAATTGTTTTTGTAAAATTACTTTCTAAACTGAAGAAAGGAGTGAACTTTATAAAAAAAAGTAATTATTTTTTTAGATAATTGTTCACTAAAATTTTACAATTGTCTTCTAACTTGACTCTCTTTTCCATTATCTTTGTGTTTCAAAATATTGAAGACAACTTATTGATTTAATGTAGTATAATTTAGTTAGATTTTCAATGAAAAAGAAACTGCAAAAACATAATATTTATCTCAAGTTCTTAAAATATTATTATTTTAATGGACAGTTTCATAAGTCTGATTATACAAAACTTAAAAGCTTACTTTAGAAATTCCAAACATATTCAATTAAAGAGGAGTTGTCGAACATTATTAAATATTTTGTTTTCTATGTTTTTAATTTCTGGTTATAAAATTCTAGTTCTTAATAGAAATTTTCAGAATTTCCTGACATCTCAGGTATACAAATAATATTATGAAATCGCTAATATTGTTATGATGATATCTTAAAACAATATGTAGTAACAATTACATGTATAAAAGAGGCTAGACACGCCTAGTGTTCATGTAAAATAGCTGTAAAATTAATAAGAAAAGTCAATGACATACATAATACCAAGCATACTTAATTTTATTTGTAAAATTATTACAGTTATATTGAAAATTCCTTTAACTTTATCTAGACTTGGAAAATTAAAAATCAAAATTCATACTAAGAACTATTGCTTTGGTACCCCTAATGAACATAGAAGTTGACGACCGTAGTTAAGTTCACATTAAGTTGTAAGTTGCTCAGTTAGAAGATTTATATTACAAAGTATCACATTTTAATTTAATTAACCTTAAGTTTCAAAAAATTAAACTCTTCACGTAGAACCTTATTGGTTTTCTGCCTAAATTCAATTGTTTTATAGTTCCCTGAACACTTTTTCTAACTTAACCCACACTATGGACGGGCATACCTTCTGAAGCATTTTTTGTCTTCTTTCCTCATTTTCTATTTACTTTTTTTTTGCATTTGCTTTGGTATTTAGGAATTATTGTGCATGAAAACTAAATTTTCCTTACACATGTACTTATTTTAAGTAAAAAAAAGTTTTAAGTAGATTAAAAGGCTTTGTTTTGTTAAATCTGTAATAACAAGCTCTATGCAGGTCTGTGGGGCTGTGGCTTTATCCTTGTGACTTTATAGAAAGTGACTTCCGTAAACTTTGAAATTTAAAAAAATAGGTAATTTTGCCCTTTTAATTATGCTGTTGAGAAACAGAATGTTAAAATCTTAATTATTGTTTTAATAAATATATATATATATATATATATATATATATATATATATATATATATATATATATATATATATATATATATTTTTTTTTTTTTTTTTTACAAAGTTACTTTCAATAGGCGCAGAACTCTACAATTTTAAACATAAATAGCTCTTCCTTCTAATTTTGCCTTTCATTAACAAAATGTTAATAATATTTTTAAATTAAATTTCTTCTAATTTCTTAGTTTTCTTACAAAAGGACTTCCGCTAAGCTTAGAGCTTTATATTTCAGACTCAACTGTAGTGCGATTGGCTCATACCTGGCCCTTAATGTCGATATTTTCTGTTTTTGTCATGCATTACTTAATTAAATGAGATCAATAAGGTATTAATCATGTTATAGCTATTTAAAAAACCTAAAATACTTATGCATACATTTATATAAAGTTGCAGTGCTTTTCAGATAATTAGCTTATCAGTCAATGGTAATAATAAATTAGCAAAATACTTGAAATTCACAGTGAAAATACAACGCATACTATTCTCCATATTATATGAAAGAGCTATTTTCCTAAAAAAAAAACATGGTTCCTCAAATGTATTAGTACCAAGATATTCGATGGAAATTCTGACATAGGTCAACTCTGTTTTACTTAAAAAATATTTAAATGTGTTAAATTGTAATAATTTATAACTGATGAAACTTACAAAAACTATAACTACATCCATATTTGAATTTGCTAGTCACTCAACTACAACTCAGAACTTACAAGTACAGTTAGACTTATAAGTATATACTATTTAGTAAATAAAAAGTGTAATATTTAGTATTACAAAAATCCAAATATTATTTTTGAACAATAATTTCATTGCATAACGCCTTTAAAGAGTTACAAGACAAGGCTTATTTACATAAAACAGAATACTTTATCGATCGACCCCATCAACGATTCTTAAGTTTGAAGAAAGATGACTTAATTTTCCCATGGATAAATATTTATTTTCCTCGATTAATTAACTTTAACAACGCGTTAAGATTGTGAAAAACAATGTCATTAATCTTTCTCGGATTATAAATTTATCTGAGAGGAGGCATTGGGGCTTTTCACTTTAAATAAAAAATAAATTATTTCTTATACATTTAAAGTCTCAAAATGTAATTAAGTCATAAATAAAATACTTGTTAATTTAAAAATTAAATAATTGTCCAATTTGGAACTGTAATATATTCGAACACAGTAGTGAAGGTACAGAAGTTAACTACTTGAGAATATAATTTTTTTTTAAATCACAATAACTTTAATTCCTAAGCTATGTTTCATATAATGTATGCTTTTGGTATTGTGGTTTGAGGTATAAAATAAATATAACAGAATTTTGAATAATTAAAATTAAAAAAAAATCATATAAAAACAATAAATCCTCATTTATATATATAATATTTCTGGATGACAAATAAGAATTCTGAAAAGGTATATTAACGTCGAGTATATTTCAAAGTAGCTAAGAAAATTAAAATGTGTTGCAATTAAATTATGAATTTGAAGAAAGAATAAAATAAACAATTTAACAAAAATAAAAGAACCCAACGTCAGTGAAGAAAATTTAATGAAAGTCATTTATAATTTTTTTTAAATAATTAAAATTCGACAAAATATTAAGAATAAATACCAAGTTCAAATACAAACTAATTGTTGTACTATTTTGAAGAATATTAGTAAGCAACCAATTAAACAATTTACATTAAAAGAAGCAATATTTATGCATTTGGTTCCATAATAAAATAAAATTACTTTTATGTTAAATGTATGATATGTACACATATTAGCAGAATTTCAATCTTAATAAAATAATGGTCAAAAATTGTGTTCAGGGTATTTTGTATTTATTTTTTTTCAACTAAAAAAGTAACTATTTTTAAAAAAATTCCTGAATATTTAGTACTTGAAGAAATAATTCAATATATATTTTAAGGTGTTTAGAAATTTTTAAAAAGTATTATTTAAAAAAATATTCAATCTCAGATCTTGAACTTGAATTCAGTTATAATCAAGGTCATAAACATAACTTAATTTTGAAAAATTCTTCTAAAAAATGTGACAAATAAAATACTTTCGGAGTGCTTCGAAAGAATGACTTAAAAAGTTAGTCATGGGGTTATATATACATTGTAGTAATTTTTAAAGTTTGTTTCTAAGAATCCAAGATTTAAAAACTTGTGCTTGTAATTAAAGCTTGGAGCTATTTTTTAATTTACTTTGTATGTAACAAGAAATAAACTACCGCATTATATATTATTTATTTGTAAACACATGGAAAAAAGTCAAAATAGTAAAAATGAATATCATAGTATAAACAGTAGTGCACTTTGCTTATGAATGTTATTGTTACCATCATAAAAAAATATTTAAAGTTAACTATTTAACGAGTTTTAATGCAAATTAAAGTAAAGTATAAACTATGTGTTCATTTCAAATCAATTATTTTTTGTCATCCAGTGATTCTAGATGCATCCAAATTCCATGGGAATGGAAGAGGCTGAAGATAATTATAGTTATGTCGGTATTTTCCTATTAAATTTATTTTATAACATAATTAAATTGATTGAAATTAATAAAAATATATTTTTAAAACACTATACCATTAAACTAATATTTATTACGTTTAGTAGTTAATTATTTTGAACTACACAATGTCAGATTTAGTTCTAAAATATAAATATCACTGAAATAATTTAAGCTCATAAAAATACAAGAAATTATTCGTTATATAATTTTCAAATTAATTTATATATTCTAAATTAATAATATTATAATGGATGATTTATATTTTAGTCATAATTCTTAAAAGGAAAACAGTTAAACATTTTAATTTTCTGAATATAATAAAGTTTACACTTCTGCATGTATAATTGTATCAATTAAAATTCATGAAACGTATGAAGCTTTCATATTTTCTTCTACCCAAGTTATAATTGAAACTTCACCACAAATCATTAATAACACAATGTAATTGGTATAATTTAATTTTGTTGTTTTTAACAAATCTAAAGTATTGTTATAAAACTTCAAATTACAATTCCTTTTCAGGGAAAAAAGTTACTTCATTAATGATTAAATAACCTTTAAATTATTCATGAAGTTCAAGATTTTAGATATATTATTACATTGAAAGTTTCAACAACAAGTATTTTTGCTGAGATTCTTTTTAATTTGCAAATGAGTATAATTTATTAAAATAATACTAACGCAAACTTTATCTTTTCCTCCAATTCTTCTTTATTTTTTTATCTTCTTTGTTAATCATCAAATGCAATCTAATTGCTTTTATTTCTTTTTCCAATATATCATTCAATTTAAATATATTTTCAAACTAAAAAAGCATTCACTTACTATTGATACATTCAAATTACTTTAATATTGAAGGATTATATCCAAACAAGAAGAAAAATTTAACTGTCGAATTGATTCATTTCAAGAATATTCAATGGACTTTTAAGTGTATAAATAGAAATAGAACTTTTGCAATTTATTCACAGTGATAAATTATTTCTTCTGTTCTCTAAAAACTCTTATTGATAGACTGGGATTTATTCTTGAATAAATTTTGAACACTGTGACCTTGGTTATTGAACATGCATATTCTTTCATTTATCAGCATCAAGGTAGATGTATTTTTACAAATCTTTATTACAGTTTCAATTATTCAATTTACTATAACATGACATCACTCATCTTAAATTGTAAAAATAATTGGAAGAAAAATATAAATATATTCAAGGCAGCAGAAGTCTAAATCTTATTTCTCAAAACATATTTTATATATTAGCTGAAAATATTACCCAAAATTATGATTAAAAAATCCATAAGAAAATATCATTAAAAGTAACAAATAAAGTTTTATTCGTAAGCATACCTTGCAACTAAAATCAACTTACCAAATAAATCTTTTGGTTAGATCACAAATTAAGCAAAACATTTTTATAAAGGTAGATAAGATCAGTTAACTTAACATTCCAAATAAGCTTAGTATTAATATACCATACGGCAAATTAAAAATTATGAACCAAGCATCCCTATCAAACATTCAATATCAAATGACACAAAATAAAACTTGCACATACAAAAAGAATTCAGTACATCTAAGAATCTTTTAAGAACTTAAAACAATTTAGAGCTGCCATCACACTATCGCAGATCCGTTTACGAACAGACAATAGAGCGTCTCCCGAAGGTTTTTAAACGTCTTCAAACGATTCAGTTAGCCATGCATCTCGATAACAATAGCGGTCACGGTATCGGTAATCCACTCAAGTGGTAAAAAAAAATCTAAAACTTGTGTCCCCGTGGATGCTTATCTGGACAAAACAGGTCCGCCAGTGCCTTCTAATCCAATAGAATGCAGAAATCGAGGGACAAAGAAAAGTGGTACGCTACCCGACGAGCCACAAGAACAAAGAAAATACCGCCTAATGCACCATTAACTGTGAGTAGTTGCTGGCCAAGGTTTTCTGTTTGCTGCTGCTGCAGTTAGGTAGTTGAAAAATTAAGTCTTCTCTTGAAGGACATTTTATCAGGCGCATATTCTTTCAAGTCTTTTTAAATTTACTTTGTGGACCGAATTCCTTTGGAGCTACGAAAATCAGATGTTTTGTCATTATTGATGAGTTGAATTGTTAGGCAGTTTCCTTACATAATGTTTCAAATTTTTTTACCCTAATTTTGAGTCTATTATTCTGATTCATGATAAGAAAGATGGATATGAAGAATGATGCTAGTTCGTTAACTAAAATATTGCTTCGTACAACTTGAATTGTTAGCGAGAAATTAGCTACCTACATACAATGTATAACGAAATGAATGATGTTTGAAAACAAAAACTGCAAAACACGTGTTTACTATTAATAACGTATGAAGATACGTAATTTATAACATACATTCACTAAAGACTAATAAAATTACATTCATTTCCTGTCAGATTGCATTTCTGAATTTCATGTTTTGTATATATAATTAATCAACATTCATGGAACTAATCACTAGCATTCTAATGTAAATTCTGAGTTTCTAACTTCATTTGTTATCACTATTATAATTAGCTGAAATTATTTTTCCCTAAAGCAATGACTTTTGCATTATAAAAGTACTCATAAAAGCAAGAATAACCCTATGGATATTTATTTTGGTGTCAAAATCTAAATATATATAAATATCCTGATTTTAGGAGTATTCATTTCGGTAAAAGTTGCGTAATGTAATTTATCCCAAACACAAATTATTATTTTATTTTATCTTGGTGCAAAATAAATTATTAGAAGATGTGAAAAGAATTGGAAAGCGGTATTCAAATTATCCTTTTATGATGTCTCTTCTCTGAATAGAAGGAAATCAGTATTAATACATGAGACTCGTTTCTGCAAACTTCAGTTTCAGTTCAGATATTTCCTTACATCAATTTTCATTAATTAAAGTATACAATTTTATCATTTAATTATGTATTTCAAATATTGCATTTTTATTTGAGATTACTAACTAATACAAATGCGGTAGTAGAAGTGTAACTTGGAAAATATTCGATATTTTTAAAGCAGAAACCATCGAAATATTTATGAAACAAAATGTCGAAGAAACAAATGCTTCGACAAAATAAATAGTATCACACTACTTCAGGACGTAAAATTACACGCCACATCTTTGCATACACTTGCATGAATGAAATTTAGAATGAATATTATAAATTTCTAATTTATAAACTGGTATTTTATAAAAATTCATTTAATAGATTTTTACCTAAGAAAAATTCACAATGGAATTACAAAATAGTTATATTGGCAACAAATTCAAAAAATTCCAGACAGAAATCATCAGAATATTTATAAAACAAAGTATAAATTCCTCAGAAATAAATAATGCAACACAATTGCAAGAAGGAAAATTACACAGCAAATCTTTGCGTGCTCTTGCTTGAAATCGAACATATACATGGATGAAAAACACTCCCTCGAAATAGGATTACATTTTTCCATGCATACCTTATAAATACTCTCCCATTTCTTCCGACAACGCAATCCAAGGAAATATCTTTGTAATTCCATTTCCACGCAAACCTGCATTTTCCCAGGTACACATTGAAAACGAAATGTCAAAACTTGATAAATTCACTTCAAGTCCAGTGTATACATCTCTTAATCTGGAGTATGTAAAGAAAAAAAATTGATCCATTCCCCGGAAAGCACACTGAGTCCCTTTACCAACAGAAGACATTCTCCTCGACAAGTGTAAGAGATTTTTAAGGGATCATTGCAAACGCCATTTCACTTTGTAGGAGGGTTGTTCAACACAATTATTGTTCAGTGAGAATAAAAGAAAGACGCCGGCAACGACAGCCGTAAGCCGTCTGTTTTAAAATGATGAATGGAACTTAAAGAAAGAAGGTTGTTTTGTATCAAAGAAAAATGCTATCTTCAGATTTACGGTTGGTGAACAACAAGATATCTGAAGTGTGAACTAGATGCATTGGAAAACTACATAACTAAGTTTGATTTTAAAATTAAAATCTTTAAACATTATTTTCAACGATAGATTTAACAAATCAAGCACAATTTTAATCCATTGTTAGTTTGTTGTTTAGAATGATCAACTTTCGAAACATCTGGATTAGTTTTGTATTTACATGTTCAAGTTGTTTTATTTATTTATTATTCAAATTGTATTCAAATTTTAAATGATATTCATAATTGTTTAGCGATTATATATTGTTGCTTGAATTGCTTTTGATTTCCTGCCGTGGTTCCTTCCTTTTTGCATATCTTTCATTGAAAACGTAAAATGACTGTAATAATAATATTTATAATTACTATAATTGTATTGTAAAATAAGGTGATTGCAAGTACAAGAATTTGTTAATGATTATTATAATTTTTCTTCATATGAATGAATGCCACCATATGGTTCTAGTAAAATTTATAAGTACACAAGTTATACTTGTTAAAACACGCATTAATCCTCGCTGTGTTAAAAATACAGTATTCAAGTAATGGATATAAATCACAATAAACCAAACATTTTATCAATCTCAGACAACACATTTATTTAGATAGTTATTTTACTGACCTACGAAAAATCCTCATGAAGCTGACAAGGTCAAACATCGAAATTCAATAATTTAATTAAAACAATATATTATAAAATCTCAGTACTGGCTGAGTGCGATATGAAATAAAAGAAACTGTGTCTAATAAGTAGTAGGTGGCAAATAGGAATGGGTTGTCGGTACGTCTGGTATCGAGCAATTATCTATTTCGTTATCAGATAGCCAGAACACATCTAATGGCATTTAGGCTTTATCTCTTACTGTCTAGGCTTGACATCAGCATCAGAGGTGGCTGCCCGTTCAAAATATATGGTTCTGCAGTCCAGCAAGTGAGGTCAAGCACAACCCAATAGGGGAACTACTGTCAAAACGTTCTACGGTCTCGACTTCAAGCAAGATTGTCTAAGCCTCATTGTCGTGATCTTTATTGTGATTTAAAATACATAACATGAAGTGCGAGAAATTTGAATATTTGCCAACATTAGAATATTCAAAACCAAAATCAATGACTCAAAGCCAGTAAACGATAACCAGGCCGGAGCTCAAGTCTATTTGTTTATTCAAACACACTAAAATAGTATACACTTTAGACGAGCTCAAATCATCAAATGCCAGTTTCTAAAAATTACAGTCACGCTTCCAAAATATTTATTCATTAATTTAGGCATTGCTAGAAAACTTAGCAAAGTTATTGGCAGAGAAGCAAGGAAGAATGAATTCTACTTACGGCTAACGTTTTTCTCAAAGATGGGTGGGAGTTAGTTTTCCTTCTAAAGGCAAGAATTCCGCGGACCAGGGGAGAGGTCAAGGCAAAAGGTCGTCTGCTCATCTCAGGTCATGGATAATCTCATGTCCAGGGGAAAATCTCGAATCCCCTTACTTACAAAAGCAAAGTGCTTATATCACCACGATATCTCCACCCCTCTCTTTTCATTTGCTAAATCCACGAACAAGCTATTACACACAACTAAGAGCTGTACTAGCCTTTTACATCCCAAAAGATATTCTTCCTAATTTTTAAAAACATCCATTGGAACTTTATGGACTTCCCTCAAGGACTTCCCTCCCTATGTACCTATTTTCCCAATCCCAAGCAGGTCATAAATCCTGAGTTGATCACCGTAAAATTGTCACCTCTTGGACCAAATCGAGTCACCAAGTCAACTCTTCGTGCTGAGTTGAGTTCATTGTCCCAGGATCAATGTTGAGATACGGGTCAAGTTTTCCACATTGCTCCTCTCAAGTGCGTATTATCATTAAATCAGGTGTAAATATTCCCCTGAACCACAAATAACATATAAACTTTGTGATAATGTACTCACAATATCACATAAAATTTTACACTACAATATTCTTCAATATTTTTTATGCAGAATCGTATAGAATAATGCTACAATATTGTAATTAAAATTTTAAAATTTTGATCCTATTTTAAAATATAAACAACTTCTTTTGAGAAAAAACGATATATAAGTAATTACACATGACTCATTCTTCAGAATGACCTGAAATTCGACTTGGATATACAAGAAGTAAATGGAAATAGTATGGCGTAAAAAATAAGTTTGAAGTCGATTTTTTTTCCTTATGCTATACCATTTTTCCTTTCTTCGCTTTTATCCAGATCAATTAAAATTTATATCCCAGAACAATGTTTTCATTAAAATAAGACTTCAAAATTCTAAATAATACTAAACAATATTCTGTATTATGTAATAGGGCTTATTCAAAATTTCAAGTTGATAAAAAGTTGACACTATGAACATTAAATGTAGTTAATTGAAAAATACTTAGGTCTCCTGGATTGAATTTGAAATTTCATTTTTTTCTCATAAGCAAAGATTTTTTTTTTTTTAAATAAAAATAAAGCAATGTTTTGTTTTCAAGTACAAAAATGTGAAGCTTAGAATATTAATTAAAAGTTTTAAAAAATACTATATATGACATGTAATATTTAGGTCTCCCGGAATCTACATGAAAATTTGAATTTCTTACCAAATACGCATATTTTTTAATTTTCAACCCATCCATTAAGTAAATTTGAATTATTTTATTTATAGTCTATGTATACTAATACAGCATTTTGAAATAATGGAAATTTCATTTTTTGAAATTGGGAATAACTCTATGGCTGCTTGACCTTGAAGACACGCGCTACATGATCCTTCGAACGAATCCACTTTCTTTGTCAGTCGTCTCTTAGCGCATTATAATATAAGTATGCGTCCGTTATTTGTTAATATCTAACGGATTTTTTATTGGTAAGTGGGTAATTCAGTTAAGTATTGTTTCATTGCCGTGAGTCAAAGAAGTTATTTCATAAGAAAAACTAATGATGCCCTGATAATCGGTCAACCGGTTGATATAAGTGTTATCAATGCTTTCCTTACTCAAGTTGATGTGCTACGGTATTTTGAATGGCTGAGAAATCAACTGAAATCTGAGCAATGTCATCAACCAGAAGAAAAAAAAAGTAAACTGCAATGCGAGTGGCTCGAAAGCTAGAACAAATTTGGAATAAGACTTCCATTCCCGTTTCAAGCACGAACAATATTATTTTTATCATTTTAACACTAAACGAGCGATGTGAAAAGATAAAAAAAAATCAACAACAAAAAAATCGTCAGGGTGTAACACAAAAAATGCAAAGAGCTTCAAAACGTCAGTTGGAAACTTCAAATCCGACACTGTAAATAGTCTTTTCGATATTTGTTCTTGTAAATGTAAAGATTTAGGGAACTGTTTCTGTCCAATTGGAAGGAATATACCATCATTGTAGCATGAGTTTTTGAAATACCAACGAAGCTTGATGGTTATGATTGTAGGAGGTCGTGATGCACTAGAGTAATTAAAATTTGAGAAACGTAGTAAAAGAAATGAAAAGCGTTTGCTATCCAAACTGAATAGAAGTCGTAAACCAACAAATACCCCAGGTTTATGACATGAAGGCATCCTTGTTGAAAATGATCCAATGTCACACTGATCAAGTGATGAAAGTGTATTTGATAGTAAATTACTTTTACCAGGGAAAAAGCCAAAACGGTCAATTATTTCAGTGAAACAAAAGCTACCAAAAAAACTACTTCCAAGAAATCGTAGATAATTTTAATTAGAGCAGGAGCTCAACTAGCAAGTGCTCTTTTGCAGGATTTAAATATTGTAACACCAGAAAATCAGGCAGCGATAATAGATAAATCGAAGGTTTTCAGTGAAAGTGTAAAATAGCATCAAGGCATTTGTTCAACTCTCACTTCCTAAGTAATTGCACTCTCTTTTGATTATCGAAAGGATGAAACAATAAGTAAAGATATTATAAGTGATAAAATTGTCCGGATAATTAAACAAGAAGAATTGGTGGAATAACAAAATTCAATATATTTTGGACACGTAACTCCAGACAGTGGCTGTGGAACAAATGTAGTATCATCAATATTAAAATTTATGAAAGAAAACTGCGTTAATGAGAAAACTATTAAAGCTCTTGGTTGAGATGGCACTGCATCAAATATTGGAGTCTCTAATGGATCAATTTCCTTATTCGAAATTGTTTTAAAACGCCCAGTACAAGAAGTTGTTTGTTTGCTTCATTTAAATGAATTGTCTCTTAGAAAAGGGGGGGGGGGGTTATGATTGCTCTTGATGGTCCAACTTCCTGACCTAGTTCTTTTAGTGGTCCAATTGAAAAACTTTTAACAAGTTGTCAAGATTTACCAGTTGTTGAGTAGAATAAAAATAGATAGTGTTTTTCCAGAAGGTCTTTCTAACACATGAGCAGTGGTAAGAATTGTAAAGGAGGTTACGGAAGTTTCTAAGTGCATTTGTGGCTTAAAGGAACGAGATGGGTTCAAGATTGTTGGCCAGAAAACACCTTCCAAAGTTTGATAAGAAATGTCACTTCACATCTGCAACTCCAACAGTCCAGGAATAAATATCTAGTAAGATTTCATTTTCTGTAACGATAAAATATATAATATTTTAGAAACAATAATGAACCTCATCTAATATTTTTATAAGCTTATTTTAAATTACTTGCTATAAAATTTCTCTCTATAACCAGTCTAAAAAAAACTTTAGTTTCAGGCTGAGAGAGGAACTCATAACTGTGATGCTACATACATATGAAATAAGCCTATTCCGAGAAGAGAGAAGGAGGGAAGGGAAGTGAACTTAAGGTCACATAACATTCTAAAATGTATATTAATTATTAAGATCAAGTAGATATTGTAACCAAAATACACTTTCAAAGTTGATGTTTTCATAATTGTTATCTTAATTTCTTTAGAAAATTAGATTTAATTTGATTTCGTAATTAATTAGATTCGATTAATTAGATTTTCAATTTGATTTCGTTTTATTTCTCTTTCTCCAAAAATAGGCTTAATTTCATAAAATAAAAATAAGTTGGACTTAGTAAACAAGTAAACTTGTTAGTTTTTAAATACTTTTTATTTTTATGGTTACAATTAAATAGTTAATGAACAAAAGTAGATTGGAAGTAAACGAAACCGTCAACAAAGACCTTAATCTTGCGAATATTGATACTTTTACTGCTAATCCGGGAGTCGACAAAACAGTATAGTGGTTAGCGTGCTAGCTTCTAGACCACGAGGTTGTGGGTTCGAGTCCCGTGTTAGGCATGAGTGTTTGTAAATGTATATTGGCTTGTCAAATGACGAATGTTTCGGCGAATTATATCCCTCGTGTTGCAGATAATCTGAAACCAACCGGGAGACATAAATATTGCTTGACATATATCGTCTTTTTTTAACTTTTAATTAACATTCTAAATTTCAAATTTTTGTTCTTGAAAACAAAACTTTGCTTTATTTAAAAAAAAAAAAAAAAAAATCTTCATTTTTGAGAGAAAAAAAAAAAAAAAAAAAAAACGAAATTCCAGATTAATTCCGGGAGAACAAAAAAAAAATTCAATTTAATTAACTTTTTTTTTTTTTGGTAAATATGTGACCATAATGGCAACTTTTTATCAAGTTGAAATTTTGAACATCCAAAAGAAGTTATTTTCAATAAGCCTTATTATATTAATTCTAAGATTTAAGCATCCAAAGTTGTATCATAGATATATAGTTCGGCAAATAAAAGTGTAACCAACTTATATAATTATCTCCGGTCGTCAGTAATAAAATTAATCAAATAAAAAATGTCATTATATTACTTAGAAAATGTTACTGCACTTTTTTTGAGGATTAATTACGTTTTCAAATTGAATATTTAATTTCCATCATATAACCAGTTTTTTGTTTTCTTTCAAAATCAGAATTTTGAATTGCGATCTGAGTACTTTGAATACTTCCCAAAACTGATTTGACCAAATGTCACTGCATTTAGACAGTAAATTTGTCAACTAAACATAAGCTATTTTATATTTAAGTGTTCCATCGACTGAAAAAAGTCAAATAAATTTATAGTGTGTGTTTTAAAGTGGTGTTATCATACATATTCTCGATACTAAAACTCATTCTTTACAAATACAAGATTCAATTGAGTGTTATTTATAAAATAAACTTAATATCATATCTCAATATTTTCTATTTCTTTAAGTATATTAACTTTCACATCTTCTTTAGAATATTGACAGCAATCCACTTTAAATATGTTATTACAAATACTTTCAAACAAGCCTTTAGGGCCAAATAGAAAATATCTGTATTTACTTTCAATCAATATGATAAAAATTAAGACGTTCTCATAACTTCAAACGAAATCAAGATATTATATACATAAGATTGACATTTATGAATAAGTAAAATCATAGGGAACTTATTGCGCTTAAATACATAAAAATTCAATGAAATCAAAGAATATCCCATGAAGCGTAATATTACATTTTTAAAGAAATCAGGTGGTCTTCAAAAATCTATTTGACAGACTTTCAATAGAAAGGCGATTACAAACTCAAAATTAAATTTATTTGTCACATTTATTGCCTAAGGATATGTAAGAAAATGAGAGTATATTCAGAAACAAAAGCTGTTCTCAGAAACCATTTTTTATACAAAATAAAGACAAGTTTCAGTTGAATATCTTTTGAAATTGTTAATACACATATTTATCTAAAGTCTCTACTGAATTAATATTTAATTATGCACTGCATTATTAAAACGAAGTCCAAATTTTTATTCGATAAAATAACACTTCGTTACATCATTTTTCATTCCAAATGCTCAAAAAAGAAATTTATTCACATATTTTTTTTTTCTTTTTTTTTCAGCATTTTCAATTTCCTTTGCATCTCGGATTTTGTATTTTTATTGTATTCAAAAGAGAAAAACCCCATGAACCATGCATGTCCGTCTCAGCTTATACAGATTTGCTCTTTTGTATTGAGAGTATTTCGGCAACTCAATGAATTCAACATATCAGCAGTATTTAATAGCCTTTGTGAAATATATTCATATTTGGTCTCTAGAATATTCATTGTAAGGCATGTTGGAGAATCAACTTTTTATAAACAATTTAAAAAAGGGTCAACACTATGAAAAAGTGCAGACTCTAGTTGATTTAGTAGTATGACATTCACATTTATAAAAATACGTTTAGTAAGTCGCTGTATAAAAATAAAAACTCAAGATATAAATGTATCTATTATTACAACACTATATGATATTTTATTGTGATGCCACCTTTGTTATGAGAGTACTTTCTGAAATTTAAAAAATATATTATTCTTTACCATAACATATTTTTTTTCAAGTTCACCTGGTTTATTAAACACTCTCTCATAAAACATAGAATTAACCAGAGTTTAAAGTGACACATCCATGGCCAATTTCAAAATATTTGCGGAAGAAATTTATTTTTTAAATGTGGCATGTAAACTTCAGAACCAGCTCCATCCATTTTAGCAAAACAACATCCCATCGTCATGCAGATAAGTTATATATATATATATATATATATATATATATATATATATATATATATATATATATATATATATATATTAATTATGTATTGAAATAATAAATGTTCTGAACTGTTTCAAGATTAACTTTATAACTTCTGCAATTTTAAGTTTTTGGAAATTTGAATTTAAATTTTTGGATGGAGCTAATTTTGAAGCAAAATGTGTGAACAACAACCTTTTGCAATGCAATAACTCTCTGTTTTAATGTTATCTACTGGACGAAACATTCCTAAAGTACGAATTACTGTTGCTAAGTAGATAAATAATTTGAAAAAAATATAATAAGTTGTAGAAAATATTAACAATATAAATGAAATGAATCAGAAAAATATAAAAGTAGATTAAATAATTTGAAAAAAAAAAAATAATGATAATAATAATAATAAGTTGTAAAATATATGAACAATATAAATGAAACGAATCAGAAAAAAATTATTTTTTTAAACGGAAAAATTCAAATACAAACGAATTTTTAGAAAGATATAAGTATAAAAATGCAACATGAAAAAATAGTACAATAACATTCCTGTATGTTGAGGAGGGTTCAGGGGACAGTGTTCTTGGTAGCCATGTAAGGAAACTACGATGGAGTTGGTTGTGAAACTAACTCGTTAATTTGAAAGTAAATTTCACATTGAAGGAGGTGGTTTTTAATATTAATGGCTTGTTATTGTAATAAAAGTGTATTGATAACAGATTAAAAAAAAAAAAAAAAATGTTTTGAAGTAAGTGGGGATGGAGCTGGTATTGAAGCTCCATGCCTCAAATAATACTTAAAACATACATGGACGGGAAAAAAAATGCTCACTTGAGTGCTATCACCTCTATATTCCTATTAATAATCAGATATATAAATTAATTTGAAATATTAGGTATACGTTCAAAGTTGCTTAGTTTTAAATAAATAAAACTCCACTATAAAATAACTAAACAATTGAAAAATAGTGTATTATATATAGTATATGAATTATGTACATTGATATCCTTTCTATAAATACCTACTCTTCATAACACAATAAGTAATAAAAGCTCTGAAAATAGAAATACCAACTAGTACAATAACGACTTTTATTGTTAAAATAACAGTTACTTTTATTACTTACGATCCGTTGGAACTAGTGTATTATCCATTTTTTAAATGAACATACCTTTCTATGCTTAGTTATTAATACGTATATATACCTTTTTATTTTTAACAGATACACAGTAACAAGGATATTGTCGAAAGAATGAAGTATAAATTTTAGGTACAACATTGAAAGAATGGAATCGAATGATAAATATTTTAGTATGTGTTCATTGGATAATTGCTTTATTTGTTTTATACTCAAACGTTTTTTTTTTTTTTTTTTTTTTTTTTAAGAATCTGTTTGTGATTGGAATAAGAGCTAGTCTTGACATATTTCTTTAAATTCTTAGGTGTAAAATGTTGTTTGAGTTTATTATTAAAAATACTTCCTGCTGTGAATTTTCTGCTTATGTAAGCGAAATTTATATATAAATGGAAAACTCTCTAATGAATATAAAAACAATTTTTAGGAGTGATATTTAACAACATATTTTTAGCTTCTACTAATTAAATATTGTTATATATTCAATATTTATTTTCTACAATAATTTTTGAAATAAATATTGTAATTTTAATATTGATTTAATAAGTAAGAATCCTTCATTTAAGAGTTTGGGATATTTAATCTCATCATTAAAATGGTCATTGTTTAAAAAAAAAGCATAAATGTACTGATATTGAGATACAGAATGATAAAAAAGATTTAAAAAAAAAAAAAATCAAATAGTTTATAATAAAAAAAATAACAATATAATTTAAAATCGAATGAAATTAAGTAATAAAGAACATCAAATAAATTTCTCATTTATTAGTTATATCCATGAGCTTATTCTTATTTTTCATGCACAGTTTAATAATTGAATATTAGATATTTCTGGCACATACTTGAGAATAAGTTATACATAGACAAAACCATCTAGTACCTAATTTTTTTCTAAAATACAATTACAAATTTAATATTTATTTTACACAAAACAATCCTTTTATAAAATAAAAAAAAATCTAGACTACTCTTTGCGTTCAATCGGTAATTGTGAAAATAATCTTTTTTTAAATATATGCTCTTAATAAACAACTTCAGGAAATTACTCCAAACTTTTAGTATACATGAATGTCGCTATCGATCGAATTAAGTAATTAGTGACGGTGATGAAAACGGTGGAAATTAAGCTTTTCACGTTTTTTAATCGAGTAGAAAAATGAGGAGAGGTTTATGCAACGGGAAGGAAACGTTTATTAGAAATATCGAGGACACCCTATTTCAAATTACTTTTCCTAATCAAATATACGAGATGGTAAACAAGAGATTTCTCCTTAATGTTTGTTTTTCATAAAACACTGTTATGTGGTTGGAAGAGAAATATTTTCTATTGATTTTAATCAGAATACTCTCTTTCACACAGATCAATATATAGGAAGTTTTTTTCTAAAAGCACGTCTCCAACTTGTTGATTTTATCATAAATATATTTATAAACGTGTCTGCTTTTGAATGAAATGTTTTATACAGAATGATATGGATACTTTTAAGAAATTAGCTATAGCTGAAAAATATTGCCTTAAGAGGATAAGATTTATATATATATATATAAAAAGGTAACTCTTTCCTGTAGAAACTAGTTTGTTTGGGATGTTTGGGAAGCTATGAATAAGCATTAAGCAACTGGAGTTAACAAACTTTGAAAGCGGTATGTTAGCAAAGCTCGGAGCCATGAAGCAAAATTACCACATTCGTCAACAAATGTTAAAAGGCAGTGGTTGTTAAACCTATTAGATTTTCGAATATAGATTAATAAACTAGGCAAAATTTGCAAATTGTGTTCGTCATAAACTAATGGGAAGCAATGAAGTTATAGAAATAAATGTTTTGTCCGTTCTTTTGAAGTCTATGACTAGAATCACCGACGCAATATTAAATGCAACTGTTGGTTCAAAGTCACACTAAAAAGGTATGTATATATTAATTGTCCACTCAGGAAAATTAACAGGATTTACCAAATGAAAGTAATAGTTGAAGACAAATATTATCAAAGTAGGTTCTTGCAAGATTTGTAAATTGATAAAATCAGCAGCTAAATTTATAAATCTGCAGTCGTTTAATAGATTTGAACATTTTTAAGGCTTGCGCATTTAGGCGATACAATGATTCATTGAAGAATTCACAGATATTTTAAAAAGGACTTGTAAAAGAAACATTTGGTATAGTGGGACAAATATTGTTCGATTAGAAGCAAGAAAGGACGATCCAGTGGATATAATAAGATGCCAAATTAGGGATAATAGCATATAATAGATTTCAACATAAAATTATATTGTAAAAATTTAAATAGTTTATAATATTTTTATTAGATAAGTACAAAGTAACATCTACAGTGTTTAGGGCTTTAATAGAAAGTTATCTAAAAACATAATGGAAGCGAAGAATTTTTTTTTTTTTTTTAAGAATATGAATTATTCATGTCTTAATAATGTACTTATAAAAATAAATATTGATATACTGTATAATATCACTACACTGAGTACCAAATTGTCTTAATTTCTAAAAGATAAGTTAAACTTGATATAAACAATACTATTGTTGCGGTGTTATTACATATTAGCAGAAATTAGTCAATTGATAAACTAAAAATACTTTAAACTAAAGATAAACAATGTCATAAAATAATTATTTATATTTACAGTTCCCTGAATAGTGGTTTCCTTTTCTGTTTCACCAACGCATTGAAGCAAAAGGAACCCACTCTTCAGGAAACTTTCAATTTTCCAACAATAATATAAAATTAGGCACATCATATTTTAATTACATTAATTAATAACATCACCGACAAAAACCTATTAACCAATGTAAAATATTTCAGAACTGTCGAACAAACACTTATGAGGAATGTTTGTGCTATCTTCTCGGCCTAGCTTTTAGACATATATTAGATTCGATATTGCACATACTGATTGCATTTACTGAAATAAGTTTTTTTTATTACATCCCTCAAATAATGATGGCTGTATGAAGTATTCATATTATTTTTTAAATTAATATCATAATCATGCATGAATTTATCCTAAAAAGCAAAACATATAATAATAATAATAATAATAATAATAATTTAGCACTTAAATTTTGAAACACCGGTACTGATCTATATATTTTATAAAATCTATATAATACCATATAATTTTTATGCTTTAGTAAATATTCTCAGAGGAATCAATCTCTACAATTTAAAACATTACGATATTATTACAAATTCCCTTCTTAGGAATACTTAAAATGTAGCGATAACTATAGTCTCAATATTTAATGAAGAAAGCCTCTTTTTTATTCTCACAAGACTTTTAAATATAGATAAAGCATGTATAAATTCCAAATCAACAAAAAAAATAAACAAGAATTTTACATTAAAAATTCATGTATGTTTCTTTTTTTACATAACATAAAACACAGTAAATGAATGATTAAACGAAAAAGCAAGTTTTTTTTTTTTTTTTTGTCTATTGCATACTGAGTTTGTTGACAAGAAATACATTTTCCTTACAACATCATTTAAGTACTGATACGCGTTTGTTGTAAACATTTTATCATACAATTACAAATGAAAGTAAATATTCGATTGCATATTTGCTGATGTTATACATAAGCAATTATTTTATGTTATTCATTACGATTAATTGTTCATTTTAAAATGAACTTACGAATGAAATTCAATTCCGTGTGTAGATTTTTCTATTTGCCAGTAATTTCTTATTTAATGTTCTTATCGCAGAAGAGTTGTGGTAAAACTTTCAACTCTTGTGTGTATTCTGAGCAAACAATTGTATATATATTATACTAGTGCCAAATTAGAGCAATCTGAGACATTGCAAGTGCTAGGAAAAGTTAGCAACAACTAATATTTATTGGCATTAATCACCTTGGCGGAGAATCTATTCAGTGTTGCAAGTCCAGTCGCAGTTTCTCTTAGTGCACTGTCTCAGAAAGAGTGAATACCAATACCTTCAACAGTCAGCAAGTTTTTTTAAATGCGTTGGGCTTCTAATAAAGTTTAAAGAATCCGTGAGGTATTGTGTGCTGTGGATTAGCAATATCTGAAGTCAAATACATGTATCTTGGATTTCAGCAGTAAAACATCTGAAAATGACTCAATGGCTAGCTGAACTTTATTTCCAGAAAAATGTTATTACCTTTCAGAAGAACTTTCGTTGTGTCTTATGGCACGAATCCTTTTAAAATCGGCTGTATTCAATCCTTGAGAAGATTTTCTCCTAAGATGCATTATAAACACGCTAAATTTTTAATTCGGCATGATGCTTAGTTTGGTTTGCAAGTTCCGACTGTCTATTTTTGGCACTTATTATAAAGTGCTCAACACAGCCAATACGTCTCGTAATTGTGAGCAGCTAGAAGAATACAAGACCGTAATCTTTTAATGTGAACCTCTCTCACAAACCCAACCACACCAACGAGAGCAGATTGGGGACCACGATAGATTCCATGGGCACCAGCCCCCACTAGGGACACATAGGACCGTACTCAAGATCTTTCTATCATGAGCTCGTTACTTTAGATACCGGACTAAGGGGGCCCGATAAACACGTTAGAAATTCAAAACACTCATCTGTTTACATTGTTCTGTTACCAACAAGGTTCCGTTTTCGAAGAAAATATCTATATTGACATAAATAAAGCATTGACGGCAATACTACAAACATTCTTTTCCGTGTGTAATTGCAGTGTTTTGTGAATTTAAAGTGTATTCCATACAATCTGAAGTAAATAATCTATCAATAACACAGACTTTATCCAAATTACTTCAGTAGGACATGAGTTATAGCTGTATATACATACAGAGAGACGTTGGCTTTTATACATATGTAGAGATGTATTTCATTCAAATAAAAAAAAATGATGCTTCAGATAATATGTTAGCACATCATTTAAGATAAACATTTTTGTAAAATTTTATTGACAAGATGTTTATATTTAAAGTTTTCCTCTGTGTCTGTTTTCCTGTTGCCTGAAGAATACTTTTTAATACATATTTAAATTTTATATGTGTACTACTGAGAGGATGTCATATATGAACATCGTAGTAAGTTCCGTTTTAGAGATATTCTGATTAGAGACATACACATAAATAGTCACACTTCATTTCTCGAAAACAACTTTTTGGACACGGGATTTTTTGAAACTTTTGGAAATCACAAATAATAATAATAATAATAGTCAACATCATCTTTTTTTTACTCAAATACAATACTTTTGTAATCATTTATTACATACCGAGTAATTGAAATGAAAATTTTTGACTGTAGTTCACTTCCGAATAGTTTCGTATCACAATTTCGACAGATCCTATCCAACGACCCAAGTGCCCCAATAACTACTTTAAAATTCTCCAAACTGATATTGTTTTTTTACTTGTTGACTTTCAAAGAATATGGCACATTTTATACAAACTGATATTAAAAGTCCTCTACGATTTGTTACGCACAATTTCTTAGCTCAATTCTTTTATGAATCAAAATAAATTAATATCAGTAATTTTAACAAATATTTTAATAGGTAGTTTTCCTCAGGATTTCAATAGTTTTTCTTAATTATTTAATTACTAGATATTGCTTTCTTTGTTGGATATACTGCTATAACTTCGTAATACATGATTATTTGTAGCGTTTCTATTGAGAATTTATAATAGTCTTTGCTTTTCAAAGTGGTAATTTCATTCATTTTCTTTGTTTGTCGTAGAATAATCATCTTCCATTTGCAACAAATATCAAAAATCCTTTGAACTATAAGGAATTTGGGTTTAAATCTTAGCTCTACAAAAGTTAAATCTGCTTGGAAATTTCTCCCACTGTGCATAACTTAAGTAATATCATCTAAAAATGTTTTTCAGTTCTACAAATAGATGGCAGCACATAAAAGAAAAAACTTATAGATTTATGATATTTTGAGGTTAATGTGATTGGTGAATGAAAATATAACACACAAATTAATAATATATTCGGATCTCTTTTTCCTAAAATAATAATAATAATAATAATAATAATAATAGCCACCGGCTACAATAGTTTTTAGTTATTTTTTTTCTCTTCATGAAGATACGTTAAAATGAAAGAATAAAATTATGCACATAACACGTCTGGAAACTTTTTATTAAAATATATGTATATATATCCTTTGTTTATTCAGTATCTTGATTTAGGTAGGCCAAATAATAGAATATATTAGAATTTACAAGTTGCATCCTCCAATCACCTATATACCCGACAATGTTCTACAATCATTCAAAATATAATTCCACATGTTAAACAAAGTTTCCAATTACTATTATCCTTTTATTTTTGTGATATATTACAATCTTCTGCATCCACCTGAATATAAAGCTACCTAAAATACACGTCCAATACAAGTTAGCAAGTTGACCAGAATACAAAACTCTCACATTCATTTTTAGACTTTCAATCTCCCCTCAACTACCTACCCAAAGTGTTTCTAGGAATAACATTATCTTTCGATCAAATGATAGGAACAAGTTTGTCTTTGACACTTCAATCTATATAATCAAAAACAATTTTATACAGTGGTGAATCAAATTAAAATAAGTATTGGTTAAATAAGTAGTAAAATGCCATCAAGGAATTAAAAAAAATTACAATTTTTTTTTTCCTCTTATAAAAAGCTAGTGAATCGTAACTCTACTGTATTTCCACTCCATTATATCTATATTCTTATAAATGCCTTGTCCCATAGTAATTATACAAATATTATTACTATAAAAATTACCCTTATCACTGACTCACTCCCTGCCTGACTCCCTCACTCACTCTGCAACGCTGCAAGTTAAATTTTAACCGATCGTTCTTGAAACTCTTTCCTGTTTCCAAAATATTTTTTATCAGAACAAATAAAAGATCTCTCTAATACGTGAATTCATAATCCATTATGGAGTGTGGTCCAGTCAATTCAATGTTGCGTCAAGGGAATAACTTTAACCGATGAAACTCTTTCCTGTTGTTTGCCGCACAATTTGCGGATTTTATATTATTTAAAATTAGATGCAAAAACTAAGCACACGCTGACAACAGATTCTGTGCTATATTAAGGAATAGGAAGATTTAATTGATAGTAATTCTCAGGTTTATTAAGTGCCAATTATGCTGTCAGGGAAAATCCAAATGATGCACTTAATTTCCGTGTTGAACTCTCAAGCAATATAGTTTTTCAAGTGAATCTTCATTAAAACCAACATGTCAAATATTTTTTTTTTTTTTTTTTTTTTTTTTTTTACTTCATCGATAAATATCTTATAGCTAATATGATTAATTTGGATATTACACATAATAAATTGTTATTATACATAATTATATTTAATTGCTTGTTATATTCATCATTTCCCCTAACAATTTTCCAGTTTTATCTCTATTACCAGTTCTTTAGTTGTAACAAGTGAAGTTTCATTGTTAATCAGTTAGTGCTGCCATCTATTTAATATAAAGGTAATCATAAGATGCACCTTTATTGCATTGTAAATGTTTCTTTTTCAACTCATGATAATCTTTCATAATTTGAATTTGAAAAGGTATCTACATGATTTCAATGATTACTTTATTTTTTAAATTAAGGTAAGCAACTTGTTTGTTTGAATTTTTTAGGAACAACTTTTAATTTGCAAGTATATGTGAAAAAATAAGAAATATTGAAATAAAATATTATCATCAATTTTGAAGTTGAAAAAAATTCGCAATACCAGGGAATATATATAATATTTAAAACATTTAAAAAAATTTGTCACTTTAATGGTCACCATATTTGAATTTTTAGTAAAAAACATATATATTTAAACACCCACTTTAGTAGTGATGTAACATGCCTTATATTTCATTTTTCAATTTTTCAATCCCAAAGAATGTATTTTTAACCTTCTTCCCTGCAGTAAAAAATACACATGCATTTGAAAATTTTATTGTACTAAAATATTTACTCAAACACTGTTTTGTAACAAATAACAAGTCCCCTGAAGATTTTTCGATATTATTCTCAGATGAATCACCCTGCAAAAAATGTGGTGCTGAATGACTAGCATTCCACTTTCCTTTAAGATGCTTACAACGTTTTACTGTCTTATCTCTAAATAAATGTAAGTTTATTCTGGGAACACATTCCAATGAACTTTATGAGCAAGACAATAATTTGGAGATTTAAAAACATTAACGCATTCAGATCTAACACGTGTCAAACTGTCGATGCAGGACGAATCTCTAACTATGTAATTAGACTTAAAATAAAACTTTAATGAAAAAACAGTTTAGATTAAGTGAATTGGCATTCTAATTTTCTAGCCTTGATCCAAATTTGAATCTGATTTCCCTTTACTGGAAGGCAGTTACACTCCTCAAAAATGCAATCTTAAAAAAAAAAAAAAAAATCGCCTAGTTGAAACAATTAACATTTAAAGTGACATTTTTCCCATCTTCAACAGATGATTTTTTCTTAGTTAAAATTAATTTAAGGTTAAATTTAATGGATACTTTTGGCTTTTAAAATGTTAGAAATATATATATAGGGATTAGTGAGTGTATTTAATTTTTTTTTTTAATTTTTTTTTTTCCATTTTACTTAAAACAACTTTAAGAATATGATTTAAATGTTATTATTAATTAATTGTATTGAATTAATTTTTATCTAAAATTTAATCATAATAAACCAACCATTCATACCTACTTTACCTAACTTATCAACTCTTAATTTATTTATAACAATACAATTCTTTACTTGAAAACACTTTTACTTGAAATGTATCACATGTGATGTCACATGTGGAAAAAATTAAATGCTCTGTAATAAATTTCAGAAATGAAATTGGTATTTTAAATTTAATGTAGGTAATTTATAAACTTTCCTGACAACAAGATAAACTACTTGGTTCAATACTTATTACATAAAATAATGTAATTTCTGTCAAGTGGGGGACATACATTAGTATTAACTTGAATTCTCAAATCTATACATTTTAAATTGAAGTAAACGCTCTAAAATATCGAATTTAATAGAGTAAATAGTGGAACTTTCTTCTGAAACAGTAAAAGTGTCTGTAAGGGTAAATCAAAATAAAGTGGAAGCTCATGAAGTCAACACTGTTTCAACCATATGACATTCAGCTAATGGTGTCCATCTTGGAACCAATGTTTCCACTTGAAAACAGTAAAATAATTGATAAATATTCTTCACTGTTTATTATTTAGACTTTTAAAAATGAACTAGGAAGCTCCGATCCTCCCTACACAAATACTTTTTTCCTTGAAGATGTCCTGTTTTTCTTGGAATGGCCCAGTACAATGGGTAATTATTTTAGAAATATTTAAAACTATATGAAACGAAAATCCATTTATAGTTAACTCACTTTTAAATAAGTTTATTTTTATTCATCCGTCCATTTAAACTAGTTTCAATAGACATTACATATTCCAAGAGAAGTAAAAAGAACTACTAAGCAATTTCTATTGATGGATCCATAGCGGAAACTGTGACGATTAATTTAAAAACTGGTTCCTGTAGATTAGCAGAGAACGTTATATTTGTTTCTCAGTTTGGATCAAAGAAGGACTCAAGAGCCAAAGTAGCCCGCATTCACGGTACCAATAAAATTCAGAACTATACTTTGGTGGCTATTTGTCACACCAAAATAGTTTATGAAGTATGAGCCTCACCAAATTTATTTTTTACAATCACTTGATATTGTAAAACTCTCTAAAAAGTAAGGTGTGCGCATACTTCGTGCTCTAAAAGAAAAAATTACGACCCATATTATTATGGCCAATTGAACCTAAAAAAAATACCCCTATCTATTTCGGGCAATCGTTTGTGGTATTTCACTCCCAAAATATTTTTTTTTAATCACTTGATATTGTAAAACTCTATAAAAAGTAAGGCGTGAGCTTCAAAAGTCACATGCCATGATATTCGAAATGAATCGGAGATGCTTTCAATACTCCACCAGTTTCTCATCTGATATTCTATAGAATGCCTAGGAAATGTGTGAAATATGAAAATATGAATCGTCTCATACATTGCCGGCTAGTTTTTAGGTATTCTATACAATGCCTTGGCATTCTATAGAATGTCAAATTTTACACTTTACCGGTAGCATATATATAAGATTTCACTATATGAAATTTATAAGTTTATGTTGGATATCAAGGGCAGTTCATGTAGAGTCTAACGTAAGAACATATTTTAGAGAAATTGAAACAAAAGTTCTTTCAATGACATAAAGGCGTTTTGAAATCTGAATGAATGAGATCTGGATGCACTTTATAGTGCAATTTAGTATATAGGTTAAAATCAAAGAATATTTTGAGAAACACTGCATTATAAATATGTATTATACCATATGAAAGTTTATATGTCTAGTATTTCGAGCAAAACCATTTCCGTCCTTTGTGAAACTCTTCACAAGCGCTTTTGTAAAACCTCACAATGCCCCACATTACGACAATAGCTCCTTTCCACTGTTTCTCACCGAATATTATACACTTCCTCACACGCTTATCAAAGAAGCGCAATCGGCAAGAATTCCGCGTCAATTGTCGCATTAAACTCGCATATGTTTTCTTTTCAAGAGCGATTCCTTCAAACTCTGTCCTCAAAGGACACCTCCTCCTCCAAACGAATTCTTCATTCGGCGACAAACATTCCCCAAAACTTCCAACTTGGCGCTGATTTATTCATTCCTACTGGTGTTCCAAATAAAGTTCCAGGGATAGAATCTCGAGAGGGTAGGAAGAGGGGGAGACAACAGCCAAACGACGACAATCCCTTGAGGGGGGAGATGGCGGGAAACGAACCCATTTAGAATCGAAATTTGTTCCCCAAACTCTGATGGGGTAGGAATACTCCATCCACGCTCTCAAAAGCACATTTGCTGGAGGGTTGGCGGAAACGAAAAATAAAACACCACCAGAATCAGAACATATTCATTAGAAATAAAGAAAACGGTCGGGATATAAGGCTCATTGTTATGCCGCTGGCCATGTTCGTTAAATACCAATGCAAACGGAATAATTTTTTTTATCGAGAGTGTAAAATAGGTTTTTCTTTATTACGGACGAAGACGGAATATATATTTTAAAGGAATTTTATTTTAATTTCAATTTATTTTAAGAAAATATAAAAACTTTTATACATTTATAGGCATTGAATTTACTAATTTTATTTCTTTTATATTGTTGTATTATGTACAGTACCCCAAAAAAAATCAGAACGATGGCTATATCTTCGGTTCTAATTATCGTAGAATCTTACGGTTGGCACCAAAATGTTTTGCTTACGATTTTCTATATATCTGATACATTTTTTTCTTCTTGGGGGACCGTTTACTAAGTAAAAGTAACACTATCTTCGAAAATTTCAATACGAACCCTTATTTTTTATCATTTCATTCGATTCAGAATACATCATTTACTCTATATACTAAATTTCAATGCATTATGTTGAAAAACACGTCACTTATGAGCGAACATGTTTCGACCATTTTTTTATCGATCTTCAGGGAGAATTTCCATAAAACGAAAGGTATTTTTAAGGTTCTTCTTCACAGCGGGAGAAATCGAACCGTCAGTGCGGCGTTTCACGACTTTATAAAATACAAATATCAGTCTAAAATTGCATAGAAACTATTTGGATTTATAGTCTCATGTTTAAGATTAATACAAAAATAGCAAGTAAACGCAAAAGTAACATAATTTATTTACAACGTTAAAGATGTGCATTATTCACACGAAATAAATAAAATATCGAAAACTGTAATTGCAGAAGTATAACGTAACGTAATTAAATAACAAAAAGTTAAAGAAAAGCGTAATTATTTTACAGAAACATTTCACTGTAAACACAAATGTAACTTGATAGTTGAAATTATTTATAAAATGAAAAAATCACATGATTCGAGTAAAATTTTTAAAGGATAACTTATTGAAATTGCTTAAAAAATGTTGTTTTAAAGAAATGTAATTTAAGGAAGTACATTTTTTTTCAAACACTATTGAAAACCACACAAAACATATGTTCCACGATTCCAAACACGTTAGACAGATTAAAAATATATATACAAAAAATAAAACTGCTTTGTCTGTATAAAATATTATTATTATTATTATTTTTTTTTTTTTTTTTTTTTTTGTAATTTCAAGAAATTCTGTTCCGATTCACCCCGTTGTTCCTAATCACCCCATTTTACGATAATTGAAGTTGTGCGATTTTCCACACCTCTAGTTTACCTTGAATTAATCTCTGATAGTTTTCAAAAGTCGTCTACTATACGGTCCCTTAAAGTGAGCGTTTTTTACATTTTCGATAAAAAATCGAGAACTAAAAGTCAAAATGAAAAGAAAAGAATTGTGGGTGGGGGGGTTTTAGACCATGGTCAATCTAATGAAAGCAAAAAAAAATATATGTTTCTATTAAAAAAAAATTAAAAATTGTTTTATTAATTAATAATTACTTATTGAAAAAGAGATTGATGCAAAAGTTGCTTGCTATTTATGTTTGGTCATTTACAAACTATCTTTTGAAAAAAAAAATTACTGAAATATATTAATTATTTAAGTATTTATGGCCAAAAAAACAATTTTTTTATTTAACATTAATTTATCATTTTCTTTTTATCATTTAAATTACAAACCATTCATTAGAAAATTACGAATTTTTGTATTTCGACATATTTTTGGATGCTGAATCCAAATATGGGATAATATTATGAGGTTGCTATTGAACTTTTTAAAGTTTGATTCCGTTTTAATATGTAGATGACCCCTCATGACAAAAAAAACTGCATGCAATTATTAAAAACCTTCCACGATTTACAACGGTACCTTTTGTTTGTTATTTCCAGAATTAGAGCACAAGATATAGCCATCGTTCTGATTTTTTTTGGTGGTACTGTACAACATTTAATACTTCCAATTATTTATATGTTACCATAGGGTAATGAAAGTATTGTTTTCTATAAAATATTATTATTATTATTATTATTATTATTATTTGTAATTATTCGCGTTTTTGATCATCCTGACTTCAAAAAGCTGGTCTAGAAAAAACGTCTATCAGTGTGTCTGTGTGTACGTGGTAAGCATAACACGTACCTGAACGAATCGACCAACGTTGTTAAAACTTGGTGTATGGTTTGGTGTACGGCCATGGAACCTGAATTCGAATGAATTTTGAAATTTGTGTGATGCTCAACACTCCTAATTTATATCACTAAGAATATAAGAATGTATTAATGTAATTGTAGTAAAAAAATCCTATTTACTTTTTTATATCTAGCAAGGAATTATTAATATCAGTATGATGTAAAATATCTCATAATTCATTTGATTTGTTATTTGTATGAAACTCGCTGGTATAACTTTAAAATTTCCTTGTGAATATGCGCATTGCTTCTCCAACTTCTAATTAATTCTTAGTAACTGTATTACTCAATACCCTTTCAAAAATTTGTTCACTAATATTGTTTCAACTTCACTAATTACGTTTCATAACGTATTATTGTATTTAGCCATTTTTTAAGCCATTGAGTAATAATAAATATTGTTAAACCAATAGTTCTGAAAAGGCATCATAATGAATTTTAGTTGATGTTGTTGGATAGATTCCGATTTTCCCTTTATATATATTTTTTTTTTTTTTAATTTAAAAAAAATACTTCATACATTCCAGAAGAGAATGATGTTTTTTTCTTATTTCTATGGTGATTAGAACACTACGAAATTACATGTTATTTAAACACTACTTATGGGCGTAACAAAATGGGCACAAATATTTATATATATATTAATAATATATGCAAACTATTTTTTTTTTTTTTTTTTAAATTTACAACAAAAACTCATTTAATTCAATCACACCTTCTTCTGAATGTAGGTGCATGGCAATGCAGCCGCCAAGTTCACTGGCAATTAGGCCTGGGCGATGTTAACATTTCTGCATCGTGATATATCGGGAAGCAAACATCACGATGTCACGATACATCGCGATGTTAACTATGTGTATATTTTTTTTACAAAATACTACAAAATAACGTTTTCATAACACGCTTTATATAGCCGAAAGTTATGCTTACTTAGCTTTGTAAATTTTATTAAATTCATGTATGGAAGTTTATTTTAAATAACATGAGCAGCTACCGAATTATTTTCAGGCGGATATACAAAACACCCATCAAGGGGGTATAAACCGGTTGTTATTATTACTATTATTATTTTTGTTTTAATCCGGATTTTTCAGTTTATTTTATTGAAATTTTACTTTGTTATTTTTCAGGGAAAGAGGGAGGGGAGGGGGAGGACAAGTGCACTTCTTGGCGGTGCTCATGTTACTTTAGTTACTGTGGATATTCTTAATTATTAAATCAAAAACATAATTTATAATGAATATTTTATTACTTACAATGTACAATATAACTATTAAACAATAAAAATAAATATAATGCATAACATTTAAAATTCTAATGATCTTTATTTTGTCCCAAAAAAATCTGCATTTCCCTATTTTTATAAAGCAATGTTGGATTGAGTAATTAATGTTATGGAAATAAACTTTATTCAAATTTTACAAATTGAAAAAAAAAATTATAAAACATTTATTTATTTACGTGACCGAAGAGAAAATCCTTCAACGTAAATGGGAAAAAAATGTTTATAAGTATTTAAGCAATCAAACTAGAGAAACAACTGTGATTAGTCCATGCACTAATTCACATTGATTTTGGCAGATATAACAAACAGCTCATAGTAATAAATAAGCAGATTATCTTAATTGGGTAAGAACTAGACAGAGATTACCGTGCCAGAATATTGCTATCCCCATGCGTTAATAAATAAAGCAAAATAAAATAATAGCAAGATAAGAAAAAATCTTGAAGTTAATATAAAAGATTTCAAAATACAAAAGTGTAATATTTTATTTCTTTCAAGTTAGAGAAATAATGAAAGAAAAAACAATGAAACACAAAAAGTGTAGGAAACGCTCAGTAGAATTCCAAAAATAGATATCAAGGTCTTATATCTGATGACTAGTAAATAAAAATCAAAACGTTTTCCAAGAGTTCAGAGAACAACATAAAAATTTTTCAAACAATTAAGAGAATACTTCTTTTATCGAATCTCCAATATTACTAGACTACTGGCCCCACCTCGCAATTTCAATACTAATCACTAATACGTGAGGTGGATACGATTACACGATGCGTTTTTTTCTGATGAAGTATCGGGCATGCGCAAAAGCAAATGGAACTCGTTTCAAACGGCGCAGTGTCGACGGTTTCATTACGTTTCTATAGTATCATAGGAACAACGCTCATGAACCATGGCACGGTTCTTCGTCCTTGAAGTGCTAGGCAAGTATCGTTAAAATATATCGTGAAGTATCGGTTTTGAGAAAATAATGACACCGGTTTGACGATGTTGATTTCACACAGGTTTTTGCCGATGTATCGATGCATCGCCCAAGCCTACGGAGAGTCATCTTTTACTGGAAGCCACTCAGCAGTATTTTGACTTCTCATATCTCCGTATTACAGTATGCCTGAGACCTGATTTTTTTTTTTTTTTACGGGTATCTATTAACTACTTTAGTAAGACCCTTAAGTTTCAAGTCTCCAATTATATTGGTTGTTGAGATAATCAAATTCGGAAACGTCAGAAAGACGGTAGAGTCAAGTTTAAAGTTGTTGTAAATTACGGGCAATGAAAATTAGTAAAATGTTCTTCTCAAAAAAAAAAATTCCCTTGCATATGCCTAAATATCTAACTACAAAAATGCTTGTGCGACTTAGCCATTACGCGTAAGTGAACTAGAATACGCAATGGCCAAGTGTCACAAATAATTTTGTAGCTATATATTTCGACCTATGCAGGGGAATTTTGATTTTGAGAAGAACATTTTACTAATTTTCATTGCCCGTAATTTACAACAACTTTAAGCTTGGCTCTACTTTAGATCTCAATACTTTTCACGGCCATAATCATTACATGAAGAACTTAGTGCCTTTTTACAGAGATATATATATTTTGTTTTTTTGGATTGTATTGTTTACAAATAATAATTAATTTATAGAAGAATAATTATCTAAAAAAACAAGTGCATAATGTTCTAATCTCTTACATAAATATTTTTTTTTAATTACGTGATTCACCTTGATAAGTAAATATGAATCGATATTGAAGTAATTATAAAATTCCACCGTTATAAACCTTTTAAATTGTTTGGAAGTAATTACAATAATTAACTCAAAAAGCTTAACCCATTAACCGCTGGCGTTGCGTTCACGCAACGCTTAGAAAACATAACTAAAACAAATATTTAATCAATTTTAAACTAATATTTGGAGGTTTATGTTCATTGGTAAGGTTGCACACTTTAATTTCAAACAATAAAAATTATTCTAAACCTTAATGTTTTCTCGTAGTAATAACTTAAACTTTTCCGAAATTCGCTAAGTTAGACTGACATTGCTAAATCGATTCCGAAAAATAAAAGAAAGGGAAATAATTTTATTAGACATAACATTTCATATCTCCATAGTTCACTTGAAGGTCACACGCAAATAAAAAATGTTTTGATGAATTCATCTTTGAGCTACGATGTTGGAAATACTAGTGTTGCGCTTGCGCAACGTCAGCGGAAAAGAGGGTCAAAATTTTCTGAACTTTTTTCTCACCGCGTGTTATTACAACTGCTTCATTTTGATTTGAAATATCTCGAAAGCACTATCTTACGCTTAGTGAAGCTCTGGATACTTTTTACACCATTGATTCAGATGACAATGAAACGGACATTGTTATTATTTCACCAGAATTTGGCAAAGTTACTGACAAGGAAGAAGGGAACAATACAGTAATAAGTGACTCGAACGTTTTACCAAATGACATTTCTGGTGAGGTTGAATTACATTCAAATAGGGAAGATAAGGACCAAAATAATATGGATAATACAAAGACAAAGAAAATATATTGAGCTTTGAAATGGAAGAATATAGATCCTATTTATACATTGATACCAAAATATGAAGAAACATCACCAAGTTGAAAAACTGAAAAGAGAATTAGAAAATTTAAGTTGTGAGGAAATTTTCTTTAAGTTTTTTGACTCTGAAATTTATGCATTGCTCGTTAATCAAACTAATATATATTCTCAGCAAAATAATCGGACTGACTTTTTGCTTCTGAGAGTTACCTAAAAAGGTTTATTGGTTTGCTTCTTCTTACTGGATACCATACATTGCCACAAGAAGTAATGTATTGGTCATTAGATAAATATGTATCTGTCTCGTTTGTTAGGGAGTCAATGTCACGTATTCAGTACAGGAATATAAAACAAAATTTGCAAATGGCAGATAACATCAATATTGACAAAAATGACAAATTGTAGAAAGTTAGAGTACAAGAATGAAATTTGTTGAATAAGAATTTTAATAGTTTCAAATATTTGCACACGACCTAAGTATAGACGAACAAATGATTCCTTATAGAGGAAAACATTTTGCAAAAATGTTCCTAAAAGGAAAACCTGTATGATTCGGTTATAAACATGATGGACAGTAAAAGACTTCGCAGTAGACATTGTCACAGTTAAATTATGTATCGTTGTAATGGTTGTGAAGTGGCTTTACCTCAAGAATGTAGTCAATATTTTCATATAAAATAAGTCATATTAAATAAATGTATATACTTGCATAGTACGAAAAGTTTAAATTTTTGAAAAGAATCTTTAAAATATCGCCAAAGGTTAATTACAGTCGTTGAATATTCAACATTAGTGTAATATGAAATTCTTGAAAACCGCCGATTTTAACTCGGTTTTACGCTGACGTTGCGTCAACGCAACAGTCATTTTCTCTAAAGATAAATAAAATATTCCAACTTTTTCTTTAAATATGTTATATATGACCCTAAAATCACAAATATTATAAATACTGACCATGTTTTTTAAGGATTTCGAGTTTTGGCGGTTAATGGGTTAATACATATTATTTCACTTATATTTCCATCATTGCCTAAAAAAGCACTTTCTTAATATTCCATTCATAAATGAAGTTATAGAACTCCTAAAATTACAACCATTCTTACATTATTTATATTAATAAACATTAAAACATAAATAATTCAACATCATAAAAATGTACAGTAACTTAAAAAGAGGTAAATGGGTATTTTATTTCGAAGAATATCCGTATATGTACCAACGAGATTACTAAAAGAATCAAAACGAGATTAAAACATCGATATTTTATTTCCCAAAATAAAGCGTTTTATAAATATGCATCTACATGATGCTATAACAAGATAAGATATTAAAATATTCATATCATTTCAAACGCCTAAGGATTATTTGAAGAAAATAGAAGCTTTTCATACAACAGCAGCTTCCATGCGAGTTTCGTTAGAAATATTCTGGAGTTGAATGTTTTAACATTTTAAACTAGTCTTTTAACATCAGTTTTTAATGTCAGAAGGATTCTATTTCAATTACTTTTAAATGTTAAACAGTCAGAGATGAGATTAATTGTAATAATTAACAATATATTACAGTTCTATTTGATATATTGGTTAATAATTGTTAAAAAAATAATTTCATCAAATTTTGGAAAGATGGCTAAGATAAAAAACAAATAACTAAGATAAAAACTATGCTTTCGTTAAAAACATTATCTCGTTGACTGGTGACGAACTTTTCGCTGATGAAAAAATGTAACAAACGTCTGACTTTCTTCGAGGTCCAGTTTGGATTCGTCAAGTGTCTGGTTCTTCCCATGAATGCCTCAACTGCGCAGTAGCATTTGTGAAGACCGACCATTTGGACAGTCTAAGAAAATCCGTTTGGTTGATAGGATAGAACGTCGAAGAATAGTTAGTCGAAGGGATAGTACGTAAAATTGATTTGATGATCCAGCATTTCACACTCTACCATGATATTTTGACCTTAAAAACAACGTTAGTTGCTGAGATAATTTTTCTTTTGAAGTACTAGTTGCATCGCCTTGGCGTTGACAAATAAGTAGTAGCATAATAATGGAGTAGGTAGTAATAAAAAATGGAGATAATTTAAAGAAGTTAAAAAGTATTTAATCCCTAAAAGATCATGCAATTAGTTTTGAGAAATAACTTTTTTTATCTGAAGCCACTCTTATTCAGAAATAAAAACACGAATGCAATTTCGTAAATAAAGCGATTTAATTGGCTGTGAATTCTCGCAGCTAATCGAAGCTATTAATGAGTATTTTAAAGTACTTTTTCATAGTACCAAATAATACACATTCATACAAAATGACAGGCAAATTATTTGGCGTGATTTATTTTAGACGTTTGTGCAAATAAATGTTTTTTATAACAACGTGCACAAAATGTGACTTTTCTTACTAGTAAATCGTGGGGAAAATACTACTGTATCGCGAGGAGTGTGAGACAGTAACTTTTCCGCACTAGTATGAAAAAAGTACTTTATCGCACGCCATGGGCTCAAATATTATATAGTCTTGGTATTGAAATTACATATTTTCAAGAGAAATTCTTTGTCTGGAGTTGCCAACACTTAAAGGGGAAATTTGTGTAACTAGGGCCACCATATACCTAGGGCCACCCTACTTTATTGAATAAAGTTTAGTTCTAAGTTTTTTTTACTCATTTGGATAAGTGACAACACCCAATTGCTATTTTGGCAACCATTTTGATATTTGAGAGGAGAAAGCTGTGACAAGTTATAAGTGGAAAACGTTTTTATATGGTCTGCAGTAACATTTTGCAGCTCATGTCTTTTATTGTATTACAAAGTTAAGTCAAATACTTTTCTTTGAATTCTAGTAAATAATTTTGTTTGTAACATTAAGTACTAAATTAGATGTTTAAATAAGTCCTTTCTCCATGTGCATTTTTAGTAGAAGAAATTTTATTATGAAATTACCAAGTCGTGTATGAAGACCACATTGTTGCTTATTGTGTTCCAACTGCCAAAATCAAAATCTGTTGGTGCTTCATACCGATAATGCATGTAGCTTAATGTTTAGGAATCAGTTGTTCCAGTTATGAAAATACTTGTAATTTACTAATAATTTGACACATTGCAATTTATTATAGTTATTATATGATAAATCAATGACTGATAATTACTTTATATTGTTTCTTTTGTAAAATTCATATGCCCATGTTTGTATTCTATTCATTATGAACTGAAACCTCACTTAAAGAGAATGGGCTTAGGTATATCAACTACTGGACAGAGGTACAACGAGGTCTTGCACCTGGTACCATTTGGGAAATTTCTCTAAAAACCTTCTATTTGACAGAATATATTATTTTAAGTATTTATATTCATCCCAATGGGAAGTAATGACTATAACGAAGTATACATATCAGGTTCACATTTTTAAATAGCTTAGTGGCTCATTTGTGCATTGAAAAAAAGTGGCCCTATGTACACAGGTCTCCCCTAAATATAATTATTAAAAAAAATTTAGAACGTGATTATAAAAAATATTATATGCAGCAAGTGGGAAAATACTCTTTCAAATTAAGTAAATTATTTGACTCGTACTAATGCACTCGTCAAATAAACATTTTAACTCATTTAAAAAAGTATTACTTTCCCAACTAGTTGCATAAATAACTATTTTAGCAAAACTATTTGGTATTACATATAGCCTAACAATATCAAATTTAGTTAACTGTTTTAATTCTGTATGCGATACCAGAATTCGTTTAAACCAAGCCCGAATCCACGATCTACCGCTCATGAGCTCGGTGCATTTTACCGCCTGGTCATAGGAGCCCCATTTTTAAGATACATTATGGTTTGTGAAAATCAAAACAAAAACTTTTAAAAACATTTCACTGACGTAAACATTTAAATCATAAAACTAAAGTTTTTTGTAGTAATTATTTCTTTTTAAACCATTCTGATTACCTGTATATATACAATTTTTATTTTTAAATCCTGTAAATTAACTTCTATTGCGTGTGTGTTTTGTCGGTGGAGGGCGAATCGGCTTACACTAAATTAAACCCTTTGCCACCATCCAATAGGGCTGAAACTCGCAAATAGATTCGATGTTGATGAGAATGCATCACATCAAATTTCGGAGTTGTTACTGTCACTAAATGGTCCTTTTTACAGAATATTAATAAACCAACTTGTTGTCATCTAATCATGTTAAAACAGTATTTAACCGACCATTTTTGAGACTCTTTCATGTTGCCAAAATTTATTTTAATAAACAATTAATAAAATCACTTTAATCAGAATAAATAAATTATATTTGGATGTGAGAGTATAAATTCATGTTCATTTTTAATAAATAAATTTTGAAACGTAGTTTGTCGCACATTTTGCTGATATAAATGTTTTCTGATTTTTAAAATTAAATGCAAACACCAAGCACAAGCTGTTTACAGAATCGGCCCTGTGTTATTGAATATAAAAATTGACAATGCATATAAGGGATGGGTTATATTATTACTTTCTAATTTTGGGTGGTATAGTTCTAGCAAGAAGTGATCTTGCTTCATAACAAGGAAAAAGGGAGGATTTTTTATATTTTAATTTCCTCTCTAACATAAGTAGCACGTCATTTCTGGTGACATAGCAATTTTCCAAATGTAGTGGAAGGAGAAATATTGCCATTCATCATCCAACCTTCTCTTGATTTACTACTTCGCGCCTACTAATTTAGCTAGAAACTTTTGTCGCAAAATTTGACATAGAATAATGAGCGTAAGAAATTATTTCTCTCAATATGTCAACCATTAGATGACGAAAGCTGTTAATCTAGTAATGAATTCTTGAATAAAAATGGTTGTAGGTATTGATTAACCCTATAGAATAAACCAAATGAGCATACATACGTATTTATTTTCACTGAAGGTGTCATTAAATTTGAGAACAAAGGATATTATTGCCCCAATTGGAATTCTATTCCATATAATTTCATTAATTTTAAGTTTAAAAAATGTGGACGTTAAATTGACAATTATATTAGAAATTGACGATTTTTCTTATATTTTTTTTGTCTTGAAATGACAATATTTAAACATTTTCTTAATTTTTTTTAACTTAAAGGATAATCCCTAGTTACCTTCACTCACTATTAAAAACTGATTTAATGAATAATAAACAACAATAATAGCACTAAGCTAAAATTCTACATAAATTATTTTTGGTTCTTGAATATATTGATACTGAAATATTGTGATAAATTTAATAATTAAAAATAAATCTCAACATAGACCATTCCGAATTAAAATACTTAAACTGGCTGCTCGTGTGATGAGGCTCACAGTGAAGTTACGTTTAGTATTTTTTAAATGTCATGTTTTCACATACCATATAAATATATATATTTGAAAGTTTGCTGGTTTGTGATGAAATATATAGTATTCCAAAAGTTGATGAAATATATAGTATTTAAACTACGTTTACTCATTTGCCCGTTTTAATACTGCTTTCGATTTTTCGTTCATTTATGACCCATTGTGACATATATTTCTTTGAATTATATAGGATGGCCAGCATAGAAGAAGCGTCAGATTATATTAAAAACAGAAGTTTGGAATTGAAATTACGTTTAACAATCTGAAGCGCTGTGACTGTTTAAATCTGGAGTTTTACGCTGGTCACCCTGAATAATTATTACAAAATAAACACCATAAAAACAAAAGACAATACTCGTAACTGTTCTGTAAATTAATTCAGTATGAACCTACAGATAGTTCTTCTTAAAAGGTTTGGATCATTTTTGATAAAACCAAAACTGTTGCCAAAAAGAATATATGGCACACTGTTATCCATAATTACCGCTAAAGAAGTATTTTGGTGACAGATTCGATTTTGTCAAAATTGGTAAATTTAATAATTTGTAAGTAATGTGAATTTTAAATAAACGATCTGTATAATTTTTTTATGCGTATGCAAAACGTGCCCCCTGTATATACACCAATGATTTTCAGGAAATAAAATTAAAATCTGCATTCTAGATAATATTACATTAAACAACTTTTTCAATTGAAATGAAGCAGTTGTGGAGTATCATGGAAATCAAAAAGATCAATTTCAAGTTTGAGCAAATGATTGTCAATCCACTTAAATACTATTGTTGTGAACAAAAGCTTTTTAACACTGGGCAAAACATATGATCATGTCAAGCATGTAATTATTTCTAGTTTGAAGACTGCGGTCTCTAATATCCCTCAATGTTCAATCAAGTTTTTTTTTTTTTTTTTTTTTTTTTTGTGGCGCAGTACTCTACAATACAAGTAGTATCATACAATTAAATAGCAAGTTGTTGCTCGGTTTGCATATGTTGCAAACTGCTAACGAGTCTAAAATAATATTTAAGGGCAATTTGAACACAGCGTATGCTGTTAGCCCACCATCCAACAGAGTTACAACTATTCTAGAAGAAACGACAGTAAGTGCTACCAATCTTTCTGAACACACATTTGTTTGCAACAAATTGATAAGAAATATTTTTCCTGCACCCCCAATTGAATATAAAAAAAAAAAAAATTCCCTGTATGCAAGAATATACTGGTAACAATATTTTCAGATGCATATTTTTGACCATTATTTAGAAGAGCTTTGCAACCCTTGTCGTTCAAAAGTAGTTTATCGAATATAAGTGTTAGGCCCATAATTTTGCATTTTTCCAGATTCATCAAGGTTTCTGCAAAAAATGTATCATATTTCATCGACAGTATATTTCACTCTGGTCTGATACAATACAAAAAAGGCTTTGGGAAAATTAAGCACACTTCAAAACAAATTTCTTATTGCATAAGTGTTTTTTTTTTTTTTTTTAACCTCAACTCTTGTGTGGATTCTGAGCTAAAAGTTTTTTAGATTATATTAGTACAAAATTAGACCAATCTGAGGCATTGCAACTGCTACAATTTATTGGCATTAAACGCTTAGCATAGAATTTTTCCAGAGTTGCAAGTTCGGCCGCAGTTTTTTCTAGTCCCAGAAAGGGTCATTCTCCAATAGTCCTATAGTGAATGAGGCAACTCCTTCAATTGTCAGTAAGGTTTTTTTGGTACAGAAGTAGTTTAGAATATTTTTTGTCGTAATTTTATATGGCGTTTTCTTTTCGGATAAATGTTGTTTCTGGCGACGGATTTTATTTTGTTATATTTCAATTTTATTTATTATTTATGTTTTCATTTTATTTTAGTCATTGTTTTTTAATTCAGGAGCGTTTTCTGAACGCCAAAGGGGAAAAAAAAATTGTTAAATGTCCTATATTACATCTGTTCCATTTTTTAATAGCTTTGGGCTTTTGACAAAGTTTAAAAAAATCCTTTTACTATTATGTGCCGTGGATTAGAAAATATTAGATGTCACGTACTTGTATCTTGGATTTCAGCAATAAGATGTCTACAATAAGCTGTTTACAATAAGCTTTAAATTCCACTCACAGTAAGGATACTAATACTTTAACTAAAATAAATATTTAGCTAAAAAATTGTAAAGTAATATTTATTACGATTTTCCCCTCACTCTGCAGTGCAATTTACCATCGGCAATTGTAGATGCAACCATGTTATTTTATCCATTCATATCTCTGTAAACAACTTCCAACTATTTTGAATTGTTTGCATTCTAAAAATAACTCAAAGGAATCTACACCTCCATCCAATTAAATTAATTTTTCAGCAAACAGTATTAATATATGTTAATATATTCTATTTCTTTTTACACTATCAAAGTAAAAAAACTTTATTTTTAACTATTTTAATTTCAAACATTTATCTTATGTATAAGATACTATATGTACTATATGTATTTGAGATAATTTTTTTAATATAATTTTTATTTATTAAAAAAATTAAAAACAAAGAAAAATCTATAATTAATTGAGGCTTGGGCGTTTATATATAATTTTTTTTTTTTTTTTAAAGTGAAACGTAAGTGTAAAACACAATTACATAAGGAAAGTACTATCTTCATTGAATTTTGATGGGGGAAATTATAAATTAAAAAAAAAAAATCTCAACGTTAAAATATTGAAGTTGTGCTTTTCTTTCATGTTATCCTTTACTCTAAATGTTATATTTTAAAACAGAATTTAAAAAATAAAATTATATGAAGGCAAAATGTTAAGAACTATATAAATTAAATGCTCCACAAATTTGAATAACCACTTATTGTTAATGGTTCTGGAGATATATCGATTTAAATTCTCAACATCTCTAAGACACACTAGTGCTCAGAAAACGCTCCTTAAGCAGACGTTTCAATGCACTACGCCCATCAGTGATGTTTAAAAAACAAGAATTTTTTGGGCGTTCTGGATGAATAAGATAAAAACGTAATTCTATTAAATAATGCTCAAACTATTTTTTAAAAGCAGGTTCTTTTTTTTAACGAAATTTCGGTTCTGTATCCCCCTACGTATATACTCACCTAGTACCTGTATCCACGTGTATACTCAACTAGTTATTATTTATGCAATGATCATTAGTATAGTTGGTAGAATGTTCATTTAGTATAGATGGTAGATAAATCCTTCCTGTAATCATACAATATAAAAAAAAATGATTATATCCTATAATACTTATTATGAAACCTCGTATAATTATGTCTTTATGTCTCATATATCCATTTCCATCCTAAACTTTTCAAATTAAATATTGACAAATGTACATTATAAGCAGTATAATATGCCAAGAACAGCTTTTACATAAGAACATTTCTATGAATTGAATTATATTATACTCTTATAACGCACATGATACCTCGTCTACTCTTCTATTTATATATCCCAAGCACTCAATAGTAACCTTCAACATTATTTTTCTAGTGCTTGTCGTTCGATTAATGGAGGCGGAAGAGTACTATTTCCGATACCCAACGCACTTAACTCAGAGAGCAGTCCAAGGGCTTATCAGGCTTCCGAATGTGGGGCCATAGATATACACATATATGGGATCACTATAGCAACGACAAGTACATAAAGAGGAGAAAAATCGAGAAAAACACGATTCGTTACGTTTTGAAGTGATTTCTGTTTACGATATTCACTTGTTTGGATTGGGGAGGTTTTTCTAGTTGGTCTCCCGGGATTGGGGAAGTTTTTCAGGCAGAATGGAATGTAATAGGGTGTGTATTACAGTTATATAAGGTGAATTCGTATGGTTTTTGTTAAGAATGTTATGTTATGTTGTATATATATTTTTTTTTTTTTCAGAATTTGTTTTCTCAGAATTTGTAGGGATTAGAGGTTACTATAGTTAAAATTTAATTGACGGAAAGAATTGAGAATCTTATTTAAAATAAAGTTTCCAATATTTAATTACTGTAATTATCTATATAAATATTGAATGATGTATAATTATTCTTAACATTCTTCTGTAGTGTTTGGCATAGGAATAATATTTGTTACATATTTATGGGTTGCCTTTACAAAGATGCTTCAATTACGATACAATTTCTTTGCTAATAAATTAATACGTATGGATTAGTCAAAATGAAAAATAAGTTCTTATTTTCATCAGTTATGACTGCAAAATGTATATGATTTCGTCCTTTTGTGACTGACTAAATGTTAAGTATATTTTAGAAAAGTTTCTTTATCACTCTACAATCAATAAACTGAACTTATCAAACAATATTTACTTCGTAATGTCAATGTGACTTCTTATGCACTGTATCTCTTTTTTAAATCGAGTAAATTGGACTATAAAAATCTTATTATCAACATCCAAATTTTAGTAGAAACTCCCATGTGGAGAGTAAATGCAGTTTTACTAGTATAGAAATATAAACACAACTGTAATACATAAAAAATTAGTTTGTTAAGAGCATAGAAATCATTTACCTTTTGGTGATAAAGTGTTACAAGAATTAAAATATTTCATAAGAAATAGCATTCAGCAGTTTACTAAATTATTAAATTGTCAGCATCGCATATTTATGGTTTTTAACTGGATGGCAATAAAGTATTTTTCGTTTTTATAGCTGACGGCTACTCCCATTACTTTCGAAATTTTTTTTTAAAAAAATAAAAAATATTGCGTTTCGCTTAGTTTCGACAGAAATAGTGGCAAATAATTTTGGTAAATTCATACATATATTTATTTATTTTGTCTTTGTATTGGGGTTTTATGATGCAACTGGTAAACACAATGACCATTTTGCTCCAAAAAATTGAATCAGTATTGAAGTAGAAGTCAGAACCTCAGATTGAAACTTTTTCTGAAACTTTTAAGAAAAACAATGCGCGGATAAGTTTTGTAAATAAACAAAAGCTGAAAAAAGTTATTTTATTCTAATTTTTTCAATTAAAAACACTATTTTTTAAAAATCATATCAACATTTATCTAATACTTCACTTAAATAATTATGTACAAAATTAAAATCAATGCAATAAAGGACAAAGCACATCTTCAAATGAATTAATCCAATTATACTAATTCAAAATATTACATAAACTAGCTTAAATGAAATGCAGCAGCTTAGTATCTACTATATATGTTTCCAAGATTTTATTTTAAATCATATTGCTTAGTGGGACTACAAATTCATATCAATGTATTTATAAGTATTTTTCTACAGGGTGTGTTTTGGAATCTACGAAAATGAAATAATCATTACCACATAGTAAAAGAAGAGAAACACAATTCAAAGGATTTTGGTGATTTTCAAAGTTGATTTTTGAGTGGATTGTTTATTTATTGTTAACGTTTATGTTATTTCCTTCGTCTGTACACATGGAGTAACCAGATGATAGTAAAAATCAGGAATCTAGAAATAGTAGGAACTAAGATTGAAAAGAGTTACATCCTGCCTGAGCTCGGTTCACATAATATAACACTTTCAAGTTATGAAGCTTTGTCTTTGAGTCCTGGGTAAGAACACTGCGGGGTTCCTATTTAAATTGTATAATTTTACAAGGAGATACAAATTATGATTAAACTAATCAATCCAATGAATAATATTAAAATATGTGAATTTTTTAATTTTTAAAACTATTAGATTTTATGTTTTTGACTTTTTTAAACTTTTTTCCACCAACAAATACATATTTACAAAGAAGCAATAACCATCGATATGCAATTGTACTTTATATTCGCCATTCACAATGTTTTCCAAAATTTTAATCCCATCCCCTAAAACATTCCATCAACGTCTCTCATCAACAGCCAATCCTCCTCTATACTTTTTATTAATATTAATTCCCCTTCCTCTCAGAAAAATATCTCGTGCTTACGCATCTCAGTAAAAGCCTTCTTATCTTATTACCCTCATACATTTCGACAATTATACCTTGACAGACCGAAGTGACGCAAACGGCAAACAATAACTCTTGAATTTTCTCATCCCCTGTCACTGAAATGTACAATCCTCCTCTTCGCCCTTAAGAGAGCCATCTCTGTGATTCGGCGGATGGACCATAAATTTGCGTCTTCACTTATCCTTATTCCAGATGTTGGTGATTTCTTCTTCAAGGAGTGAGTTATGCCTGCCTGGTGGACTTCAGGATGGATCATTCCTCCGCTGCCCTTTTGTGGTGATGGATGACTTCTTGGAAGCTATCATTGTGAAGAGATTTCGGGATGCTCAAGGGTTGACGAAGGATGAGAATGGATACAATGGGGACTTTTATTGGTGGTCGTATGGTATTTAGGAAAGTCGGAAAAGGGAAACGGGAAGAGTGGTAGTTTTTGCCTGGAATTCCATTACAATTTATTGGAATAAAGTATTTAAGTACAGACTTTGATAGACACATTTTATATTCAGAATAAGTTTTTAAAGTATGGCGCATTAGAGATCCTGGATGGTTTTGTTTACTTCTGTGAAGTAAGAGATAATTCATAGCGAGATGTTGCTTCTATTGGCTAAGAGCGAAAAGCAACAGCCGCAGGCGGAATTCGAAGACTTCTATGGGGTTTTATAGAAGTATGGGGAACCCCATAGACTTCTTAGGGTTTTTTTACCTACCGTCCATAAACCCGTGTAATCTTCTCAAATAAAAGAATGTACACATTTATTTTCTTTAATTATCAATTATTCAAAGTTCAATCTATCTTTTCTAAGTATTATTTTTCAAATTGATCAGTTTTTACCCCTGTAATCCTCATTTTGAGAATGTATGCATGGTTTAGTATGTCTTATAAGCGCATAATTCCTCCCCACACACACTTCATATATTTCTTGTTTGTGTGATTAGTATCATAATATGTCTTTTTCTATCGCAACAGAATGTTTTTAACTGTATAAAATAAGTTTTGGACAGTATATTGAATATTTTTCGAGCAAAATCTTATTGACGATGGATTGGCGAGCTTTCCGTTCCTTTGGCACTAATTCCTTGGCAGATTTAGGACGAAATGTAAACAAAAATCTTGATCAGGATTATTTTTTGATTTTTATTGAATAAGCTACCGGTTTTTATATGCTATGCTCTTCTTAAAAATTATAATCTCTAATGTATCACTGCGCCAAAAGGTTCCCATTTTATCTTTGCTATTGTTCCGCTGCGCCAAAGGAACGATCAACAGTCGAAACTAGTTTACTTACAGATTCGTGTTTCCTCCGGCAACCTCTATTTTGGACTATTTTACAAGCTTATGGCGTAACTCTAAGCTGTACAGTTTAATGAAGCAACTCTATGGCGCATCAACAACGTTTGTTAAACTGTTAAGTGTTTGTCACAAGAACTATCTACTCCATCTTGTCTGTAAAAATGTCAAACAATAAAATATAATCTTGTTTACTGAACACGCATTTCATATTATAACTATAACGAATTTTGTCAAAAATAATAGGAGCCTACCAACTGGTTGCAAAGTTAAGTTATATATAAAAATGTTTGTGGTTCCTTCTTCATAAGCAATTGAACGAATGGTCTTGGGATTCCCTCCATGCCGCATTATAGTTTTAAGAGGTGAATAATTACATACTAAAATTTTAAAAAGATTTTAGAAACGTTTTAGTAAGATCATGTACATAATGGATAAATGTTAGTATAAAAGTATGCTTTGTTGGATAAGTAAAATACATTTTTTGTGAGAGGTACTATGGTGTTGGTTCGATAAAAATATTAAGTGAATATCCAATTAAGAATATGGGAAGATGAGGATAAGAAATTGTCTGATTTATTATAATAATACTTTAAAATCATAATTAAAGGTATAATATTACCTATAAATCCAAAATTATAAAAATTTCTGAAAGTTATGATGCTTAAAATAATATATTAGGAACGGAAAATGTTACCATGGTCATAGTTTTATGTTAACCCATTGACGGTAATGCGAATGGGCAAAATTCTACAGTTTTGTTTTCCCTGTAATAGTTTTTAAATTATATTTCTAATTCAAATACATATTTTTTTTTTAAATAATTTTTTTTATTTTGTTTTAGATAGGCTATAAAATATCATCCTAATGAAAATATTTAAAATTATTTTATTTTAAATTTTATTTATAAATTTAAAAATGTTGTGCATTGCTGGAAAAACTGGGAATCAAATGACGTATATATACGTGCATGACCGTCAGTGGGTTAAGTAACCAATTAACATTTTGTGTCCCATATTAACATATTACATATTAACAAAAATGTCGTGCCTATTCAAAGAATAAAATATGCATAAATTAACCATTCTTAGAAGTCGATAAACATTAATACACCAATGAGCAATATTTTTATTTAAAACGAATGGTAACGTGATAAATGTATTGAAGAAACTTGAAAAAGATAAATTCACCAATTATTCAAGTTAGGAAAAAGAGTGTAATGAACCTTTCATAACAAATACATAAAAGAATTTACGCGCATTCAACGCAAATATTTTTTGTTTGGTTTTACATATGAATAGATCTTATTCATTTGAACGCATTAGTAAAAATATCAGAGATTACTCCGATTCCATTAACTGTTATGCAATTTTACGAAAACTTCGTTTTTATAGCTAGTGGCAAATTGTGAATATCTGTTGTATTTACTACAGTATGAATATGATTTTTATACGCTGGATAGAGAGAGAAGGTAACAATATTAAGCTGCACATTTTATGCTTATTAAGTATGTTTAATAAAATATACTGAATTAAACATTTTGAAACTGATACATGCAAATGGTATAAATCAAATTTTTACATAACAATGTTCCCCGTAATGACATAACATTTAATCGAAAATGGTTCCAATTCGAAACATTAAATAATATTTTTAGGACAATTTTCTTTAAAACAAAATTCGAGCAAAAGAAAGATTTTCTCATCATTATCTGAACTCCTTGTTTTCAAAATCTTAACTATGTAAGAAGTTAACTCCCTTTTATCATATTTTAAACAGTTAAAAGGTTTTCATTTATGCAATTGAATGCATATTTTGCTACTAATAGAGCTAGTTAACTTTAAATATCGTGCAATAAACAAAAGAAAAATGACATATTAGAATATTCACATTGTAAATTTATGAATATGAATTGCTAATTTGAATGTTTCGTTGTGACTTAACTAAATATAACATTCCTAGACCTATAAAATTACATATTTTAAATGTTTGGTATTACTCTAAGTAGATTTATTATGATTATTAGACTATTGATTAGTAGAGTTAGTAGTATAGTTATTTTTTATGTGATATTGGAAATTATGAAAGAATTAACTGAATTGTGTTTGCTCATTTCAAACAAAAATGGGCTATCGACATCCCACCTGCCATGATTTGAATACTATAAAAATGGTATAAAATGTTAGTAGTTAGAAGAACTGCTTATATTTATTTAACGGCTCTTAAATAAATTTGCTATTCTGATGACTGAATATTTGGATCTTAGGACAGAAACGTGTGCCGACTCTTGACCTAGGGTTTTAGTTTGAAGCTCGATATCCTTCCAAATTTAAACACAATGTATCGTAAAGTAAAAGCATTTATATCTTATGAAAAGCCTTAAAATTTTACTTTCTGCACTCAATAAAAGCTTTTCTTAAATTACGGTACGCGTATTTGAAGTGGTGTCAAGATAGAATAATGTCAAGGGGAAGCGAGAAAAAAGATTTAATGGTGGATATTAATAGATAGATTGAATATAATAGAAACGATAAAAAGTTGTTGTAACAAATTGACATTTCAAATCCAAATTGGAATTCATTATGAAAAATCAGAATAATTCAATTGAGTCCAAAATACATAAAAATACATAAAAGAATTTACGCGCATTCAACGCAAATATTTTTTGTTTGGTTTTGCATATGAATAGATCTTATTCATTTGAACGCATTAGCAAAAATATCAGAGATTACTCCGATTCTAATTATAATTTTAAGTTAGATTTAAATGAATGTTTTTTAAACTCAACTTGGGTGTATATTTTATTTGCAGGACTGGTACCAATCGAAATAAATAGGACCACTTGCCTATAGCTGACAATAAATAGGTATATTTTAATAATACTTATAAAGTGATCAGTCAATCCGGCATTGTTTTCTTTAGTAAAATTTTATTTATGCAATGAATCAGGGGTATTTCCAGTGTTAGTAATCGCCCGTAGAGTTAGTTGTAATGTGTTCATTTCTTTATCTCAGTGTTCCCAACCGCACTATAAATGTGGTATTTGAGTGAATTTTAAAACTTTATAAACTTACTTTCGATGTGCATACATTGTACTATAATTTTATATCAATATGCACACTTTGAATATTTCCGAATTATGCCATACAGCCTATTCTAAAGTATTACGATCAAAATTATCCTATCCTATTTAGTTTGAAAAACAACTACCACCTCTACCTAACATACAACAGTTGAAGAGATGTACTATATATAATAGTGTTTTTACTATACCTATATCTAGATGTTAGTATTAATACGGATTGGAATTGTGGTTCAAGTACTTGTAACAATGATTATTGGCCATGGATAACGTAAGTAAAAAAGGTTGAGAATCGCTAGCGTACAGTAAACAGGAGTTATAAATTGTACTTTATTATAGCTTTATATTAATTACTAAGACTTAATATCAATCTCAACAGAACTACACATATTTATTATGGTGTAATACAAGTTGAACTGAAAACATTTAAAGATTGGAAAGTAAGATAATCTCATCTAAAGAATACGATATAAGAAAAGAATTTAAACATGAAAGTGCGTATACAGAATAACACCTCATTCTGTGAGATCAGAAAACAAGTTTCTATATGCTAGTCAAACTGCAAAATGTGAAAACAAAATGTCAGTTTCAATAAATGATTGACAATAAAACAAAGCTGCCTTCAATAAACATGCATGAAAGGAAAACTTTCTAGAGTCAAACCCTGCCTCATTTAAATATTCCCTTTTGAAAAGTGAAAACATAGGCTTCATTTCAAAGGCAATATAAATACAATATTTTATTTTCTGATTAAGATGAGGAATTATAAAAAAGTGGTAAACTGCCCGACGTTCTGTTCTAGCTAATGGTGATAAAAATTGAAATTAAATATATATATATATATATATATATATATATATATATATATATATATATATATATATATATATATATATATATACACACATACGAAATATATATATATATATATATATATATATATATATATATACACACATACGAAATATATATATATATATATATATATATATATATATATATATATAATCAATTGCAAAATAGCTTGTTCAACGAAACATAGACAGATATCAAGAAAACATTTATAAAAATCAGTTTACAAATTTTTAACTTGTGTATATATATATATATATATATATATATATATATATATATATATATATATATATATATATATATATATATATATATATACACAAGTTAAAAATTTGTAAACTGATTTTTATAAATGTTTTCTTGATATCTGTCTATGTTTCGTTGAACAAGCTATTTTGCAATTGATAATTTGAGTTTCAACTTTTTATGTCATTTAAAGTAATATGAAAATTTAATTGAAGTCCTGTTTATATGCAATTTGAAAATAAGTTTATTTGTGTAATTTTATCAACACATGAGATTGCAATGTAAGCCTAACAAATAGTGTATTTTATAAATATTTAATTTAATTTAAATATTTTATTTCAAAATATCTTCATAATTTAAAAGCTTTTTAATGTATTTGTTAAAACTGTGAAAGATTAAGGATATTTTTTAAAATTCAAAATGTTTTTTTTTTTTTTAATTGTACATACACCTAAGACATCAATGAAAATTATTAAATAATTATAAAAATAAGGAAGTTGTAATAGAAAATAATGACTTTTCTATCGTTTCCTTATGTAAGATTTATGGTTTTAGTTATTTTGATCTAAAATTCCAACGCTCAATCCTGTAAGGAATACGTTTTACATTTTAAATAATGCATATAATTTTTATTTATACGTAATTATCAATATGATGTAATAATTATTTACTAATTTAATTTAAAAGTAGCATTGCTTGTGTATGTTAACTAATTTGAATCGGATGTTAATCAACAAAAATACTTTATTTAAATTATTAATATTTTTTTGCATTATACTTATTAAAATACAATTATTAATTGAACTTTGTTCTATATTGTTATTATTATTAAGATTTTTACCATTTAATATACTCTTTCGTATTTGGAATTATTATAAAAAACATATAATTGCTTGAGGATGTAATAGAATTATTCAATTTTAAAATGTATTGTAAGTAAGTTGCGATTACTTGCTAACATTAAAATTGAAGTTCCAGCATTGTATATGTTAAATATGATGCAGTATTGCATAAAATGTTGTGAATAAAATAATGCAAAAAAAAATGTCAAATTACATTATCACCATTCATTTTTAAAAAATAATTCTGAATGTTTTATTTTTATTTATGATGCAAACTGTGATGCAAAAAAATGCAACTGAATTCGGTTTATCACGTCAAATCTGATTTCGCTTACTTTAAAAATCTACATTTTTCCTTAAGCCATTAAAGTTACTTGATAGTATTGCATTTGTTGGACAATTTTATTTATCAACAACATATATTTTTATTTTTATTCTTTTCCATGCAATAAAGATGAGGCTTCCTTTCGAATGTGTCAAAAATTTACCGTAGTTTAATGTATAAATTTATCCAAACAAACGGAAAAATGCTTTACAAAGGGCATTACAGGAATCCATGGAATGTACGGCATTTGAAGTAAACGACGTTCTCTTCGGCAAATCACTCGCTTTAAAGTCGGCATAGCACCGGAAAATGAGCTTGCATAAAGACTCCTACAATCCTCGATATCTATCAAAAGAATCGTTGTTTTACAAAAACTTCTGGGGCCTCTCATTTTATGAACAACAAATATAAAAGAACAAAATAAAGAGAAGGCTAAAACAACCAAACACATCCAAATCAGAGCAATACAGCAACAAAAGAAAAAAAATCGCTTTAACCGAACGACAAGATGCTCAAAACCTCGGGAGTTCTCCAGAAGAATAAAAGAGAAGGTGGTGAAAAGAAGAGAAGAGACAGATAGAGAGAGAAGAAAAAAAAGGAAATCTCCCGCCGTTTTGCCGGAAACTAGGCCAGAAAACGTTCTTATTATCTCCGAAATCCATTACCAATAAGCGCCCCTGACGAGAGGGACAAATTCGATGAATCGATATTCGTACTCGTTCTTTCCTTTCATCGATTGAACCAGTTTGCAACCGGATAGAAGTTTAGGATAAACTCGTTTATCAAACTTCCTGGGAAATTCCTACCTGTGAAAAAAGGTGTGATTTCGAGGAAGATTTTTGCGCCGAAAGAGCGGGGGCGTTGTTTATGGAGGCATTTATCAAAACAGAAGCATCTGCTATTTGCTTTTTTTTGGAAATCAATTATTTGAAACACTAGAGGATACTTCCAGTCAATGCCAGGAAACAGAAAATGGAAATTATGATATGCAAGGCCAAAGTCATTCGTCTATACGTTCGTATAATGAAAAATTTCCAGGAATTATGGTTTATTTATTTGATAAGTCATTATGTGCATTAAGTAACATGAAACGTGATGGCAAAGAATCGTTCATTATGCATACATGAAACTTCTACAGTGATTGGCCTTAATTATTCAAGTAAGAAGTATTCAATACTAATTAAATTATTATTCTGCGAATTTATTTTGTCTTTGAAAGTATTTATTTTTATATATTTTTGAAGCAGCAAAGTTCTCCTTAATAAGGAGGGAACGAAATGATATACACTCACTGTCATAAGTTTAGCGCGGAGAGTAAAATATTAATATCCAGTAGCCTATCTAATTTTGAGAGGATGCAATTTACTGCAAAGATGGATGGAAGTATGCACATGACAACCAATACCGGTCCCGTGTCGAGAAATATGCTAAAAAAGGCAGTCGTTTAAGAAGCCAGCATTGTGAATAATTAGAGTAATTGTATATAAGTGCAAATAAAAAGTGTTTGTAGAACTTTTGAATTATTAGTTTTCAAGACAGACATGTTTATATGGCTTCCAGAAGACGAATGGCAGATAATGAGTGCTGGCGTTTTGTGGAATACCATGAAGCGTGCCAATCAATTACTGATGTTGCTCTTTCTTCGGGGTCATTCTGTCATTTTACAATTATGGAAACAATTCCAAGCCAAAAAGTTTTCCGAAAACATGTGGTCAGTCACCCAAGTGTTAAAACCCTTCCCCTCCCAGCCGCAGATCGATATATAGCAGCTGTAGCGACTTCCACACGTGGGGCATATGGTTGCAACATCCATTGATAAGACGATATCTGCCACTACTGTACACCGAAGGATTCAAATGAATGGATTGTACCCCCGAGTATCACGAGTTTGTGTTCCTCTGTCCATCCAATCCAGAAGTGTACGGTTAAAGTGGTGTAAGCAAAATACGAATTGGACTGTGTTTGATTGGGGTAACTTTATGTTCACTGACGAATCAAGATTTGTCCTGGAGCCAGATGATACACTTGTAATAGTCTGGAGAGAACAAGGCAGACGCCCAAGAACGTCGACGAGCATCACCCATTCCAAAGTGTTAAGCATTATGGTATGTGACGGGATTTCGTTGGGAAGTTGCACCAACTTGCGAATCTATAGACATGGTTCTGTTATGGATGTCCAGTATCTTAACGAAATCCTAGAACCCACTGTTAAATTATATGCTACAGAAGTTGGTCATTATTTTATAGAATGAATAATGATGAGCCTCCCCATAGAGTTGGAATCTTCGACCACTACCTGGAGAGTGAGGGGATTGCGCGTATAGTTTGGTCAGCGTACTCGCTTGACCTTAGTTCCATTGAAAATTATTGGAGTGTACTCTTCCATGCTATGTCTGCACTTTTCCCATTCTCAGCTACTCTCACAGAGTTGCAAACTGTTTTTGAGGGGGAACGGCAATTATTTAGTTCTAGAGTGGCTGATCACCTTGAACATGATCACAACACATCTAACTTTATATAAAGATGAGGAGTTGTCACATACCCTATTAATATTAGCATTGTTTATTTTTTTAATCTTAAAATTTATGAAAATTCAATATTGTTTTCACTTTTCTATTTAATTATTGATTTTGTTTCATGCGTAAATCTTGTTTCTATTTTCCTGCGCATTTTGTGCCAATTAAAGCGTTACTTGTCGTTTCTGTTTTGCACTCTACCTTTCGCCCTTACTCTTTCACGGTGAGTGTATGCTATTTTCAAAAATGTCATACGATTTTTTAATAAATAAAGTGTCATATTTTTGAATAGTTTTATTTTTGAAATGATAAAGACGTACAAATGTATTGATGTATCTAGTCTATGACTCAAAGTATAGGAAAACAATGAGTGGCTGTGAATTATATATCATTGTTTTACATCTCAATATCCATGTGGTACAGGTTAATTGTAATTTATTATATTATTATAAGGTATACTATCATAATAGATCAAAATATAAAATATCGATTGGGAGTTAAAATTAAATAACAACAAATTTCATTTTTTTCAAAAATGCTCAATTTTTAAATTTTTTTTTGATAACTTCAGGCCCATTGTGGCCCGGGAAAATATTAATTTATAGAATGGAATTTAGTATACTACAAGAATGGGCCAAAATGAATAAAATGAAGTGGTAAGTGTTATACTCGGATGAAATTTTATTTTTGACCTCACGTAAGACCACCCTAATGGATTTGCTATTCAGATCATATATTTATAAATATTTACCCATTTACTTTTAAAGTGTCTATGACATTTCTTATTTACCTGAAAAGAGCCTGATCAGAAAAGATAATGGTAAAAAGTATAGTATAATTTTTAAAAAAAATTCATTTTTATTCGATTTTTTTTGGATGAAAAGTTTTACTTCTGTGACAAGCCAACTTTTTCCCAGAAGACATCAAGCACTTCTCTCTTCTTCTCCCGTCTCATGTTTTAAAAAGTATGTTATAATAAATGCTTCGAAAGCGTATATTTATTTTCTTCTCTGCGCCTTCGGGTTTCATCTTAAATATTTTTATAGTCTTGCAACTGAAACAGTATAAAAACTTTTTACTAGAGTCGTTTTTCTAGAGAAAGATGAAACTTTTGAAAAACGTATTTTTAGTTGTGTCAATAAAATTAAAGTTATGTACTTCACGAAAGTAAGTGCAGTGCAGACCGAAATTGTTTTTATCTGAAGACGTTATCGAATTCATGGAATTGAAACATGTTTCCTAACTTTAGGAATTTTGATATCTTAAAACATTGGATAAATGTTTGAATCATAGGAAATAGGGAGCATTAAATTGGAGATATTTTGAAACTCCTATAAATATGTATAGTGTATTGCATAATACATTCTCATTTTTTGGATTAAAAAATAAACCAGGTACTTTATGTAATTTGTTTGCAGAAACCTGTACATACATATAAGAACTATCATTTGTTTATTTGTACATTTTAAATATTAACTAAATTCTCCAAATATTGTCAAAATGGCTGGTAAATGATATTGTTACGAATTTTCTTCTCAGAAGAAGGATGGCAAATTAGGTCTTTTTATACTTCACAATGTTCAATTCTTTAAAAAGCTGCAACGAAACGTATCCAAGCTCAAACCAGTATTTCCAGTTATCCCCACTCAACAGCAACGAAAACACAAGCATCTGCCATTCAAAGAAGTTCAGAGTTTCATCCACAACAACTCAGTCCCATAACATCAGCAGAAGGAACTAGATTGAAGTGACCCAGATTGTTTCTCAAACGAGTCTTTTATAGGTTGGCAACGTTCTAAAATTTTAGAATAATCTGGAAAAACAAAACCGTTGCCACTACTTTGAAGCTTGTATTTCCGATACTATTTATAATTTTTACATTAATAAAAAGCTATAATTAAAAGTGATTGCAGTACTAAAATGGAGAATTAGAATATACAAAACATTTACATCATGTAGAATTATTTAAATATTCTCGAACGCAACAAATTCAATACTAATGAAACTGAATAAGAAAATTCAGTAAATACTTTTAGTTAACAACTATTTAGCTTAATTAATTTTATAAGGAAATCATAATCACATTTCGCGCATTAAATCGGGATTTTTATTAAGTATACTTATTGAGTGAATTTTGGATTAATCATCCTTTTCTAAGTCACCTAGACACCCATTTCAGTTTTTGTATGTTTTCTTAGTTTAAGCAATATACACTTTAGTCTGTAAATTGCATATGTTAGAAACGCACAGGATTTTAGAGGAATAGAGAGTAACCGAAAGCAGAAGGCAAAATATAATATTTTTTCTTAATATGTAATGTAAATAAGGTTTAGTTAAAAGAAGTAAATTTCTATCTCATGTTGCAAATAAAACATATTCAATCCAGTTAATGATTTTGAATGAAAAATAAATTCCCAAAAGATAATAAAGACAAGATTTTTCAGTTTTACTTTCAATGTACTGAATCGGTGAAAACTTGCTGTCAATAACGGTGAGTGTCTTCTAGTATAATTCCTTACTATGTGCTCGCCATGATCTCTTACTATAACTTCTTGATGGCTTATAAGCAGTTTCTGCTCTGCAAACAGATGAAGCCAATTGATAATTTCCTCCATCTATGCAATGTAATAGGTAACCCATGGTTACAAATAGATTATATCTAATTTTAGGAAAAGTTGCTAATTTAGATTTTGGTGATAGCTAAGCCTACTTCGGCTTCAAGTCAATAACCAACCCTACACTATCTAGACGTTGCAGTTAGAGATCATTAGGTAAGTGTGTATATTATAATTTGTATGTAATCATGAGACCTGCAAATTTACTTCTTGGAAATAATATTGACTGCTGTGGAAACAAGCTTTTAATTGTTGAAAGACGTTAGTTTTTAAACTCTTTTAGTATACTTTGAGTATTATTTCAAGAATTTCGATTCTGGTTACGTTGAAATTATCTCTAAAGGATTTACTATAATAATGTTTTATTAAATTTTGTGAGTTTTATTTTTGTAATTGTTTAAAATCCTAAATTTATCAACTGCATGCGTCTTCTAAACGTGCGCAATTTTGACAAAAAAACTTATTTTAGGGTTTCTATTGTACTACTGATTTGTATAACAAATTTTATCATTGTAGCACTGTCAATTCTGAAAGTTTGCGAATATACCCATAACACCTACAAGAATAGTTCTCCCAAAATGTTGATTTAAAGTTCCTTTTTTTTTTTTTTTTTTTTTTTTACTAAGATTTAACGAAAAGTACATTTGGAAATTTTTCGGAAGCTGATAACTGTATCTTTATAAAACTAGTAAAGGTTTGTGAAACATATGATTTTTTCTAGAAGATAGTTATGCTTAAACAGGTAAATTTAGCATAAATTATAATTACCACCTTAAATTATATCATATAAATACTGTATTGTCAGTTATTTGCTAGGCCAATAATTTGAATTAATTGTAACTTAAGGTAAATACATAAAACAGTAATTTTTCAGTTCAATTTTCTTAAATGAAATTAATGTTTTTTATAGCTAATATTTTATTATAATAATTTTTTTTTTCATACTTAACTTAAAATGTATACTCAAAATACAGTTAATTTCTCCAAATATTAATAAAACTGAGTATCTAAAATTCTATCAATAAAATATTCAAAAGTAAATGAATTCAGGACATCAAAATTAGATATGAGGATGGTAATGACTTTTCACTTTATTTTAGAAATTATAAAATAAAGATTTATAACTTATATTGTAAATTGGTAGTAAAAAAATAAGTTCAATTTACAAAAGAATTTAATACTTTTCACAAATTTTTTTTTAAATACCTTTCATTTGTCTATTGAATTAGTGAACATTTCAAAAACATTATTCGTCAAAATGTTTTACAATGGGTTTTGTAAATATGGGATAGCAAACTGGAAGTTTTGGGAGAGTTACCCATATGTGGACGTTCTTATAAAAACCCATTGAAATATATCTTTCATACGAATAGTAAACAATATGTATAACGACTGTACAATTTTATTTCGTTTTGTTGATTTGGCTGTGATTTCATAAATTCATAATTTACGAAAATTTATTTAAAGTTTTAAAGGAAATAAACAAAAATTGGGAAGCATCTAGTTAAAAAAAAATTCTCTATCCGATAAAAACATGATAACAAAACCCTAGTATTTTTTTTATAAAACATTTTTGAAGTTAGCGCATTTGGCGGTAATTTTGGCAGAAAAAAAATGCAACACCAAACCCCAATAACACAATGTTCCTTAAGAATAATTTTAAAACCCCAATAAAAATTTAATAAACTCTTGGTTGAATTTTAAATTTTTTTACTAATGCTACCAAGAACATCAAACTACAGTCTGCCGGCGGATACTAAATTTGAATATATCACTCAATTATGTTCACTTCCATTCTGAATTTTAAAAAAACTTAAGCCATATATATTAGGAGACAATATCTAAAATGTGCTCACAAAAAACGTGAATGTGACTAACGTTTCTTAAAGTTTGTTTCCAAAAAGTATCGTAAAACAAATTACAATGCTCCTAATTTTAAAACATAAGAAAACAACACACATCCAATAGGGAAATTCACAATTTCTGCATACGTTTGCGATAAAGAGCAAATAGCAGTCTCAGTCTAAAAACTAAGTTCGAAGCACTAAAGGAAATCGTTTGAAGAAAAATGTGAAGCCCCGTCTGCGTAAACGCACCATTTGAGCTGTTATCTCCATGCTCTTAGCAAAACGAAAAAACCAGGAAGAAAAAAAGATATTCAAGATAACTCCCTATTAAATAAAACGTTAGAAGTAAAAAAAAAAAAAAATGGGTTGCAAAAAATAAATGTTCCGCAACTTCTCTCACTGAGCTGCAAGGAAGTTCAGTTGCATTTACGGTTAAATGTCGAAGAGGCCACTATCTGAGCTATTCGAATATTGTTGATTTCTATAAGGAAAGGTTGACTTTTTCTTGGTTATAGATCTTGTGCTTGGAGTCTACAAAAAATAATTCGAATGTGGAATTGAATGATAAATAAATCCAGACAAAAGTAATCATTAGCGACTTCCTAAAATACTTGTTATATTATTATCAAAAACGTGTCCAAGCTCAGTTGGATAATTGCGAGAGTTTTTATTAACCCTTGATTGAAAGATTTTGACCACTTGATTTTTGGTCTGCTTGGTGACAAGTTGACAAGATATTTTTTTCGATGTGAAAACGCTTGAGAATTCGGTAAGTCATTTACCGATTTCCGTTTGAGATTTCCGTAAGTCATTTACTGATTTTTCATAACAAGACAATAAACGGTCTTCTACTCAAAATTGCCCTTTATTGACCTGTTTCACCTAAATTCTAAAATTCCATATTCTATTGATATTTACACATATTATATATAAATACTAACCAAATAAATTGACCTAAAAACATAAGTTGCAATGAATAAATGGTTATTCTAGACGATCAACTAAAAAGCTTAAAAGCCATAAATAAAACTAATCATCTAAAAGAAAAATATATTTATATATTTTATATTATTTAAATATATATATACAGGGTGTCCAGAAAAGGACTCCCTGATTTCAAAATTAAATATCTCGAAAACAAAGATCGATAGAGGAATGCAGTAAACGGTATGTTTATTGTGAAAGCTGTAAGAATTTTATACAGCAATTTGAAATAATAGTTACAAAACCTGCTAACAGATGGCGCTGTAATCGCCATACGTAATGCCTAGTATAAATAGTGATCCGAAGCTCAGAGCCATCAGTTCCCCTATTGAAGCGTGAAAGGAGGTTAGCGTACCGAAGGAAGAGATTAAAACCATGTACTCCATTGAACAACCCTTTTTTCTGGTGCTAGAGTACCACAGGTTAAAAGAGAGTCCTACGGCAACAAGGCGCAGTTTTCAAGCACGATTTAATGTTCCAAAAGGACCCGATGCGAAAACCATTCGTACGCTCTTCGCCAAATTTCAACGAACAGGCAGCGTAACTAATGATTTAGTGGGGAATGTTGGCCGCAAGCAAACTGCAGTTACGCCTAAAAATGTCGCCACAGTTTCTGGAATTATTCAGCAAAACCCAATGTCATCCGTCCGTAGAATTGCATCTGAGACTGGTTTGAAGCGTTCCAGCACGCAGAAAATACTGAGAAAGAGCCTACACATGTTTCCATTCAAAATTCAAACTCATCAGGCCATACCCGTACGAGCTGTGCAACAAAGGATTGACTTTGCTAATCAGATGCTCACAATGATGATAGTGAAATATTTGATGTTGGCTGCATCTGGTTTACAGATGAAGCACACTTCCACCTGAATGTATTCGTGAATAAACAGAACTGGCGATTTTGGTGTTCTGAAAATCCGTATTGGTGTGAAGCGAAACCCTTGTATTCTCCTAAAGTTACTGTGTGGGCTGCAGTACGCAGCAGAGGCATTATTGGCCCTTTTTTCATTCGAGAAACGGTCACTAGTGAACGTTACGTTGCAATTTTGGAACAATTTGTCGCCACACAGCAAGTGTTAGAGGATCGACCACGTACTGAATGGTTTATGCAAGATGGAGCCCGACCACATCGTACCGAACAAGTGTTTCACTTTCTTGATGAATACTTCGGGAATCGAATTATTGGTTTGGAATATCCCAAATTTACTGGTGCAGGCATGGATTGGCCTCCATATTCGCCGGATTTGACTCCCTATGACTATTTTTTGTGGGGCAGATTGAAAGACATTGTCTACCCGAAGCATCCCGCCACTCTGGACGAGCTTGAATCGGTGATCTGTGTGGCATGTTAATCCATTTCTGTTGCTACACTACGAAATGTGATGGCAAATTTCATTCTTCGTTTGCGCCACCTCTGTAGTGCCAATGGTGAACATTTTGAAAACATTGTGATGTGATTTTTTGCAAAGAATCTTTTCATACGATTATTTCATTTATGTATGCTGATAATGAGCTGTACAGCGTACAGCGCCATCTTTTAGCAGCTTTTGTAACTATTATTTCAAACTGCTGTATAAAATTCTTACAGCTTTCACAATAAACATACAGTTTACTGCATTCCTCTATCGATCTTTGTTTTCGAGATATTTAATTTTGAAATCAGGGAGTCCTTTTCTGGACACCCTGTATATATATATATATATATATATATATATATATATATATATATATATATATATATATATATATATATATATATATATATATATATATATATATATATATATATATATATATATATATATATATATATATATATTCGTTAAAAAAATGTTAATGTTTTTTTACACGTATTCACATCATGTTTCTTATGTATGAAGAACATGTCTTATACTGTTCTATTTCAACATTCCAATTGCATAGTTGGTAGTATTATTTTGTATTTGTTTCTGACAATAAACCGATTGATTAAGGAGAATTAAAAATAATTATTCAAATACAAAAAAATAATTGTTGCGAATCAAATTTGGCATCCGGCTTAGGCACGAAAACAAAGCTTATCACTTAGTCTTCGCGATAAGTTACCATAAATTAAAAAAAATGTATTCCCTCAAGTATCTCGTATTTACTACGTCATTATTCACTTCTTAATACTCTTAATATTAATAATTTCTTAATTCCTTTTCTCTAATATTTGTAAAATAAAACTAATTAGTATCATTATAATTTCAAAATGCTATGCATGAATATAAAAAGATAAAAGTCAATGATTATTTATCTCCAGCATTATATATTTTAAAATTTTATTTTAAATTGTCTTAAATACACTCACCTTATACAAACTAATACAGAGACAAAATTTTAACCAAACCACATTTCTATAACATCATTGATTTTTTATTTATGAATCTAAACTTTCATTCACAACCTTAGAAAACTTCTGCTCTATAAGCTTCAGTATATTACTTTTTAACTTATTTATTCTGATACTATATTCACATAGACAAGAGCTAAAAGAGTGACATTTATAGTCTTTGGGCAAAGAGATATATATTTTCAGTATCTCACGAAAAAGTGCTTTTACTTGTCGTTGAATAGATAAAATTTAATATATTTCTATGTTGTCCAGGAGACAACGTTAGCTGTTTAAATATACTTTATACTTGTTTCTTAACTCTAGTGTTTTGATAAATGTTTTAGCAATGAGAAGATATAATTATAAAGAATTAACTATTGGTATTTTGAATTAAGAAAAATTGTCAATTAGCTTTTGATAAGAATTTTGAGTAGACATTATTCTTTAACAAATCTTCCATGTGGCAACTATACCTGAGAAAATGTCTGAACAATCTTTTCCTTAATAGTTTTATGACTTACCATGTAAAGCATTAGGACATTTTAAGGTATTCGATGTATGTAATGAGAATTGCTCTAAAATTCTACTAGTTTATAAACGACATGTTTCAGAGCTGTCATCTTATAATAAAATATTAAAATAAACAAGCAAGTAACAGCGCAAGACTTTCCAAGATGGTATTATAAAATGTAGATTTATGTTAAGATCCCGAAGTAAGTTTGTTTTACTTAAGATGCAATATTATAAGAATGAAAGAATTGAAGAATTTTTTAATATTGAAGCATTAAAAATAGAGTTGATTATTAATGCTTTTATAGTTGTCGAGGATAGATGCAAGTGATGTTTAAAAAGTGATGTGTTACTGAAATAAGGTCTTGAGTGATTCGTTAGGGACTTTATTTAATTTGAAAGCCATTGATTTTTCGTTGATATTTAATTCTTGATATCATTTTTCTTGATGTTGTAACTTATGACCTCAAAACAATTGTTATAGCTTATGGCGACCGGTGTACATTGAACTTTGTTTTTATACATAATGCTATGAAGATTATGCTATGGATATTTTCAGATATCTACAGATATGCAGAAAAACGATATATATATATATATATATATATATATATATATATATATATATATATATATACAGCGTGTCCCCGTATAACCTGGCCGATCTTTATTTTCGATACCGTTGGTCCTAGATGCATAGTCCCAATTGAGGAAATGTTTTAAATCGCTAAAAGATTTTTACTGAATAGTTTTTAAGTTAGAAAAGGGGTTGGTATAAAAATTACGGATTGTAAATTTTTATATGGTCCCCAGTTCCCCCAACTCATATTTAGAAAAATGTTGCCCATGAAAAACATTTCAAACAAAAAAAAAATCGAATTTTGTACGACCAATATTCATCGAGATATGAAAAATGTAATTTAGTGACTTATACCACTTTACACCCGTGGTCATTAACATATTTTAAGGGCATCTACACAAATTGAAATAAAGAAAAAAAGCAATTGCGTTCAGAAAATTATTCTGAAATCAAACGCATGAATACGATCTATCAATATCTGTAGTGAATTGCGGATGCTAAACTCGTTTTAAAGAGATAATAGGTGCTATACTCTCTGAAACTAACAAAAATCTTTGGATTACGTATTTTCAAAGCAAAAATGAAATCTGTCTAGGCAGAACAAATTCACACTCATGTGTTGTGCAGGGGTCGCATTCTCCATAAAATTTCTGTAATTCCTTAAAAAGTATGAGAACCTGTTACAGGGACTTTTATTTTACTTTCTGGATGACTATGTCGTGTTAGCATACCTTAAAAAGATGTGGTTTCAACAGGAGGGTGCACCATCCCACAAGACAGCTTCCTTCCTTGTGGGGTGGGTTTCAAGGCTATGGAGGTCCGATAGAATGGTCTCCTAGTTCTCCAGATCTAAATCGTTTAGATTTCTTTGTTTGGGGATTTTTGAAAAGCAAAGGTCTATGAAAAAAAATCGATGAGTCTATTAGATTTGGAGAATCGAATTTTATCCGCTGCCAGATGTATTAGGCCTGTAATGCTGAAAAATGTTTCAAATGAATTTGAATTACGTATGAGCATAGGTATTTTCGTCGAAGGAAAACACTTCGAGCATATGTAATTAAGGAAGAGGTTATTTATCCTTTTCACTTTGTTCATTTCTATCACCTTTCACGTGTTAACAAAAAGCGCTGTTTTCTGATTATGTTATTATTTAAAATTATTTAATTAAAATTGTTTATAATTATGTTTGCTGTTTATTATGTGTTGTACAATTTGAAACTTTTTTTTAAAAGCAGTTTCTAGTCAAAAAGTATAATGTTTTAGGCGATGAACAACAACTTGTTTGCCATAGTCAAACCTAGTCTAGAAGCTCGTTGTTATTCCGATAAGGCGATATTTTCTCATTTCAATTTATGTACGGACCCCCCAAATAGCGTTAAAACTTTAAACTCCAATAACACGGTGGCTATTGGTTGAACAAATTTCAATTTTTTTTATTTGAAATGTTTTTTCATGGGCAACATTTTTCTAAATATTAGTTGGGGGGAATTGGGGACCGTATAAAAATTTACAATCCGTAATTCTTATACCAAAACCTTTGCTAACTTAAAAACTATTCAGTAAAACTATTTTAACTATTTAAAACATTTCTTCAATTGGGACTACGCATCTAGGACCAACGGTGTCGAAAATAAAGGTCGGCCAGGTTATACAGGGACACGCTTGTCATAAGGTGTTTTCATTATGACATTTAGTATGATAAAATTAAAGAAACCTCCTGGTGTAAAAATCATAGCCCGCCTCTTTTGACACTTTGGACTACGTCAATGAGAATTGCACAAATGAGCGGGCTGACTTCTTGACTTATGTTGCACGTGGGGGTTGGAATTGAAGAGGGGTTTTTTGGAGGCTGCAAGGAGAGGAGGGGTGAGCATCTAGCCCGGAGGTTTGGAAGAGAGAAGTAGTGAGTTGCTTGACCTCTGAGAAAGAAAAGTTCTTATACCGGGGATCGGTTGGTTGGTTGTATTCAGATTATCTGGCGCCGTCAGCAACACGAGGGCTATAATGCGCTGAAACATTTCGTCATTTAACAAACCAACATACATTTACAAACATCCATGCCAACACGGGACTCGAACCCGCAACCTCGCGGTCTAGAAGCCAGCACGCTAACCACTATACCGTTTGGTCGGCATACCGGGGATCGGAGATTTGATGCTGGCAAGCGGTGACCGCCCGATCCAGAGCAATGAGCAGTAAGTGGCTCTTTTATTCACTCAGTACTCAGCCAGCTAGGAAAGTCTAGTTATGATATATATTTAACTTTTAATTATTGCTTTTGGTTGTTTTAAATATTTGTTATTTTGGATTTCAACCTCACACATGTGGTGAGCGTTTTGAGGAAATGTGTTTGCTACCATATACTTAACTGCAGAATAAACTGGTTTCTGAACTAAAGAACTTGTGTTAATTGCGGGGTGTTCTGTAAATGCTTGACACTAAATTTATTGCTTGTATCATACATGCGTAATTAGTACTCCTACTATACGTATCATGGCATTATGGTGCCGACTGACTCAGTTTCAGAATACCTGTCTATTCAGTGGATAGGATGTGTATGGCTATAAAGTGCAATTATATAATGGTTGGAATTTTTAAAATCATTTTTACAATTGAGTATGGTTCGAGGGAATAGAGCGCTCCATAAACACAAAACTAGATCAACTACAGCAAGTATATTCAGAGCTGAGACCAGTAGACAGAACTCAGGCGGTAGTCTAAATCATACAAAAATGGCACAGGAAAATGTCGAAATGGGAAGTGCGAGCAAAATTAATGGTTTGGCTTTGTTAACAGCGAATTTTGAAGGCAGCAAAGACGAAACTAAATTTTTCTTTAGGCAATTCGACGAGGTAGCGTCACTTGCAAAGTGGAACGACTCCGAAAAACTTACAATACTAAAATCTAAATTAAAAGGCAACGCGCTTCGATACCTCATATCAGACAGGGAACTTATGAACTCTTAAAATTACAACCTAGTCAGGGACAAAATTACGGATTTTTTCAAAGATGAGTTAGATGTAGGACAATGTCAATTGGATTTTTCTAACTGCCAGATGAAACAAAACGAATCAGTCAAAATGTTTGCCCATAGACTGATCGTAGCATCCAACAAATATTTAGGCACCACTCAAACGGAAATTTCTAAGGATACAAGGAATGTAATAGATAAGCTGAGATTATCAAAATTCGTGGGCTCGCTGTTACCCGAAATACAAAGGGATGTATTAAAACTAAATCCTAAATCTTTTGAACAAGCAATCGGAAATAGCCAAGAACTCCCAAATGGCCCTTGATACAGTTGCTAAATGTAAAATTAATGCGTTAAAATCAGAAAACTCGTACATACAATTAGAGGATCAGCAACCACAAGAAGTAAATCAAATGACCAACAATCACAACCCGGGGCAAATTATGCAATGTTATTTGTGTGGGGTATCAGGAGACCATTTCTCAACGGAATGTGAGGCTTTTAAAAACATGATCAACATACCTCATCAGAATAGACTCGACCAGCAGTTCCCAAGCACTCAGAACACGAGAGCCAGCTTCTCTGGACAACGAAGGGGTTTTAGAGGAAACGTAGCTCAGAATAGATATTTTAGGAGCCAAAATCAGCATTTCCGAGGAAATTATAGGCTAAACAGAGGGCGAAATTTCCAACAAAACCGAGGTAGCGCACAGAATCATTTTTTAGGGGTAGGACAACAAGACATGCAAAATACATAAACCCTTGTCAAATCAGAAACACAGGTTTACCTGAACAATTGCAGGTCGGAAATATTAATATGGGGGTCGTACACAATATTAATAAAGGCTATAACGTTAAGTTACCTATTATTCAAACGGAAATTGCAGGAGTACAATTTAAAGCTCTTATTGATTCCGGAGCAAACATAAACGTCTGTTCTAAGGAAGTTTATATATTAATTAAACAGAAAATCAAAACTAAATGTTTGGCTTCAAATGTTGTTATTACGACTATTACTGGGTCGACTTTAAAATACACAAACTGCATTGAAACTTTCATAAAAGTGGGGAATAGTAAATTTAGAATTATTTTATTTGTCTCAAGCGGAGAATTTAGAGAAACATTCGATTTAATTTTAGGGATGGCGTTTTTGGCTGAATACAAAATTAATATCAACTTTCGTGAAGGTAAACTGGAACTCTTTGACAACACTACGATCAGGTTTTGGGGCAATTCTACCCTTGGCACAAGTGGGGAGTCCAATTGGGTTTTCTTAACTCATAGTGTAATTTTGGAACCTGGGGAAACTAGTTTAATTAAATTAAAATGCAGAGATTATACAAATCAGAATTTTGAAGGAGATATTTGTTTCACACCTGTTCAACTACATGACCGACTTGAGTGTAACATGTCCATTAATTACATGAAAAATAATGAATTTTGTACTTTAGTTCAAAACAAATCCCCAAACACGATTCATTTAAATAAATCTATGAAATTAGGTTATTTTGAAACAGAGTTTATAATTGACAATTCGCAAAAATCTGACACACAGGAAAATACACAGATGATTAATTTGATTACTGCAACTGAGGAAATTAAGCACTTGAGAAAACAGGAATTTGATATTGATGATTTCGATTTGAGTCACTTAAATGACGAAAACAGGCAAAATTTGAAAGGGCTATTAGAGAAATACTACATGGTGTTTTCAAAATCCATGAAAACGTTAGGCCATTGCGATGCTATAAAACCTAGTATCATTTTAAAACATGACTCTGCCATCGGATGCAAACCATACCCCATTCCTCACCTTTTAAGGGAAGAGGTTAAGAACCAAATTGACACTCTTTTGGATGCTAATATCATAAGACCGTCTAACACTCATTTTTTGGCTCCAGTACTTATGGTAAAGAAAAAGGCAATAAAAGGTAATGATAAACAAAGCTTTCGTTGCGTGTTAGATATGCGACTTCTAAATTCAATGATTGTAAAAGCACCACAAATTTTACCAAGAATTAAAGATTTGGTCACAAATTTAAGTGGGTACCGTTTTTATAGCATCATTGATTTCAACAGTGCTTTTTTGCAATTAAGTATGGGAGAACACTCTGAAAAGCTGGGTTTTGCTACTATGTGGGGTACTTACTCGTTCGTGCGATTACCGTACGGCATGGTTAACTCGAGTTCAATTTTTCAAAATTTGATAACTAAAATACTCGGGGATTTGGAGAAGTACGGAATTACGTTCTTTATTGATGACGTCATTATTCCCGCAAAGAACTTTGAAGAAATGACGTATAAACTACAGTTACTATTCGAGAGATTAAGGGCTAATAACTTGACCTTAAGTGCAGAGAAGTGCAGTTTTTTCAGGGAGAAAATCACGTATTTGGGGTATGAAATTTCACGAACAGGAATCACACCAACCGAATACAACACACAAAAAATCACATGTTTCCAAACACCCAAGAACATTAAGAAACTACGTAGATTTAACGGGTTAACTAATTTTTACCGTGATAGTATTAAAAATTACGCTAACTACACCTGTGTTTTGGAAGAATTGACCAAGAAAAACACACTTTTTATTTGGACGGAAAGGCACGAAGAAGCATTTCAGGCTTTACAGAGGCAGTTTTTCACAAAACCGTTCTTAAAACAAATTGATATCAAAGAGAAATTCTTTTTGGCTTGTGACGCTTCCAAGATCTCGACCGGAGCCACGCTTATGCAATGTCACGAAAACAAACTATGCCCTGTTGCATACTTTTCTAAAAAGAATACACAATTCGAGGAAAAATTGCCAGCGATACATATCGAACTCATTGCATTACATAAATCGATTTTGCATTTTAGTGAATACCTTTATGGTGAAAAATTTACTGTTTTCTCTGATCACAGACCACTGTAATATTATGCGAAACTTCAGAACAACTCAAATAAAATCACAAGAATTTTAAATGAATTGGCTTATTACTCTTTTGACGTGATATATATAAAGGGTTCTGAAAATGTTTTACCAGACTATTTATCTCGGATAGTTAATACGCCAAACATTGAAGTTTCGTTGGACACTGACACTACTAGAATTAAGGAAATTTTTGCAGAAGGATCTAAAAATGTAGATGATACATTAAGTAAGACAATCTACAATTCCGAAAATACCCTACTTGTTACACCACATGTTTCGAAAAATTCAGGTATAATCGAAGCTTCTTCTTCACAATCCGAGGGTCCCGTAGACATCAACAAACAGGAACAGTCTTGGGAGGATTTTGTCTTTAATCAGCTGCAAAACTCACAAATCATTAATAATTTATCTGATGACAGGGTACACAAATTGGATAGTAACAACATTCTGTGTGAGCAGAATAGGGATCAAAATGTTATGGAAATCAAGGAGATTCTAAAGAGGGGAAATATTGAATTGAAGGCGAAATTTAAAAATTATTTCTTGGATCAGCAATCAGGGTTGTTGATGTTCAAAAGAAAAATTACTGAATCTGGTGTAGAGAGTTTCATTTTTAATATTGTTTTGCCTGATACATTACAAGTGTACGCGTTGGAAAACGCTCATTTTTTGCATTTTGGAATAGCTAAAACGTTTGAATTCATTATGAGGAGATACCAGTGGAGAGGTTTGTATAATGATATTAAAAATTTCATTAAAAGCTGCGAAACTTGCGGAAAATTGAAAAGAAGTTACCAAAAATTTAAACCACAGGGGTTAGCGGCTATACCAAAAAGAATTGGAGCAAATTTATCAATGGATATTCTGGGACCTCTTAGGTGTGGCTCATATGTGTTGGTAATAATTGAAAATTTTAGTCGATATATAGATCTCTATAAATTAGACAAAATTGGTTCTCAACAAATGGCTGAATGTATCATGAAATACATTTCTAGATACGGCGTCCCGGAAACAATATTAAGTGACAACGGAACGTATTTTGTTTCTAAGGGATTTACAGAGTTAAATAGGCTATTGTGTATACACCTCATTCATACGCCAACATACGCCCCTTTTTCTAACGGTAAATGTGAAAGGTCGAACTCGCAGTTGAAAAACACTATTTTGGCTTTAGGGGAAAACAAGATTGAACTACAATTAGCACTAGACATACACAAATCTTTCTATAACAACATAATTCATAAAACTACAGGGTTCTCTCCTGCCCAACTGTTTTTTGGAAGAAAGATTGAACCAGTATTTGATACCATGAAGGATTTCACTAAGGACATGAATTTCTTGCAGAGGAATTGTGTTTTTTTTTTGTTTGTTTTTTTGTGGATGGTGCATTTGGGGGATGTTGTCGGACTAATGAAGGGGAAAGTGAAGGGTCGTGTTCTCTTTTGGATATTTTTTTTTCTCGAGTTGTAAAATTGAGTAGGGGTACTCCAAATCTTTTTTTTTTTTTTTTAGGTTAAAGAAAAAGCGCTTTTACGCACTGATTCCGAGAAAACGTGAAGTGGTTTAGTGTGGTCAGGGAAAGTGTGGATTAAATGTTGTTGTTTTTGCCTTTGCATTTTGTGGATTAAAATAATTTACTAGAATTATTAAAGTAAGTTTGAAGAGACTGCGCTAGTTTTGGTTAAAATTGGTCTATGGCTCTGATTGTACTGGTGCGTTGATTATAATATAGGGAGACAATTCATTATTGGAATTTTGGAATTTGAAAAAAAATGCTGTTAATTATATTGAAATTTCTACAGTTTGGTGTATGTTAATTAATGTTTAGGTAGAAACACAATACGGTGTTCTAGTTATTTGATACCAACTTAGGGGAAGTTTCAGAGGGTATTGATATAAAGGTGTGGATAAAACTAAGGGAGTTATTTTCTTTAACTTTAATCAATGTAGGTTTAATTTGTTAATTTGGAGAAGTCAAGTATGTGAAGCTTAGGAATAATATTGATAAAGTTAAAAGTCCAAAACTGGCTGAGTGTTTGTGAATTTTAAGATGTCATTTATCTATATCACAAATCTGCATGTTGTAATTTCGTTCGAACTCAGAAGTAGAACCCACGCAAGTTCTACTACATTCTTGCTATCGAAACTACATCGCTGCTGGACGGAGATTGAGGGGACATAGCAAGAAAGTTCTTCACGTAATTCAAAGCTTAGCAGAGATGCAAGACAAAGAATTTCAAAAGACCAGCAAAGAAGGGATTCAGCGATGGACCAGACGATACGACCGGCGTGAATCAACCAAATACAGTCTTACGTCATGCAAGAGTTTCCAGAAAAGCCGACCAACAGCGTTAATCAACCGGGAGGTAGCCTCACACCAGAGAAGAGCTTCCGGCAAAAATCCGGCAACCAGCTGACATCATCATCCTATGACAGGCGAGGAGGCGACAGCGACACAAGAAACCACTAGTTTTCACATCCATCTGACCAACAGCAAGGCATCTATCTATACAGTGAAACACACCCCAAGGAGAGAACAGCTGACAACCACAAATGTGCCACTCCAACAAGTGCAGTCCTTTTTTGTCAACAATCCCAAACTCCACTCAGATAAAAAGGGGTGAGAGATAGGCCACACCCACGGGCCGTCAACAATGTACCTACGCGAGCGAGGAAGGATATCTCGTTTTTCTACACTAATGGGAGATGCAAGCGATAAAAGTTAAACACTCTTATGCCGAAGAAGAGGCTAGCGGCTTCTTCACAGGGTTACCATAATTTCCAGGCAAGGTAAACTATTTCATTAACTTTTTATCCATGTATAAACAATCTTGCCAATCAAAGGAAAATAAAGGAACAATGTAGTGTCATCGGTTATCCGGGTAATGAAAGTGGAACTGTAGATGAACACTATCCATAGCAGATTCAAATCAAACTTTTTAGGTGCACTCAATTTGATAAACACTTCAACAACAAGAGTGTTTCCTTAACTACTCAAAAGAACTAGCGAAGAAAGCGTTCTATAATCTGTGCCATTAAAGGATCCGATGAAGGAAGGAAAAGGAGATTTAAACTTTGCACAGGGAATACTTGCATATATTTGGGATATTTTTAAATTTAAATACACTTACTCTTTAAATAATGTTTTTGTTATTTGAAGTTAATATTTAATTGTGATTGTTTATAACTAATTCTGTTATCCTTAAACCATTCCTCATTCCTAATTTTTTGTTTCATTGATATACATTGGATTTTGTGCATTGTATTGTATAATTTTTCTATAATTGTGTAAGTTATCATGCATATTTTTGGCTGGCTGAGGAGAGTGAGTCTTCGAAAAATTTGGAAAAGGGGTGATAATGTCATAAGGTGTTTTCATTATGACAACGCTGTATATATTGTTTACCCTAATTGTAATGCTTAATGTTACTTTTTCTAATTTAAACAAATTTGTGTTTATAAATCGATGTATTTTCATTTTATTTAGATTTTATACTTTTGAAGATATCTTATATTGTAGTTGACCTTAGTATATGGCGTGATGTATAGTGTATTTTTAATTGCGTATTTCTAAGATTGAATTCATTAACAAGTATCAACTTAATCTATAGTTCAAATTCACCATAAACGAATCATCAAATTAGTCGACAACCAGGTTAGAATTTAATCTTAAAAATCCGACCATGCATCCAATACTAACAAATAACATAACGTTCCTCAAATGATTCAGCATTACAAATATAATCAAGAATGCCAATTTACTGACATACTAACAATCACTTTTAAGCATTGAGCAATAAAAATACTGGCCGAGAAGGGAAGAAAATAAATACTTCCCTTACAGTCTTGGATATAGGATAAGCAACTAACTCTGGATTGCATGTCTCTGGAAAGTCTGTTGGGGTTCTTCTATTGATGACAGGATAACTGGACACAGATTAGACCGATCCATCAGGTCTCTATCAGTTTGGGTCATAATTCACTCGAAAGCGCATCAAAGAATATACAGCATGAACTGGTATTCGTAGAAGGAATATCGGTAAGCAAGACGTTCCGTCAAAGATTTACTGTGTTTTTCACTTCATCTTGGATTCTTCTATTTTCCCTCATTCATTCGTTTGTCGAGTTTTTTAGCAGATCTCTACGATTTCCAGCTTGATTTAAATCCCTTCTTTTCTTAAGGTACTAATTTAAAAATTATTATTTATTTGCACAATAATAACTAGTTTTAAAATGTTTAGTGTTCATAATTTTTGAAGATGGGATTGATAGGGTTAAGCATACATGTTTTTTTTTTTACTTATTTATTGTACAGTCGACCGTTAACGAACTTTTTATTGGAGTCCAACAACGAGATCTATATAATTAGCCGACTCTTTTATTCTTTTAATTCTTGTTTAGTTTTAAGGAAGTTTTTAAAAAAGAAAATTCAATTAGTGAAAAATTACACGGGATTGTTCTAAGAAAGTTAAATTCACCAGACCACTGTCCATGACGTACATATGCATTCAATATGAATGATGATATAAAATTATTTTAAATAAATAGTTTATTCAGATATGCAAAAAAAAAAAAAAAAAAAAAATGGAAATGGGAAAAAAAAATAAAAAATTACAATTCGCGATCATTTCGTAGGTGATAAAATATCGTCAATGATCAATTTTATAATGCCAAGTACATTTTTTTAAATTATTTTTTTATTTTAGAGGCTTTGAGGCGTGTGGCTAGTTTCTCCTCGATTTATATATATTAAAAGCTACAAGTATTCTATGTTTTATAATTCTAGCCCAAATATAAGTGTATTAGAATTGAGATTCAAACTTTTCGAACATAGCCCCCTTTAGAGGATTCGGGGAAGTGGGGGTCTCGACTTTAAGATTTTTTTTCCTTTGTATACATGTTAAACCTTACAAGCATACCAAATTTCATAGTTATTTCTCTGCTAGAAGTACCTCAGTAATTTGATGATCAGTGAAGGAGTTTTGGTTCGATTTCAAAATATGTCGTTTTCTGCCGTTTACGAATTTAATTGTCTTGACAACCAATATAAATGTTGACTTGAAACTTAGGGGTCTTACTAAAGTCGCTATCTTTATGATTTACCATGTAAAGTCTTAAGACATATTAAGGTAATCGATGTATGTAACGGGAATTGCTTTAAAATTCTACTAGTTTATAAACGACATGTTTCAGAGTTGTCATCTTATAATAAAATATTAACCCGTAAAAAAAATCAGCTCTCAGGCATACTGTAATACGCAGATATGAGAAATCAAAATACTACTGAGTGACTTCTAGTAAAATATGGCTGACAGTGAACTTGGCGGGTGCACTACCGTGCACCTAGATTTTGGACATGAGTGTAGTTCATTAAAAGTAAATTCGGCCGCTTGGCACACACATTAAGTTTTATAACATTTTCTATCTGACTATCTTACTTCTTATGTTTTTTTTTTTACGTCTAGTTGTTTTTGTGTAATATCATTTTCTTATGTTTACTTTTGTTATGTTCTAAATAAGTAAAATACGGTCAATGGAGTTTTTAGCGTGAGTAATCATATCGTCGTGCAAAGCGCATAATTGAGAAAGCGACAACACTGTTAGATTCACATTCGACTCTTCGTATTAGGAACGACAATAAGTATCATAATTTAATATTGTAGAGATATTTATGTTTACAATCCAAATCCTTTTAGTTTCTTCAAATAGAAATCCACCTTACCTCATCATTTTTAAAAAAAAAAAAAAAATATTAAAAATATGTGCCTACTAGTTTTAACTTGAATACAACAAAAATGCAAATGCATGCTAAGTAATGTGTAATAATAATAATAATAATGATAATAATAAATAGCTTTATGTATGAAATAGAGGATTACCAGCTTTACATATGAATATATATAAAAATATGTGTTTCAAAACACCTTTCGCTTTGTTTGAAATATAAGATTTGTTATTATTTTAATAGAAATTTAAGTAATCTTCGGTGACGCAATTTTTTAGGAGTCAAGTTAGTAAGTAATTAGAAGGTGCATGATTCAAAACCAACAAGGCTTTAAATATGTTAGTATTTTATTTTAAAATGAAAGTGGATTTTTTACTAAGTTAGAATAAGTGTTTTCAAATAATTCTCAATGTTTTCAAATAATTATTTCAAAAGAATCCTCAGTGTTTAAGAGTATGCTTTTAATTGTTTTCATCATTCCTTCATATATCAATAAATGGCAAATACTTTTTATCTCGAATTCCTCAGTTCTTTTCGTATGAATAAAAACACTTATTTTGTGCTGCGAAGTTTGTCCATCACATTACAGTTTAAACTCAATTTCACGGATATTGTTCTTCAGTCATTGTTCATTCACCTCTTTGCAAGATAGTTCATTAAGAATAAATCAAAAGAATTTACATTGTTGTAGATTTCACTAACCATTACAAGAGGTGGGATGTACGTCTTTCATAATTCACTTGAAAGTTCAACCATGATCCTCCCTTCTGTTAAACTGTTGAGTGGTCAATGGGCGTGGATGGCTCTTTAACTATTCTTCCAAATCTCTTGAGGCTCTAGCACTCTCGATAGATTCACAATACATTGTTGAGATTTGGTCATTTTGACCTCACGGTTCCTCCCTTCAGGTTCGGAAAACCCTACCTCAGCTACTTCACATACCAAGTGGAGTGTTGTGTCTTATCTTTCAGGGTCCAGTTGAAAAGCTCTCGTTTCGGTTTCGTTGCACTGTGATGCCATCATTTTATTTGGTAATTCAGCATAGAGCGGTGGCTGTTTTGTGAGTTTGGTCTATACCTCAGGACAACATTACTTGAGCATTGAGTATACGGATCCTTCCATGTAAAGATATAGTTCCGTCAAATCACAACTTTTATAGCAATATTGATAACCTACACACATAGTTTTTTATAAAGTTAAATATATGTTGATAACAAAAAGAAAATAAGTGCTTTTAAGTTTAAATTTTAACTAATATTTTACTTTTGTAACCGCGTATACTATAAGAGTTTTAACAAATCAGCCACACATCATTCCAATCAGCCAATCAGGAGATTGCAAAACCGGTTCACACATCGTTGTAGCGTATTCAATGAGCTCAAGTAAGTTTGATCCAATGTACAGTGAAGATTGTTTTTCTGCCTTCGCTGAAATCGCTCTTTTAGTGTAGATCTTCTCTGGGATTTCGTTTTCTTTACCCAGTCCATAGTTGATATGTTTCTGTACTGGTACCTTTACATATTTGTCTCCTATCTCTGCTTCTCTGACAAGCTCAGAATTCCGAAAAAACACTATTACTCTGTACATTCAATCTCCGTCCTGTAGTTATCTAGTTTCCATATTAAAATTGAGAAAAGAACATGTGCAGGTTCCATCATCTTTGTTCAATCAAAATACAAAGTTTGCGGATTTTGTGATACAGAAAAGTTACATTTTAAATTCCACAAATACTCAGCCAGTTTTCAACTTTTAACCATAACTACTTATACTCATAAGAAACCTCAAATACAAGATTGGCATTGAGTGGTCAAAACCACCCCACACTAAGTTATCTGAAAAAATCGTTTGAAAAAGAAGATGTGTTTATTTTGCCCTACTGAAAAATCCCTCAATGAAAATATTGCGAAAATGTCTGAGAACAACTCATGACAAAGCAAAATTCCGGTGCGTGGTGATGTTCAAAGGAACTCTTTGGCATGGTCTTTTGTTAATTGCTAACAATTATGTTGGTAGAATTCATATGCTCATTCGAGGCAACAAGATGGCAAAAAATCAGTGTTCATGTTATTATAGAAGATGAGCTGTGAGGGGTTGAAAACGGGCCTAAGCTTGGTCAACACAATATACACTTGCATATCTGTGACTTTGATATGAGACTTGGCGTTGACACATTGCCATGTGCCTTCATATACTGTCACATTTTAGGACGATGAGGAAACATTGAGTGAATACTCTCAAGAAAAACATAACAACCTTGTTGATCTGAAGAGGTTTTTATTATTCAATACTAATTTATAAATAACATTTTTATAATTCTTATAGATACTATGTATCTAATGGAAAATTAACATACACCCTTAGAAAACGTTTTGGAACATCATGTTCAGAAAAGTATAATGACCGCGAAATATTTAAGTGACGTTAAATAATGTTTAATTATAAAAAAAAAAAAAAAAAAAAAAAAAAAAAAATTGTACATCTTTAAAGGTTTTTCATGTTTCAGTGGAATTATTTACATCTCTGAGATATATGATACATTCTCAATGAGAAATTTATTGAAAAGATTAACAATGACACGTTTTGTTTATGTTGGAGTGATTGTTGTTTTGATTTGGTTAAAAAAATAATAAAGAATCTTTTTATATTTCTTATGCGAAGTAAGAAAATAATTTTAATATTTAATTAATCCATGTGTAATATTTCGTAATGAAATAATGATAGCGACATTGAGTGATTTTTTTAGCTAATGGTAAATTAATCAATTATTTAAATTTTATTTAGATTTAAATCTTATTAAAATTTTGGTAACTTTGTTATTTTATGAATTACTTAAATAAAGTCCAAATTACTTACATTTGAAGGAAAAAAACATTTCAAATTTTATCTAGTCTCCTTAAGAAACACAGGTAGACAAAACTGTATGAAAATATGTTTGGGCAGTTGTAAATAAACTTGCAAATAAGTGTAATTATATGTTTGTATATGTTTTATATTTTATCGTCCATAAATTGGCACTTAAATCCTAAATGTGAACGTCAACGTGAAATACTGTTCGTGGATTTGAATTGAAAATTATAAACAACTCCTTCACAAGTCCGAAAATTGAATTACTTAACACACATATAAAGAATAATAAATTCAAAGGTGTTCTTATAAAAAATAAATGTGATAAAACCGTTTTTAATGCTATTATAACTAAAAAAAGTTTACAAAATGTTGTGATAAATGAAGACTGTTGTTTAATATCAATTTAGCTGAACTAACGAAAAGAAAATACAAAAATAAAGATATATGGTGTATTTAGTGAATGCATAGAGCTAATTTAGTTTTTCTGTAACTTTACTTTCAGTCTCCTAATTTAGTACCTGTACAATGCATACAATTGAGCTTTTGCATTCGCATAAAATAGTGGTAATTGAATCGACATTAGTTGAAAGATCAAACAGAATGTTTTCACTTACAAAGAAAGACTTTTTATTTTTAAGAAAAGCTAAATAATGCATTAGATGACTAATTAGATACTGTGTATTATGCGATTTTTCATTCGATTACAAATCCTTTTTAAAAAGCTGTTTCTTGAAAAATATAAAATGTATTTTAAAGCATTACATTGAAATTGTATTTTTTCTGCAATAATAAATAAAACAGTTAAATCTATCTTATTTTAACATTAACATACTACATGTTACACTAGAAAATAAAACGCCTTTTTGTAAGTGCAGATTTGGATGTAATATACTGTAGTTTTTTATCATGTTTACTAATTTTTGTTAACAGAATGGTAATACCACAATTTTATTGTATCAAATGGAAATAATTTTTTTGTGAGATGCTGAAACATTTAATTTTTATAATAAACTATTATAAATTCATGCTAATGCTTTTTTAATCCTTAAATTATTATGTGATACATTTGAGTTATTTGGTAGTATATTTTATTTTAAAACAATTTAATTGTTTTTCAAAATAAGTATTTCTATAATTAAAATAAACCAAAAATATACTTCACATAATCAATAAACTTGTGCAATAAAATACTTGAAACTAGTTTTACAAGATGCGTTTCATCTTACTTTTAGTTTTTGTTATAAAATATAAATGCAAAAATAAAATAAATTATAATAAAGTGAATTTAATTCGAAAGTCGATTTTTGCTTTACAACTGTATTATGCAAAAATACGTGTACTTAGGAAGTAAATATACACAAACCAATCCTTAGATCACCAGACCAAAGTAAACACAAACTTCAAAGAATAACAAGATTCTCCCCCACGCTAGTTCTTAAAATCAATAGACTAGCCCCCTCAAAAGTGAAACCCAAACGAAAACAAGGAAATAAAATCAAAAATAACAAAACCAAAATATGTTCAGATACTTTGAGATATCTGTTTAGCATTTCGCTATCAAATAAGTTCAAAAACTTGGTTTTGTTTGTGAAAAATATGCGGCTTTTTTTTTTCTTTTCAACATAGAGATAAGGATGCTGTCGAGTTCAATCACATGCCTTCTTTCTATTTTTCAAGTCTGCAAGAATATATGTTTTGTAAAAATTGCAGAGTGAAAGCAAAGTTCAAGCTATTAAACTGCCACTAAAATACATATCTGTATTTTATACGTTCTTGGAAAAGCATTATGGCCGATAAACTTTGTCGACATTGCATCCACACGAAACGATAACTTAGGTAGGAAATGGTTGTATACGAAATAAAATATTTTCCATCTGAATATGTGTTTATTATAGCTTAGTATTTTTGCTTCTAGTAATTTTTTCATCTTATTAATATGTGAATTTTTAAATTCGTTGGTTTGGCGAATGGTAGAAATCCACTCTTAACTGAACATCTTGAAAACTTCATAGAAATCTCCTTAATGTATTACTATGAAATTTCAGCTTGTATTCTGAACTTCCCAAAAGTGGACATACGTTGAAAGGTGTAATGCTTTTATCTCGAGTAGCTTAGATATATTGGGAATTGCCAGATTATAAATAATTTATTACTTTCGCCATTATAATTAAAGTCGTAGTTGAAATTCAATTTGGTTCGAACTTTTGCCTTTCATAGTAGAGTGTATATTGTTTTCTTTCTCAAGGAAAATAATAAATTTACGTGATTCATATAAGGGGAGGGGCTAAATCAATTATTCGCGAAGATTAGTGTCGTAAGTGTCATTTTTAAAGTAATTCTCAGGAAAAAAAACCCACTTTTTTCCATAAAGAAAAATAGTTACATTTTCCATCAACAGTTGGTTCTATATTATCAGTGAGTCGTTATTAAATTTTTCATAATTCCAGTAATTTTTAGATTGCAATAAAGTTTGAAAATTGTTAATATAATAAAGATAGATTAAACCATAATAATTTATCGCAATGGATTCATAAATTAAACTTTTTGCATCATCGTTCATTGCTTTTTATTTAGCATATTAATCTAAACAATATATTTTTATTTTAAACTGAGTGAGTATTTCTTATTTAATTTTAAATACAATAAACATGGATTTACGTTACGGCTCGGGATTGGCTTACTCTATGAAAAAGAATCATATTTGATGAAAATTTATGTTATATTATTAAGGTCAGGACGATTTTATTTTACATTAATTTATTTTGTATAATAATTAAGTTAGATTTTTCATTAATATATCTTTTCAGCTCTAATGATTTAATCAAAATCGCTTTAATAAAAATTTTAAATGTATTCTGACCACCAAAATTCTAACGAAAATTTGCTAATGAGATCCTATGATAAAAAACACTACTTCGTTTAAATATAAAAATAGTGCTTCCAGAACATTCAAAGTTTTTAAATATCAATATTGGCCAAGGGAAATAATCGAGGGCAAATTTTCTCATACCAAACTAGAAAATTCCAAGCTAGCATGTACATTAGATAAAAAATGTGGCAATATGTATATTGATATAAATCATATGTGTTTTATTTTAGATAATACAGAAAAATGTTTAAACAAAATTAAGTGAATTATTTTTAAGGTTTATACTGCAAAAAAGGAAAAAAAAATCTTTGAGAAATTTTTAGAACCACTATAAACAGATGAAGCTTTTTATTCTGCTCCTATTTTATCATTTTCCTAAATTATTCCATAAAATTATAAAGCAGTCATTAAGGTGTCATTTTACATTTACTTATTTATGCAGCATAAAATTATGATACAATTTTCTTAATAATCCAATCCTAAGGTAATGTATTTAAAAAGGAAAGACAAAATACCACAATCCAGATTATATAGTACGTAGGACACATGAACAAAATTTCAACTTTTCACATTTTAAACATAACTTCAATACTCCTGCTTCACTTCAAAGGAAACTTGATACACAACCTTTCTGAATTGTTATGCTCCCCAAAACCAAAATCTGCAGACCATTAAACGAAACATTATATCCAAACATCACCAGAAAAATTTAGAAAAGTAAAACCCTTTCACTAAGGAAATAACCAGAAAATCTTTCAACGTGTCTTGAAAAAAAAAAAAAAAAAAAAAAAAAAAAAACATCCTTCTTATTCAATTCAAAGCTTTGGACTTCAGATTTGCTTTTCTTTAACAGATTTAGAAGCTTTTTGAGATTCAGCCATCATACTCTTCTTGATGTAGGTCTTGAATGCTAAAACCTGGACTCTCCTTAGTAGAACGTGATTTCTTTGTATATCAGAGACTGCACGTTCTATTGAAATCTTTTCAGAGTACCGTTTTGAGTTGCGTTATTTACATTCTGTACTTTTTTAGTCAAGGGCGATAAACTCTTGTAAATGCGATGTTTGTGTTTGTTACTCAACATTTTATTTTATTTGATGTATTTATCTATTGTTTTTTCACAAATTTGCATTGAAATAATATGAGTAAAATAATACAGAAAAATACTTTTTAAGCTATAAAATGAATTAAATAACAAAAGGGTTTTATTAGTAAATAAATAAAGCTAATTAATGATGGAAGAGTTAATATTTATAGATATGAGTGAAAAGGATAAAATAAAAATAATTGGGAAAAAGGTATTTCAATCTGTAATCATGAGATGAAAGATCGATAAGCTTTTGATACTTCAAATGACATTTTTCAAATTTTTATTGCATGTTTTCATAACATTGTAGCTTCATTTAAACTGCAGTTTATTCGAAGAAAAACTAATAATAGTTACAGAAGTGTTATGAATTACACAGAGACTATAAGCGTGTTGGTAAAAATTGGTTCGTATAAATAAACTTTTAAATTTTAAAATATTTTATAATATACTCTAAAGGAAGTAACTAACAATATATTTAAATAGCATAAAAAATATGATTAAAATATAGCTGTAGCTAAATTTATATATATTGGTAACAAGATATTTTTGAAATTTTGAATTGTCTTGAATAATTGTGATGAATTTAAAAACATTCAAGAACTTAAATTGAATTACTGACAGTAGTGTCCATTTAAGTTACAATACAATTTTAAATTACAAAACACGGAAATAGAATATTTAATAAAATGTACATTCAACATTTTTATGTTTTCAATATATGCACACCACAAATTTAAATGTCTTAAAATACGACTCAAAAGTGACACTCGATTCAGACGTACAAGAAACACGTATTAAGACATATGTGAAAATTGATGAAGTCATCTTTGTTAAATCTCTAACTTTACTACGTATAACGTTTATTAATAATTAAACAATATCCTTCTATTCAACAATTGCGTTTTTCATTTTTGATACATGTCCTTATACTAAGTTCTTCTAAACAATTTTCCAAAAATGGCTAAGAAAAACGTAAAATAAAAAAATCATTAAGCTGTATTGTGTTGAAAGTCTAGTAAAATCGCTCCTAAGGGTACAACTTGGAAGTAGTATAAAGTTCAGGCTGCATTATATTCCCTAAACGATCATGCTTAAATTATTACGTAGTTACAAACAGCGATTAATGTATTAGAATGGAGCATTTACTTTTCTAACAGCAATTAAGTTTTTGAGTGAAAGTTATTTTTAATAATCAAAATTTCTTTACGAAGCATTGTGGGAACAAAAAAAATTAGAATATTTATTTTAATTATTATCATTCACTGTTAACGACAAATTCAATCCATATACAAATCTTACAATGTTTTTCAACTTTGTCGTAAGTGCAGGAGGCAATTGGATTTTCTATGCAAAAAAGAAGCATTTTCATTGATGTAATTCCATTAATATAATTGTTCAGATGATATGAAAATCTTCATAAAATCTGGTATTCCAAACTTTATTTTGTTCTCCTAAAATAATTTGGGTAATAATCAAAACCGTAAAAAATTACTATTTTTACCTGATAAGATATAAAGATTTCTTTCTTACAGTCACAAAATTCACCTTTTTAGAAAAAATTAATATGCGGGGGTTTAATTTTATGTCATCACTATTTTAAAAATAAAAATCCCCAAAATGTACTTACTAATTAATTGTAAATGTTCCGTTTAAGCAAAATCTTAATTAAGGTAATATAACATTATTAATAATAAAATTAAACTACATTTTGAAACATTGGAATTAACGCGACGCACTTAACACAGAAAACATTAAATATCTTTCATTAAATGTAAACTCTATATCAAAGAAATAAGATAGTTTGTATTAAATAAAAATAGATTTGCGTTTGATAGAAGATCGATAGTATATTAAGATAACCAATGAATACAAAATAAATGTGAAATTGCCTAACATTTCTTATGAATGCAATAAAAGAGTATCTAAAAATTAAACAATAATATATATATATATATATATATATATATATATATATATATATATATATATATATATATATATATATATATATATATATATATATATATATATATATATATATATATATATATATATTGGACATCCTTTTTCACACCGGTAAATATTTCAAACAGAATGGGTTTCAAAATTTATCAGTGCAAAATACACTGGGATGAAACTACTATCTTTTGACCATGCGAAAGTGTGTAAATTAAGTAGTGACTATTTTTCTAGTGTTTGATCTAGCAACACTGCGAACGCGACACGTTGCGGGTAGGCAGGTAAACATCTGATACGCAATTAGTGCAAGTTTGAACACGCCAGAGTTGTTTCGCTGTCCGCAGTTTTTTTTCTTCTTTTTTTTTCTTTCTTTTTTTTAGTAAGAAAGGTTTTTTTTTAGTGAGAAAGGTTTTTTTAGTTCGTTCTAAAAATGAGTGACATAAATTTTGAACAAAGTTGTATTATCAGGTTCTACTTCAGACTTGGACTCAATGCAACGGAATCATTTGAAAAATTTCGTTAGGCTTATGGAGACAGCGTTTTGTCGAAAGCCCAGGTTTTTATGTGGTTAAGGAATTTTCAGAAGGATGAGAATCAATTGAAGACGAGCCTAGAAACGGCTGGCACAAGGAGTGTATGCCACAAGGCCAAATGGTTAATCGACATTTTTACCGACAAGTTCTCTAAGAACTTCGAAACAGAGTCATGCGTGTGAGACCAACCATAAAAAACATATGGGTGTTTCATCAGGACAATGCTCCTTGTCACACCACGATTTCTATCAATGAGTTTTTGGGCAATAAAAAACATTCCTGTGGCTTCTCAGCCTCCTCATTTACCCATGTGACTTTTTTCTCTTCCCAAGTTTGAGAAATCCCCTCAAGGGACGTCATTTTGTGACATAGGAGAATATTCAAACAGCCGTAACCGACCAACTGAAGGCTATTCCAGTATCCGAGTTCCAGCAATGAGGAATAGAAGAATCATCCCAGCGCTGTGAGGCTTTTCAAGGTAGTTACTTTGAAGGAGACAATGTGAATTTGTAATTTTATTTCAGTAAAAAAAATTAGAAAAAATTCTGTCTCATTACTTAATTTACACACCTCGCATTTCACCTTCCTCGGGAACTTAAGCATGCAATAAAAATACTTTTGTCTTTATTTACGACTCTATTTGGTTTATGAATCAAGGGCCACTTTTGTCTTATTTTAAGACATCTCAATTTAAAGTGGGGTTTATTAAAATTGTATTGACCTTACTGTCAGTATACAACTCAATATATGTGTAGTTATTAAGTTTCAATAAGTATCAAATTTCTTTTAAATAAATTACTAGTTGCATTATCTGCGTTTCCCGATATATTGTAGATAGAAAATGTTAGAAGGTGTCATAATATAAAGATCTAAGCTATAAAACAAAGTGTGTGTGTGTCTCAGTTTGCCTTTTCGGGGATATGATTTACTACCAAGAATATTAGTGTTTATCGAAAAGAAGTTTTACTGTTTTATCGACTCAATTCCATTCCTTAAAATAAAATAAATGTAAGAAGCGTATATGGATTACTGTAAACTGCAGTCTAATAATATGAACTAAACTAAAGCACATTTTGCTGATAAACAGGAAATTATGCAGTTTGTCGTACATCGTTGCATGGTTGTTTGCATTCATATAGATTGAATAAATTAAGTATTACATTTGGGGCATTTTTCGTATTTGTGTTTAACTTGGGATAATCAGAATAAGTTTTATTAAAAAACGAAATTTCTAATGAACTTAAAATAATTATTTAGACACTTTCGTAAAGTTTATTATATTTACACTTTTGATTCCTCGAAATACGATTAATGCTATAAATGTGTCAAAATGACACTATCTTTCGAAATTATCTTTTTTGAAATTGTGAATAACTTTTTTAAAAATGTGTTACTTAATTTGTTTTTATATATTTAAGGGAAAATTCATTCATTAAAAAATAAAAAATACATATTTCACTATCCAATATGAAGAATTACCCCAAATTCTAAAAGGTTATGAAATGGTAAACATCAAAGAGGACTAAAACGAAATATTGTTCTTTTCCAGAAGAAAAACTAAAACTTTATTTTTCTGTAGGCATGTTTATAACATTTTAGGTTATCAGTTTCAAGAAAAGAAATATTGTGTTTACTCAATTAAATACCGTTTTCCTTTAATTGATGCATTAGAACGAAGTCTTAATTCCAATAATCCCAGACAGGAATGATGATAATTACATAAACAGTAATAATAGACAATATCTTTCTGTGATGAATATGCATAATAGCAACATTTTATTACCAGTATTAATCACGAGAAAGGAATAGTGAAATATGTTTGATATTTTCTATGATTTAAAATCAAATATTCAACACTAACGAACTAGATTCAAAGCCCATTTTAAACAATGAATGTCCAAATTAATGACATTCATAATATATTTAATACATCATCTCGGGTTTATTGCTTTTTCACACGTAAAGATACTATAGTATTTAACAATCGCTACATATTTTACTTCGTATTTTGACTGTTCATTTTCAAAGAATATAACGAATAATGTGGAATATAAAAGTCGATGTTTTATGACAAATTTACTTATTTAGTTAGTTACTTTATTGCATTCAATTTGTTAATTTATATATTTTATAATAGCTAGAAACAAAGAATAAGTCAAATCAATTTATTTTAAAATACACTTTTAATTTTAAACTAATTGTTTTATATAATAAAAAATGTATTAAAAGTTAGTAATTATTTAAAATTACATTGAACGTCCTTTGTAATTTATTTGAGGATAGAATATTTTTGAAATTATACAGAAAAATTATATGATGTAGAGAAAAGTGACGCTATTTATATTTTAGTTCTTAAATAAAATAGTAGTAGAAATATATATAAAGAAACTTAAAATATTATGTAAGAGCAATTTGTTCGTGAAGCTGTTTCATTTCTTAACTTTTCAGTCTTATAGACTGGCACATTAATTTTATTACTACGAACAGGCAACCAAAATATTGTTTTAGTCTTCATTGTTGTTTGATTTTTATTAGATAAACAATAATAGATAATAGATGTGGCAAGAAATGGTTCTTATAAACCATTTGAGAAGTTTCCACTTCACCCGCAAGCAGTTGAGAGATGTGTTAAAATCATACCTGAAGCTTTAACGAAAGTTTGTGGTGATGCTGCAAAAGACGGTTATATACGGGCTAAGATTCAAGCAAGAAGAGAACTTCCAACATTTGATAATAAGGGTCAGTACTATTCTGAAAACAACACTTTAAAAGCATTTTATGTCTACTCTTTTTTACTTTATAATCTTTGATTTTCTCGATTTCTAAATATAAATAAGTATTATACTAGTAAATTTATTTCTGATTTTTAATATTCATATTATTTATTTTTGTGATTTTTGAAATGCCAGGAGTAGCTAGATATGGAACAACATTGAAGACACTTTTATGTGGTTTCCAAGGTACCCATTCAAAGTACGCTGCTTTTCATCCTTATTTTTAAACTTTTACTCAATGGGGGACCCCTAAATTCCGATAAAAATGGATGAAACTTTTTGTGTATTCTAACTGACACATTATGTAACCATTCCGTGTTATGCTGGTTTTTAAAAAAAATTAAGTAATCGCTCAAAAATTGGCTTGAAAGGGCATTTTTTGTATGTTATGGACATTTTTGATGCCAGAGGGACGCGGCTAGATATAGAACAAAATTGACGAAATTTTGTCTGTGTTTTAACCGACACGTTGGGCAACTTTTCCACGCTATGTCAAAACCAATTTCACACACACACACACACAAAGGTTCACCCTAACCTCCAATTTTACGATTTTCTGACATTTAGACACTTTTTTGCTTATAGCAAGAAGGGCGCTGCCAAATATTGAGAAAAAACGATTAAAATTTTGTGTGTTCTAGACCACGAGGTTTCGGGTTCGAGTCCCGTGTTAGGCATGGGTGTTTGTAAATGTATGTTGGCTTGTCTAATGACGAATGTTTCGGTGCATTATAGCCCTCGTGTTGCTGACGGCGCCAGATAATCTGAATACACCCAACCAAATCAAATTTTGTGTGTGTTCTAACTGACACATTATAAAACTATTCTATGCTATGTCAATGCCATTTTTTAAAAATTATTTCGCAAAAATTTCAAAAAAATGGCTTAAAAGTGATTTTTTTGTGCGTTTTTGAACATGTTCAATGTCAGAGGGACACAGCTAGAAATTGAACAAAATTTACGAAATTGTTTGTGCGTTTTAACTGACTCATTTGGTAACTTTTTCATGCTATTCCAGACCGATTTCGAATTTTTTTTTTATCCTCCCTAACGTCGAATCTGTTACGATTTTGGGACATTTAGGCACATTTTTGTTCAAAGCAAGAGGGAACGGTTAAATATTGAGCAAAATGGACGACATTTTGTGTGTGTTGCAACTGATAACATTATGAAATTATTCCATGCTATACCAAAGCTGGTTTTTAAAAAATTAAAAAAATTTCCAAAAAATGGCTCAAAAGTGCATTTTTTTGGTCACTTTTTACATTCTCAGTGCCAGAGGGGCGCGGCTAGATATTGAGCAAAATTGAATTTTTTTTGTGTGTTCTAATTTACTCATTAGGCAACTTTTACGCAATATTTCCAAAACAATTTCGAAAAAAATAAATATTTTGGCCATTTTCGGCCCACACTAGTGCGCAGATGTATTACTCTACTTTTCATTATGCTTTCCAATTCTATTTGATCTTTTCTTATAATAGCTGAGTGTGCTAACAAGAACAGCCGCCCCTTTTCTTTTCTCTGTATTTGCTCCCATTTACCAAAGCTATTTTATTTATGCACGTATTTAACATTTCAGTTTACTCAACAAACTATTATTACATTATTTTCCAAAATCAAATCACGTCAATATCTTTGACTTCAATTTAAAATGAACGTTGTATAAACATCCCATGTCTTTACGAAATGTTATGTTTCTTTAAAATTGTTCAGTAGTAACAATACAAAAATAAATATAAACTTGTTTCTTCTGCTTCACAAGCTTTATATAAAAAATTTACTTACAAAATATTATTTATCAAAAATGCTAACTTGTTTTTTTACAAAATTTGCAACTATCAGATTTATAATCAATCAATCCATCATACACAAGACGTAGAAGCAATTTCAAAACAAAATTATATTGCAGATACCCGTGAATGAATCTTTATCTTGTATTGGTACCGAAATCGTGAATAGCAACGAATTTCGTTTCCGCTAAAGTGAGTATTGGAATTCGATTAATTGAATTTGGGTTTCGTAAAGAGCAGTTGACATTTGAGTGCAATTCATCAATCAGATTATTTAGACCATTTGTCAAACCAGATCGTAAAAGTTTCCCCTCAGTTGGAATGTAAGAGGATTGTCAATAAATAAAATGATTATTGTTTCTCTAAATTCAATTGGAAGAGATAAATTGAGCTTTGTATATGTGCACACTTTAAATGGAGTGGTGTATTTCCGTATATTTAAATATAATGTGGCTGCAATTTGAAATGCAAATGTAATTTGTATGACGTTATTTTTTAGATTATATGATACATTATAGCGGAATAAATTTTCAATGAATGAATTATTGCATTGCTTGGATTCCAAAACAAAATGATCTGCTACCTGATCATACATTTTGGCAAAAGATGTAAAGGATAATATCCTATAATATTTTTAGTCAAAATCACTAATTTAGCATAAATTTTTATAAATAGTTTGATCAACAGAGTTGAAAATCATAAAGTTATCCACTTGGAAAATCCTCACCTTACATTGTAAATTTTGTAATGAGCTACTTTTAAAATAACATATATTTAAAATAATAAAATATACGGAAACGCACCGATGCAGCAATTCGAAAGATAACTTTTTTAAACTTGTTTTAGCTACACCAATCTGTAGTATTTTTATTAAATAAATGAATAATGCACTACACTCACTTCCAAAAGTTAAGCACGGAGCGGTAAAATCCGAAAAAATTGACAAGTACTGCTTTGATTGACAGGAAATGCTGCAAGAAAGTAGCTTTATGTTTATTAATGAAACAAAACAAAGAATTGCAGAGATAAAAAAAAATATATATATTAAATGTTCATAAATTATAAGATGACGTCATATTGGTGTCATTAACAATGTGATGCTTAAATTCAAAACAAACAACAAAAACCGACTTTAATAGGGTATGTGAGCACTCTTATCCTGCATACAAAGTTTGCAGAGTGTGAGCATGGTTGTTAAGAGATGATCACCCACAACAGATTCCAGTAATCGTCATTTCTACAGTAGGGCAGTTACGAAATCTCTGAGAGTAGCTGGAGGTGGGAAAAGTCTACATTCAGCACGGCTGAGGGAATACCAAAGATTTTTAATTGGATTACGGTCCGGCGAGTGGACCGACCACTCCATACGAGCAATCCCCTTACTCTCCAAAAAGTCCTCAATGATGGTAGCTCTATGGGGACGCGCATTATCGTTCATTAAAACGAAAGAAGGACCAACTGCTGCAGCGTACAACTTCACAATGGTATCTAAATCTTCATCTCACCTGAAGATGTGCATGTCGGTACGATATCCTAATGAAATCCCTGCCCAGAACATGGTGCTTTCACCACGAAATGCATGATGTCCGGTCATGTTCTGGGGCCAATTGCGTGTGCCTTCTTCCTTCCAAACCCTTACACGCTATTCATCAGGTTTTAGGGCAAGTCTGGACTAGTTTGTGAACATAACGTTTCCCCAATCAGACACAGTCCAATTCACATACTGGCGGCCCCACTTTAATCGTGTCCCTTTGGATTGGACGGATGAAGGAACACAAACTCCTGGTATCCGGGCGTGCAGACCATTCATGCGTAGCCTTCGACAAACAGTAGTAGCAGATAGCGTCTTACCAATGGACGCTGCAACCATTGATGTCACAAGTGTGGAGGGCGATCTTCGATTCCACTTGGTTACAACAGCAATATATTGATCTTCTGCGGGGGTTGTAACTATTGGACGACCGACTACAAGTCTGCAGACAACTGTTTGGCTGGTTTGGAATTGTTTCCATAATCGTGAAATGACGAAATGACCAACGCTGAAGAAAAGAGCAACAACTGTGATAGACTGGCCTTCTTCAATACATCCGGCAGTCCCCAGTACTCAGAATCTTTCATTTGTCTTCTGGAAGCCATAGAAACACATCTAGCTTGAAAACAAATTGTACGAATGTTCCAAACACCTTTCATCAGCATTCACATGCAACTCCTGCAAACCATCACAATACAGGATTCGTATGCATGTTTTGCATATTTCTCGACGCGAAACCGTGATTGGCTGTTCACAAACGTATTTGCATACTTCCTTCTACCTCTGCAGCAAATGTCAGTATCTTTAATTTAAATTGACTTACGGAAATTAACTTAAATTTTAGAAGTGAGTGTATTTGTGTATAGAAAATGCTGCATTGTGTTTGGTGAACAGAGTGTTAATTTTTAACATCCGCTTTAATGAACATTAAAACAACATACATGTAACGGTGTATTGGCGTTGACTGTCTTAATAAGCAAGTCGTGGTAGAATAATAATAATAATTTATTGCCAGAGACGAGGAGGGCATGGAAGAAGAGGGGGGGGGGGGTTACGATAGGCTTGAGCAAAGAGTTAAATTATTTCAAAAAGGCTCAGCTGAAGAGAGTCTGGAGTTTTTATAGATTGGTGATGCTCCAAAGAACTAGTCCGCGGCGGTTTAAGCCAAACCCGATCAGATACAAGGCGCAGCTCCCAAATTCCAGAATACGTTAGAAAATACAAAATCGAAAATTGAAGTAGTAAAGGAAATACATTACAACATTCCTCTTCCCCTCAAGACGGCTGCGGTTCCATCAAGAAAGAAAAAATGTGCATGATTGCCAAAATTTTTGAATGTTCTCTTTAACTAGTCAAAAGTCACCCATTTGCTCTCTAAAATACAAGGGTACAATGAACATCTAATTTACATTGTTTACCAAAATATAGGTACAGCACAAAATGCAGAAATATGTGTTCAAAATTTGCTCGATGAAATCATAATACAAACAAGAACAACAGACGTAAAATGCAACTATAACAAAATGCTTAAAATGCATCTGTACACTCAAGACAAAATTCATATTATGCCTTGAATTGTTCAATATGTGTACGATAAATTGCATAGTCAGAGTGACAAAGATCAGAAATCTATCAGAAAAAAACTATCAGAAATCCTGCGAAGATCAATTCGTCTTTTCGGCGAAGAATCATCGTGTTAGGCTTAAGTTACTTATCGGTCCGGTAGCACTTTATCGGTCTGGTTCGACGGCAAATTTCAGTTGCCCCTTTTCGTACACCATACGATACAGTCCCGCCAAATACTAACTTTCTCCTCAGAGGAAAAAAAACTTGAACACTCACAGGTGAAGTAGGCGTGGCTTGCAGTATCAGTCGAAACATCAGTGGACTCCAGTCTCCGGTGAATGCTATGTCCCCTCCTCGTCTCTGAAGGTTAAATCCAAACTTTTTAAATTAAATATTATAATTTATTTCTTATTTCATTTTTAAAAACTAACTCCCACAAAGATCATTTTCTGTCGACTTTTGTAACAGTGCTTTCATGTTGAGCCTGTTAATAAGCAAGTCGTGGTCGAATAACACGAATTTATTGCCAGAAACGAGGAGGGCAGAGGCGGGGGTGACGCTTGGCTAGAAACAAGTAATTCAATAATTTCAAAAAGATGAAGCCAAACAGAAATCTGGGGGTTTTATAGACTGGTGATACTCCACAGAACCGGTCCGAGCCAGTTTAAGCCGTACCCAACCAGATTCAAGGCACATCTCACAAATTCCGGAAAACACTACAAAATACAAAAACGATAAGGGAAGTACTAAAGGAAATACATTACATACATAATGCAAATGTTAAGTACAGTTGTGTTTATAAAGACTTTTTAAACACAAAATTGTAGTTGAAAGATACAAGAAGCTACATACGATAAAATTTAAAAAAATATTTCTAATATAGGCAGTTTTAATAGATACACCATTTAAAAAACAGCCAACAATACAACTTAAGAAGTAAAAATTATAATTAAAAAAAAATTCCATGGCCTACAACCATTACTTCTGTTAAAGTACTAAATATTTCAAAATTGGAACTTAAACCTCAATTTACAGTATACTAAAATGAATAGTATTGCGTTTTTAATAAAAAATTAATCATCAGATAAATTGCCTTTAATAGCGTGATTACTATATCTATATAAATTACACATGGGTTAAAAATTCATCAATGAAAATAAGGAACATTTAAAATTATTCAAAATGCTTCGCAATCTTTTTTTTTTTTTCAAAGACAAATTCAGTATAGAAGCAAGTCTACTTAGAATTCTTAATTGTAAATTAGCATTGAAAATAATACATTTGAGATTCAATGATTATTTGAATATTTTACTTTCCAATCTTATAATTTAAAAATTGACTAATAATGAACATTTACTTTTTTATCATTGACTTAGGTATTGATATTTAACAATACTTCATAAACATTTTGAAAAATTTAGTTTGTTGGTGTAAATTATGCAGAACACATATTACGAGAGCAGTAATTATAGGATTTACAAACGACTTTAAGGACATACAATATATTATTATATTACATACTAATCATAACTAAATTTGTATATTTAATGATTATAAATGCATATGCATTTGTTATCAACGGGTATTCAGTAAAATTGATATAAATCATAAAAACTACATTTTACAATAACTAGTAAAATATACATTTCTGAATAAATTATTATATAATTATTGAACCTAATTGTATAATTTAAAGGGGCAAGTCAATTTAAGGATATATTTATGAATTTTTAATAAAAATTTCCATATATGATAGTAGAATTAAATAATGAAATGTTCTGAGTGATATCTGTAGTCAATTACCCTTTTTTGTTAATTTTAGAAAACGTGTATGTATAAATATATTTTGTATCGATCTGTTGCCGAAAGGGATTTATGTCTATAATTTGCACACCATACATTTAAGTTCTTTACCAACCTTAAAGAAATTTCTTTAGAATTGGTCAGGCACTTCATTGTACTAGAATTCACAGCCTCCAGCGCATAGACTTCTAAAGTAACTTATTATACCAGTCTAGACCTTGTGTTGTCTAGAAAAGCGAGTATAAATAAGTTTTTTTTTTTTTTTATTCTTTTTTTTTTTTTTTTTTTTTTTTTTTTTTTTTTTTTTATTTCTGTAAAACTTGAAGTATTTTCGCTTTAACTTTGCGGCTTTTTATAAAGAACAAAATTTACAAAGTTAAATGATTTAACTGAAGTATAAAATGAGTACATTTTCTGAGTGAGTTTCTCTTTATAGTATTTTCAAAATAAAATATTTCTATCGATATTAGAAATGAAAAGTTAGACATGTACTAACATTTTCCCAATATTTTAATGGGTTATCGTATCTAATGATGGTATATTTTTACTTGTAAGTTTTTTTTTTTTGATAATTATGTTTAATTATTTATATCTTATGTTTGGAAAAATACTGACATAGGGCAATTTTTATCTTTGGTCTACCTGTTTTAGATTTTCTGAAAACCATACAGTTTTTGTTTTTTTGTAAAATAAAAAAATAAAAAAATATTTAATATTTAAACATTTCTTAGAATAAACTTTGAATATGTCTTCATTTTTCCAGTATAACATTAACGTTTATTTTATAATAATTTTCTTCCAAAAGCAAAATGTGAGGCCACGAGTAACTTCACTAAAATATTTATTAGAATGGACAGAAATATTCAGAATGGTTAAAATATATACATAACAAAAATACTTGTATATCACTAATACTTTTGAAAAAAACTATCAAGATTTAATGTATCATGATCTGAGGCTTTCACAAATTTTGGTGACAGGTCAAATGAAATATAATCCCAAACCAAACACGGTTTAAGATATTTTGCTCGCTTTGTAATTCAATCAAATATGTTCCTTATAGAATCAGCATTCTTCATGAATATGTAGTTGAAAGCTCTATTATTAAAGCCGCATAAAGGTATTATAGTTCATGACTTTATAACTTTGAAGTTCCCTCAAACTAAATTGATCCTTTTTGTGCACCAACCTAGGTTTCTTAAGTCTTCAGTTACCATCTCACACCACCATAGCTAATATTGAAAGGTGAGTTATTGATGCTCTTAACTTACCTTTAAATGAATCGGTTATTTAAGATATTTCACTAGGCAGTAGGGAATAACTTTGGATGGGAATGTAAGCCTTCAAAGATTGGTAGAAGTGAGTATTTTAGCTAAAGCGATTTCAAAGCATAATGAATTTCATGATCAGTACGAGGGATTATTTTTTCATTAATAAATTAAAGATAATTCTCTTCTGAAAGATATAAAATGCCTATTAATATTTAATTTGGCAAATCAGAAATAAAAGACAACCCTATTACTAAATAGTATTAAAATATATTTGTTTAATTGCAATATTTATCCGATTTATATAGCAACATATATAATAAATTGTGAATTATTGTAAACAAAATAAACTAGTTGAATATTTTACAGTTCAGTAGCTTTCGATGACACTTACTTCCTATACGAAGTATAGAACAGTTTGTTGAAGGAAAGTAAAAGTCACAAGTAAAGCACCCGGTTGTGTTTCTAGTCACCTTTAACAAAAGAGCCTGCCACTTTCTCGCAAACAAAGTAAAGTAATCGGTTAAAACTAGTTGGTAAATAGAGGAGACACTCTAAATCTCAAAAGTGGTGTTCCAGTGTAAATATAAATTTAAATCGTGTACTGTTTTTGAACTATGGGATGTATAGAAATCCCACTCGAGTACTTCCGTTTAAAGTGATGTAACACTTAGCATAAATAGTTTTATAGAGTAAAATTAGAAAGCATCGGAATCACTTTCAGAGGATATATTTCCTTTCAAAAACTGATGTATTGCGAAAGTCTAAATATAAAAGGAGAAACTAAACTAAAAATCAAAATTGTTATTAAAACTTTAGAAGGATGGTGAAGACTACTAACAAAGTACTTTTCATTATTTCAAATTTACCCCAGCCTTAAAAAGTTTGGTCGAAAATGAGTGTGAATGGTTTCCTTCAGGTACTTTTCAACATTATTGGTACAGTCATTCAGGGTAACTTTGAGTCATAGGGTGTAACTTTGCGCAACCCCCTAGTTTTCAGTATTTTTGGTTTTAAAGAGCTGCTCATGATCTACTGCTGCAAACTGCGGGCAAGATTGGGAATTTGCTTTTTTCTCTATAGTATAGAAAATGAATTGGCAAAATAGTACTTAATTAATGTGGTTATTCAGTTGTTTTTCTGAAGTACTGTTTGCAAGTTCCATTTTAATGCTTATTTGAAGTTGATGTAAATCAACTAATTTATGCAAGTAAATATCAACTTACCACTTTATCAGCTATATAATTTTCTGAAAATAGCAAAATTGTTAGACGCTGATGGTATTTTATTTACTAACATTTGGTAAAAAGCCAAAAACCAAGGCACTATCATTTTACCACATATTCAGTGTAACTTTGAACCGGTTAAAGGTTAGACTGATGACAGTGTGTAATGTATTCACTGCGCATATAATTCATATTTTATTCCAATTTACTTTTGGTTGCTTTTAAATACATTTATATACACACATATGCAAGTTAATCTTCCCTTGTATGCAAAATCCGATAAAATGAAAATATTGGGAGTGCGAATCCGATAGAAGAAATAATGATCTAGCAGTCGTTCGCAGAACTAAAAAAAAAAAAAATACTGCCTACCTGTAATGGCTGTAAAAAGCATTTCAGTTGAGGAAGTGACAATTTTCTATGCACAATAAATAAATGGCAAAGGAATATGCATAGCTATGAGGAGATCGTCCAAAGTCCTCTACCATATGAACTCCTGGAAGACAGCAAGAGTAAAAGTCCTAAACTAGATGACCCCCCTGATGGCTGTGTGGTTAGAGCTCTGGCCCCGCTTGTCAAAGGTGCCGGGTTTGAATTCCAGGTTATTCATGGATGTTCGTTGTAGTTCGGAATCCACGTTAAGCTGTAGGTCGTTGAGCGTATAAACCAACCAACCAACCTGAATTAAATGATGCAGGTGGCAGTGTACAACACTATCATTTTCGGATGCGATGTAAGTTTGACAAAAAGGACATGAGAAAGGTTTATACTGCTGAAATTGTTGTGGAGAATATTACTGAAAAATCAGATATTGTTCGAGTGGTGGCTGTTGAACACATCAATAAAGCAGGAATTTTATACACAGAGCATGCAAGTGTTTAAGATTTTGGTTATGGCATATGCAAAGTTTACGACCACGTAATTATTCAATACGATGGAGAAATGTACACAGAAATATTGACTTAAACGACCACGTGACATTTGATGATTCATGAAGAAATCTGGTGCATATTGGAAATGGCTAAATATCAATGATGATCTGTGGTATGAAAAATGTGGCGTGTTTAAAAAAATTATCTCCAGAAATTATTAATTCAGCTAGATCACGAGAAGTTGATTCTTTCTTTGATGCAAAACTATTAATCTAAAGAATGCCAAAGTGAAATTTTATGAAGTTGAAATTTTGTTTTTATATTGTTATACAATTTCTAGCATTAAAATAGAATATTTGTATAGGTGTCACTACACTAGACCTTAGCATACACCATAGTACTTAACTAAAATCATAAGGGCGGCGTATCAGTTTTATTATTTTCTTTTTATCTTTTCAATTTTTAATTGATAAAATGAGTTTATATTTAAGTGAATCAACTGAAGATTCTTTTTTCACTATATTTGTATATTGAAACTGAATAATCAGTAGATTTTTTGCAATATATTCATGTTATTCGTCATCCACTGTTCCTACCTAATATATTCTTTGTGATGTTTTTTAAAATATCCAAACCTTATTTTGTTGATAACTTCAGCTGATGATGTTTCAAATATTTAGAAACTTAATTTTACTAGTTCAAAGTTGTTTTTATACCTAGATTGAATAAAAAAAGGTATTTTATTTTAAACTTCTGATAGTGGTTCAAAGTTACCCTGAATTACAGGGTAACTTTGCACCGGGTTATTTTCCTATTAATTGGTGTTTTCATCATCAGAATTTACTAATTTGTGTAAATTAAAATATAATTTAGAGTTTATTCTTCCATTTTATGCCATTAAGTCTGAAAATACTATTAAAACATAAGTGAGGAAGAAGAAAATACTGAAAATGTGGTTCAATGTTACCCTGATTGACTGTAATTCTAGTTTCTAAAGAAGAACTTAAATATTGCACATTCCGTCCTTGAGGCATTTTTTCATTTGTACACACAAGCATTAAATATTCTTTAGTTATTGATTCATATACAGGATATATTAAGACTTGCATTTCCAGTAAAACCTCTTCACATTAAAGCAAATAAGTTTTTTTTTTTTTTTCAAACACCGTAAGTAAAACCCAACGAAACATTCGATACACAAGGTCTAGCTACTAAATTTATATCGCGAGAAAAATATCCCGTTTTTCCTCATGATCACAGTATACAGACGTGTACAATTTTATTCGTAACACATATTCTGTTCAATAATTGGCTATAGAAAAATACATTTACATTCTGACAATTTTCGTTAATCGAAATTGTATTTACATTACATACAAAACTGCGATAGATAAATTGTTTATTTATACTAAGAAGCACGGTATCTTAGAATACACAGGAAAAACAAAACCAAGTTATCACACAAAAAAACTTCTTAAATATTAATAAAGTACTTAATCACAATGACTAATGGTTCCGTTGTAACTTGATCAATACAGCGATTAGTTCAATTTCAATTCGCGTGATTGATTATGCCAAGTTTCCTGCGTCAAAATATATTTTTTGTCGAACTGATCAATGACAGCTGCGACTGATATACCCCAGACTGCGTGACGCGTCACACTATCTTTGATGTACAGGATTCCATTCGATTAGTTGTCAGTGGTCGGACACAGAATTTGCAGTTCCGTCAATGTTCCAATAATTAGATTTGGTACAAAGAATTAGATAACAATGGTATCGATTCATCCTCCCAGTTCGGAAATGGAAACTTTCTTCTCTGATAGTTGAATATTTAAGTTGAGAGTGATCAGCATTTTTAAAATTGGTTGTGATATCTAGAAGGACAGAAGTATTGGATTTCTAGTGACATGATTCTTCATTCAATTATTCAGAGAAATAAATACTATTTATACTCAAATTATTCTTTTAGTACAGGATGTTCAAAATTAAAGTTGAACTTTCAGAACGCTAAAAACATTAGTTAGAATTACCTGAAATTTAACATGTATATACTCAGTAATGAAGAAATTTAATGGCAAAAGTAAAGATATTACTTCGAACAATTTTTTTTCTTATAAGATACAACATTTTCCCTTTTTACTTATATTCAAGTTAAATTTTACACTATTCTGCTTAATGTCTCTTTGTGTACGCCATTTGAATTTTACAGTTGCTTGCAGCTATTTTAATTATAATCACTCAGCGGTGGTTATATATTATAATCACTCATACGTGATTGTCATTCAAGTTCAAAAAGTATAATTTCGAAGGAATGGCATTTCTTCTTATTCCAATCATGTCTTTTAAAAATAAATAGTATGACATAAAAAAAAAAATAATAATTATATGTAGTCTTTTTTCTAATACCATACCGTGTCCTTTTTTATCGAGTATGTGCAGGTCATGTTTTAGATCATTCTGTCCCAGTGGTTTTATTACAGCATTTTGAAAGTGAAACTTTACTTGGGGGCATAACCATGTTTGACTCATAAATAATTATTCCATAATTTATTCAAGTCCATTTATAAATAGTAAAATCAAAAGATTTGTAACACCGTCAACAATTAGTGGAGACTGAATTCTCAGCAGAAAAATTAATTATAATTCGTTTTAATTATCGAGTAGGATAAAAAAAATGTGGCTGGTAAAAAGTGTTTTAAAATCAAGAAAAAAATAATGACACTGAAAAGTCTTTAATTTTGCACTGTTAATTTTGTGCTGTTGAATAAATATTTTGTTATTTGGGACATCGGCACTTTAAATCCCCCAAAAAACTCCATAAAAACGATTAAAAAGAAAATGGTTTGAAATATTATACTGAGTCCCTTCAGACATAAAAGAAACGAACCAAATCAATTACTTTTTAAAATAACACTTAGTTAAAGATAATTCGGCAAATTAACTGGAAGTTTTTTTTTTTCATCATCACAGTTTTTGTTTTTCTTGGCTGTTGTTTATAATGAAATAACTTGAAGTATTGCAAACAACTTTTGTTATTTTTTACAATTTTTATTAAGATGAAATTAAAAAAATATATGATTTTTTCCTTTAAAAAGTCCCATTGCCTTAAAAATTAACAGAGCTTCAATTATTATGTCAAAAAATGCATTTTAAAAGTTGAATAAAATATGAAAATAATTTCATTATATATAGGTTTGAATACCCTAAATAATATATTAAAAAAATATTCAAATATTTATAAAAAAATATGAACAATTCAGCATGGGTCCTTAAAACGAATATATATGTGTACTTTAAAAAAGTATGTATTTGATTTAAAAAAAAGAAAAAAAAGACATTTTCAACCTTCGTTTCGCATATTTTGTAGTAGTATTTGAAATTGTTAATGAACTCTTAAAAATTTGCTTTGATTTTGTAGTCCTCAATTAAAATTCACTATTAAAGTTATAAAATACTTCTTATTTACTTATATTGCAGGATTTTATAGGACACTTTTATGTATTGGGTTGTTCGGAAAGTAATTTCGTTTTTTTGGGGAACATGAAAGACAATTTTCTTATAATGAATAAATATTTTATTAAATTATATATTGGCCATTCTGGTCCAACACCTTTTGCCATCCTTCTGGCAGTAACATGATTCCCCGCTCATAAAAATTTTGGTCCTTGCTGGCAAAAAACTGATTCAGGTGGTTTTTGACATCTTCATTTGAGGTAAAGATTTTACCATCCAAAAAATTTTGCAGGGACCGGAACAAATAATAATCGGAAGGCGCCAGATCTGGAGAATATGGTGGGTGTTGCAGTATGTCCCATCCAAGCTGTAAAAGATTTTGGCGAGTGACCAAACTTGTATGAGGCCTCGCGTTGTCTTGGTGGAACACTTCACCCTTCCTGTTGGTTAATTCTGGCCTCTTCTGTTTAAGCGCATCATTCAATTTGTCCAGCTGATGACAATAGACTTCCGAATTAATAGTTGTATTGTCCGGTAAAAGCTAAAAAAAACCCGATTCCTTTGAAATCCCACCAAACGGACAGCATCACCTTTTTTTGGTGAATGTTGGCTTTTGAAACGCTTTGAGCCGGTTCATCTTTTCTGCTCCATGACCTCTTACGTTTCACATTGTTGTATACGACACATTTTTCGTCCCCAGTAATAATCCGCTTCAAAAATGGATCATTTTTCTGACGTTTGAGGAGCGAATCACACACGTCAACGTGACGACACAAATTTCGCTCCGTAAGAGCATGGGGCACCCACACATCGAGCTTCGAGGTTAAGCCCAGGCCTTTCAAGTGGCCATAAACAGTCGAATTCGACAAATTTAACCTCTCTCGTGTGGTTATTCACCGATTTGCATCAATTAATGCCTTTATCTTGTCTTTATCAGCTTCAACTGGCCTTCCCGAACGTGGTGCATCTTCGACATCAAAATTGCCGGATCGAAACTTTGCAAACCAGTTCTGGCACTGGCGTACTGTTAACACGCTTCTCCATACACATCCGTCAATTTTTTTCTCGCTTGGACAACATTTTTACCTTTTCTATAGTAAAAAAGTAAAATATGACGAAAATGCTGCTTATTGCTCTCCATATTTAAAAGGGCACCAACCAAAAACTACTGCGTAGAATTAATAGAACTTTTTCACACACAAGCCTTGCAATATCAGCTCTCAAGACATATAATGGTTATGCGGCTTAAGTGTGAAGTTGGTTTCGTAAAAATGTAATTAAGTCTTCTGACGGGAAAAAAAAGAAATTACTTTCCGAACAACCCAATACATTGTCATAGTATTTAATTAAAATTACTACAATGATGTCGCACAGTAGACAGAATGAAAAAAAATCTGATCTAAAGTGAATTTTTTTTTTATTTTTTTATTTTCCTATTTAAACCACATGGAACTTACAGAAACGTTTTCAGTAAAGCTCACATTTTCTTCAGAGAGAGACTGCTTTTTTCCAACCCTCTTCAACTTTTTTTTTTATCGAAAAAGTTAAACTTTGCCATGGAGCTTATAGCAAGTAGTTAGTAGAACGTAATACATTTTTTTCTTAATTTTTGGGTTAATTGTAATATATTTTTTATTTTTTTAAAAACACACTAAATATTTACTGAATTTTTTTATGATCTTATACATATCATAGTATAAAAGTTTGATAAGGTCAACTTGGGTCATCCAACTTTTTTCATAATTTGAAAGAACATTTTATTGTGTATTAGAAATAGTTTACACATTTTACTGAAACTTACCGATTTGACTGTAAATCGATTCCAAATAAAACACAAATAACTTCATTTATTAATAACAGCATTTATTAATGACAGCATTAGGGATATAATCTAAATAACTAGTTAGGCGCGTTGTAAACAAATTTAATGAACATAATAATATTATTTTTAAGCTCATAGTTATTGAAATAAGTAAAGTGGAACTCAGATTTATTACTATTTATTTGAACTGTAATTCCAGTTCAATTTATTTAAAAAAATGCATGAAGGTTTTACATCTGAATAGTTGTAAGAACAATGTATAAATCTATAAAAAATAGTTTTTTTTTCACATACCAAAAAGTTTCAAACATCTCATACAATCGAGTTAAGAAATATATTTTTTACAAAATTCTGAAAGTACTTCTGATTTATAAAGTAGTTTCTTGTTTAAGGGTTCAGAAGAAAATTATAAATTTATAAGAAGAAGGAATTTTTTTCAAATATTTTTCAACATCCTAGCTTCTATCCACTTTAAAACTAGTTTAAAAAATCTGGAACTTGAAAAAAAAAAACGAACTGTCCGGATAAATATTTATTCGGAATCCACGATATTTCGATATAATTTTTAAACCTTATAAGAAAAAAAATGAAAATTTTTAAAGCTAGCCCCAGAACCGGAAATGCTTTTCAAAGTAAAAATAAAGAATGACTAAATGAAGGTGTTTACTTTCCATTATATTTAATAGAAGATTTGGTAGATCATTTTCAGATTTTTTTTGGAAAGCAGCAAATTATCAAAACATAAAAAATAGAGAATTTATACGCTCAGAAGCAACTCCAAAAGTGTTGGCCAATTGACTCTCAGGGCTCGTTTAGGATAGATGTGTCCAAAGTATTTAGGGCATATTGTTTGGAAATGACAAAATTGTACATAGAATTCTATCAATTGTTCAATATGACATGCACCTTACATAAAATATTAGTTTATGGATCCGAAATAGTGCAAAATGTGCTGATTTCAATTAGAATGCTTACAGAAGAAGCTCAGGAATCTCTTAATAAAGACATTAAAAAATATCATGAAGCATTTTCATGAAAGCTTGGAGTGAAAAATTTGCAAGATGTGTTTCATCGACTTTTATCCACAAATGAATTTGAATCTAATTCCAACACAAAATATTCTTCATGTGATCCATTTTCACTGTCAGATCTTTAAATTGTATTCAAATTATGTTACAAAACTCTTAGTTCACTATTCAGGACTTTAAATAAAACTTAATTTTACTTAAGTTTATATTTTAAAAATAAAATAAAAAACAAATATTAAAAAAATTGGTGTTTATTTATTTTTTTACTATAAGTGTATATTTTTCACAAATATATTTTCAAATTATTCTTATGGTAGTCATAAAAATGGCTCTCTTATATTAGTGCATTGTAAATGTGCTATGTTAGATAAAAACGATTATGAGGAGTAGAAAGTGTAGACATACTATGTTTGCAACATCTATTTTATCTATTAATAGAGTTTTACCGAAGTATAACTTCAAACACGATTTTTCTATTGTAAGAAATATTTGTGTTTGTTTTCTTACTTGATGTTTTGGTTAAAATATATTATCATATCAATTTTATCAACACATTTTATTATTAAAAACAACTGGGAACTTTTTAAGTGATTCATTAAGATATGATATTTTATATAAATCAGCTTAAAGGATTATAACAATACAATTTGAAGTTGATTTTAGTTTCAATATTTGCAATTTTCATAAACGATAATGTTACGTATTGTTTGTAAATTGCTTCAAAAATATAATTTAATTTTTTTTTTTTTTTTTTTTTCAAATATGAAAATATTTTTTGATCTATGCACATAATATAATAACTTTAGCATAAAACTTTAGTTAAAATATATATTTTGTAATTAATTTTAGGTGAAAAAAATTCAGATATCAAAATGTAAATAGTAATTTTTACCTAAAAATACTTTAAATGTGTGAATAAAACCAAAATTAAAGGGTAGTATTCTTTTATAAACTCATTAGAAACTTCACTATCAATATTTGGTTTTAATAAATACACTTCTGAATTTGTGCCAGATTTTCACCACTTCTGCCCCACTCTGCGACGTGGCAATAACAATCTACATCGACTTTGAAATAACGATAGCCTAAAAATACTAGGCATGATTAAATTGTTGACTAATATCTTTACATTGTATTTAACTTTTAACCTTCATAAATAGAATGCAAATTATTAAATTCAAAACAGTCACTGGTAATAAAACTTTTTATAATGTCCCTAAATTATCAATTAAAATCTAATGACACATCCGATCAGAACAGACATAAAGGGACTTAACCCCACTATTACAGTATATATTGAAGTTTTTTTACTAAATGAGAGGAATTTACATCAGTAAGGTCGTGTATTCAAATATACAATCATAGTTTAAATACATAACAACTTTACTTTAAAACCGATCTAATCTATTGACCTTCACTAATTTATATTTTACTTTTAACTACCTAACTACCTATAAAACACATAGTGGTTTGTATTAATCTTCAGTATAAACATATTTACACATGTTAATATACATTTTCCATTGCCCTCAACTAATCAAGCAGTTATATTTAAAGTGAGCAGTTTTCTTTTTGCAACATTCTTCTTCTTTATTTAGCTTCTAGAAAACATACAGGTCGATAAATATTATTTTGAAGAAGTTATTTTTATATCTTATTTGCAAGGAGAGTGGAAATATACTAATATTAAATTTAGCTTTATGATACAATGAAACGCGTTTGTACATTATATTCAGTACTTTGAAACATTTACCTTTAGACCCATCTTTCATTGATATAAAATAATTCAACCACAATTACCGATATCCTATTTTTGTAAAATGATTTGTATATTAGTGTTCTAGTTTAATTAAGCATTATGTAAAAAACTAGATCAGTTTTCCAAAATTAATACACATAATTCCTAATTATAGCTTTTATTATGCTGCTATAATAAGTTTATTTTAATGTTTTCATGCAATCTTATAAGTGACTTTGTTTCCTTCTTATCAGTATACTGTTTTTAAAATCCTTGACAATCACAATACTTAAAAAATCTCAATTTGACAAGTTCAACAAAATCTTTTTATAGTTTCAAGAAATAAAATTGTGAAACAATATCATTGGTGTATTACTATAAAAATACTCTCCAACATACTTAACAAGAAACATATTAAAGTAAAAGAAATAACACAAAAAGTTAAAGTATAAATTTAATCCCTTTATTAACTATCTCCCCGAATTCCGATACAACGCTCTTGATTCCAATTTCCGAGTAGTGTACACTAACGGTCTAAGATTTGCTTTTCTCATTACCCTCTTTAATTAGCATCATGGTCTATAAAAAATAAAAAAATCCAATTAAGCCGGGAGCATTAAAGCACTTTCTGCCTCGAACCTAAATTAAACGAACGAGGGAAAGCATTTCTGTGCTCATTAACCAGCATAAAAACACACTTTTTTTCCAAAATGTCACTTTTGAAGCCCCTTTAGTAGGGAAAAACTATTTTAAAAATTACTTTTATGACATACTTACCTTTAATGGTCTAATCAACATATTTTTGTATTTCGCACATGATACCGATTGAAATTTTCTATAACAAGCTGTGGACATATTTTATTGTATTGTTAAAAACTCTTAAGTCTGAGATTTAAGTAACTGCAGCATTAAAAATAATTGATATTTTCAAATATTTAAGTACTTTTTTTTGGATGTGGATACGTTACTACTTCATAGATTATTCTTTATTGCTTTGTATGGATTGTAATTAATAAATTTGAGATGGAAACGAAGACATTTAAATTAGACTGCCTAGCTTTTTAATTATCAAATCCACCTCTGAATTTTATAGAATTTTTAATTTTAAAGATTTGGGGTTGTGTTATTTCAAAAAATATTTTAAAAATGGGATTACAAAATCAAATTACCAACATAAAAAAATTAAAATTCTCCTGCCACAAGAACTTCTGAAGATCCCCATTTTAAATAAAACACGGATATTTGATAAGACGTACTAAAAAATAAACGATCAAATCATCAAAAAAAAAAAAAAAAAAAAAAAAAAAAATGCTCCTGTCAGAAGCATTTTTAAATTATCTCATTTAATAGACGATGGCAAAATAAGGAGATTAATTGACAATGTGTGCAATATAGTGTTTGCAATCATAAAGCAATTTTACAGAATCCGTTCCTAATGATAAAGAAATCACTAAACAGTAATTTTTGGAACGTAAGGGGTGTTTAAAGAAAGAAAGGGGAAAAAATCGTTTTTTTTTTTGTTTGTTTTTTATAAGTACGTCCACAGCAAAGACTCTATCTCATAAAATCGTCTCAAAGTTAGTGCGTAACACTGTAAAAAGCTGTATTGTGTAATATTCTCCTTTAAGAGGAATAGTCATCCAATTGCTGCTCCATAATCCTAATACTTATACTTAGTCCTAATTTTGTGGCCAACATGTCAGCTGAAGTATATTGCCAAGGGTACCCAGTACCCTTATAAAAAAAATCAATTTTGCGATGTTTTTATAAGGGTAAAAGTTTTATGTCTTTTTTTCCCTTTCCATTGATTTATTACTTTAGTTTCTACTCAAATTTGAAGTATGTTAAATTTTATTTTCAGAAAGAAAACTATCAGTTATTACCTTTAGAAGACTTTTATTTTTTACATTGACTTTCTTTAAACGGGATATTTCAAACTTCAAGGTACCTATTTTAACTAACTAGTAGAGATGACTATTAATTTTTTTTATAGAGAAAATTACCTTCATAATAAACTGAGGTTAAAAAAAATCTTGTTATTTAAGTAATTATTCTTTTAAAATACTAAATCTTTGTAAAAAATAGTTTTAAAAAAGGGAATATTGATTAAAACTTAACAAAATTCTGATGATATTTTTGATCAACTTTAACCAAAATATCTAACATAATCTCCGTTTTTTAAGAACTGTTCATGAAAAAATACATCAAAAATCGGTATTTTATATTAAGTGCTATGGGGTACTGACTCCTTTAATGAATGTTTACATTCAAGGACACTTGACATCAGTAATAAGCATTCATTAACACAATTTTAAAGGAAAATCAGTACCCTATTTTGTATTTAATTTTTTAAAAGATTTAAAAAAATATCTTACAAAACTGTTGTCATATCCGGTGAGAAAATTCATATGCTCTTGTTAGATATTGTGGACAAAAATTAAAAACAATACGTTTGAGGGATGGGAATTGGATACTGATCCCTCTCAAACATTAAAATGGTAATGAATTCCAGTCTCGTACCCTAGCCTAACAAGATACAAGTTAATGCCGTAAAGTTATAGTTTCATATATTACTCACAAAATAATCAAGTAATCAAATGAAAACCTGTAAAAAAAGTATTCCTCAGAAGAGAGTAAAAATAAATTACATGGTCTTAGGATAGTTGTATCAAAATATAGCTAACACAAGAAATAAAAACTGAATTCAGGTGACAGAACTACATCATCAACAAAGTGTTGTAGACTTTATTCCTCTCTACTCAGAAATTGAGGCCACATTTTTTTTTTTTTTTTTTTTTTTTATCAAGAAGGATTTTGCAGCAGTTGTATTGGCAGTGGTTTAGTTCAGGAAATCTAACTTGGGAATTTATCACACCTGATCCCTCCATAACAAATCTCCAAGGAGTAAATGCAGTTTAATAGGCAATTCGCAAGGCCTTTACTGTAAATGACAGTACTTTGAAAAGCATTTTTGAACTCATAGAGATTTTTATTTTAGATATAAAGTATTCTTTAAAAAGAATTCTAGTAAAAAACGTAGAAAAGCTGTTACCAAAAGTGTGAAAAGAAACATTTAAACCTATTTACAGGAAAATTCATTTTTGTATTGTTTTCCCAACGAATTGTATTGCTTCAAAAAATAAAACGTTAAATCACGATGTTTAGATGTAACATTATACTTTGAGAGACAAATAATATTACATGAATATTCTAAAACATACCGTTAATTTTAAAATGGCTTAATTTTTGTTAATTATGCTTGAAATAATTTTATGCTTTAAGAATTAGAAAATATTTAAAAATTTTATACTAGTTTTATTTTACAAGGTATTCTTGCTGTAGGAGGGTTTTTATTAATATTTTTAAGTATTTGCATATATGCTCCTACATGAATATATGATACATGAAAGGTAATAACAGCACTTTTTCAAAATCAAAGTCTAAAAGGAAAGTTTCTTGGTAATTGCTGAAAACTCAATTTTTTTTTTACGGAAGGTACTTTCCGCATTTTTATGATTTTGAAAAAATCTTCGTATAACGTCAAATGTGTACTACTTATTTAGGACCAAAATTTGAATTTTGTAGTATATTTCTTTGTGGCTGGTATGTTGGACTCACGGACAGACCATTTTCATAAAACAACTTTTTGAACTCAAATTCTTTCAAAGCATAGAGGCCACCAATGAATTATTCCTGGTATAGACTTTAGATTTTTTTTTTTTTTTCATGAGTAAATGTCTTTTTTTAACCCACTGACGGTCATGGGAATGGGCGAAATTCTAAAGTTGTTTTCCCCTGCAAAAAGTTTCAAATTATATTTCTAATTGAAATACATATTTTTTTCAGCTATTTTTTATTTATTTTGTTTTAGATAGGTTATAAGCTATCATCCTAATAAAAATATTTAAAAAATATTTTATTTTAAATTTTATTTATAAATTTAAAAATTGTGTGTATTGCTGGAAAAACTGGGGATCGAATGACATATATATACGTGCATGACCGTCTCTTCTTCTCTTCTTCTTATCAAGGATTATGGGGACTAAGGCACCTCTGCTTTAGCATTTTGTACCCACCCCATATCCCATACAGATCGGTAATGGGCAGTACTGCACAGGATGTAAGTGCACACTCGGAAAAGGGAGTGCGCAAGTCTACCTAGAGCCACCGAAGAGTTCATTTCTACCTCTTTCGGTAGCTACCTGGTAGATGGCAGCACTACCGACCGTATGTGAAACTTCTTAATTTAGAGGCAATACCAAGCAGAAGATTCCACCAGAAAACTTGGCTTTGCCACCCCCAGAGGTATTGATTTGTATGGGAACTTGGAGGACTTTGCGACCATGACTGATTTAACGTGCTCCAGTCACCATTAGCGAACACGGCGGTCTTTAGTCGGTCCCAGGCCCGAACTCGCAACCTCAGGGCTCGTAACCTTCTAGTTGCGAGAACGATACTCTCCCGTCTGGGCTACATGGCCGTCAGTGGGAGATCTTTTTATTTTATTTTATTTTTTTATTTTTCAATTTTAGTTTGAACTATCTCCATGGTTATTAATTACGAAATTGGACACCAGTGATGTACTTTTTGTTTTCAATTACCTATATGTTACATATTAGGGTAATGGAAATATTGTTTTCACTAAAAAAAAAAATTCCAATTTTTTCCCCAGCATTTCTCCTCGTTTTGGAACATCTAGACTTCAAAAGAGTGGTCTAGAAAAAATGTATGTATGTGTGTCCGTGTGTAGGTAGTCAGCATAATTCTCGAATGAATTGACCTACGATGTTCAAATTTGGTGTGCTCGTTAAAGATGGCCATTGGATCTGTCACTACGGTTTCGGCAAAATTGGGTATGCGCATACGGTAGCTGCTATTGAAAGAAAATCATGTTTTTCAGTCGTTGCTAAAAAATGGCTCTAATGGTCCTTTACTGTTCTAAACTCTAAATTTCCAACTGAAATGCAGTAAAGGTGTAAAGAGAGTAAAAACGAATGTCTTTAACACAGAATTCTATTCCCTTGGGCATCTTCCATTAATAACCAAAGACTGTTGCTTTTCTGTTTCACTTACAAGAATGAATGATGTAAGAATTATTGAAAAGTATATTTCTAAATTAACCATTTTGGTGGGTTTTTTCTGGCCCATGAAAAAATTATCGCTAAAAATATCATCAAACTGAAATTTTTTATTTGAATGAATGAACATAAGAAAATGACAAATAATACTATTCCACTTCAAACTTAAATGCAATGGCCAGTATTAAAGAATAATTGAAAATTTTGCTATGTTCCACACCTCTAAGTTTAAAAAGTCAAGCACGGATGTTCGTTCTACGTGGCTTAAAATCTTGTCTTGAGCATAGTAATTGAAAAGAAAACCTCTAACAAAAACAACTCTTTATTTAATAATAAACCGAAAGAGACTTCCCTAAACGAACCATTACGGGCCAAAACTACAATAAAAATCTGTTAAGGTATCCTTTCCCTTCAGGAAACCTACTTCCGATTGCTTGTCAACACATAAAAGAGAAAACAAAAGAAAGTATCAACAAAAGCTCGCATAGTTATTAGTCCTAAACTATGAGAGACTGATTTCAGTAAGAGCAGACAAAGCCAATAAAATACATGCATTACTCCAAGTTGTGTTGGATTTTTGCAGTCTCTGAGCAGCCGCAAAACCAATCTTATTTTGCTGAATAGTTGTTCCTACGTCGGAAGCTCATTCTGATAATGGAATTGTATCATTAGTGCTGCCATTTGGTTTCCGAAAACTTTCCCCACTTCTTGTTTCTAATCACAATGGCTGAGCGGTACTTTCAAGCCCCGACAGTTGAGTGCCACTGGCTCTTTTTTAATGTCTTCGAGGATGGAAACATTTTTTGTGTGTCTGTGTTCCAAGTGGATGAAGTTAGACATAATCAATAAGACTTATTGATCAATTGAGTTCAAGTCGAGGAACTTTTAATGAAATGCAAGTTTACAAATGCTTCATTTATCCAACTTTGTCAAATATTGAGTTACGGCTAGAAAATTTGAAATAATATTTTCTGTTAAATTAAATTGCAGCTTGTGTTCATCGATTGCAATACATATTGTAGCTTAAAATGTTGATACGTGAAATATGGTGTATTAAAATGACCCCAAAGTTGGAAACCAAATATATCCACCTCAAAATTTATATCAAGGAAAGTATATGTAATCTCTTAATCACATATATTAGTTGAAAGTATTAAATTTAACATACCACTTACGGGAGAATTCAGAAAACTACTTATATCTGTCTATATCCAGGCACATGAATTCTAAAAGAATTATAATTCCATATCTATATACTGGAATCAAGTTAAATATCTATATATATTATTAAAATATATTCTTATAACCTTTTTAAACACAAAAAAAAAAAAAAAAAAAATTGGATGTTTGAAATCGTAAAAGGGTTAACTTATATTTTAAACTTATTAAGTGTGTTTGATCTGAAATTGGGATTAGCTTATCCATTTCATGAGTTACACAACTAACCATTCAACCCAATTTTAACACCTTAAGGATATGTGAAGTAGGAAAGTAGATATTCTGTACCTTTAACTTTTAACCCTTTTTATACACTTAAAAGTTTTTTTTTTCTTTTCCGGAAGCGCGATAGTTTTATTTTTTACGCATGGGAAATTTTTCTGATTTCAGTGTCGTAGGCATGTGTCATTGAGATATTTCAGAAAAGTGTAATGTTATTTTATTTAACAATTTTTATTTTTATTACACTTAAGGACTAGAAAGTCAAAATAAACACTAGCCCAGTACATTTAGAAGTTACTTTGTATAAAACCTTGTAATTTAGTGAGTATGTAGGAAACATATCGCCAAATGAAATGACATAAATTAAAAGCTCACAAATAACGTGTAATATATTTTATATATAAAATACTTACGTCAATTCCTATTCATTGTCTCCAGTAGGTTTCGTCTTTTGTAAACTAATTTCCATCTATAATAGATAGACATTAAATGAGAACAACTTACGTAATTTCATTGAATGATCTTTTTCGTACATTACTCACCAAATTTCAAGATTTTATGCAATTTAGTTTCTAAATGCACTGTCCTAGAACTTAGAGTGTGTAAGGAATGATTCTTACTAGTACTTCCACTTAAGTTCAACTCCTTTTAACAATTCTTCGATGAAGATGCAGTTGCTAGTTAAGACTACCTAATCCAGTAAAGTTGACGATGAGATCTGGCATTTAATTCAATTTATCAATAACTCTATTTTCCAAAACTTTTTTGCATTCTCTAGGTTATAAACTGCGATTTTTATAGTTTTTATCCATTACCTCTTGTCTTTATTTTACTTCTAACCCTTAAAATCTTCTAGTTTGATAAATTTAAACAGTTGAATAAAATGTCCAGTAATCTATTTATATTTTTCAATCTAGCTCCATTAATTCAAACTCGAGTTCTCCGTTGTAATTTGTGTGTTGACCCGCGCTGAACCTAATGTAATAAATCATAATCTTATCTAGCCAACCAAACTGTATAGTGGTTAGCGTGCTAGCTTCTAGACAGCGAGGTTGCGGGTTTGAGTCCCGTGTTGGCATGGGTGTTTGTAAATGTATGTTGGCTTGTCTAATGACGAATGTTTCGGCGCATTATAGCCCTCGTGTTGCTGACGGCGCCAGATAATCTGAAAACAACCAACCAACCAACCAACCATAATCTTATCTAAGGTGGAGTAATCAGAATTTCACTGCATACTCTAAATGTGGCCAAATCAGCTCTCCATAAAGTGGCAAAACAATACTACTATTTTTAGATTATATTCTAAATGAATCCTAGCAACTTATTATCGTTTTTACGTACAGCTCAAGTGTAAGGCCCAAACTAAAATTTCGCATTATTAACACCTCTAGGTAATTGAAAACATCACCCGCATTGATTACAGCCTCTTGCAATAAATATTCCTGTTCCTAGATTATATTACTTGACATTTGGGAATATTAAAATACATTGCTTCATTTGACAGCCCTGTCTAATAACTTGTTTAAATTGCCTTTCAGCTGTGTAATTTGCTCGTTACAATTTAAAGTTCAAATAACCTTCAAGTCGTAGGCAAATATACTGATTTTCACCATTGAAACAATGTTTCTATTGCATACAGGCTTTAGAACGTTTCAGTAGCTGGCTTAAAGAGAAATTAGAACAGCGGATTCGAATTTTGTAATTCATTTTTGCTTCTCATTGTAAATTCCAGGAGAAAATTAAACATTATCTTACCTTTCTTCTATACTTTTAGTATAGCAAGTCAAAACAATTGTATGTCGACTTTAAAAAGCTATGTGTGAGTGACCATATAGAAAGCGGGACATGAGAAATACATTAAACATGTTATATTTAAGTTCTCACCCTATGGCATGTTTATTTAAAATCATGGAAGCTGTCATTTAAAGTTCTACCGGAAAAGTGCTTTCGTAGAGACTGTATGGTTAATTCATTTCTTGGCTTCAAACTGGGACAAATTATTACGACTGCATTATTATATCTAATTAGAATATTTAGTAACGCTTCACTCACAAAGTTCGTTTCACTCGCCAAGTTTGAAGTCAATTTCGTAAACTTGGCGACATTTTTGTAAATAAAAAAATCTTCATACAGAGTGGGATTTTAATTATATATGCCGTTAAATTTAATAGGAGGAGATTTTAAGCATTAATTGTGTATGATTGATTTTATTGACCAGTATTAGAAATCTGCGTAGAAAATTCCTTTTAGTGACAGTTGCTAACATAATCAAAATTGTTTTTATTAACTATTAACTATTCCATTCACGTCGTATATAACCATTACTTTAAAAGCAAAGATATCAATGGACTTCTGTTTTAGATTTTCTTTTCAGAGACAGTTCTTTTCAGAATTGTGTAAACACTATGCCGTTTTTTTCCCTTCCTGGAATGAAGTAAATATTTTCAGCATTGCGAATCGGAATTCGAAAATTCAATTTACCTCAAGTCTTTCAATTAACTAATTCAATATAAAGGATAGGAAAGATAATGGTGCAGATTAAAACCGAGAACGGAACAACATTATTTTATCGCATTGACGAGGGAAATGTTTCGAAATGTTATCATCGCCCGCAAGAAAAATACAACTTAACTGGTAAATAGGGAAGATAATAAAAAAAAGCGTTAAGAAAAGGACGAAAACACATTCCATCTTTAAATGCTCTGAAAAAATCTAGTTATTTTTTCATTACTTTGCAACCGTTTGATTCAGTCTCTGTAATTAAACCATCGATTCTCTTTCTGGTAATTATGGATGGTTATTCCCATGACAGATAAAAACTGAGTTAGCTTTCCTGCAAATACCTCAGGCAATTTCAAAGACGTCCCTATAAAAAAAAAACTTTTGTGAATGTAAGCATTGCTAGACAGATCCGATTAATTTCGTTATTGAGTTAAGGTTCTTATTGTATTGAAAAGGAAGTAAGCAAGAACATGCATTTGTTTATAAAAAGTTTTTTTCTTCTTTTTTTTTATGTATATATATATATGATATGTATTCTTTGTAATGTGTTCCTGTTGGATAAACGGGATTTATTTTTATAGTTAAACCATTATTTTGTTTTTCAATAGTGGATTCCTTTTATTGTAGTAGGCAACACTTTTGTCTAAAACATGTGATGTTTGTAATGAAATGTGCCTTAATAGAGGCAGGAAGAACTAAATAAGACTTTCTTTAGCTATTTAAATTTATCAAGAGGAGTGTTTTAAGGGTTTATAGTTCAATTGCAGAGCCAGAACATAAGTAAGTAAATTAGAATGTTAAATCTCTTTTTAATTTACTGATCAGAAAAATGCCTTTTTAACAAATTGATTTATAACTGGAATACATTTCCAGAGTACACCTTTAACAGAAATTTTTTCTTATGTTGACTCTATGATAAGTTTCGTTTACTTAGATTTACTTTAGTCGAATGTTAGTAAAATAGTAAAGAGCTCAAGTTTATAACACCCATTGTACCTTTCAGTAGGACAACAACCCAAATAATGCAGCTGAAATAGAAAAGCTTTGAATCATATTACCTTACGCCAAAACAACTGAATCCACCTTCTAAATTCTTGTATTTGAATAGAATCAGACATGTATGGAGATACATAAAATAAAAATTAAATGATGATGCTGATATAAGTGAGGAATCACTTAAAAATCTCCACACAAAAAACTGGGAGGATCCATCGAGAAAACCGAAAAAAAAATATAATAAGTAAATAAAGACTCATAGCCCACCAATAAAATAGTAGTTTATAGAATTTCAAGTCACCGACGTTTAAGGTAATTAATTAAAATTTCATTGCGAGGAGACTTTTACTTTATTATTAAAAAAAAAAAAAAAAAAAAAAAAACTCTAGTTTTTATATTCTTTTATAGTGTAAAATATTGTAAGTAATATTTATATTTGTTTTACATCAGAATAATATTTTATTCACCAACAAGTGCACATTTTAATCCTAAATTTTCCAAAGTTGAAAGTATTTCACTTTTGGCTCGACTACATGCAATACATGCGGAGTTAAGTAACTTGTTTTAATTGTAGCTAACCTAATACAGTTAATGTAGTGACACTACATGATAACCAAACAAGTTTATTGAGGGTTACCAAATAAGTTGTGTGAACGTGTTAAATAGATCCATGTAACTCTTAATAATTAGCGATAATAAACATTTATTATAAATTTATAAACACAAAGCAATTAAACATAATGGAATTATCTTTACTGGTTTATGTCATTCTTGGTTTTATGAAAAATACAAGTATCAATCATTTACTCAATATTTGGAGGACCTTTTAAACATTTGTGTGCAAATTGTCGTATAAAAATACCGACCTTCAAATTTAAATTTCCTTGCACTGTATGTAACGACATGTACTCTTTTCCGCTTTTAAAAAAATTAAATGAGTTATGTTTGTTAATTTGTAGCTAATGTAATAAGCAAGAATTCAAAAATTGAAAAGCATATGTGGTTCTGACGATACACTCTGTACAATAATCCAAATTTTTAGTCAAATTGAAATGGCCCGTATGTTGTTTACTCCATTATAATTTTAATCTGAAATACATTTTTTTTAAGCTGTTATTGAGCTGTATCATATATCTCAAAAATACTTTTTGGAATAAATCAGGACGTTTATGGAGAACAATTTGTGAAAGTATAAACAGTGGTGAATTGCCTAAATCAACAAGATGCAGCATCAGTTTTGAAACTTAAATATTGAACAAAATTTTATTTGAATATCAGAGTGAAAAGAATATAAAAGTTAACAATTTCAAGTTAATATTTTTTAAAGGGTTTACAAATTCAAAAATTGAGATATTTGTTTACTGTTTTAAATTTTTATATTGATGTTTGTGAAAGTAAATGAAGTAGGTTACATACAGATTGTAACAAGTTTTAGGGAATTTACAGTTATGACACATACATAGAATTTGATAAATAATATTATTGTTTTTTTAGAATTATCTTTTTAATGCGCTTGTAAGCAGTGAATCAGCTAGCCAGTTTTTAATCAAACATTTTATACAAGAGCTAAATATCAAATATTTAACTCATGCTGGGATATATTGTAAGAATGTAATCAATAATTCTGCTGAATTGGTCTTATTAAAAAATATTTCAAATAATCAAAATCCTATTCACTTTCATAAGACCTAAATTATTATTTTTTTTTTTTTTTTTACACCAAATGATATTTAAGTTATTTATATTTGTAACGTCGTAATTCTAAAAATATCTACCATACATTATTTCAAAACTTTTTCTGTCTCATCTATACGAAAGATTAAAAAAAAAAAGCCCGAGTTTCAGTTAATTGTCCTCAGCATTCTGGAAACTGCCTATTATGCTGCAAACTTTACAGAAATGTAAAGTGATAGAAAAAATCCTCTGAAGTGTTTTTTATTCAGAATTTTATCTCGTTCACTCTCTTTGCAAAATTAGTGGACAGTAAAATTGCCTTTCCACGCCGTGCACCCTAAGAAAAAAATCCTCCTTCAGAAAAATAGCTTCTTTGAGTATGAAACAGAATACCTTTCCCCTTCCCCCTAAAAAGGGAAAATACCTCTCCTTTTTTCCCTATTGATGGATCTTCAACTGCAAATTCCGGCGGGAAATCACGACCGGAAATGAAGCTAGAAAAAGAGACGAAGAAAATTCTTCTCAGTGACTGATTCGAAGGAATTTCAAAGAATATGGGGTAAGTGTAGATAGGGAAGAAATTCAAGAAGCATCTTTTAAGAACGGAACTCAGTCTTGAGTCGTCGTCAGTCTTCCTAGACCCCCTAGGGTGCTGGCGGTCGCATTTGTCATTCCTTGTGGTACTCTCACTATTTTGAATAAAGCTCTGGCTCTGTAGATTTTTTTTTTCCTTTTTGCCTTAAAGTTCTGGGCAGGACCTCCTAGGGAATTTCGTCTCGTAAAAAGGAACTTGAGGGATATTCTGAGGGAAAAATATATGTCAGGACATTGAATGTGCAAAGTGAATCTTTCGAAAATGGGTTATAGATGAGGCTGTAGATAAAAATTTGGAGAGAACCCGTTAGGCCATCACTAAATTTTTTAAAATTCAGAAGTTTCTTATTCTGAAGTATCTTTTAGGGTCTCTTGAGAAAACCTTTCTGAAAATAACTGTTGAGGGTTAAGCAATTCCTCACATTGTTGTTGAAGGATAGTCAATATTTTCAATGAAAAATGTTGACATGAGATATCTGAGCATTTCAATCATGAAAGCGTTTTCTATTCTTCTCTTTTTGATATAAAATGTGTTTCTCAATTTAAAATTTCCATATGAAAAAAATATGAACCGGTATGGGATAAAACACCCCCAACAATTAGTTTTGTGATGAATAAAATGCTGAATTTAATGATTAAAGAGGGCAATCTATAGATTACTCTATCAATAAATATATCTATATATGAATTTAAATTTTATATAAACTCTCATTGCTTTCATATATACTCATTCTTTGCATTTGGAGCATTTTAGGTGTAACAATGGTAGTAAGATTAAGTTTTTTCTTCCTTTTCCTGTTAAGTTGCTTAATTAGGAAATTAGACTCGTATGGTTCTGTAGTACAAATATTTAAATAATTTATGTTTAAAATACAAAATAGAAATAATCCTATATAGTTATATTTCATTTAATATATTGTGAGGTTATGTAAAATGGGTATAGATAATGCTTTGTAAAAATTGGAAAATTGGATTGGCTAATATGATATGGGTGTTCGGTTAATTAGTGAAGGGCATGACAATATTTTTTTTAACAATTAATAAAAAAAAATTGTAAACAATTTATGCAATTAAGTTCAGCGATACCGCTTTAACTTTAGATTTCCTTCTTTTGATTTACTACATTTTGTATTCAAAATAAATAGTTCCATAGCTCATAAAAAAGCCTCAGTGTTCTGTCACTCTGTTTCATCAGAATTAGTAATCAGTGCAACACCTTGGGTCAGTGTCTCACGAATCTCGTTACGAAGCAAAATATGTAAATAATGTATAAATTATAAGAATCTGCGATTATTAAAGATTATTTCTCACACATTTGGTTTTCAAGCAACTGATGCGTTTTTGTGTTAAAATTATATTTTTAATTTAAAAAACACACTTTTTGCAATTGAAAATTTTACATAGCCCGAATATGGACACTTTTGCACTCATTTTTAAAACAACTATCTTTATTTAAATCATTAAACATGTTTTTAGCTAAAAATTAAGAAAGATATTAATATTACTTTAGGAACTAGTTAACGAATAGTTTAATTTTTTGTACCTAATTTTGTACTTGACCAGTTTTTGTCATGGGTTCCAAACATTGGAACACTTACACATATTCGATACTAGTATCCCGTTTACCAATTATAAATATTTATAATCATGCGTTTTTTGTTTTTGTTTTTTTTTACAATCAAAATTTATAAAACACAATCTTGAAAAAAGTTAATTTTCATTATAACAAAATAAAACCATTTGAGCAGTAATTAAAAGAGTCTTAATGCACGACGTTCATACTTTACAAGTTATATAATAATACGAAATAAGTTCAAGTTTGTACAACAGAGTTTTTCAGTTTACAACCTATTATTTTCCAATCAGAAGTACAGTTGGTATCTTTTTAAAATTAAATTGCTACAGAGGAATTCTGTGTTAACTAATCTGTTTCAGAGGGGACATTTTCGACCATTTTCTTTTTCTTATTTGCAGATGTCATTTTGATGTAAATCCTTTAAGTTTTATTACCATTTTTTCCCCATTAACATGGGGAATTTGACATCTTCTATAAGTGTAAGCGGTGAATTGCTCAAAATTATTCATTTATCTTTATCCTAAGGTTTACGTAATGAAGAATGCGAGGTACCGATTTCTGCCATCGACTTTTGAGATGTGCCCGATGCACCATTAGTATTAATTCGCCTTTTGTAATAAACAATGATATGTTTTTGCTTACTTGTTTTGGCTTTATCATTTTGAATAATCACAATATCTTTTTCCCCAGAACGCAGCTTACTAATGGTAATCACTCTCAAAAAATAATTGTATTTTCTTTCAAGTTTCTGGCAAAGTAGCTGATCTTGTCTTTCGAGTCTGGCAAAGACTTTTCAAAGGTTGTCTGGACTTTTTCAAAGCTAGTTATTGCAGCAAACGATTTTTCTTTGATGGTGACAAATCTACATTATAATATTTGAATTCAAATGTATTTAGTTCCATGCAGTCAAAATTTTGCTTATACAAAAGTTTAAAATCACACCTAAAATATCCTTTAAAATAGAAAAATCCATGTCACAGCAGTGTCCCCTCCGCAACAGTAAAATATCTAAATTTTACATTAAAAGTAAAAGAGTCATATAAAGAAGTTACTTTTAAAGAAAATACCTATTAGATATCAAAATATAATTTATATTGATTAAGATGGAACCTGATGTGTTCCATTATTACAAAATTAATATTTGAGATGATCAGGACCAGCTACCACAGAATTTCCCAACAGGTAGAAGACTTAAATTCTACAAGTGAACCGATATCTTCCTACTTCGAATATAACAACGGAAACATATCCGGTGATTGACATTTATTTCAGCTTCAACACTTATTGAAATTGTGAAGATGCAATGGGGGGAAGGAGTTTTCCACAGAAGGTCCACTTCTCTACAACTGCGCAGCATGAAAATTAAACATAAATTCCGTTTCCATACTGGGACGAGTATATTTTGTGTAGGGTGCTTTGAAGGGAATTTTTAGAAAAGCAACTCATGGAAGTACACAAGAAATATACTTCCTCATATCACCTTCATTTATTGCCTTCAAAAATTCTCTGACTTCTTTAAAAGAATAATTTTAAGCGATAATGCATGCTAGAATAGTCACTGAAGACAATTTATAAAAAGAAAGAGGAAGCAAATGTGGGTCTAGTGCTATTTGTATCGGAGGAGAACAGCTGAAACATCTGGTCTTTTAACGATACCTCTAGAAACAACTCAACTCTTTACGGTCCAACGTGCAGCAGAAATATAAATTTATGAGTGAAAGAGACAAATCCAAGAACATCGCCTGTTTCTCGAATTCAAGTTTCATATCCCTTTTCCAAAAATAGTTTATTGTTCAGGATGATTGCATATTCATGCCTTATTTGCTTCGTGATCAAAAACGCGGAAATTTTAACAAAAAAAATCCTTGAATTCTCTGCGTGTATTAAAACAAGCGAGCAAAATTTAATACATTCAGGGGTATGTACTCCTTTTTCGCTATTATTTTTTGCTGTGCTTTGACAAATAAACAGTAATAAAATAGATTAAAAATAAAAACTTTCCAAATTAAATCGTAAAAAATTGTATTTTTTTGTCATTGCGCAAACTCGGCCTCGGATTGTGATTAGTTTTTATTCTGAAGTTGCTTTTGGAAGTAATAATTACCCGGAAGAAAAAATTAAAGTGCTCAGTTCACTTCCCTTCATTAAGTAAATATTATATTCTATGCTATATTTTTTTACATACTACTGGGAGTTTCCTGTTTTTCAACTCAACATTGCGATATAAAGTCTTACAATTAATTACTTCGAAATTCTATAAAAAATAGTATGTTCAATGGTTAAATTTCGTTTTTAAGTCTTATCTCACATTTAAGTATGTTTGTGTTAGTTAACTGCTCATTTATTTTGAAGTATTAAGTATCACACAATAATTGCTCTGAATATTATGAAAGATAATGTTTAGATGAATATTTTTAATAATTAAAATATCTAGGTATTTATATTACAAACAAATGGAATCGCATTAATCACTGTCTTTTAAATAATTGTGTGTTTTACACAATTTTGTTTTAAGAATAAAGTATAAAAAATTTCGTGTTTTTAAGTTTATAATACTGATTTTGAAGGTTGAATACTATTGAAGGAAATTTATTAAAAGTTATAGTTAAATGATCATTTTACTATAGTTTATAGTCACAAAATACTTTATAGAGTTATATATATCTATACTTCAATTGGTTAAAAAATTTAATTGTTTTTACAGTAGTTTCCATTTTTTCGTAAACCTGATTTAATACTTTATAATTTTTCAATGTCATTTAATGTACTAAATGATATAAATGCTTAATATTTAATTTCTTAAGCATTTCTTTTAAATGAAGAATAAATTGTTGATTTGCGATTGCTAAATATAAAGTTTTCAGTTGGTTTAAACTTCAATATATATATATATATATATATATATATATATATATATATATATATATATATATATATATATATATATATATATATATATATATATATATATATATATATATATATATATATATATATATATATATATATATATATATACAGTTTTTGGACATTGTACATTTTTGCCCTTTAGACCTCTATTTGAAAAAAATATATATACTTGAATGATTTAAAATACGATGGATGGATTAATAAAAAATAAACGAGAATATATTAACATAAATCAAAAGAACAATGAAACTGAATTTATCAAATTATTTAATAAAATGCATTTCTTCTCCAAATTTTGAAATAAAAAAACATCAAAATATCTGTTGAACTAGATAACAGAAATCGAAATCAGCAACTGCTTTCTTCATTTAATTCCCAACTACTAACTTAATAGTGCTTTCTCAATTTCTCAAGAAAACTGGATTTCTATCAGATCTCACTTGGTGGTGATTATGTAAATTACCTGCAGCAGATTCTCCCCGAGGAACGATTCAACGAAGAGAAATTGAAATGCGTCAAAATCCAACTAAGAAATAGGAAAAAGTGTAATGAAGTGGACATTGGTGAAAGGGTGTGAAGAAAGATTTGTTCCAAAATATTGTGTGCTTTATTTCAATTTCTATGCCAATTTAAATAGTTGAAAAAGTGTGTCTGCGTTTGGATCCAATTTCTATGTGGCCAGAAGGATCACTGTTAAACAAAAATTTCTTTATTTGAAGGGATATGTTACAGTGACCAACGTTTGTTTTTACTCTTTTGAAAATGCTTTATAGTTTGATTTATTTATTACAGATATATTACTTAAACTTTTAAGGTATTCCTCTAGGTATATTAAGGTATTTTAGGTATTTGTAGGTATATTAAGGTATTTTAGGTATTTGTAGGTATATTAAGGTATTTTAGGTATTTGTAGGTATATTAAGGTATTTTAGGTATTTTTAGGTATTTGTATACAAAATTTTAAAATTTTAAACTTTCTTCTTTTTTTTTTCTTTTTTTTTTTTTGTTAAATTTTGAAATACAAATCCTCCTGCAATTTTGGAATTTTTTGAGTAAAATAAATTCTCTAAATTTCTAATAAAATTGTTTTAAGAAAATTTAATGCAAAATTTTTAAAAGTTTGAAGAAAATGTTATTCCTGTTTCAATTTGTCAATTTTTTTTAAATAAATACATACTTTCATGAAATACTTATGTATATTTCAGAGAAAAAAAAATTAAATGATTTTAATAATCACATAAAAAGCTTTTATATTCATGATAGTAATACTTTAAAACAATAGTTTACAGAAACTGAAAGATAAAGTAGATTCCGGCTTCCTATTGTTGCTATTGTAAAAGCATTTTTTTTAAAAAGGTTATAAATATAATGCTCGTATCATTTGAATAAAATACGTCGGAATTATATTTAGGTGACTTAAAAAATTTCACATGTTGACAATTTTGAGATATCTCACCTCTTAAATTGAAGTTGTGGAAATTTTAAACAATAATAAAAACAACCATCCATTGTGACTATAAAAATGCGAAGGATACTAATGTCAGGATACTGTGTTATCAAACAAGGTTGAAGTTCGTCTGTTTGATACTTGATGTAAAAATAATGTTCTTGACGAGTAGTATTTGAGAATACACACCAATTCTACAAAAAACCCAGTTTATTTATGGAGAAATTTGTCTAACATTTTCCAAGCCAAGAAAAGTACTATTTGAGAAGCAATAATATGCTTATTTCAGCATTTGTTCACAGAAATCACTTTATTTATGGGTAGGACTTGTCTTACATTTGCCATGATCCAACAAAAGTCTAAAAAGGGCTTTGTGTGGAAAGTCCTGGTTCAAATTTACAGTTTTGTGGGAAACAGTAGAAATTATGATAATTTCCACTACTTTTTTGCTGAATTATTTATAACCCGATAGAATACAGCTGATCAATAGTTAAGCAGGTGACTTTTAAGATTGGAATACTCTATTAATAACTTTGAAAAAAATCAATTCTAATGATATTGGTTCTGAAACTGCTGTTAAACAGTAAACTTTTAACATAAAGAATTTATATTATTTGGCTGTGATATTACAGGATATGATGCAATATACTTGCTCACTATTCATCATTTGAACTTGTTTTTATGTTTTTTAACACATACAATAAAAATGACATTTAATATTAAGCAGACAAAAATATTCTTTTTTTTTTTTTGCATTTTAGCAGATTATAAATTAAGATTTCTGATATAGTTGCAGTTGATGCTACTATCTTATTTGAAGTTAATTCAATATATAACAATAATAGTAATCAATGCATACTATAAAGAAGTTTAATTTTTTTAGAAAATAACGTGATATGTTCTGGAAGAAGAAAGTTAAATTTAATGTTAACAGCATATGAGTAGATTTTAAACTTTCCTATAATTTTTCTTAACGTCCTTCCAGTCATCAAACATGATCAAAATGTTATGCAGACGTCATACGATGAAGATCAATAAATATTTTATATATTTGTTTTTTGTTGATCGTTAAGGAGAAGTTATACAATATCACACATATTTTTAAAAAAATAGTTAACACTATGCATAGAAAATAAGTGCAAAAAATTACATAAAAACAAAAAAAATATTCAAAACTTAAAAAGTAAATACCTGGCAATAATATGACACATAGACCAGCAATAAATTCATTTTTCAACTACACAAAACTTTTCACTGTAGTAACATTCAATTGAAACAAATTAACTTAAAGAAAAAAATTTAAATTTTCTAAATAATTATGTTTCATTATAATTCACAATGGTTGAAGTAAGAGATTTTCTAATATTTCTACCCCAATATGCAATACATATAGGTAATTTTTATTAAATATATACTTTTTTCAGTACTTAATTAATAGCAGGATTTTTTTTTTCGTCATAAGGAATCATTTATATATTAAAATCAAATAAAACTTTAAAATGTTCAGTAATAACCCCATAATATTATGACATATTTAAATTTAGTATCCAAAAAAACGTAGAAATGAAACATTTAATTATTCTCCAATGAGTGGTTATTAATTTAAATGATGATAAGGAAATGATAAATTAATTTTAAAAATCAAAATTGTTTTTGTTGCCATAAAATGTTAAATAATTCATATGTTTTACTAACTTTTGTTTCAAATGAGAGTTTGTTGAAAATCAAACATAAGTATTATGCAACTTTTGCACTAAACAGTGTTTTAAATTTAATTGTTATTAAACGATGTAATTTTACAAAAAAAACAACAAAAAAAACATACATTTTTTTTTTTTTTTTTTTTTTTTTTAATTTCATTTTATTAGATGTTTTATGACTGAACCAAGGTAAATAATTATATATTACCAATTTGAATTTTCACTATTTTATAAAACATGTAAAAAACTATAAATTAAGGGTCGTTTGCAAATTTATATTTGCAATTGATTAAATTTTAATTGCGGTGAAAAAAGATTTCAATGAAAACATTTTAAGTAATCACTATCTTTTCGAACTGATGAAAATAGGTGTTAAACTTTTTTACTTTTTCACTGTTGATTCAGATAGTCATAAAATAACGTTTAAATTTTCAAATTGTTAGGGAAAATGCATCAAATTAATTTATTTGTGAGCTGTATCCAGTTATCTATCAAGCTCCTAGATCGGAGGCATCCTAAGCGCCTAGTATGTGATACGACTCAACTTCAATTTCACCATCAGTGCAATGTAATTTCTGCTTTCAAAAATAAGTAGACACAACTGGAATTGTACTTTCTAAGTAGCTGTTTTCAAAATGTGAACTTTCTTCTATTCATTACTTCAATTACAAAAAAAGTTCCGTTATAAAGAACTATTAAAATAGTTTATATGTTATGAAATTTTGGTTCAGTATAGCTTTCATTTATATATTTTTGTATCATGAAAAAATATTTCAATGCATTTAAATTGTATTAGAAACCATAATAATGTTACATAAAATAATAACTAATTAATTAAATTTATTTCCTTTCTATTTGAATTGCTTTATTTATTTTGTAATATCATTTTAAACATGCCACAACGATTCTAATTAGTAACCGAGTAATAGAAAAACTGAAATATGCCTTCTTTGTTGTCTGCTTTTTTCGACTTTAATGTTTCAATCTTAAAATTATGGTTCTGAATATTCAGATTTGCCTTCGTTTATAAGCATCATGTGCTTCTACTTAAAGAACTAGTATTTATATTTATGGCAAACGAAGTATTCTAGATAGAATGAAAAGTTAAAAAATAGGGGAAAATATCGAAATTTCAAAGTTTGATTTATTTAGTAAACAATCCTACAAGAAAAAAAAAATGTACCACACATATAACAAATCATTTACAACTTTGGTGTAATCCACGATATTTTAGAACTGAAGAAATAACCATCATTCGGATTTTGGTTTTGAGTACTGTACATTAAAACATTGTCTTTCTAAAATTTGTTTTAATATCACCTAAAAGGCTAATAATACATCTACATCATGTCAAAATGTACTATGCTATGTTGTTAATATGACAAGGATAAATGTTGTACATGAGAAAATCAAAATGTGTGCAAAATAAATTCTTCAAAATTTTAAAAGAAATATGTACAAGTGCAACCAATAATATTCACAAGCTGACTTAGTTAAACTTTTAAAACAAAAAACCATAAATACTTAAAATTCAGAAATCGAAAATCGATCAAAGGTACAACATGTTTCTCTCTATTATATGTAACTATAGATTAAACTGACTCCATTTTCAAGTTATATATAATCAACATTTTACCAAAACTCACTAACAAGAGTTTGAATAAGCAGTACGAAAAAGGACTCTTCGGTAAGTAAGAATCAACAACTTTAGTCCTTGACAAGGCCATCACAGCAAATGGTAGAAACATCGCTCTTTTGGGGTCACCTGCCACATTTCTGATGTGTAACAAGACATTCCGTTCTAGGCTAGTTACCATGGATGCTCGGCTGAGGTTACCATTAATTTCCAGGAAATCTCGCGATAGTACTGCATTGGATCTATAAATCTTGACAAATGAGATACGAATCCGGATCAGTCATGTATTTTCTTTCTTTCAAAGGAATTTAGTTTGGGACAGTAAAAGAAATAATTTGCGAAATACACGAAGAAGACATTTTAATACACGAGAGAAGACAATCATTTTTTGAGTGGAACATTTGATATTGTTAACCTTTGTAGAGTGTGTTGTGTATTAAAATCCAATCAAACTAAATAAATAAACGACTCAAGCTTTAAAACTGAACAACTTTTTAATCAGAAAAAATCCATTGAACAACAACTGACTTTCTTATAACAAAAGTATAATGGGTAGATCACGTGACTCGATCAACTGCCATCACTTGAATAAATAAAATAAATTATAAACTTTTCAGTCGATCGTCTCCAGCACTGTGTATCAATGTAGTGTATATTCAAGTAAACTAGTTGTTTATTTTCAATTTTAAGTTTGTAGTACAGTTGTACTAGTTATAGACGTAGTCAATAATTGTTGCAACATAGATAACAAACAAATCGATCTGCAATATAATAACGAAATACTACTACATTAAAATGCAAGAAAAGTTCATGGAAGAATGAAAACACTTGAATGCTTTAATTATTACGTTGAATGTTTTTAATGACTAAATAACGTATTAAAACATATTTGCATATACTATTTATCGTGGAAAATAACTTCAATGGAACATTGTATCGATTCTTTTTAACTATATTATATGATAACTGAAATTCTTTTGAATATTAGTTTATAGTTTATTTAGGTTAGAATGTGCTTTACGCTGCTTAATTGGCATTTTTGCAAAAAGTCGTCAAGTTGAATTGACTCATTGGTAATTACGGTAAAGCAAATTGTAACCTTTATTTAATATGTTATTAGTTAAATTGAAACTTAGTCGGCTTTATAAAATACCATTATTTTTAAGTTGTAGTACGTGTATAAAGCACAATTTTATTTTTAAATGAAATTAAAAAATTTCATGTCAATGTTCAAAACATTTTTGTTCTATAAAAATATCTTTGATTCTAACAAAATTTCAAAAATTACACATGCAAAACGCATTTTTTGAGTAAAATGCGTTATTTTCCATTCACTGTTACATATTTTACGAATTTGTAACCTAAACTTAATCAATATTTAATTATAAATGCGCATAATGTTTCCTTTGCCTTGAATAAGGATAAGAAAAATAATATCTTCCGTCTATTTAAACTAATCTTATTTCCATTGATTAATATAATTCAAAGATTACGTGATATGAATAACAAATTAAAAATAATGCCATTGGTTTTAACTAAAAATGAACTCAAACTAAAAGGTTTCAAGCAATATTTACAATTTCTCTTCTTATAATTTTATATGAACGTGATTTGTATAAGGATTGACAAAACATAAATAATTGTACCCTTAAACTCTTTATTATATTTCTTTCACACCACATTATCTTATTATCTTAAAATATTAGTATATTTTGATGCTAAAAGTCATTTGAAAATCTCGCACGATCGTTTTGGATTAGATTATGATGCGATATGAAATGTAGAAATATTATTTTATAATTCAATGTTAATAGCTTACATTAGTTTATTTAAACACACTCTTTAGTACTTGACAGAGTTTGCATCATTGTGTTTGAAACTATTGTTCTATTTACTTTTATTTAAATAGATAGTTTTTAGAAAAGTATTGATGCTTTAAATCAAATTAAGCATTTTTTTTAATTATTATTTATAACAACATTTTTAAAATTTCGAAATTTTTCTTGTTGCATTCATTCTTTATGTATTTGAAAATTAAGATAAAAATATTTCCTTAGATTGTTTGCCTATTTGATGTTGACTCTGTGTATTACTGTTTATTAGGGTGGAACGAAAATAACCTTTAATTTTTTTTTTTTTTTTTTAAATTTTAGCTTAGTAATAGTGGGGGAAAGTTGCCTTTTAAGTTCAAAAAGAGGGGGGGAAAATTTGGTTGCAATACTACAACATCTTGAGGTGCCGCAAAGAGCTTAAAGTTTATAAAAAAATGAAAAATTATAAAGTTTGATAAATTATTTTTTTATGAATTTCTCGTATATATAATGTTAGATGGTTTTAAATACATATATAAGCATTAGAGTTTGAAAAAATATGAATTACAAAATATAATAATAATAAAAAAATATATTATGTAAAATTTTGTATTTCTTACTTCTGTATCCTTAATGATTACAAATGTTACATCTGCAAAATGTTTGTTTCTACTTCATTGCTACATTAAACTGGTTTCCTGTTTAAATTTTTGCATATTCCTACGTGAGTCAATTTTTGCTCTTATATATCCTTCTCTTGCGGTTGAACCACAGATATTTTGAGCCGATTTGGTCACCAGTTTCACAGTTCTTTCCACTGCTTGCTTGTGACAAGGAAGCCGGGGAAAGTCGATAACCGGCTCTACTTTACTATTTGGTTCATCTTCAGATGCCTTCCGTATAAAGTCTTTGAGAGAGTCACTGGAAACATGTTTTAACAAGGGAGGTTCAGTTACGTCATTTTCAGGCCATGAGATCATGTCGATGTAATCCTTTGCATCGAAGTTTATCTTTGGAACTTTAAACTTCCTGACTCCACCTCTACTTTCTGTTCTTGCTTTTAAAACACGTCGTAACCCAAGTTCTCTTTGAATTTTGCGTTCATCACATAGCATGGACAAAAGGAGATTTTCTGGAGCAGCAAAATACCCATTTCTTTGAATAACCGGATCTATAACGTTCTTGAGATCGTCAGAGAGATAGCGGGAATATGAGATAAGGTTAAACAGATGTTTGGAACCATAAGTACATGAAGGTTTTAACTTAATATTCAGTTGCCACATACAATCTAAGCACGCGGTTGGTTAATGTCAACCACCTGGAGTGAGCAAGTTTTCCAGAATTTCCTAAAGATAAATCTAGGGAGCAATTTCCACTTGATACGGCAATACACATATCCAATAAATATTTCTGATCTGTACTTAAATAATTTTTGTCCTCCAAAAGAGGAAGGTTATTTTTAATTAGCAAGAAAGTGACCACAGGAAGATTAGCACAGTTTTCTAGCTGCTGACCTATTTCACCTTTAAACTCATTGGGTCCCTTTGTTTTACCATCTAAATGACAAAAAAGATGTCGCAATGGTAGCTCATTACCATGGAACAAACAAATTAACCATTGTAACGGTCTTCCTATTTCCTTTTCCATCAAAGAAATCACACCATTATAATGTCCAGTGTTTACAACGGTTCCATCACACCCAATAGCAGTAAAGTTTAAAAGTTGTTTGTTTTGTTGTCTATCTTCAAGAAACTCCTGTATACTGTCTGCTATGTCTTTTCCGGTGCCAGATTTAGATGTTACGTGGCCTAAAAACTTTGAGCTTGGTTCCTCTATTAGTGAAAAGTGCTCTTCTGAAATCCCTTTTTTGTATAACTTACTTCCTTTCTTTTCTTGAACAATTGTTTTGTCTTTTCTTCCATCAAAAAACAATTCTCTATTTTCAGTTATATGATTATAACGACTGCCATTAATGAGATCTCTTTGATTGGTTGATCTTGCTTGTCTAATTTTCATCCTGTCTATAACGTTGGTTTTGTCGTCTTCTGTTATTACACTAAAGTCCTGTATAGCAGCACTAGCTATAGCTGCAGCAGCTCTATCTGATATTCCGATACAATCAGCAATGGAAGCTACAGATGGCCATTTAATGCGCATTTGAGTGATTTTCTCTTCTTTCAGTTTTGAATGGCCTGGTAGATGTATATCTTCTTGTATATTTGAAGGACCTGGTTTGGTTTGCATCTTCTGGTATCGAACACTGCTGTTCTTCAGCGCTGTCATTGTCGCCAGTAACCGTTTCTGATACACTAGTATTTTTTGTTCGTTCTTTATTAAACTTGACTATTCTCTGTAGTTCTTTAATTTTTCTTGCTTCTTTCTTCCTCAAAGCGCTTGTGGTAACTATATCAACATTACCTATCAACATTACCTATCACCATTTTCCTGTCAGAACATTGATCGTTTAGAAACTTTTGTTCCATAACTAGTACTTTTCTTCCTTCTATACAAGTACAAGTATTAAAGTTTACACACTTACAGGCAGCAATATGAAATAATCATTCGGCTTCGCCTCTAAATTTTGAGAGGTTGCAGTTAAACTTTTCTGACCCTTTCCTGCTTTTAGACCTTAATAAATTTCTGTATTTAACATGATAAGCTCTTATCATTAGTAAAATTCTTTGGCTAGAAACAACGGGAATAGAAGTTTTTGACCATATTTGCTCTATTTTGGGAACTAAAGTGTCACATATTACAGTAGGATCCTTCTCTGAAGCATTTTGAGGTTTTGTCTGATATAACAGTAGCACTTCATAACAGTTTCGTAAGTAGGCAGTTCAACATCAAGCAAATCACTACATTTCCCAAAAATAGGACATTACGACATTTGTCTTGTCTTCACTAATTTAGACTGAGCCATTTTTACTCACAGCAATAAAGTAGAACACATACTAACAAAATATTATGTTAATCTGTAACACATTAGACGGAGCGGATGCGCCAACTCAACTGAACTCGGCACAGTTACTGACCTGACACCTGATCTGAGGTTGTCACCGCACGCAGACAAATCTTTGTCACGCAAAAAATCTCTGACCAAACTGTCAGGTTTTGCTAAATGAATGGTGAAATTTTAAAAATGGTAAACGATACAAATTCACGTCAGTAGTAGAGTAGAGTTGAAAATTGTGCTTTTCCACAACCACTGTAACTGTTTCATAAACCTGGTATTCGGTCGAAAAAAAAATTCGATTTGTTTGCATTTTTCCACGTTTTGGAACATCCTTAATTAAAAAAAAATGTATCTAGAAAGATGATCGCTCTGTGTGTATATGGTCAGCATAACTCCCGATCAATTGACCTGCAATGTTTAAATTTGGTGTGCGGATTGGTGATGGCATAGGGTTCTAATATTAAGTTTTTTGTCAAAATCGCGCATGGGCACAAGGTAGCTGCCGTTGAAAAATCATATTTTTCAGTAATTGCTAAAAAACGCTCTAACGCTTTTGTTCAAAATCGCTGTGGCAAAGCCTCTGAAGGTGTTCTAATCGTTTACACCTCCGAAATTCTCACCAAAATGTGATAAAACCGTAAAATGTTGAAAAACGAATGCCTGTAACTATTAGGGATGGAACGGATGTGAGTTTTGCCGGATACCGGATTTCGGATATCTGGGGTACCATGTCTACCGGATACGGATATCCGAAACGGATTTCACCGGATATCCGGCCGGATATTCGGTCTATATACAAAAAATTATAGTTATACGATATGCTATACGAAAAAAATGGTCATGATATGAAGTATCAAGTGAATTATAATTAGTGGTTAGCTCACCGCACTGCATGCCACAGGTCCATGGTTTGATTCGCGAACTGGGCAAGGTTGACTTAGCTGTTTATACCTGAAAGAAATAAACTGAGGAGGAGCATGCATGCTTGGGAACTAAACACTGGGGTTCGGCGTCATAATGACCATCTGACCGGAACATCTGCTATGTGACACACAAATGCCACAGTCAAGAAAGCTGAGCTGGGCCCAGCAGGCCTTGGTTCACACGGGCTGTCGCGCCACTGAGTTATTTTTTTTTAATTTAAACTTTAGTTGATGAAACGATGTTTTAGTGATGCCAATACCTACACTTGCTGAACAATTTTGAAACTTCTTCACCATTTTGTTTGTGTGTTACTTAAAATTGTACCAAACATTCTGCAATGTGATGAAAATATTTCAGAAATACGTTTGTAAATTGTTACTCAACTTCTTCTTACCTTGTATCATGTAATGTAAACATAAGATAATCTTCCTCAAGTCTGCATAAATATCCTATATTGCTTTTATCCGAAAAACACACAGCAATTGTACTGAAGTCAAAATAATAAAACAATGGAATTCCATTAACTAATGATACTTATTTCTAGTTTATTATAACAAATGTGTTAAAAAATACTTAATAAAACTGACAACAAATTTAATAAGAATTTTTTTTTTTTTTAATTTGATTAAAATATATGCAATACTTTCAACAATATCAATCTGTTTTGGAACAGATGTAATATAGAACGTTCTGCCATTTGTTTTTTATCAAGCAATCAGAAAAATTTTCAAAATTAATATTTATGTAATGCAGGGGTCAAAGTGACAAAATAAGAATATATAGGATTTTTAAAAAAAATATATATAAGACAATTTAAAACATCAAATAACTGCACACAATTGCTACTGAACTTAAAAAAATTAACTCGTTATACATTTATATACGCGTTTTGTATTTAAGAGAATCAAAACACACCTTTAAAAAAAAAGAAATCGCCTGATCCTGAATATGTCATCCGTTATTGTCTCAATATTCCATCCCTAAATGAAGTTATATTAATTACATTATTTGCAATCTTGAGTCTTTTGCTTCCAGCATCTATAACTGCTTGAACTGCTCCAATATCTTTAAGTATTTTCTTTTTATCTCTGTTCGCAGTCTTTTGTTAGTTCAGATTTATTGTTCAGTGTCGGTTGGATTGGCGGCGAAAACTTGGAGATTTAGCGCCGAATGTGACTAACCGGGGACTTGGTTTTCCGGAAACCCTAGTGACCGTTTGGATTTGACAACACAATGTATTGACGTCATTTTCAATTTTGACGACTTTTATGAAAAAATCGTGGCTAATATTCCGAATCCGGTACTGATTCTGCGCCACGGTGATTTGACGGTGATTGATAAAAAATGGCAGCCCTGCCATTTTTTTAAGAGCAAGAGAACTGCCTATGGTTGCCATAGTTAGGCGCGGTTTGATGTAAACAATTCGTGGCGCAGAAACGGATTTGGAATAAAAATATCGCCATACGACATCATACAGTAAATCTTAACCCTTTTGTTTCCTTCATCAATTATTAACTGAGCACTCAAAATTTTCTATAGTAGTCCTGCAAATTAATCACAAGTTGTTTTCATCCGTTTTTCTCGAGGCAGAGTTTTGTTGCTGCATCTCTCTATGTATTATGACCAATTCATTTACTACGTTGGAGGAGAAAACAAATCAGAAATTCAAGACCGCGTGCTATGGAAAAGTTCACATGTTTACACTTTACAACTCCCACCGGTCCAGTAGAGTTGAGTTGTAGGTTATGCAGCACGTGACGTCACAAGAGATAAAAATCCGCCATTACAAACATCGCTTTTGTCAGGTTTTTTTCACTTACGATCGCGCCAAAGAATCTGAAATATAAAAATGGCAACGATCGGCACCGTTATTACGAATTCGAAGAAAATATAGATCGAATCAATATAGAAATATAGGATATATAGGACAATTGTAAAATATAGGACAATATAGGACGTTTTTGCCGCTTTTTAAAAAAATATAGGATTTATAGGACATATAGGACGTCTGCGACCCCTGGTAATGGCAAAATTAAGTTAAAGTATAAATATTAAAATATAACTTAAAATAAAACATATTGCAAGAAAAAAAAATCTTCCAAACAAAAGTTTTCCTAGGAAATGTCCTATTCAACATCTATACCTTTTTTTCTGCCCTTTTGGTGCAAATGCATTATAGAATTGACGACTTTTTGGAATATTTGATTAATGCCAGTAAATAAGAGCCAGTGGCTTGTTTGAATAAAATTTTATCAAGAGGGGTCTCGTGTATAAGAAAATCCCAACACTAAAAAGATAACAAAACCTATTTACAAATAATAATAATAAAAAAAAAAAAATAACAGCTTCTTAAAATAATTTGGGGAATTCCTAATTTGGCATTCATCGACAGCAACATAAATCTGTAACATTTTATAAAGACAAGTTGTTCTTAATAGTATTAAATTTACTAAGTAAAATATACCAAAATTTAAAAGGAACACCGATTAAAATGCAACGTGACGATTCAAAGTGAATAAAGGAATAGTATTTCTAGTGATATCCAATCAGCATACTTCACTTTCAAAGATTTTTAGATTCGAAATACAATTAATGAAAGGGAAAATGTCAATGAAATGGAAAATAGACATCTGGAATTGCTTTTCAGAATTTGTTGAGCACGAAAATTCAAAAGAGGAAAATTATGGCAAAAATGATTTACAAGCTGCAATAAGAAAAGAACTGGAAAATTTCTTCAGTGTTCCTCTAATAGACAGGACAGGAATTCTAATCCAATTGAATGGTGGAAACACCATATACAAGAATATCCACGTTTAACGAATATCGTATTGAAATATTTGAGCTCCCCACCAAGTTCAGTCAATTCAGAGAGACTTTTCAGTGGAGCAAAGCGAATATACACTGATAACCGAAAACGATTAGCCCCTAAGAATGCTGAAAAGTTATTGTTTATAATGCAGAACATGAAATATAGGGAATGAAAATATTACTTTTTCTCATTCCAAATAGATATGTCCAGTGAAGAACTTTCATTTCATGTGTGAGTGATAATTTCCTAGACCATACCATTCACAGCATAAAGGGGTAGGGTATTATCGTCGATAGAACAAAAAAAAAAGCATTGAGGATTGCTCATTGACTATTTATTGCTTTTTACTCGCTAGCAAATGTCAGAAAAAAAGGAGGAAGTGAGAATAACTAAAACTATTAACAAGTAACTTATGTTATGGAAAAAAAGTAATATTTATTAGTATTTCGGTTCGTGTTTTAAGGGGAAGCATTCAAATATAACATCTGGAATTAATCAGATCATAAACTTGGAATGAAAAGAACATATTGCAAAACACGTATGAAGGATGTGTATGGAATAAGATTGGAGGAATGGTTTATACTTATCAACTCGGCGCCAATAATACGGCGCCTCTTTCTGTGAATTGAAACTAAATGCACCTTCATCTTCTAGCTCATCTCTGAAGTTAGGGACATGCGAAAGCACAGTTCTCACGAAGGAACTTTTTCGTTTTCTAACTTGACTGCAATTTATGTCCAAGAAATAAAAAATTAAAAAAAAGTGTAGGATGCGGTGTCCTCTTTGTCCGAAAAAGATCATTATTTTTTGCAAAAAATTATTTCTTGTGGATACCTGGTGGCCGGATATATAGCCGGATATCCGAATGAAATTATCGGATGTCCGGTATTTCAAATCGGATATCCGACTGGGTTTCGGATATTAAAAATAAGCCGGATATGCCGGATATCGGATATTTGCCGGATATCCGTTCCATCCCTACCTGTAACACAGAGTTCTCTACCCTTGATCATAGTTCATCAACGATTGATTTGTATGCATTTAACTCACAAATAACAAATATCTATCGAATAAAATCACATTACCAATTTTGCCATTTTCATTTTTTTTTCTCTACTCACGTAATCATTATTTCTAAAAATATCGCCAGACTGATAATTTTTATTTAAATGAATGAAAATAAGAAAATGGTAAGTAACAACATGTTAAATTTTACTGCAATGACCAGTATTACATTGTGTAATTGAAAGTTGTGCGATGTTCCATACTCCTAATTTATCCTTAATTCCTGCTGTTTGATGTGGTGTTTTGTATTATTTTCATTTATTGTCTTAATCCTTTCACATTCTCGTTATTTAAGCTTTGTTTTTCAAGTGAATTTTATGCTTCAATGTTATAGTTATCATTTCTGATATCCTGTTTAAATATTTAACCTTAATAATGATTAAGTGAAGTTTTTATAAGTGTTCGTCTTTTTTGAAATCGCAATCCACATTTTTACTTTGTTAATATTAGGGACAAACGTTTTATGTATTTACTTAATAATTAAAAAGAAAAATCAAAGTTTTTTTTTTTTTTTTTTTTTTTTATTTTTTTTTATTAAATATTTTATTTTGAGAGAGGGTTCATTATATTGATTTGTGACCTGATTGCTCAATTAAAACAAATTCTACAATTTTATTATTGTTTTTTCAAATTTAGACACCATTGATTTTGTCGAAAGTAATGTTAATCTTTAAATATATTCTATATAAACCAGATTTTATTATTTCTCTTTGCTATTTTGGTTTGATTTTAACTCAAATCATCTACAAAAAGAACTGAAAAGAACAAAATGTCTAGAAAGAACTGTTTATTAATTAAAAAAATCTTTTTTTAGGAAATACATCTAAAGAATTTAATCATTTGATAAGAAAGTATATCAGCTTCATCCCATTAATTTACTTACCCTATCAATATGATAAAAAATTGCAAAACAGTTCTGGTTGATTATAAACCCAATTACTTTTAAGAAAGAGTATCATTTATTTCAATGAAAACTTTTTTCATTTTTCATTAAGTACCTCTCTTCAACTCTAATAAAATCTTGAATTTATGTCAAAATTACGAACGAGTGTTAATTAAAATGTATAACTTTGTTCTAGTGCAGTTAGTACTTCTCTAAAATGTATTAATTAAATATAACCGTAAGTGTGCTTATAAGGTTCATTGACGTCATGTGAGAAAGGAAGAGAAACGATGAAAGTGCAAACAAATACATGTATACATAAATCATTAATTCTCACTAATATTTACTGGAAGCAAGCTTTAATTACAATGCATCATATTTTATGGAATAGCAAGGTGCGTTTAATGAGACAAAATGAGTTAAACTGTCAATAGCTGATTATATTATTGAATTACCGAGGGTTCATGGAATTAAGGGGACTTGGTATCTTTTGTTTTAAAAAAAAATCATGAAAATGAAAAAATTCTATTTTTTATGTTTTTTTTTAGTCTTTAAAGCCTTCTCCTTGTTTTGATACATTTTTTAATCGATCCGAAAAATAAAATTGCAAAAAATATATACTATATATGTTTTTTTGGAGAATTCATTATAACTGTATTGACCCTTTCAATGTTTGGAACGCATTTTTCTCAGTTCTTGTTTTTAGGAACTGCTGACTTTCTCAAAATACTAAAACTAAAACTGTAACGACTCGGCAAGGAACAGAACAAAACCTTTATTCAAAACTCATAATAACACGAGCTATTATATACATAACAACACGAGCTATTATATACAGGTCACGGGCTTGGTGCGTTAACAAGAGTATGTAAACTATGAGGAATTAAATAGGCATTTTACTGTGACGTCATATATATGTATATGACATCCCTCTCTTTAAAAAGTTAAATTTAAAAAAGACTTTAAAATTTAATTCCAAAATTCTAAATCCAATGTTAACAACATCCATATCTTTCCGGCTTTCTTACTACTCTACCCGATCTTGTCGTAACACAGCTTTCAGGCTCCGCAGCAGGAGATGAAACACGGGGAATAAACTGGTCAGTAGAATTCGGTACATCATTCTGATCTCGAGGCAAATCATTAGTATCAGTAGGAGTAACGGACGTGGTAGGTTGTGTAGAACTCGGTTGAGTAGAATCTTGACCATGCAGAGTTCGTAAGAACCAAGAATTTCTTCGAAATACTCGGCCATCACATGTCTTAACCATATAAGATCGAGAAGTAGGTCCTGGAGATACTATCACCGCTGGCTTCCAATTTCTCCGTTTTAGGCGTAACAAAACTTTTTGTCCCACAGAAAGAGGTTGTTGAGTTTTGGTTCCTCTGTCATGATATTCTTTATACTTGCTTCTTTTTTCCTGAAGTTTACGACTAACATTTTGAATTAGTTGAGGTTTCAGCAATTTTTCATTGATCAACAGAGTTCCTCTAGTTCTTCGGCCCATTAGCCTTTGCACTGGTGATCCCAAGTTACCATTAGGCGTATTCCGTTGATTGAGAAGGGCAAGATACATGTCAGATTTATCAGCCGCACACTTCACAAGAAGAAGTTTCGCTTCCTGAACATATCTTTCAGCTAATCCATTTGAGCGTTTGTGATAGGGACTTGAGGTCTCAACAGAAAAATTCCATTCTTCTGCAAATTTCTGCATCTCTCTGGACACTAGCTGAGTACCCTCATCACATCTCAAGGTCTCCGGAACTCCGTGGACAGCAAACCATTTTTTCAGGCACTGTATGACACTACATGACGTTATACTTGGAAGTACAGAAAAATCAAAGAACCCTGAGTAACTATCAGCAATCACAACGTAGTTGACTCCTTCTAACTGATAAATATCAGCACCAACAATTTGCCAGGGTCTCTCAGGAATCTTATGTGTCAAAACAGGCTCCTCCGGCTTGTCTTTTTGGTGATACTGGCAAGACCTGCAAGCCTGAACATATTGAACAATATCAGCATTCATTTTATGCCAATATACATTCTCTCGAGCTCTACTCAAGGAACGTTGTATCCCCAAATGTCCTCTGTGAATTTCCTTTAAAGTTGAATCCTTCAATTTTGATGGAATAACGATCCTATCACTTCTGAAAATTATATCTTCATAAACTGCAAACTCATCCCGGAAAGTCCAATACTTCTTTAAACACTCGGGCACTTCCTCTACAGTGGAAGGCCAACCTTCTAAAATTTGAGATTTTAACTGAGACAATTCAACGTCTTCAACAGTTGCAGTTTTCAATTCTTCTACCTTAACAGCGGTCATAGGTACACAAATGTGAATTTCCATTCGTTCCACATCAGATGTCTGCGTTTCCTGTAGGTGACAATCTCGGCTTAGAGTATCAGCAATAAACAGTTCAGAACCCTTTTTATAAACTATCAAAGGTCTGTAAGGCATCAGGTCAAACATGATTCTTTGTAGTCTAGGTGGAGCACAATGTAGAGGTTTTTTGGCAATTGAGACCAAAGGTTTATGGTCTGTCTCTACAGTTAGACTTTTGCATCCATAGACATACTGATGAAATCTTACACATCCAAACTTAATAGCAAATGCCTCCTTTTCAATTTGTGCCTCAATTTTGCTGGGTTTTATCTAAAGCCTTAGTAGCATAAGCCACTGGTCTACCTTCTTGCATGAGCACAGCACCAACAGCATATCTGCTAGCATCTACTGATAAAACAATGGGTGCATTTATATCAAAATATTTCAAAACAGGTAAATTCATCAGTTGTGATTTTAAGTATTCAAATGCATCTTTGTGCTCTGGTTGCCAACTCCAAGGAACATCTTTTTTACCTAATTCTCTTAAAATAGTAGTGCTATTTGACAAATTTGGTAGAAATTTAGCTAAATAAGTAATCATACCCAAGAATCTTTGCAAACTTTTGACATCAGTAGGCTCTTTTAGATCTCTAATGGCTTCAATTTTTGCTGGGTCAGCTTTTAATCCTTCAGATGTAACCAAATGACCAAGGAACTTGACAGTATTAACTGAAAATACACACTTTTCAGCATTAAGGGTCAATCCGGCTTCTTTAAAAATAGCCATGACTCTTCTCGTCAGTTCATCAACAGCCTCTTTAGTCGGAGCATGAATAAGAATATCATCCATGGCCACCTCGACATCCTGAATGCCAGCCAAAAGCTGTTCCATCACTTGTTGAAACACTTCAGGAGCCGAGGCTAGACCCATTGGCATCCTCAGGTAAGAGTAACGACCCCAGGGAGTAGCCATTGTGAGGTACTCACTTGATCTTTTTGTTACTGGTAACTGCCAGAAGCCTTTCTTACAGTCAAGCAAAGAAAACCACTTGGAATTACCAATCCGAGCAGCTATTTCCTCCAATGTATTCAATGGGTGATGACGCCTTTTTAAATTTTTATTAATACTAGATGGGTCAATGCATACTCTAATTTTACCCTTTTGACGTACTACTACCATAGGTGACACTGCAGGGGTAGGCTCTCTAACCGGTACAATAATACCTAGTTCCTGCATTCTATCTAACTCAATTTTCACAACATCTCTTAGAGAATGAGGAATTCTACGAGCAGGGAAAATTTCCAATACAGGGTTCTCAATAAGGTCTATGTCATAAATAAAATTTTTTATACATCCTAACCCATCTTCCTGCTTCATCAAATTATCTGTTAAACCCAAACTTTCAATTCTCTTAATAAGTTTCAATGTCACACAGGCATCTTTACTGATAATTGTCTGAAAGTCTCCATTTACAACCAAAAATTTCAACACACAGCTTCCACTTTTTACATGCACTTGACCAGAACACTCACCAGCAACCTTCAATGAACTATTGCTGTAAGTGATAATATTTCTAACAGTGGACGGTCTAACTTTCAAACCCGCCTGCTTTGCATGATACAGTGACAACACATTACACTGGGCTCGAGTGTCCAATTTTGCCTTCACAACACAGCCGTTGTCAAAACGCAAGTCTTCAAACCAAGACAATTCAGCCGATCTACTATTTGACATTTCATGCACAACGAAATCACCAGCTCTTTCAACATTACGAACAGAATCTAATGTCGACACCTGCTTCGCCTTACAAAATCTTGAAAAATGTCCTGTTTTTTTACAAGTGTGACATACCTTCTGAAATGCTGGGCACTTTTTCCAGGCATGTTTAGTACCACAACGGTAACACGGTTTATTAGAAGAAGTATTATGAATTTTCTTCTTCACCGCATCAACCTGCACCGGATCTGATTTCAAAGATGTAAGCTGAGCTCTAGCTTGCTCAGCAGCACGACAAAACTGAACAGCTTTATCCAATGTCAAATCAGTAACAGATAGCAGATGAGCTCGGTCACTGTCATGAAAAACACCAATAACAATCCTGTCCATGACTAAACTGTCACGCAAGGTATTAAAGTCACAAGATTGGCTTTTGCTCAGCAAATCTGTATAAAAATTATCAAATTTCTGGTTAGCATCTTGGACGACCTGGTTGAATAAAAATCTTTCATAGGTGACGTTGACCTTGGGAGTAAAATAGTTGTTGAACTCCTCTTTCAGCAAATTCAAGTCTTCCTGCTTACACTTAGGAAAGGTATTGAAAATATTCAGGGCGTCTTGCCCTATAGCAGACATAAATACAGCTACTTGAACATTAGCAGCCTTTTTCTCCAGCTCCGAAACTAGAGCATACCACTCGAAATGCTGCAACCAGTCTTTCCACTGCCTAGAACAGTTCGTCGCTGTTGCACCAAGCATTAACGGGGGCGGTAACCGAGCATTCGCGACAGCCATTGTTTTGAGCTAAAATACTTTTGAAAACCTTTAAAACTTTCTAATACGAAGTTAAACGTATGCCGGCCGCTAAATTAATTTAAAAAATACTTGTATTATTCGGCACCATGTAACGACTCGGCAAGGAACAGAACAAAACCTTTATTCAAAACTCATAATAACACGAGCTATTATATACATAACAACACGAGCTATTATATACAGGTCACGGGCTTGGTGCGTTAACAAGAGTATGTAAACTATGAGGAATTAAATAGGCATTTTACTGTGACGTAATATATATGTATATGACAAAAACAAACACAAATGAAGATGGTTTTAAATTTGCTGTCTTCTCCTAAAGACATATTTGACAATTTTAGGTGTGGCTAGGGGTATTTAAAAAAGATCAAAATGTCGAAAAAATATAATTTTTTTTTACCTCTAGGTAAAGTTCTTTTTTTCCCATTACTTATTCAAAATTTGATCCTGAAGAGTTTAAGGAAGAAGAGTCTAAGAATATTTTTTAATACAAATCAGGTTAAAATAAGGAAAAATGAAAAATAAAATAGAATTTTTTTAATCTTGTTAAAAAATTTAAAATTCTGAATTTAAATCACTACATGAATTTTGTTATTCACAATTTAGTTATTTCTTTGAAATTTTTCCAAAGATATAAAAAAAAAAAAAATTTAAAGGCTTAAATTTAAAAAAGAAAAAAATAATAGTTTTAAGGATACCAAGTTCCCTTGATCTTGGAAGGATTTTGGACCATCGAGCAGCCTCAAGAACTCTCCATAACCTTGAACTTTTCCTAGAATCTAAATCTAAGATGAGCGCCTGGTCTCGTCAGTTAGCGCTAGTGGATCCTTGCTGAACTTCTCGCATATCATTCACGTCAACGTCTCCTTACTCACTACTCCGACAAGGAAATTAGTAGCAGTAATAAGTAGTAACTGTATTAATCATGCATAAACATGGAGGATAAACAAAAGAGGGTATCAGAAACCTCAACAAACATTTTTACAACCATAATAAGATGTTCTTTACTTTTTAGGGACAGCCAATGGAGCTTGAGGGACAGAGAAATCCTCTCAAGAGAAATCCTTTCATATCCCTCTTTGTCCAATCCCAAGCAGGCGGTAAATCCTGAATTAACCAGCATGGCCTGTCGCGTCTCTTTGTTCGATTCGCACCACTACTAAAACACATAAAATTTGTGGTATTGACTTTACACTTTCATAAACTTTAAACTTGATTAATTTAAACAAATTAAACACATTCTATGAAGATCATTAAACAAATAACATGATAAGCGATAAAATAGAAAATACTATCATATTTCATATACGTTTCACTAAACTTAGAGTACTACGTAACCAAATTATAAAGTTAAGTTAAACAGTGATTAGGCATATAAATTAGAGGAAAATGAAAAGTCGTTCCATTTTACGTGTGGGATAGAAATTTCGATTGTATTAGTAATAAATTGAACGAAGTTCAGATCCGACTACAATTATTATAATAAAATTACAATAAATATGGATTTTCTTGTAATTAATGTAAAATTTATAATTCTCATTTAAAGTTTTTAATTATTGAAGTTCTATGGTAACGCCATCTTTCTCTATATATAATTGATAGACAAGAGTATTTTTTATACATTTATTCCTCCAAAGCTACTCGACAAATTCCTATGATCAAGGTATGGCCTGAAAAGTAATGAACTGCAGATGTTCCACAACGTGCTAAATAGAAAAAAAAACTAATTCGACATTGTTTTCTGATAATCTGATTAGTAATACCTAACAAGATTTATGTTTATGCATTTCAGAAAAGCTGCCTTTTTTTAGTTAGTAACTACTAATCGATCTATATTATTTTATAATGCTTGTCCAAAGGAGCCATAATTGTATTTGCGATTTGGCAATACCGACCGTTTGTTTACCTATCGGAATCACCAGTTTTGCTGAACAGTTGATATAAATAAATATGTATCTGGCTGCCATCACATCTTAAAAAATATAAAAGACAGCGTATTCAAAGAGCACATGAGAGCGTAGATGAAATTTTTTTAACAGGCGAAATCGATTGAAAAAAATGCTGAAAGTATTAGTAAAAGTCGTCTACCTCTCATTGGAGGTGTTATTGTTGAATTATACGATATACACTCATCAAAATGAAAGGATAATACAGAAAAATATGCTTACTAAGTTAGTGTTGCAACCATTGCCCAATGCTGCAATTATTTATGTTAATTAAATATAATTGAACACAAAATTACACTTCCGCGCTTACGGTAGCTCTTGAAATATGAAAATTCGGTGATAGACAATGTGCTGCGCAATGCACGGTTGTTGGAATTCAGGTATGTACTGTTGCTTACAGTAAATATGGTTTCTCAAAGTGATCATATAAAAAAATTGGATACCTTTTTCACCACAGGAATAGTTGATAGACAGTTGAAAGCCTGGCCAAGAGCAACAACTGCTTCCAAAGGCCGTTTTCTGTCATTGTCGGCTCGAAGAAACCACAAAGAGACTACTAAAGTTTGGGTTTCAGACCTTCATGATGTTACAGGAACTTGAATTACTACACGAAGGCTTAACGAGGTTGTACACTACGGGAGAAAATCAATGGTTTGTGCTCCCCCCCCCCCCCTACTTCAGCATCCAAAGATAAACTGGCTCGGGTATGTTCAATGGAGCCAAGTATACTGGACCCGATAATTGTTTACTGACTTGTCAATATATAGCCTACACCGAACTGCATGTCTTTCCAGGAGGTTCTGTAACTGCTCGGATATATGTGGACGAAGTATTGGAAACCAAAGTTAGACTGTTTAGAGGTCCTGTTGGTCCAGAGATTTTGCTAAGGGATGATAATGTTCTGCCATATCCAGAATATGTGGTACCAAAGTACTTGCAAACAGAAGATATCTTTCGAATGGATATGCCAGCCTACTCACTCGACTTGATTAAGATTGAAGGTATGTGGGATGCCTTAAGGCTCCGAATTTCAGCGCTTCAAATTACATCCAGACCTTCCCATAGCTGAAAAGTGCACTTTGAGAAGAATGGTATGTAAATTCTTAAGACTTGGTTAACACTTTGGTAAAGTCTATGAAATCAAGATTTGAGGTATGCACATCTGTCCGAGGTGATCGTATACCATATTACAGAAAAAAAATCACAAGAGGTTACATAATTTTTCCATCATCTTCCAATTTCCATAAATTTGGTTTTAATTTCAACATTTTGAGAGTAATCAACTGCCACACATTGTAATTTATGTTAACTAATGCTTTGAACAAATTTCTATTAATATATTCTAAAGTTCTAAAAATTAAGTACGGAGCGGTAAAATGCGAAAAAAACGGACAAGTACTGCTTTGATTGACAAGAAATGTTGCAAGTATGTATATATATGCTTATTCATGAAACAAAACAAAGAATTATAAACAGAGATTAAAAAAAAAATATTGAATTTTCATAAATTTTAAGATGACGTCATATTTGCCTGACTACCAAAATGATGTTTGAATTCAAAACAAACTGACATTAATAGGATATGTGAACACCCCTCAACTGCATACAAATTGTACAGCTTGCAATCATGCTTGTCACGAGGTGATCACCCACCGCAGATTCCGGCAATCGCCTTTCCTCCTGTAGGGCACTTTCTAAATCTCTGATAGTAGCTGTTGGTAGGAAACGTCTACATTCAGTACGACTGAGGGCATCCCAAAGATTTTCAATGGGATTAAGGTCCAACGAATAAGCCAGCCACTCCCTATAAGCAATTCTCTCACTCTCCAGAAAATCCTCAATGATGGCAGGCAGCTCTATGGCGACGCTCATTATCGTCCATTAAAAAAAAAAGCAAAAAAAAAAAAAAAAAGCTGCAACGAAGAGTTTCACATTGGGGTCTAAGTTTTCATCTTGATACCGTACAGCCGTCACAGAAACTCGCCTGAATATGTGCAAGTCTGTGCGATATCCCAATGAAATCCCTGTCCAGACCATGATGCTTCCACCGCGGAATGCGTGATGTTCGGTGATGTTCTGGGACCAATTGCGTGTACCTTGTTCCCTCCAGACCCTTACACACTTATTATCGGGTTGTACGGCAAATCTGGACTCATCTGTGAACTTAACGTTTCCCCATTCAAACACAGTCCGATTCACTTGCTGGTGACACCACTTTAATCGTGCCACTTTGGATTTGACGGATAAAGGAACACAAATCCGTGATACCCAGGCGTACAGACCATTCATTTGTAGCCTTCGACGAACAGCAGTGGCGGATATCGTCTTACCAATGGCCGCTGCGATTTATCGATCTTTCGCGGAGGGTCGTAACCCTTGGATGTCCAACTACAGGTCTTCGGACAACTGTTTGGCTGGTTTGGAATTGTTTCCATAATCGTGAATTCGTGAAATGACGAAATGATGAATACCGAAGAATAGAACAACATCTGTGATAGACTGTCCTGTTTCAATGCTTCCGACATCCCACCAACACTCATAATCTTCCATTCGTCTTCTGGAAGCCATAGAAACACGTCTAGCTTTAAAACAAATCATGCGAATGTTCTAAATACTACTCATAAGCACTTACATGCAAATCCTGTAACCCTTCACAATGCCGGCTTCTTATACGACTGCCTGTTTTACATATTTCAAGACGTGAAACCGTGATTAGTTGCTAGCTAACATATTTGCATATTTCCCTCTACCTTTGCAGCAAAATTCAGGTTCTTTTATTCAGATTGGCTTACGGAAATTAAAAATTTTCTCTCCACGCTTAACTTTTGGAAATGAGTGTAATTTTTTATTGAGTATAATTTATGTTTTATTTCTGTCATTATCCTTTCATTTTGGTGGCCAGTGTATATTCTATGCTGAAAATTTATTCTTTTTGTGGAACCTACTTCTGGAATAAAAAGAGAAAATTTCTGAAAAATATACGAAATGTGCAAATGAATATGATTAAATTAAACGTTTGTTCCTTCTATTGATAACGACACGAAAACATTTTAATGCTAGAACGTATTCCGAATTCATCTAGTCTTTCAGCAAACGAAGCTAACATGGTTTGCAAATCAGTGGCGTAAAACACTGGTGTCGAAATATTTTATTTCGTGCACTTTTGGAAAGATATACATATCTAAATGAATACAGATACAAAAATAACAATTAAATGCAAAAAAACAATGACTGTTTAGTTTTGTCCAGTTGAACTTCTATTAACAATCTTCCATTGAAGATCCAACTGTTTAAAACAATTTACAATGTGGTTTTGCAGATTGTTGCATCATTCAAAAATAACTGTGCAAAGGGAATCTTTTGTATTCTCTAAACTAAAATACTTTTTACAAAACTTACTATCTGCGTGGACCCGCGTTGCTGGCCCATAGATCTTTGAATTCGACCATTCAGGTTATAATATAGAGTGGCTAGTAAAAAAGAGACGTCACATTATTTTCAATACAGAAGTTTGGAATCGATCATTTGAAATTACGTTTCAGAATCTGAAATGCGGTCACTATTTAAATGTGGGGTATCTTTTACGCTGGCTACCCTAAATATTAATCACAAAATAAAAACCATAAAAACAAAAGACAGTACTCGTGACTAATAAATGAATTCAATATGAACCAACAAATAGAACTATTTAAAAGGTTTGGATCATTTTTGATATAACCGCAACTATTTCTAAAAAGAAGCTTTAACACTATGTTATCCATAATTACAGCTAAAGCTGCATTTTGGTGACAGTTTCGGTATTGCCAAAATTGGTAAGCGGAATAATTTTAAGTACTGGGAATTTTAAATAAACAATCGGTATACATTTTTGTGTGCATACAAAAAGTGTATAGATATATTTTGACACCCTTTACATACTCCAATGATTTTTTTATTTTCTGAGTGTTAAATTATAATAGGCTTTAACACAATAGAGCCATTTTAAGACACATAGATGACAGCCGGCTAAGTGCAGAGCCGATTTCAAGAAATACTATATTTTTGAAATCTACATTCTAGATGTTACACTAAAAACTTTTTAAATTGAAATTAAGCCTTTGAGCTTATCAAAAAAAATATATATTTTTAAGTTTGAGCAAATGATTGCTGAATGACTTAAATACTGTTGTCATTAAATACTTGTGCATGCATATTATTGTGAACAAAAGCTTTTTAACACTGGTTAAAACATTTGCTCACGTCAAGCATGTAATTGTGTCAAGTTAAGTAAAAGTGTATTCTATACAATTTGCAACAGATTATCTACCAATAGACACAAATTTTATCTAAATTGGTTCAGTACATCATGAGTTATAGCCGTACATACATACAGGCATGAATCTAAAGTATTGTAATCATTGACAACATGCTTCTTATTAAACTCAACAATGGAATAAAATTCCCTCTGTACCTCATTTCCTCCAACATATAGATATTTAAGTTAATAAATCTTAGAACAAAAATCAAATTCAACTATATGAATTTTGTTGTCCTGCTCTGAACTTTTTCTAACAAATTAACTGCCTTCGTAAAATGATTCAAACCGAATAGCATTGCAAATCGATATTTGGCTTAACTAAATGTCTAAGTGGCAAAATAATATTACTTGATTTATATTCGATTATTTTACAGGTGAATCCTGACTCGGAGACTTTATTTTTGTCCGTAGGTAAAATCCGATTTTATTTTTTATATCTTATCTGAAAAACATGAAAATTTGTATACGAATAAAGTACTCTAATATAAAAAAATATTCTGCATTTAAAAATTTAATTCACTGATTTTTTTTATTTTTTTTCAATTGAATGATTTTCAGAAGTCTACCTTTTTTACATTTTAAGATACAGAATAAAAAAATCATAGAGTGATTAAAATGTTGTGAAGTAAATTATAAAGAGTGTTTTTGAAAAAAAGTTACAACTTTAAATATGTATATATATATATATATATATATATATATATATATATATATATATATATATATATATATATATATATATATATATATATATATATATATATATATATATATATATATATACAAAACTTATATATACAAAAGCTTTTTAACACTGGTTAAAACATTTGCTCACGTTAAGCATGTAATTGTGTCAAGTTAAGTAAAAGTGTATTCTATACACTTTGCAACAGATTATCTACCAATAGACACAAATTTTATCTAAATTAGTTCAGTACATCATGACTTATAGCCGTACATACATACAGGCATGAATCTAAAGTATTGTAATCACTGACAACATGCTTCTTATTAAACTCAATATATATATATATCAAATGTATATCAAATATATATATATATATATATATATATATATATATATATATATATATATATATATATATATATATATATATATATATATATATATATATATATATATATATATATATATATATATATATATATATATATATATATATATATATATATATATATATATATATATATATACCAATAAAATGCATTTTAATATTGATGCTGGCTGTTATATATAAATGTTTGGCTGAGAGTGAATGAATATTCAAAAATGAATGTGTTTAAAAGGTCGTAAAGTTTTGATATTTTGCACATTTATACATCAATATATTTGGAACTGTTTTCTAAATTAAAACAAATATCACTATTTTGAAGGTTTTTTACGAAATACAAGGTACGGATCCAGCTTAAAGCTTTAAACTCTTCCCTTTCATGTCAGTGTATGACTCTTAAAAGTCAGATTAATAGCAATGGTATTAAATGCATATTTATATCTTTAAGTTTATATATTTAAGTAATAAAATATAACACTACATACAACATTTCGTTAATTAATTATACAATTATTAATTTTGTAGAACTGAAATTTACGAAAGGCTTTAAGTTACTTTGCTACGTATCTGAATATCCAATAATTATTTGGTTAAATTAATTTTTGAACCTTCTAAGTCAATTAAAATACTGTATATTACATATTGTTGGCTTAGAGTGAAGAATGTCAGTGTATGACTCTCTTCAACAACTCAATATTTGAAAAAGTTTTTAGAAGAAAAAAAAAAAACCTTTCATAAAGTTTAAATTCAACGTGAGCTTATCGTTTTTGAGTGTATCATTGATTTACTACAATTTTTAGCCAGTCATCAAATTGAAATTTTGCTAAAATATGAACCTTCTCTTCCTGTTACAAAATGTATCAAAACCGGATTTAAAACAAAAATTAGCCAGACCCTCTTTGTTTAAAATCGAATATATGATTAAGAATTTCTGTATCTATGTTGTTTTAAATTTAGAAAGTATATTCTGTGATATATTAAAGTTAAGGTGTTTCTACTACTTTTTGTAATTATTTTTTATAATATGTGTTCATTATGTAATTAATATATAATATTTTTAACCTAACTGAAATTAAAATGGACTCGTTGTCTTTTGGAATGTACAGTTGTGATCTATTTGAGTGCAACACAAATTTTTTAATGAATTTGAATTTGTCGTCAATTATTTTGCTTATAAAATTGACGCTTAACATTACTATTCCATTGTTTAAATAATATGTTTCCTGCAGAGTGGAAGAAATTATAAAAATATACCATTTTAGGAACTAAACAACCACTTTATTGTGCGTGTCGTTCTTTTAAACTCTTACTAATGATACTTAAATTACTTGGGGAGTTTAAAATGGCAGAGGGCAAGAAATTGTAACATTAGCATCTGCATTACATAAAATGGGCAGTTCAAACATATAATCTTGTATCGCGATGAAAAACGCAAGAGTTGTGTTATTTTCAGAAGAAATTCCAGGAAACTTTTATATATTTGCCGATTTCCGTTTTTCATTATCAGTTCTGCGGTAAACAAAAGTAACATTTACTTGGAACCAAACATAATAACCAGAAAAGAAGTACCAAGGAAACTTGCAAAAATTATGGTTTCAAATAATCTCTTTTTCCATTATTCTTGAGCGAAACCCTGGACAAGGAAGTACATACAGAGATTCAACCTTGACCTCATGTCAACAAACGATGTCTTCAGTGGAGATCCATATCGGATCCATGAATACATAAGACATAATTAAATTCTGCAACAATATGCTCCGCTAATCAGAATCAGCATCGAGATGGTGTCTCCCGGGCATTATCCGGCCTCTCTTGTAAGGATAACTCCCAGAGAGGAGATACAGATCTGGGAGTGACATCGATGATATTGTATCAATATTTCTCTATCTGCGATGGCTGACATGTTCTGCTTCTGCTTAGAGTTGTATCGTTGATTAGGAGATGTTTCAGTGGCTTTGCCGATTGTGGCGGGGTAGAACGTAATTGAACATGTAGACTGTAGGATGTCTTAATTTATAAACTCAAATGGCTTGATAGGGTTTTAAGAGATTTTATAATTTGGAATTTGCATATAGGATTTTGTGTTCTATATTCTGGATTCACTTGTTACTGAATAATGAGTTAGATGTATTTCGTAATTTGGAAGCTGTTTTAGAGGATTTTGTATTCAGTAATATGGAATTCTCTAAGACTGGAATATTAAACTATTATTTACTGGACTGGATTACAGTTGAAACTTTTGTACCATACAAATGAATATTTACTTGAGAATTAGTCATATAATCTTTTTCTAAGTATCTTTAAGTAAGTATTGATATTGGTGCGAGAGAAATCCCGCTACATTGATAATGAACTACATTGATATAAGGGTGCAAGTGTTGACTGTCTATCTTACTTATTCAATAAGAAAGTCGTGGTCGAATTAAAACAAGAGTTTATTTGCAGAAACTAGGAGGGAAGGCAAAGCCTGGTTGACGCTTGGCTAGAGCAGAGTTAAATTATTTTAAGGAGGGAGAAGCCGAACAGAAAACTGGGGTTTTCATAAATTGGTGATCGACAAACAACGGGTCCAAGCCGGTTTGAAGCAAACTCGGCTAGATTCAGGGCTTCATGCTAATTCCGGAAACAGCTAGAAAATACTGATATGTTCAAGAAATTCAAATTCATACATATTATGTGCAATGATCTAAAGTTTTAAATATTTATATAATCTTAAATTGAGAGTTTGTGTTCATAAAATGCATGATTTTCTATTAAAAAAATATAATTGTCAATGATGAAACAACGAACTTAGAGAATCACAAGCTCATCATACATTTAAACAATTTTTAAAAATTGGTAGGTGTTCATATTAAACGATCGTGATAATAATGTAGAATATAATTATATTAATGGTATGTAATCCTAATATATTTGAATGAGATAAAGTAATTTTTGTTTCTACTTTTGCTTGTAGTAATAAGAGTCTAATCAAAACAGAAAATTGTACTAAACTCTTCATAAATGTAACTGCCTCATCTACAGAATCCTAGGGTATCTAAATACAAGTTAATTTGGAGAATAATTTATAACATTTTTGTAACTACTTCACAAGAGAAGAATGACAAATTTAAATTAACTTTATAAATTAATCAAGCAGTTGCCTTTTTTTTTCTACAAAGACATTGTTTATTTTCATCTATTTTTAAACTCAATTAACTATCACTTTTGATAAAATTGACATCTCTTATAATAATAAATAAGCAATAATGCTATTTTATCTTAGAGATCACAATACAAATCCAATATTTTTTTATATAAAACATGAATGCAAAATAAACAATACAGTTTGAAAAATGGCAGGGTCCTCTTACTAAGAAAATTGACATTCAGTAGTTGTCAAGAAAATCATTTTTATGTAACACTTTTTTATACAGATATATCCACGTATTTCATATCATTCTGCGTGAAAAAAAAAGTAATTTTTGCAAAGAAGATTGGAAAAAAAAGGGGAAAGAAATAGTCAAGTGATCTTTGGAAGAGTTAGAAGTAAGAGACCCGGAAAAAGAAGGAAAAATATTGGAATGGCGTATGGGCCCTGGAGCTGTCACTTTGCGGTTTTAAATAATGTCGTATCGTTTTCAATTTTCCTTTCCTCTTTACGATTCCTGGAGCTAAATTTGGTATCGAAAAATCGAACCCCACCCGTGGTTTCACACCGTAAAATGTAATGGAAGGGAATCGGAACGCAGTGTTGGGAAAACAGATTTTAAGATTTAGGTTATAGGTTGAGAAGTATGAAAAGGCGACTAAACACTGATTTCCAAACTTCTGTGTCTGACTGATGCGTGAGTTTTATTGAAAGTAATCGGATATTAAAGGAATCTTTTCAGAATATACAATAATCTAATTCTGTTTGTTTAAATATCAAAGCATTAATGAAAATGTTTTCTTGTTTGGAAAAGGAAGGTCTCCAACATTGATTTATGTAAAGATATTATAATTGCATCCATTGTATATGTATATATATAAAAACAGCTATTTGAATCTATTACTCTTATTCTAAATGTATCATAAATTTTATATTTGACAATGTAAAAAGTATTAGTTAAAATGTGTGTACAAAATTAATTTAGAGTCGAAGTGAAACGGTTTATTTCTCCCATACAAAATCAACAAGTTTGAAATAACTGTTATGAATCATTTTATCGGACCGAAATATGATGCTTGCACTTTTTACAAAATTGCTAAAGAACTTTTAAATTTTGTGCAGCATTATTATACCAGTGCATATCCAAATGTTTTTGTTATACAACAGTCTGTAGGTAAATTGTACTTATCTTTAAGAAGAGCTGAACAGAAAAACTTTGCTTGAAACCAAATGCAGTTGCGATGTATAGAGTAAAATAGGTGTTTACTCGTAATTATATTTTAGTTTCTCATAACTAAATCAAGTATTTAATACTTAGTTTTGAAAGATATATTTAATAAAATATTCAATTTTTACTTTATATAAATTGATAAGCTATGGTATTTAGGTGGTCACTAAAATACACCGAAACTTCCCTTCAACAATGGCAATTGCTTTAGTCTAATGATTATTAGTTTTGGCCTATCACGCTGGACGCCTTGCCTCGGTATCGATTTATGCCTGTATTATTCCCTCTTATACTATACTGTGCATGCACAAGTTCAACAAAACTTATGCCACCACACGACGCACTTTATTGTGATACGTTGCGCCCAGGTGACATGGTTTCGTCCCGCCATCGCACGGCTCCCTGTGAATAATTGTGGCGGTCACTTCTAAACCCGAAATTTCGTTTCAACAATGGGGATCGTTGTTGTCTGATGGCTATAGTTTTGGCATAGCATGTTGAGTGTCTTGTCTTGTGATCGATTTCCACCCAGGCCAAATATCCTCTACAGTATCTAATCAAAACTGAATTTCTAAAGGGAAAAAAAAATATCAAACCGATCGACATTCGACCTGAAATTTACTTTGAAATAAAATGGATCGGCAGAGATGCTTTTAATTACTAGGTCTTGTTAACATTTGCCAGAGATAGAAAAATATAGAAAAGCCTGGGCATACAAAAGATTGTCGTTCCAATGATGGTGTTGATTATATAAAATCCATTACTCTAACTAAGGAAAACCTTCGGTGATTTCCTATTTTTGATTACGTATAGTTTTCAAATTAAAGTTTGCAAACACTTGCTTGTAAAATTAAATGAATATCAGTTTTTCCTATAACTACTCAGTTAAGCAGAGAAGGCATGTGAAATTCACATTAAAGAGACATTTTTAAGTAATATAACAGTGAGTGAAACAACAACAGTCTCAAAATAAAACACAAAGAGCACAGATGAGGCATAAGAAAAAACAATGGAATTATCACTAGTGTGCAGTTTCACAGATACATTTCTATAAAAAGTCAGGCTACTCAAAAAAATTTATTTTTAGAAGGAGATATGATTTTCCACATAATCAGTATTTGATTTGCACTGTATTCTCATGTTTTATATGAGGTTCTTTAGGAGTTCTAGTGCCTAAATTGCTAGTCCCACATCTACAACTGATTCCAAGTGACAGAAAGTTCCCAAAACATTAAATCTGTCAACGATGAATCTACTACGTGTTTCATAAAATTTGGTTTAGATGAATGATTTAGTTTACTTATAGAACTTTTGTTAAAATTTTATTCGTTTATCCAAAATTTTTTTTAAAAAGGTGAGATAAAATATTCAATAAATATTAATACACATGATTAAGAAACCAATATATCATGATTATAAACTTGCTTACGTCTAGGCAACGTAACTGCAATAAACAAGCCAAGTTTAATTATATTTTGTGCTTCTGGAAAGCTCAATATAGCAATCCAACATATTTCACCCAAAGACCAACACTTTTTTAACACCAGATTATTTTTACTAAAGGAATGTATTCAGTCTCACGAGTAATATTGGGCGACAGTAGATCTTCAAAATGGTTGGTACGAGATTTTACGAAGTAAATGCCAATTCAAGATAAAAATTTGGTGGTGAAAGAGTTTTGGTCTTGAGATGCAATATGTTGGATTGCTTTTTAAAAATTTCCTGCAAAAAGTAATTAAAGTAGCCTTTTTTATTGTGATTACGTTACCTAGATCAATGCAAGTCTGTTATAATGAAAAATTGATTTTAATTGCGTTTATTTACATTTATGGCATACTTATCCTACTGTTGCTTTGAATTTTTAAAATATGAACATCGCTTCTATATGTAGGCCTGATCATTCCTCTAACACACATTTCATCAAACATTGTGAAACGCTTCCATGAGATGCGTTGTAGAAAGATTCAATGCATTGAGCTTTCCCTCCCTTAAAAAATAGTTTAAAAATATTAAATTTAGGACGTGCAACTTATCCACTAGAATTCATAAAGAGCCTCGTGTTAAGTATGAATTGTAAAACATTGCAAAGTAACATGCAAAGTAATCACTGATGATGGGGAGATATCATCTCGCACTAAAAGTCCATTCTTTGAGTTGCTTGATTTTTAATGGGAGTGCATCTGTATAACTGAACAATAATTTTAGTCTATTGTTTTGCATATGCCCCCTCTGTATACTTTGCACTTAATTTTGCAATTGCGACGTTTAACTTATATTTTCTTTTTATTATGTTACATAAAAATGTCATTTTGGTGTGAATTTCATGTATCTACACTGCTCAACTGAGAAAATATAAGAGAAAAACTGATACTCCTTTAATTTTGCAAGCGAATGTACTATTTTTTAATCATATTAAAGCTCTAAAATTATACGACCAGATTTCATATAATCAACTAATATTAGTACAATTAATCGCTTTCTGTTTAACGAAAGCTTAAAAGCTGTTCTAATTTTTGTAAAGTTTAAAATATACATAATGAATTGCTAATTGGGAAAAAAAATACATTGTATTATTGAAACATTGGTAATTTACTTGAAGAAATAACAAACAAACAAAAACAATAAACTTAAAAACATTTCAGAAAGTTCAATTTAGAAATGCAGTCCTTTAATCAATTTAAAAAAAAAAAAAAAAAAAAAAAAAAAAAAAAAAAAAAAAAAAAAAAAAAAAAACATCATTCACAATAGGAAATAATAATTACGCATTAGGAAAACGAAATGCATTGATTTCAGAATATTTTAATTAGCTAAAAATTCATTAAAACTTTAGCTTAGAAATGAATTTATAATCCTTTATTAACAAAATTTCAATTGATTTAATACGTTTAATTATTCCCCTAAGCTCTTTGCTTCATCATAAGTTAAGCCATAAACAAAATGGTCGTCAGCTGTTAGTGAGTCCGAGTTTTGGAATAATTTTTTCCTAAACCTGGAAACAAAAGACCCGCTTTGTATCTGTCTACATGCCAGCTGACGTGGAAGTTTTCCTAATATACAAAAAGCACAAAAAATAAACCAATCTTTGAAAAGCAATGCGAAAAAATCTAAAAGATATTGGAACTTTTATGAGTATTTTACCTCCCCCAAAACTGATTATTAGGTCCTTTTGTCTGTCGGTACTAATTGGAATCTAATTATGAGTGTACCATGTGATGGAAAACTTTTTGCTACATACATCACCACCAGCATAATAAAAATTGTTTCTAATTATATTCTCAACGATGGCAACGATTGAGAAGCGAAGTAAAAAAAGATTAATCGATGCAACTTTCGTTGACGCATTAATAATCTGCTAAGTATCAAAATCTGTTTATCTAAGTATCGAAAATAACTTTCCTTGAAAGTTTTTTTTTTTTTTTTTTTGACGTCCTGTTGTAGTCTTTTCCGTACGAGGTGCATTACGTTTTGGAATATTCTAATGAGAAGGGCATGAGTTCAAAGGAAGATATTTCTAAAGTTTTGCGTTCTTCATTAAGATACTGTTACTTTGGTAAAATCTTGATTCTATGGTTTTGAATGCTTTGATATACATATGTGAGGTTTGTTTACCAATCAAAAATTCTTTTCAAAGGGATTTCTGAAAGCATTCAGTTTCTTTTGCTTTATTTGTCGATCGTGTCCTTTTGTGTAGCTTTTTCAAGAAAAAAAATGATAAGAGTAATAATAAATTACAGTGAGCTACATTAAAAATATTTTACATCAAGTCTTTCGATATTTTGAAAAAGTCGATAATCCTGATTAATTTATTTAAATACTTTGATGATATTCTTTTATTTTAAAAATTTCCTTTGATTACAACTTGTCAATGCAATGTTTAAAAAATTATAAAAAGAATACAACAATAATGTTTCGACCATTAAATATGAAACTATTTAACCAATAATTCATTCTTTATAAGTTCCTGAGATTCCAATAAATTATGCTTTAGTATGCGATAAAAATAATAGCTTATAGACTTATTTATTTTCAATATAAGTAAAAGATGATTTGTCAAGAAGTGGAATTTTTAATTTTTGACGTATTTTCTGAAAAATAAAATTAATTTTAAAAGTTGTGAGAAAAACAAAATGATTTAGTTCCAAATAGAAAAAGTAATTACTTAACAATTGAAACTATTTGGATTATTCTTATTTTTTGATAAATAGCATTTTATGCATATTAAGTTAAATCAATGTAATATTTAAACCTTAATGAATATATATCTAAGGGTGTAAGTAGTTTTCCGATTGAAAATGTTTTAAACCTCACCTATGTTAAATTCTTGTGAAACTGGTAACTTAATTTATAAAACCATGAATTATGTTTACTAAACAAAACACACATTTAGTGATTGATAGAATGTACGTGTAATTTACTTTTAACTTACATTTCTCAAATTAGTTGAGAAATGTAAGCTATTTTTAAAACCACACCACAACTATTATTATTCCTGTATATGACATAAAAATAAATACCAATAAGTAAATTAGAATCGCAGTTTTGTCAGTCATCCCTAAAATATGATTAAAACTAAAATTTG